>JANJXV010000429.1:0-600000 GCA_024803745.1 Megascapheus bottae | reverse complement strand
ATGGAGGTGTGTGAACCCAGAATGGAGGTGTGTAAAGTCACAGAATGGAGGTGTGTGAAGTCATAGAATGGAAGTGTGTGAAGTCATAGAATGGAGGTGTGTGAAGTCACAGAATGGACAGTATGAAGTCATAGAATGGAGGTGTGTGAAGTCACAGAACTGAGGTGTTTGAAGTCATATATTGGAGGTGTGTGAAATCAAAATGGATGTGTGAAGTCATAGAATGGAGGCGTGTGAAATCACAGAATGAGGGTGTGTGAGGTCAGAGAATGGAGGTGTGTGAAGTCACAGAATGGAGGTGTGTGAAGTCATAGAATGGAGGTGTGTGAAGTCATAGAATGGAAGTGTGTGAAGTCACAGATTGGAGGTGTGTGAAGTCACAGAATCGAGGTGTGAGAAGTCACAGAATGGAGGTGTGTGAACTCAGAATGGAGGTGTGTGAAGTCACAGAATGGAGGTGTGTGGACTCAAAGAATGGAGGTGTGTGAAGTCACAGAATGGAGGTGTGTGAAATCATAGAATTGAGGTGTGTGAAGTCACAGAATGGAGGTGGGTGAAGTCAGAATGGGGGTGTGTGAAGTCATAGAATGGAGGTGTGTGAAGTCAGAATGGAGGTGTGAAGTCATAGAATGTAGGTGGGTGAAGTCATAGAACTTAGGTGTGGGAAATCATAGAATGGAGAAGTGTGATGTCATAGAGTGGAGGTGAGTGAAGTCACAGATTCGAGGTCTGTGAAGTCATAGAATGGAGGTGTGTGAAGTCACAGAATGGAGGTGTGTGAAGTCATACAATGGAGGTGTGTGAAGTCAGAATGGAGGTGTGTGAAGTCACAGAATGGAGGTGTGTGAACTGAGAATGGAGGTGTGTGAAGTCATAGATGGAGGTGTGTGAAGTCATAGTATGGAGATATGTGAAATCATAGAATGGAGTTTTGTGAAGTCACAGAATGGAGATGTGTGAGTCAGAATTGAGGTGTTAGAAGTCATAGAATGTAGATGTGTGAAGTCATAGAATGGAGTATTGTGAAGTCATCAACGGGAGGTTTGTGAAGTCTTAGAATGGAGGTATGAGAAATCAAATGAGAGGGGTGTGAATTCGGAGAATGGAGGTGTGTGAAGTCATAGAATGGATGTGGGTGAAGTCATAGAATGGAGGTGTGTGAATTCAGATTGGAGGTGTGTGAAGTCATAGAATGGAGGTATGTCAACACAGAAAGGAGGTGTGTGAAGTCATAGAATGGAGGTGAGTGAAGTCATAGCATGGAGGTGTATGAAATCATAGAATGGAGGTGTGTGAAGTCACAGAATTTAGATGTGTGAAGTCAGAATGGAGGTGTGTGAGGTCCGAATGGAGGTGTGTGAAGTCATAGAATGGAGGTGTGTGAAGACACAATGCAGGTGTGTGAACTCATAGAATGGAGGTGTGTGAAGTCAAAATGTAGGTGTGTGAAGTCATAGAATGGAGGTGTGTGAAGTCATAGAATGGAGGTGTGTGAAGTCACAGAATGGAGGTGTATGAAGTCATAGAATTCAGGTGTGTGAAGTCACAGAATGGAGGTGTGTGAAATCATAGAATGGAGGTGTGTGAAGTCACAGAATGGAGGTGTGTGAAGTCAGAATGGAGGTGTGTGAAGTCATAGAATGGAGGTGTGTGAAGTCAGAATGGAGGTGTGAAGTCATAGAATGGAGGTGTGTGAAGTCACAGAATGGAGGTGTATGAAGTTATAGAATTCAGGTGTGTGAAGTCATAGAATGGAGATGTGTGAACTCATAGAATGGAGGTGTGTGCCGTCACAATGGAAGTTTGTGAACTCATAGAATTGAGGTGTGTGAAGTCACAGAATAGAGGTGTGTGAAGTCATACAATGGAGGTGTGTGAAGCCGGAATGGAAGTGTGTGAAGTCACAGAATGGAGGTGTGTGAACTCAGAATGGAGGTGTGTGAAATCATAGATGGAGGTGTGTGAAGTCATAGTATGGAGATATGTGAAATCATAGAATGGAGTTTTGTGAAGTCACAGAATGTAGTTGTGTGAGTCAGAATTGAGGTGTTTGAAGTCATAGAATGTAGATGTGGGAAGTCATAGAATGGAGTATTGTGAAGTCACCGAAGGGAGGTTTGTGAAGTCATAGAATGGAGGTATGAGAAATCAAATTAGAGGGGTGTGAAGTCGGAGAATGGAGGTGTGTGAAGTCATAGAATGGAGGTGGGTGAAGTCATAGAATGGAGGTGTGTAAATTAGGATTGGAGGTGTGTGAAGTCATAGAATGGAGGTGTGTCAACTCAGAAAGGAGGTGTGTGAAGTCATAGAATGGAGGTGAGTGAAGTCATAGAATGGAGGTGTGTGAAATCATAGAATGGAGGTGTGTGACGTCACAATGGAAATTTGGGAATTCATAGAATGGAGGTGTGTGAAGTCACAGAATGGAGGTGTGTGAAGTCAGAATGGAGGTGTAAAGTCATAGAATGCAGGTGGGTGAAGTCATAGAAATTAGGTGTGTGAAGTCATAGAATGGAGGTGTGTGAACTCATAGAATGGAGCTGTGTGACATCACAATGGAAGTTTGTGAAGTCACAGAATGGAGGTGTGTGAAGTCAAAGAATGGAGGTGTGTGAGGTCATACAATGGAGGTGTGTGAAGTCAGAATGGAGGTGTGTGAAGTCACAGAATGGAGGTGTGTGAACTCAGAATGGAGGTGTGTGAAGTCATAGATGGAGGTGTGTGAAGTCATAGTATGGAGATATGTGAAATCATAGAATGGAGTTTTTTGAAGTCACAGAATGGAGTTGTGTGAGTCAGAATTGAGGTGTGTGAAGTCATAGAATGTAGATGTGTGAAGTCATAGAATGGAGTATTGTGAAGTCACCGAAGTGAGGTTTGTGAAGTTATAGAATGGAGGTATGAGAAATCAAATTAGAGGGATGTGAAGTCGGAGAATGGAGGTGTGTGAAGTCAAAATGGATGTGTGAAGTCATAGAATGTAGGTGTGTGAAGTCACAGAATGGAGGTTTGTGAAGTCATAGATGGAGGTGAGTGAGGTCACAGAATGGATGTTTCTGAAGTAAGAATGAAGGTGTGTGAAGTCATAGAATGGAGGTGTGTGAAGTCATTGAATGGAGGTGTGTGAAGTCACTGAATGGAATGTGTGAAGTCAGAATGGAGGTGTGAAGTCATAGAATGAAGGTGGATGAAGTCATAGAAAGGAGGTGTGGGAAGTCATAGAATGTAGGAGTGTGAAGTCATAGAGTGGAGGTGAGTGAAGTCACAGATTCGAGGTCTGTGATGTCATAGATTGGAGGTGTGTGATGTCAGAATGGAGGTGTGCGAAGTCATAGAATAGAGGTTTGTGAAGTCAGAATGGAGGTGTGTGAAGTCATAGAATGGAGGTGTGTGAACTCATAGAATGGAGGTGTGTGCCGTCACAATGGAAGTGTGTGAAGTCACAGAATGGAGGTGTGTGAATACATACAATGGAGGTGTTTGAAGTCAGAATGGAATTTTGTGAAGTCACAGAATTGAGCTGTGTGAATTCAGAATGGAGGTGTGTGAAGTCATAGAATGGAGGTGTGTGAAGTCAGAATGGAGGTGTGTGTAGTCACAATGGAGGTGTTTGAAATCATAGAATGGAGGTGTGTGAAGTCACAGAAAGGAGGTGTGTGAAGTTATAGAATGGAGGTGTGTGAAGTCATAGAATGGGTGTTTGTGAAGTAAGAATTAAGGTGTGTTAAGTCATAGAATGGAGGTGTGTGAAGACACAGAATGGAGGTGTGGGAAGTCACAGATTGCAGGAGTGTGAAGTCACAGAATGTAGGTGTGTGAACCCAGAATGGACGTGTGTAAAGTCACAGAATGGAGGTGTGTGATGTCACAGAATGGATGGTATAAAGTCATAGAATGGAGGTGTGTGATGTCACAGAATTGAGGTGTTTGAAGTCATATACTGGAGGTGTGTAAAATCAAAATGGATGTGTGAAGTCATAGAATGGAGGTGTGTGAAATCATAGAATGAGGGTGTGTGAGGTCATAGAATGGAGGTGTGTGAAGTCACAGAATGGAGGTGTGTGAAGTCATAGAATGGAGGTGTGTGAAGTCACAGTTTGGAGCTGTGTGAAGTCACAGAATCGAGGTGTGAGAAGTCACAGAATGGAGGTGTGTGAACTCAGAATGGAGGTGTGTGAAGTCACAGAATGGAGGTGTATGAAGTCATAGAATGGAAGTGTGTAAAGTCATCGAATGGAGGTTTGTGAAGTCAGAATGGAGATGTGTGAAGTCACCGAATGGAGTTCTGTGAACTCAGAATGGAGGTGTGTGAAGTCACAGAATGGAGGTTTGTGAAGTCATAAAATGGAGATGTTTGAAGTCATAGAATGGATGTTTGTGAAGTAAGAATGAAGGTGTGTGAAGTCATAGAATGGAGGTATGTGAACTCATAGATTGGGGGTGTGTGAAGTCACAGAATGGAGGTGTGTGAAGTCAGAATGGAGGTATGTAGTCATAGATTGGAGGTGGGTGAAGTCATAGAAAGGAGGTGTGAGAAGTCATAGAATGGAGGAGTGTGAAGTCATAGAGTGCATGTGAGTGAAATCACAGATTCGAGGTCTGTGAAGTCATAGAATGGAGGTGTGTGATGTCAGAATGGAGGTGTGCGAAGTCATAGAATAGAGGTATGTAAAGTCAGAATGGAGGTGTGTGGAGTCATAGATGGAGTTGTGTGAAGTCATAGTATGGAGTTGTGTGAAATCATAGAATAGAGTTTTGTGAAGGCACAGAATGGAGCTGTGTGAATTCAGAATGGAGGTGTATGAAGTCATAGAATGGAGGTGGGTGAAGTCAGAATGGAGGTGACTGAACTCATAGAATGGAGGTGTGTGACGTCACAATGGAAGTGTGTGAAGTCATAGAATGGAGGTGTGTGAAGTCACAGAATGGAGGTGTGTGAAGTCATAGAATGGAGGTGTGTGAAGTCACAGAATTGAGGTGTGTGAAGTCATAGAATGGAGGTGTGTGAAGTCATAGAATGGAGGTGTGTGAAGTCATAGAATGGAGGTGTGTGAAGTTATAGAATGGATGTTTGTAAAGTAAAAATGAAGGTGTGTGAAGTCATAGAATGGAGATGTGTGAAGTCAGAATGGAGGTGTGTGAGGTCACAGAATGGAGATGTGTCAACTCAGAATTTAGGTGTGTGAAGTCAAAGAATGGAGGTGTGTGAAGACATACAAAGGAGGTGTGTGAAGTCAAAGAATGGAGGTGTGTGAAGTCATAGAATATATGTTTGTGAAGTAAGAATGAAGGTGTGTGAAGGCATAGAATGGAGGTGTGTGAAGTCATAGAATGGAGGTGTGTGAAGTCAGAATGGAGGTGTGAAGTCATAGAATGGAGTTGGGTGAAGTCATAGAAAGGAGGTGTGTGAAGTCATAGAATGGAGGTGTGTGAAGTCATAGAATGGAGGTGTGTGAAGTCAGAATGGAGGTGTGTGAACTCATAGAATGGTAGTGTGTGTAGTCACAATGGAGGTGTGTGAAGTCATAGAATGGAGGTGTGTGAAGTCACAGAATGGACGTGTGTGAAGTCATAGAATGGAGGTGTGTGAAGTCATAGAATGGAGGTGTGTGAAGTCACAGAATGGAGGTGGGGGAAGTCACAGATTGGAGGTGTGTGAAGTCCCAGAATTGAGGTGTGTGAACTCAGAATGGAGGTGTGTAAAGTCACAGAATGGTGGTGAGTGAAGTCATAGAATGGAAGTGTGTGAAGTCATAAAATGGAGTTGTGTGAAGTCACAGAATGGAAGGTTTGAAATCATAGAATGGAGGTGTGTGAAGTCACAGAATTGAGGTGTTTGAAGTCATATATTGGAGGTGTGTGAAGTCAAAATGGATGTGTGAAGTCATAGAATGGAGGTGTGTGAAATCATAGAATGAGGGTGTGTGAGGTCATAGAATGGAGGTTTGTGAAGTCACAGAATGGAGGTGTGTGAAATCGTAGAATGAAGGTGTGTGAAGTCATAGAATGGAAATGTGTGAAGTCACAGAATGGAGGTGTGTGAAGTCACAGAATGGAGATGTGTGAAATCACAGAATAGAGGTGTGTGAACTCAGAATGGAAGTGGGTGAAGTCAGAGAATGGAGGTGTGTGAAGTCATAGAATGGAAGTGTGTGAAGTCATAGAAGGGAAGTGTGTGAAGTCAGAATGGAGGTGTGTGAAGTCACAGAATGGAGGTTTGTGAAGTCATAGAATGGAGGTGTGTGAAGTCATGGAATGGATATTTCTGAAGTAAGAATGAAGGTGTGTGAAGTCATAGAATGGAGGTGTGTGAAGTCATAGAATGGAGGTGTGTGAAGTCACAGAATGGAGGTGTGTGAAGTCAGAATGGAGGTGTGTAGTCATAGATTGTAGGTGGGTGAAGTCATAGAAAGAGGTGTGGGTAGTCATAGAGTGCAGGTGAGTGAAGTCACAGATTCGAGGTCTGTGAAATCATAGAATGGAGGTGTGTGATGTCAGATTGGAGGTGTCTGAAGTCAAAGAATTTAGGTGTGTGAAGTCATTGAATGGAGGTGTGTGAAGTCACAGAATGGAGGTGTGTGAAATCAGAAGAGAGGTGTGCGAAGTCATAGAATGGAGGTGTGTGAAGTCAGAATGGAGGTGTATGAAGTCATAGAATGGAGGTGTGTGAAGTCAGAATTGAGGTGTGTGAAGTCATAGAATGGAGGTGTGTGAAGTCACAGAATGGAGGTGTGGGAAGTGACAGAATAGAGGTGTGTGACGTCACAGAATGGAGGTGTGTGAACTCAGAATGGAGGCGTGTAAAGGCACAGAATGGAGGTGTGTGAAGTCATAGAATGGAAGTGTGTGAAGTCATAGAATGGAGCTGTGTGAAGTCACAGAATGGACATTATGAAGTCATAGAATGGAGCTGTGTGAAGTCACAGAAGTGAGGTGTTTGAAGTCATATATTGGAGGTGTGTGAAGTCAAAATGCATGTGTGAAGTCACAGAATGGAGGTTTGTGAAGTCATAGAATGGAGGTGTGTGAATGTTTCTGAAGTAAAAATGAAGGTGTGTGAAGTCAAGGAATGGAGGTGTGTGAAGTCACAGAATGGAGGTGTGTGAAGTCAGAATGGAGGTGTGTAGTCATAGATTGGAGGTGGGTGAAGTCATAAAAAGGAGGTTTGGGAAGTTATAGAATGGAGGAGTGTGAAGTCATAGAGTGCATTTGAGTGAAATCACAGATTCGAGGTCTGTGAAGTCATAGAATGGAGGTGTGTGATATCAGAATGGAGGTGTGCGAAGCCATAGAATAGAGGTGTGTGAAGTCAGAATGGAGGTGTGTGAACTCATAGAATATGGGTGTGTGACGTCACAATGGAAGTATGTGAAGTCATAGAATGGAGGTGTGTGAAGTCACAGAATGGAGGTGTGTGAAGTGATAGAATGGAGGTATGTGAACTCACAGAATGGAGGTGTGTAAAGTAAGAATGAAGGTGTGTGAAGTCATAGAATGGAGGTGTGTGATGTCAAAGAATGGAGGTTTGTGAAGTCATATAATGGAGCTGTGTGAAGTCAGAATGGAGGTGTGTGAAGTCATAGAATGGAGGTGGGGGAAGTTATAGAATGGATGTTTGTAAAGTAAGAATGAAGGTGTGTGAAGTCATAGAATGGAGGTCTGTGATGTCAAAGAATGGAGGTGTGTGAAGTCATAGAATGGAGCTGTGTGAAGTCAGAATGGAGGTGTGTGAAGTCACAGAATGGAGGTGTGTCAACTCAGAATTTAGGTGTGTGAAGTCAAAGAATGGAGGTGTGTGGAGTCATAGAATGGAGCTGTGTGAAGTTATAGAATGGAGCTGTGTGAAGTCATAGAATGGAAATGTGTGAAGTCATAGAATGTAGCTGTGTGAAGTCACAGAATGGACGTTATGAAGTCATAGAATGGAGCTGTGTGAAGTCACAGAATTGAGGTATTTGAAGTCATATATTGGAGGTGTGTGAAGTCAAATGCATGTGTGAAGTCACAGAATGGAGGTTTGTGAAGTCATAGAATGGAGGTGTGTGAATGTTTCTGAAGTAAAAATGAAGGTGTGTGAAGTCATGGAATGGAGGTGTGTGAAGTCACAGAATGGAGGTGTGTGAAGTCAGAATGGAGGTGTGTACTCATAGATTGGAGGTGGGTGAAGTCATAGAAAGGAGGTGTGGGAAGTCATAGAATGTAGGAGTGTGAAGTCATAGAGTGCATGTGAGTGAAATCACAGATTCGAGGTCTGGGAAGTCATAGAATGGAGTGGTGTGATGTCAGAATGGAGGTGTGCGAAGTCATAGAATAGAGGTGTGTGAAGTCAGAATGGAGGTGTGTGAAGTCATAGATGTAGTTGTGTGAAGTCATAGTATGGAGTTGTGTGAAATCATAGAATAGAGTTTTGTGAAGGCACAGAATGGAGCCGTGTGAATTCAGAATGGAGGTGTGTGAAGTCATAGAATGGAGGAGTGTGAAGTCAGAATGGAGGTGTGTGAACTCATAGAATGGAGGTGTGTGACGTCACAATGGAAGTGTGTGAAGTCATAGAATGGAGGTGTGTGAAGTCACAGAATGGAAGTGTGTGAAGTCATAGAATGGAGGTGTGTGAAGTCACTGAATGGAGGTGTGTGAAATCATAGAATGGGGGTGTGTGAAGTTATAGAATGGATGTTTGTAAAGTAAAAATGTATTTGTGTGAAGTCATAGAATGGAGATGTGTGAAGTCAGAATGGAGGTGTGTGAAGTCACAGAATGGAGATGTGTCAACTCAGAATTTAGGTGTGTGAAGTCAAAGAATGGAGGTGTGTGAAGACATAGAATGGAGGTGTGTGAAGTCAAAGAATGGAGGTGTGTGAAGTCATAGAATATATGTTTGTGAAGTAAGAATGAAGGTGTGTGAAGGCATAGAATGGAGGTGTGTGAAGTCACAGAATGGAGGTGTGTGAAGGCATAGAATGGAGGTGTGTGAAGTCATAGAATGCAGGTGTGTGAAGTCATATAATGGAGGTGTGTGAAGTCACAGAATGGAGGTCTGGGGAGTCAGAATGGAGGTGTGAAGTCATAGAATGGAGTTGGGTGATGTCATAGAAAGGAGGTGTGTGAAGTCATAGAATGGAGGTGTATGAAGTCATAGAATGGAGGTGTGTGAAGTCAGAATGGAGGTGTGTGAACTCATAGAATGGTAGTGTGTGAAGTCCCAGAATTGAGATGTGTGAACTCAGAATGGAGGTGTGTAAAGTCACAGAATGGAGGTGTGTGAAGTCATAGAATGGAAGTGTGTGAAGTCATAAAATGGAGGTGTGTGAAGTCACAGAATGGACGGTTTGAAATCATAGAATGGAGGTGTGTGAAGTCACAGATTTGAGGTGTTTGAAGTCATATATTGGAGGTGTGTGAAGTCAAAATGGATGTGTGAAGTCATAGAATGGAGGTGTGTGAAATCATAGAATGAGGGTGTGTGAGGTCATAGAATGGAGGTTTGTGAAGTCACAGAATGGAGGTGTGTGAAATCATAGAATGAAGGTGTGTGAAGTCATAGAATGGAAGTGTGTGAAGTCACAGAATGGAGGTGTGTGAAGTCACAGAATGGAGATGTGTGAAATCACAGAATAGAGGTGTGTGAACTCAGAATGGAAGTGGGTGAAGTCAGAGAATGGAGGTGTGTGAAGTCATAGAATGGAAGTGTGTGAAGTCATAGAAGGGAAGTGTGTGAAGTCAGAATGGAGGTGTGTGAAGTCACATAATGGAGGTTTGTGAAGTCATAGAATGGAGGTGTGTGAAGTCATAGAATGGATGTTTCTGAAGTAAAGAATGAAGGTGTGTGAAGTCATAGAATGGAGGTGTGTGAAGTCATAGAATGGAGGTGTGTGAAGTCACAGAATGGAGGTGTGTGAAGTCATTGAATGGAGGTGTGTGAAATCACAGAATGGAGGTGTGTGAAGTCAGAATGGAGGTGTGTAGTCATAGATTGTAGGTGGGTGAAGTCATAGAAAGAGGTGTGGGTAGTCATAGAGTGCAGGTGAGTGAAGTCACAGATTCGAGGTCTGTGAAATCATAGAATGGAGGTGTGTGATGTCAGATTGGAGGTGTCTGAAGTCAAAGAATTTAGGTGTGTGAAGTCATTGAATGGAGGTGTGTGAAGTCACAGAATGGAGGTGTGTGAAATCAGAAGAGAGGTGTGCGAAGTCATAGAATGGAGGTGTGTGAAGTCAGAATGGAGGTGTATGAAGTCATAGAATGGAGGTGTGTGAAGTCAGAATAGAGGTGTGTGAAGTCATAGAATGGAGGTGTGTGAAGTCACAGAATGGAGGTGTGGGAAGTGACAGAATAGAGGTGTGTGACGTCACAGAATGGAGGTGTTTGAACTCAGAATGGAGGTGTGTAAAGGCACAGAATGGAGGTGTGTGAAGTCATAGAATGGAAGTGTGTGAAGTCATAGAATGGAGCTGTGTGAAGTCACAGAATGGACATTATGAAGTCATAGAATGGAGCTGTGTGAAGTCACAGAAGTGAGGTGTTTGAAGTCATATATTGGAGGTGTGTGAAGTCAAAATGCATGTGTGAAGTCACAGAATGGAGGTTTGTGAAGTCATAGAATGGAGGTGTGTGAATGTTTCTGAAGTAAAAATGAAGGTGTGTGAAGTCAAGGAATGGAGGTGTGTGAAGTCAGAGAATGGAGGTGTGTGAAGTCAGAATGGAGGTGTGTAGTCATAGATTGGAAGTGGGTGAAGTCATAAAAAGGAGGTTTCGGAAGTTATAGAATGGAGGAGTGTGAAGTCATAGAGTGCATTTGAGTGAAATCACAGATTCGAGGTCTGTGAAGTCATAGAATGGAGGTGTGTGATATCAGAATGGAGGTGTGCGAAGTCATAGAATAGAGGTGTGTGAAGTCAGAATGGAGGTGTGTGAACTCATAGAATATAGGTGTGTGACGTCACAATGGAAGTATGTGAAGTCATAGAATGGAGGTGTGTGAAGTCACAGAATGGAGGTGTGTGAAGTGATAGAATGGAGGTATGTGAACTCACAGAATGGAGGTGTGTAAAGTAAGAATGAAGGTGTGTGAAGTCATAGAATGGAGGTGTGTGATGTCAAAGAATGGAGGTTTGTGAAGTTATATAATGGAGCTGTGTGAAGTCAGAATGGAGATGTGTGAAGTCATAGAATGGAGGTGGGTGAAGTTATAGAATGGATGTTTGTAAAGTAAGAATGAAGGTGTGTGAAGTCATAGAATGGAGGTCTGTGATGTCAAAGAATGGAGGTGTGTGAAGTCATAGAATGGAGCTGTGTGAAGTCAGAATGGAGGTGTGTGAAGTCACAGAATGGAGGTGTGTCTACTCAGAATTTAGGTGTGTGAAGTCAAAGAATGGAGGTGTGTGGAGTGATAGAATGGTGGTGTGTGAAGTCATAGAATTGAGCTGTGTGAAGTTATAGAATGGAGCTGTGTGAAGTCATAGAATGGAAATGTGTGAAGTCATAGAATGTAGCTGTGTGAAGTCACAGAATGGACGTTATGAAGTCATAGAATGGAGCTGTGTGAAGTCACAGAATTGAGGTATTTGAAGTCATATATTGGAGGTGTGTGAAGTCAAATGCATGTGTGAAGTCACAGAATGGAGGTTTGTGAAGTCATAGAATGGAGGTGTGTGAATGTTTCTGAAGTAAAAATGAAGGTGTGTGAAGTCATGGAATGGAGGTGTGTGAAGTCACAGAATGGAGGTGTGTGAAGTCAGAATGGAGGTGTGTACTCATAGATTGGAGGTGGGTGAAGTCATAGAAAGGAGGTGTGGGAAGTCATAGAATGTAGGAGTGTGAAGTCATAGAGTGCATGTGAGTGAAATCACAGATTCGAGGTCTGGGAAGTCATAGAATGGAGGGGTGTGATGTCAGAATGGAGGTGTGCGAAGTCATAGAATAGAGGTGTGTGAAGTCAGAATGGAGGTGTGTGAAGTCATAGATGTAGTTGTGTGAAGTCATAGTATGGAGTTGTGTGAAATCATAGAATAGAGTTTTGTGAAGGCACAGAATGGAGCCGTGTGAATTCAGAATGGAGGTGTGTGAAGTCATAGAATGGAGGAGTGTGAAGTCAGAATGGAGGTGTGTGAACTCATGGAATGGAGGTGTGTGACGTCACAATGGAAGTGTGTGAAGTCATAGAATGGAGGTGTGTGAAGTCACAGAATGGAAGTGTGTGAAGTCATAGAATGGAGGTGTGTGAAGTCACTGAATGGAGGTGTGTGAAATCATAGAATGGGGGTGTGTGAAGTTATAGAATGGATGTTTGTAAAGTAAAAATGTATTTGTGTGAAGTCATAGAATGGAGATATGTGAAGTCAGAATGGAGGTGTGTGAAGTCACAGAATGGAGATGTGTCAACTCAGAATTTAGGTGTGTGAAGTCAAAGAATGGAGGTGTGTGAAGACATAGAATGGAGGTGTGTGAAGTCAAAGAATGGAGGTGTGTGAAGTCATAGAATATATGTTTGTGAAGTAAGAATGAAGGTGTGTGAAGGCATAGAATGGAGGTGTGTGAAGTCACAGAATGGAGGTGTGTGAAGGCATAGAATGGAGGTGTGTGAAGTCATAGAATGCAGGTGTGTGAAGTCATATAATGGAGGTGTGTGAAGTCACAGAATGGAGGTCTGGGGAGTCAGAATGGAGGTGTGAAGTCATAGAATGGAGTTGGGTGATGTCATAGAAAGGAGGTGTGTGAAGTCATAGAATGGAGGTGTATGAAGTCATAGAATGGAGGTGTGTGAAGTCAGAATGGAGGTGTGTGAACTCATAGAATGGTAGTGTGTGAAGTCCCAGAATTGAGATGTGTGAACTCAGAATGGAGGTGTGTAAAGTCACAGAATGGAGGTGTGTGAAGTCATAGAATGGAAGTGTGTGAAGTCATAAAATGGAGGTGTGTGAAGTCACAGAATGGACGGTTTGAAATCATAGAATGGAGGTGTGTGAAGTCACAGATTTGAGGTGTTTGAAGTCATATATTGGAGGTGTGTGAAGTCAAAATGGATGTGTGAAGTCATAGAATGGAGGTGTGTGAAATCATAGAATGAGGGTGTGTGAGGTCATAGAATGGAGGTTTGTGAAGTCACAGAATGGAGGTGTGTGAAATCATAGAATGAAGGTGTGTGAAGTCATAGAATGGAAGTGTGTGAAGTCACAGAATGGAGGTGTGTGAAGTCACAGAATGGAGATGTGTGAAATCACAGAATAGAGGTGTGTGAACTCAGAATGGAAGTGGGTGAAGTCAGAGAATGGAGGTGTGTGAAGTCATAGAATGGAAGTGTGTGAAGTCATAGAAGGGAAGTGTGTGAAGTCAGAATGGAGGTGTGTGAAGTCACATAATGGAGGTTTGTGAAGTCATAGAATGGAGGTGTGTGAAGTCATAGAATGGATGTTTCTGAAGTAAAGAATGAAGGTGTGTGAAGTCATAGAATGGAGGTGTGTGAAGTCATAGAATGGAGGTGTGTGAAGTCACAGAATGGAGGTGTGTGAAGTCAGAATGGAGGTGTGTAGTCATAGATTGGAGGTGGGTGAATTCATAGAAAGAGGTGTGGGTTGTCATAGAGTGCAGGTGAGTGAAGTCACAGACTCGAGGTCTGTGAAATCATAGAATGAAGGTGTGTGATGTCAGATTGGAGGTGTGTGAAGTCAAAGAATGTAGGTGTGTGAAGTCATTGAATGGAGGAGTGTGAAATCACAGAATGGAGGTGTGTAAAATCAGAAGAGAGGCGTGCGAAGTCATAGAATGGAGGTGTGTGAAGTCAGAATGGAGGTGTATGAAGTCATAGAATGGTGGTGTGTGAAGTCAGAATAGAGGTGTGTGAAGTCATAGAATGGAGGTGTGTGAAGTCATAGAATGGAGGTGTGGGAAGTGACAGAATAGAGGTGTGTGACGTCACAGAATGGACGTGTGTGAACTCAGAATGGAGGTGTGTAAAGGCACAGAATGGAGGTGTGTGAAGTCATAGAATGGAAGGGTGTGAAGTCATAGAATGGAGCTGTGTGAAATCACAGAACGGATGTTATGAAGTCATAGAATGGAGATGTGTGAAGTCACAGAATTGAGGTTTGTGAAGTCATAGAATGGAGGTGTGTGAAAGTTCTGAAGCAAAAATGAAGGTGTGTGAAGTCATGGAATAGAGGTGTGTGAAGTCACAGAATGGAGGTGTGTGAAGTCAAAATGGAGGTGTGTAGTCATAGATTGGAGGTGGGTGAAGTCATAGAAAGAGGTGTGGGAAGTCATAGAATGGAGGAGTGTGAAGTCATAGAGTGCAGGTGAGTGAAGTCACAGATTCGTGGTCTGTGAAGTCATAGAAAGGAGGTGTGTGATATCAGAATTGAGGTGTGCGAAGTCATAGAATAGAGGTGTGTGAAGTCAGAATGGAGGTGTGTGAAGTCATAGATGGAGTTGTGTGAAGTCATAGTATGGAGGTGTGTGAAATCATAGAATGGAGTTTTGTGAAGTCACAGAATTCAGCTGTGTGAATTCAGAATGAAGGTGTGTGAACTAATAAAATGGAGGTGTGTGAAGTCAGAATGGAGGTGTGTGAACTCATAGAATGGAGGTGTGTGACGTCACAATGGAAGTGTGTGAAGTCATAGAATGGAGGTGTGTGAAGTCACAGAATGGAGGTTTGTGAAGTCATAGAATGGAGGTTTGTGAAGTCACAGAATGGCGGTGTGTAAAGTCATGGAATGGAGGTGGGTGAAGTTATAGAATGGATGTTTGTAAAGTATGAATGAAGGTGTGTGAAGTCATAGAATGGAGGTCTGTGATATCAAAGAATGGAGGTGTGTGAAGTCATAGAATGGAGCTGTGTGATGTCAGAATTGAGGTGTGTGAAGTCAAAGAATGGAGGTGTGTCAACTCAGAATTTAGGTGTGTGAAGTCAAAGAATGGAGGTGTGTGGAGTCATAGAATGGTGGTGTGTAAAGTCACAGAATGGAGCTGTGTGAAGTTATAGAATGGAGGTGTGTGAAGTCACAGATGGAGGTGTTTAAAGTCATATATTGGAGGTGTGTGAAATCAACATGGATGTGTGAAGTCATAGAATGGAGGTGTGTGAAATGATGGAATGAGGGTGTGTGAAGTCATAGAATGGAGGTGTGTGAAGTCACAGAATGGAGGTGTGTGAAGTCATAGAATGGAGGTGTGTGAAGTCATAGAATGGAAGTGTGTGAAGTCACAGATTGGAGGTGTGTGAAGTCACAGAATCGAGGTGTGAGAAGTCACAGAATGGAGATGTGTGAACTCAGAATGGAGGTGTGTGAAGTCACAGAATGGAGGTGTGTGAAGTCATAGAATGGAGGTGTGTGAAGTCACAGAAGCGAGGTGTGTGAAATCATAGAATGGAGGTGTGTGAAGTCACAGAATGGAGGTGTGTGAAGTCAGAATGGAGCTCTGTGAAGTCAGAAAGGAGGTGTGTGAAGTCACAGAATGGAGGTGTGTCAACTCAGAATTTAGGTGTGTGAAGTCAAAGAATGAAGGTGTGTGAAGTCATAGAATGGAGGTGTGTGAAGTCATAGAATGGAGGTGTGTGAAGTTATAGAATGGAGGTGTGTGAAGTCACAGAATGGAGGTGTGTGAAGTCAGAATGGAGGTGTGTAGTCATAGATTGGAGGTGGGTGAATTCATAAAAAGGAGGTGTGGGAAGTCATAGAATGGAGGAGTGGGAAGTCATAGATTGCAGGTGAGTGAAGTCACAGATTCGAGGTCTGCGAAATCATAGAATGGAGGTGTGTAATGTCAGATTTGAGGTGTGTGAAGTCAAAGAATGTAGGTGTGTCAAGTCATTGAATGGAGGTGTGTGAAGTCACAGAAAGAAGGTGTGTGGAGTCAGAATGTAGGTGTGTGAAGTCATGGAATGGAGGTGTGTGAAGTCAGAATGGAGGTGTGTGAACTCATAGAATGGAGGTGTGTGAAGTCACAGAATGGAGGTTTGTGAAGTCATAGAATGGAGGTATGTGAAGTCACAGAATGGAGGTGTGTAAAGTCATGGAATGGAGGTGGGTGAATTTATAGAATGGATGTTTTAAAGTAAGAATGAAGGTGTGTGAAGTCATAGAATGGAGCTGTGTGAAGTCAGAATGGAGGTGTGTAAAGTCATAGAATGGAGCTGTGTGAAGTTATAGAATGGAGGTGTGTGAAGTAACAGAATGGAGGTGTGTGAAGTCATAGAATGGAGGTATGTGAACTCACAAAATGGAGGTGTGTAAAGTAAGAATGGAGGTGTGTTAAGTCATAGAATGGAGGTGTGTGATGTCAAAGAATGGAGGTTTGTGAAGTCATAGAATGGAGCTGTGTGAAGTCAGAATGGAGGTGTGTGAAGTCACAGAATGGAGGTGTGTCAACTCAGAATTTAGGTGTGTGAAGTCAAAGAATGGAGGTGTGTGAAGTCAAAGAATGGAGGTGTGTGAAGTCATAGAATGGAGGTGTGTGAAGTCATAGAATGGAGGTGTGCGAAGTTATAGAATGGAGGTGTGTGAAATCACAGAATGGAGGTGTGTGAAGTCAGAATGCAGGTGTGTAGTCATAGATTGGAGGTGGGTGAATTCATAAAAAGGAGGTGTGGGAAGTCATAGAGTGCAGGTGAGTGAAGTCACAGATTCAAGGTCTGTGAAATCATAGAATGGAGGTGTGTGATGTCAGATTTGAGGTGTGTGAAGTCAAAGAATGTAGGTGTGTCAAGTCATTGAATGGAGGTGTGTGAAGTCACAGAAAGAAGGTGTGTGAAGTCAGAATGGAGGTGTGTGAAGTCATAGAATGGAGGTGTGTGAAGACAGAATGGAGGTGTGTGAACTCATAGAATGGAGGTGTGTGAAGTCACAGAATGGAGGTTTGTGAAGTCATAGAATGGATGTTTGTGAAGTCACAGAATGGAGGTGTGTAAAGTCATGGAATGGAGGTGGGTGAAGTTATAGAATGGATGTTTGTAAAGTATGAATGAAGGTGTGTGAAGTCATAGAATGGAGGTGTGTGAAGTCGTAGAATGGGTGTTTGTGAAGTAAGAATGAAGGTGTGTGAAGTCATAGAATGGACGTGTGTGAAGTCACAGAATGGAGGTGTGGGAAGTCACAGATTGCAGGAGTGTGAAGTCACAGAATGGAGGTGTGTGAACCCAGAATGGAGGTGTTTAAAGTCACAGAATGGAGGTGTGTGAAGTCCTGGAATGGAAGTGTGTGAAGTCATAGAATGGAGGTGTGTGAAGTCACAGAATTGAGGTGTTTAAAGTCATATATTGGAGGTGTGTGAAATCAACATGGATGTGTGAAGTCATAGAATGGAGGTGTGTGAAATGATGGAATGAGGGTGTGTGAAGTCATAAAATGGAGGTGTGTGAATTCATAGAATGGAGGTGTGTGAAGAAACAATGGAGTTGTGTGAAGTCATAGAATGGTTGTTTTTGATGTCAACGAATGGAGGTGTGTGAAGTCATAGAATGGAGGTGTGTGAAGTCAGATTGGAGGTGTGTGAAATCACAGAATGGAGGTGTGTCAACTCAGAAATGAGGTGTGTGAAGTCATAGAATGGAGGTGTGTGAAGTCGTAGAATGGAGGTGTGTGAAATCATAGAATGGAGGTGTGTGAAGTCAAAGAATTGAGGTGTGTGAAGTCAGAATGGAGGTGTGTGAAGTCAGAATGGAGGTGTGTGAAGTCACAGAATGGAGGTGTGTCAAATCAGAATGGAGGTGTGTGAAGTCACAGAATGGAGGTGTGTGTAGTCATAGAATGGAGGTGTGTGAAGTCATAGAATGGAGGTGTGTGAAGTCAGAATGGAGGTGTGTGAATTCACAGAATTGAGGTGTGTGAAAACAGAATGAAGGTTTGTGAATCACAGAATGGAGGTGTTTGAAATCACAGAATGGAGGTGTGTGAAGTCATAGAATGGATGTTTGTGAAGTAAGAATGAAGGTGTGTGAAGTCATAGAATAGAGGTGTGTGAAGTCAAAAAATGGAGGTGTGTGAAGTCACAGAATGGAGGTGTGTGAACTCAGAATGGAGGTGTGGGAAGTTATAGATGGAGGTGTGTGAAGACATAGTATGGAGGTGGGTAGAATCATAGAATGGAGTTTTGTGAAGTCACAGAATGGAGGTGTGTGAAGCCACAACGCAGGTGTGTGAACTCAGGGAATGAAGGTGTGTGAAGTAAAATTGCAGGTGTGTGTATTCATAGAATGGAGGTGTGTGAAGTCATAGAATGGAGGTGTGTGAAGTCACAGAATGGAGGTGTGTGAAGTCATAGAATGGAGGTGTGTGAAGTCACAGAATGGAGGTGTGTGAAGTCATAGAATGGAGGTGTGTGAAGTCATAGAATGGAGGACTGTGAACTCAGAATGGAGGTTTGTGAAGTCATAGAATGGAGGTGTGTGAAGTCACAGAATGGAGGTGTGTGAAGTCATAGAATGGAGGTGTGAGAAGTCATAAAATGGAGGTGTGTGAATTCATAGAATCGAGGTGTGTGAAGTCACAATGGAGTTGTGTGAAGTCATAGAATGGTTGTTTTTGATGTCAACGAATGGAGGTGTGTGAAGTCATAGAATGGAGGTGTGTGAAGTCAGATTGGAGGTGTGTGAAATCACAGAATGGAGGTGTGTCAACTCAGAAATGAGGTGTGTGAAGTCATAGAATGGAGGTGTGTGAAGGCATAGAATGGAGGTGTGTGAAATCATAGAATGGAGGTGTGTGAAGTCAAAGAATTGAGGTGTGTGAAGTCAGAATGGAGGTGTGTGAAGTCAGAATGGATGTGTGTGAAGTCACAGAATGGAGGTGTGTCAAATCAGAATGGAGGTGTGTGAAGTCACAGAATGGAGGTGTGTGAAGTCATAGAATGGAGGTGTGTGAAGTCATAGAATGGAGGTGTGTGAAGTCAGAATGGAGGTGTGTGAATTCACAGAATTGAGGTGTGTTAACACAGAATGCACGTGTGTGAATCACAGAATGGAGGTGTTTGAAATCAGAGAATGGAGGTGTGTGAAGTCATAGAATGGATGTTTGTGAAGTAAGAATGAAGGTGTGTGAAGTCATAGAATAGAGGTGTGTGAAGTCAAAAAATGGAGGTGTGTGAAGTCACAGAATGGAGGTGTGTGAATTCACGCAATGGAGGTGTGTGAAGTCTCGAATGGAGGTGTGCGGTCATAGAAGGGAGGTGGGTGAAGTCATAGAAAGAGATGAGAGAAGTCATAGAATGGAGGAGTGTGAAGTCATACAGTGGAGGTCACTGAAGACACAGATTCGAGGTTTGTGAAGTCATAGAATGGAGGTGTGCAAAGTCAGAATGGAGGTGTGTGAAGTCATAGAATGGAGATTTGTGTATTCATAGAATGGAGGTGTGTGACGTCAAATTGAAGTGTGTGAAGTCATAGAATGGAGGTGTGTGAAGTCACAGAATGGAGGTGTGTGAAGTCATACAATGGAGGTGAGTGAAATCAGAATGGAGGTGTGTGAAGTCACAGAATGGAGGTGTGTGAACTCAGAATGGAGGTGTGTGAAGTCATAGATGGAGGTGTGTGAAATCATAGTATGGAGGTGTGTGAAACCATAGAATGGAGTTTTGTGAAGACACACAATGGAGCTGTGTGAAGTCAGAATGGAGGTGTGTGAAGTCATAGAATGGAGGTGTGTGAAGTCAGAATGGAGGTATGTGAAATCATAGAATCAAGGTGTGTGAAGTCACAGAATGGAGGTGTGTGAAGTCATAGAATGGAGGTGCGTGAAGTCACAGAATGGAGGTGTGTGAAGTCATAGAATTGAGGTGTGTGAAGTCATAGAATGGAGGTGTGTGAAGTCACAGAATGAAGGTGTGTGAATCACAGAATGGAGGTATGTGAACTCACAATGGAGTTGGGTGAAGTCACAGAATGGAGGTGTGTGAAGTCATAGAATGGAGGTGTGTGAAGTCACAGAATGGAGGTGTGTGAATTCATAGAATGGAGGTGTGTGAAGTCATAGAATGGAGGTGTGTGAAGTCATAGAATGGAGGTGTGTGAATTCATAGAATGGAGGTGTGTGAAGTCACAGAATGGAGGTTTGTGTACTCCCAATGGAGGTGTTTGAAGTCAAAGAATGGAGGTGTGTGAAGTCATAGAATGGAAGTGTGTGAAGTCATAGAATGGAGGTGTGTGAACCCAGAATGCAGGTTTGTGAAGTCACAGAATGGAGGTTTGTGAAGTCATACAATGGAGGTGTGTGAAGTCATAGAATGGATGTTTCTAAAGTAAGAATGAAGGTGTGTGAAGTCACAGAATGGAGGTATGTGAAGTCAAAATGGAGGTGTGTGAACTCATAGAATGGAGGTGTGTGAACTCATAGAATGGAGTTGTGTGAAGTCATGGAATGGAGGTGTTTGAAGTGCAAGAATGTAGGTGTGTGAGGTCACAGAATGGAGGTTGCCGGGGCCAACCGGCGGCAAACCAGGGTTCGCAGATTGGTGTTCCTGAAATCGGGGGCAAGGACTAGCAAGAAATAGAAGAGAGACAGACACAGCGGGTCCGGGATGTCCGCAGTCCAGGTAAAGACTGCCGAGACTGCCGGTTTATTTTCCACTCCCCCTTCTTCCCTCCTCCTGACCCAGGGAACCTCCAGGTGTTACATTCATATGGTAATTCTCAGGTCATTTGCATAGAATAAGGCCAGAAAGCAATAAGACAATAAAGCCATCGTCTGATGCAAGCCAAGGTACAGTTTGATTCCACTCTGGCTCACAACAGGAGGTGTGTGAAGTCACAGAATTGAAGTGTGTGAAGTCAAAATGGAGGTGTGTGAAGTCACAGAATGGAGGTCTGTGAAGACAGAGAATAGAGGTGTGTGAAGTCAGAATGGAGGTGTGTGAAGTCAGAATGGAGGTGTGTGAAATCATAGAATGGAGGTGTGTGAAGCCACAACGCAGGTGTGTGAACTCATGGAATGAAGGTGTGTGAAGTAAAATTACAGGTGTGTGAATTCATAGAATGGAGGTGTGTGAAGTCATAGAATGGAGGTGTGTGAAGTCACAGAATGGAGGTGTGTGAAGTCATAGAATGGAGGTGTGTGAAGTCACAGAATGGAGGTGTGTGAAGTCATAGAATGGAGGTGTGTGAAGTCATAGAATGGAGGTGTGTGAAGTCATAGAATGGAGGACTGTGAACTCAGAATGGAGGTTTGTGAAGTCATAGAATGGAGGTGTGTGAAGTCATAGAATGGAGGTGTGTGAAGTCATAAAATGGAGGTGTGTGAATTCATAGAATGGAGGTGTCTGAAGTCACAATGGAGTTGTGTGAAGTCATAGAATGGTTCTTTTTGATGTCAACGAATGGAGGTGTGTGAAGTCATAGAATGGACGTGTGTGAAGTCAGATTGGAGGTGTGTGAAATCATAGAATGGAGGTGTGTCAACTCAGAAATGAGGTGTGTGAAGTCATAGAATGGATGTTTGTGAAGTAAGAATGAAGGTGTGTGAAGTCATAGAACAGAGGTGTGTGAAGTCAAAGAATGGAGGTGTGTGAAGTCAAAGAATGGAGGTGTGTGAAGTCACACAATGGAGGTGTGTGAAGTCTCGAATGGAGGTGTGCGGTCATAGAAGGAAGGTGGGTGAAGTCATAGAAAGAGATGAGCGAAGTCATAGAATGAAGGAGTGTGAAGTCATACAGTGGAGGTGACTGAAGACACAGATTCGAGGTTTGTGAAGTCATAGAATGGTGGTGTGTAAAGTCAGAATGGAGGTGTGTGAAGTCATAGAATGGAGATTTGTGAATTCATAGAATGGAGGTGTGTGACGTCAAATTGAAGTGTGTGAAGTCATAGAATGGAGGTGTGTGAAGTCACAGAATGGAGGTGTGTGAGGTCATACAATGGAGGTGTGTGAAACCATAGAATGGAGTTTTGTGAAGACACACAATGGAGCTGTGTGAAGTCAGAATGGAGGTGTGTGAAGTCATAGAATGGAGGTGTGTGAAGTCAGAATGGAGGTATGTGAAATCATAGAATCAAGGTGTGTGAAGTCACAGAATGGAGGTGTGTGAAGTCATAGAATGGTGGTGCGTGAAGTCACAGAATGGAGGTGTGTGAAGTCATAGAATGGAGGTGTGTGAAGTCATAGAATGGAGGTGTGTGAAGTCACAGAATGAAGGTGTGTGAATCACAGAATGGAGGTATGTGAACTCACAATGGAGGTGGGTGAAGTCACAGAATGGAGGTGTGTGAAGTCATAGAATGGAGGTGTGTGAAGTCACAGAATGGAGGTGTGTGAATTCATAGAATGGAGGTGTGTGAAGTCATAGAATGGAGGTGTGTGAAGTCATAGAATGGAGGTGTGTGAATTCATAGAATGGAGGTGTGTGAAGTAAAATTACAGGTGTGTGAATTCATAGAATGGAGGTGTGTGAAGTCATAGAATGGAGGTGTGTGAAGTCACAGAATGGAGGTGTGTGAAGTCATAGAATGGAGGTGTGTGAAGTCACAGAATGGAGGTGTGTGAAGTCATAGAATGGAGGTGTGTGAAGTCATAGAATGGAGGTGTGTGAAGTCATAGAATGGAGGACTGTGAACTCAGAATGGAGGTTTGTGAAGTCATAGAATGGAGGTGTGTGAAGTCATAGAATGGAGGTGTGTGAAGTCATAAAATGGAGGTGTGTGAATTCATAGAATGGAGGTGTGTGAAGTCATAGAATGGAGGTGTGTGAAGTCACAGAATGGAGGTGTGTGAAGTCATAGAATGGAGGTGTGTGAAGTCACAGAATGGAGGTGTGTGAAGTCATAGAATGGAGGTGTGTGAAGTCATAGAATGGAGGTGTGTGAAGTCATAGAATGGAGGACTGTGAACTCAGAATGGAGGTTTGTGAAGTCATAGAATGGAGGTGTGTGAAGTCATAGAATGGAGGTGTGTGAAGTCATAAAATGGAGGTGTGTGAATTCATAGAATGGAGGTGTCTGAAGTCACAATGGAGTTGTGTGAAGTCATAGAATGGTTCTTTTTGATGTCAACGAATGGAGGTGTGTGAAGTCATAGAATGGACGTGTGTGAAGTCAGATTGGAGGTGTGTGAAATCATAGAATGGAGGTGTGTCAACTCAGAAATGAGGTGTGTGAAGTCATAGAATGGATGTTTGTGAAGTAAGAATGAAGGTGTGTGAAGTCATAGAACAGAGGTGTGTGAAGTCAAAGAATGGAGGTGTGTGAAGTCAAAGAATGGAGGTGTGTGAAGTCACACAATGGAGGTGTGTGAAGTCTCGAATGGAGGTGTGCGGTCATAGAAGGAAGGTGGGTGAAGTCATAGAAAGAGATGAGCGAAGTCATAGAATGAAGGAGTGTGAAGTCATACAGTGGAGGTGACTGAAGACACAGATTCGAGGTTTGTGAAGTCATAGAATGGTGGTGTGTAAAGTCAGAATGGAGGTGTGTGAAGTCATAGAATGGAGATTTGTGAATTCATAGAATGGAGGTGTGTGACGTCAAATTGAAGTGTGTGAAGTCATAGAATGGAGGTGTGTGAAGTCACAGAATGGAGGTGTGTGAAGTCATACAATGGAGGTGTGTGAAACCAGAGAATGGAGTTTTGTGAAGACACACAATGGAGCTGTGTGAAGTCAGAATGGAGGTGTGTGAAGTCATAGAATGGAGGTGTGTGAAGTCAGAATGGAGGTATGTGAAATCATAGAATCAAGGTGTGTGAAGTCACAGAATGGAGGTGTGTGAAGTCATAGAATGGTGGTGCGTGAAGTCACAGAATGGAGGTGTGTGAAGTCATAGAATGGAGGTGTGTGAAGTCATAGAATGGAGGTGTGTGAAGTCACAGAATGAAGGTGTGTGAATCACAGAATGGAGGTATGTGAACTCACAATGGAGGTGGGTGAAGTCACAGAATGGAGGTGTGTGAAGTCATAGAATGGAGGTGTGTGAAGTCACAGAATGGAGGTGTGTGAATTCATAGAATGGAGGTGTGTGAAGTCATAGAATGGAGGTGTGTGAAGTCATAGAATGGAGGTGTGTGAATTCATAGAATGGAGGTGTGTGAAGTAAAATTACAGGTGTGTGAATTCATAGAATGGAGGTGTGTGAAGTCATAGAATGGAGGTGTGTGAAGTCACAGAATGGAGGTGTGTGAAGTCATAGAATGGAGGTGTGTGAAGTCACAGAATGGAGGTGTGTGAAGTCATAGAATGGAGGTGTGTGAAGTCATAGAATGGAGGTGTGTGAAGTCATAGAATGGAGGACTGTGAACTCAGAATGGAGGTTTGTGAAGTCATAGAATGGAGGTGTGTGAAGTCATAGAATGGAGGTGTGTGAAGTCATAAAATGGAGGTGTGTGAATTCATAGAATGGAGGTGTGTGAAGTCATAGAATGGAGGTGTGTGAAGTCACAGAATGGAGGTGTGTGAAGTCATAGAATGGAGGTGTGTGAAGTCACAGAATGGAGGTGTGTGAAGTCATAGAATGGAGGTGTGTGAAGTCATAGAATGGAGGTGTGTGAAGTCATAGAATGGAGGACTGTGAACTCAGAATGGAGGTTTGTGAAGTCATAGAATGGAGGTGTGTGAAGTCATAGAATGGAGGTGTGTGAAGTCATAAAATGGAGGTGTGTGAATTCATAGAATGGAGGTGTCTGAAGTCACAATGGAGTTGTGTGAAGTCATAGAATGGTTCTTTTTGATGTCAACGAATGGAGGTGTGTGAAGTCATAGAATGGACGTGTGTGAAGTCAGATTGGAGGTGTGTGAAATCATAGAATGGAGGTGTGTCAACTCAGAAATGAGGTGTGTGAAGTCATAGAATGGATGTTTGTGAAGTAAGAATGAAGGTGTGTGAAGTCATAGAACAGAGGTGTGTGAAGTCAAAGAATGGAGGTGTGTGAAGTCAAAGAATGGAGGTGTGTGAAGTCACACAATGGAGGTGTGTGAAGTCTCGAATGGAGGTGTGCGGTCATAGAAGGAAGGTGGGTGAAGTCATAGAAAGAGATGAGCGAAGTCATAGAATGAAGGAGTGTGAAGTCATACAGTGGAGGTGACTGAAGACACAGATTCGAGGTTTGTGAAGTCATAGAATGGTGGTGTGTAAAGTCAGAATGGAGGTGTGTGAAGTCATAGAATGGAGATTTGTGAATTCATAGAATGGAGGTGTGTGACGTCAAATTGAAGTGTGTGAAGTCATAGAATGGAGGTGTGTGAAGTCACAGAATGGAGGTGTGTGAAGTCATACAATGGAGGTGTGTGAAACCAGAGAATGGAGTTTTGTGAAGACACACAATGGAGCTGTGTGAAGTCAGAATGGAGGTGTGTGAAGTCATAGAATGGAGGTGTGTGAAGTCAGAATGGAGGTATGTGAAATCATAGAATCAAGGTGTGTGAAGTCACAGAATGGAGGTGTGTGAAGTCATAGAATGGTGGTGCGTGAAGTCACAGAATGGAGGTGTGTGAAGTCATAGAATGGAGGTGTGTGAAGTCATAGAATGGAGGTGTGTGAAGTCACAGAATGAAGGTGTGTGAATCACAGAATGGAGGTATGTGAACTCACAATGGAGGTGGGTGAAGTCACAGAATGGAGGTGTGTGAAGTCATAGAATGGAGGTGTGTGAAGTCACAGAATGGAGGTGTGTGAATTCATAGAATGGAGGTGTGTGAAGTCATAGAATGGAGGTGTGTGAAGTCATAGAATGGAGGTGTGTGAATTCATAGAATGGAGGTGTGTGAAGTCACAGAATGGAGGTTTGTGTACTCAAAATTGAGGTGTTTGAAGTCAAAGAATGGAGGTGTGTGAAGTCATAGAATGGAGGTGTGTGAACCCAGAATGCAGGTTTGTGAAGTCACAGAATGGAGGTTTGTGAAGTCATACAATGGAGGTGTGTGAAGTCATAGAATGGATGTTTCTAAAGTAAGAATGAAGGTGTGTGAAGTCACAGAATGGAGGTATGTGAAATCAAAATGGAGGTGTGTGAACTCATAGAATGGAGGTGTGTGAAGTCATGGAATGGAGGTGTGTGAAGTCCAAGAATGGAGGTGTGTGAAGTCAAAGAATGGAGGTGTGTGAAGTCACAGAATGGAGGTTGCCGGGGCCAACCCGCGGCAAACCAGGGTTCGCAGATTGGGTTCCTGAAATCGGGGGCAAGGACTAGCAAGAAATAGAAGAGAGAGAGACACATCGGGTCCGGGATGTCCGCAGTCCAGGTAAAGACTGCCGAGCCTGCAGGTTTATTTTCCACTCCCCCTTCTTCCCTCCTCCTGACCCAGGGAACCTCCAGGTGTTACATTCATATGGTAATTCTCAGGTCATTTGCATAGAATAGGGCCAGAAAGCAATAAGACAATAAAGCCATCGTCTGATGCAAGCCAAGGTACAGTTTGATTCCACTCTGGCTCACAACAGGAGGTGTGTGAAGTCACAGAATTGAAGTGCGTGAAGTCAAAATGGAGGTGTGTGAAGTCACAGAATGGAGGTCTGTGAAGACACAGAATAGAGGTGTGTGAAGTCAGAATGGAGGTGTGTGAAGTCAGAATGGAGGTGTGTGAAATCATAGAATGGAGGTGTGTGAAGCCACAACGCAGGTGTGTGAACTCATGGAATGAAGGTGTGTGAAGTAAAATTGCAGGTGTGTGAAGTCACAGAATGGAGGTGTGTGAAGTCATAGAATGGAGGTGTGTGAAGTCACAGAATGGAGGTGTGTGAAGTCATAGAATGGAGGTGTGTGAAGTCACAGAATGGAGGTGTGTGAAGTCATAGAATGGAGGTATGTGAAGTCATAAAATGGAGGTGTGTGAATTCATAGAATGGAGGTGTGTGAAGTCACAATGGAGTTGTGTGAAGTCATAGAATGGTTGTTTTGGATGTCAACGAATGGAGGTGTGTGAAGTCATAGAATGGAGGTGTGTGAAGTCAGATTGGAGGTGTGTGAAATCACAGAATGGAGGTGTGTCAACTCAGAAATGAGGTGTGTGAAGTCATAGAATGGACATGTGTGAAGTCGTAGAATGGAGGTGTGTGAAATCATAGAATGGAGGTGTGTGAAGTCAAAGAATTGAGGTGTGTGAAGTCAGAATGGAGGTGTGTGAAGTCAGAATGGAGGTGTGTGAAGTCACAGAATGGAGGTGTGTCAAATCAGAATGGAGGTGTGTGAAGTCACAGAATGGAGGTGTGTGAAGTCATAGAATGGAGGTGTGTGAAGTCATAGAATGGAGGTGTGTGAAGTCAGAATGGAGGTGTGTGAATTCACAGAATTGAGGTGTGTGAACACAGAATGCAGGTGTGTGAATCACAGAATGGAGGTGTTTGAAATCACAGAATGGAGGTGTGTGAAGTCACAGAATGGATGTTTGTGAAGTAAGAATGAAGGTGTGTGAAGTCATAGAATAGAGATGTCTGAAGTCAAAAAATGGAGGTGTGTGAAGTCACAGAATGGAGGTGTGTGAATTCACACAATGGAGGTGTGTGAAGTCTCGAATGGAGGTGTGCGGTCAGAGAAGGGAGGTGGGTGAAGTCATAGAAAGAGATGAGAGAAGTCATAGAATGAAGGAGAGTGAAGTCATACAGTGGAGGTGACTGAAGACACAGATTCGAGGTTTGTGAAGTCATAGAATGGAGGTGTGCAAAGTCAGAATGGAGGTGTGTGAAGTCATAGAATGGAGATTTGTGAATTCATAGAATGGAGGTGTGTGACGTCAAATTGAAGTGTGTGAAGTCATAGAATGGAGGTGTGTGAAGTCACAGAATGGAGGTGTGTGAAGTCATACAATGGAGGTGAGTGAAATCAGAATGGAGGTGTGTGAAGTCAGAGAATGGAGGTGTGTGAACTCCGAATGGAGGTGTGTGAAGTCATAAATGGAGGTGTGTGAAATCATAGTATGGAGGTGTGTGAAACCATAGAATGGAGTTTTGTGAAGACACACAATGGAGCTGTGTGAAGTCAGAATGGAGGTGTGTGAAGTCATAGAATGGAGGTGTGTGAAGTCAGAATGGAGGTATGTGAAATCATAGAATCAAGGTGTGTGAAGTCACAGAATGGAGGTGTGTGAAGTCATAGAATGGAGGTGCGTGAAGTCACAGAATGGAGGTGTGTGAAGTCATAGAATGGAGGTGTGTGAAGTCATAGAATGGAGGTGTGTGAAATCACAGAATGAAGGTGTGTGAATCACAGAATGGAGGTATGTGAACTCACAATGGAGGTGGGTGAAGTCACAGAATGGAGGTGTGTGAAGTCATAGAATGGAGGTGTGTGAAGTCACAGAATGGAGGTGTGTGAATTCATAGAATGGAGGTGTGTGAAGTCATAGAATGGAGGTGTGTGACGTCATAGAATGGAGGTGTGTGAATTCATAGAATGGAGGTGTGTGAAGTCACAGAATGGAGGTTTGTGTACTCCAAATGGAGGTGTTTGAAGTCAAAGAATGGAGGTGTGTGAAGTTATAGAATGGAAGTGTGTGAAGTCATAGAATGGAGGTGTGTGAACCCAGAATGCAGGTTTGTGAAGTCACAGAATGGAGGTTTGTGAAGTCATACAATGGAGGTGTGTGAAGTCATAGAATGGATGTTTCTAAAGTAAGAATGAAGGTGTGTGAAGTCACAGAATGGAGGTATGTGAAGTCAAAATGGAGGTGTGTGAACTCATAGAATGGAGGTGTGTGAACTCATAGAATGGAGTTGTGTGAAGTCATGGAATGGAGGTGTTTGAAGTCCAAGAATGGAGATGTGTGAGTTCGCAGAATGGAGGTTGCTGGGGCCAACCGGCGGCAAACCAGGGTTCGCAGATTGGGGTTCCTGAAATCGGGGGCAAGGACTAGCAAGAAATAGAAGAGAGAGAGACACAGCGGGTCCGGGATGTCCGCAGTCCAGGTAAAGACTGCCGAGACTGCTTGTTTATTTTCCACTCCCCCTTCTTCCCTCCTCCTGACCCAGGGAACCTCCAGGTGTTACATTCATATGGTAATTCTCAGGTCATTTGCATAGAATAGGGCCAGAAAGCAATAAGACAATAAAGCCATCGTCTGATGCAACCCAAGGTACAGTTTGATTCCACTCTGGCTAACAACAGGAGGTGTGTGAAGTCACAGAATTGAAGTGTGTGAAGTCAAAATGGAGGTGTGTGAAGTCACAGAATGGAGGTCTGTGAAGACACAGAATAGAGGTGTGTGAAGTCAGAATGGAGGTGTGTGAAGTCAGAATGGAGGTGTGTGAAATCATAGAATGGAGGTGTGTGAAGCCACAACGCAGGTGTGTGAACTCATGGAATGAAGATGTGTGAAGTAAAATTACAGGTGTGTGAATTCATAGAATGGAGGTGTGTGAAGTCATAGAATGGACGTGTGTGAAGTCACAGAATGGAGGTGTGTGAAGTCATAGAATGGAGGTGTGTGAAGTCACAGAATGGAGGTGTGTGAAGTCATAGAATGGAGGTGTGTGAAGTCATAGAATGGAGTTGTGTGAAGTCATAGAATGGAGGACTGTGAACTCAGAATGGAGGTTTGTGAAGTCATAGAATGGAGGTGTGTGAAGTCATAGAATGGAGGTGTGTGAAGTCATAAAATGGAGGTGTGTGAATTCATAAAATGGAGGTGTCTGAAGTCACAATGGAGTTGTGTGAAGTCATAGAATGGTTGTTTTTGATGTCAACGAATGGAGGTGTGTGAAGTCATAGAATGGACGTGTGTGAAGTCAGATTGGAGGTGTGTGAAATCACAGAATGGAGGTGTGTCAACTCAGAAATGAGGTGTGTGAAGTCATAGAATGGAGGTGTGTGAAGTCATAGAATGGAGGAGTGTGAAATCATAGAATGGAGGTGTGTGAAGTCAAAGAATTGAGGTGTGTGAAGTCAGAATGGAGGTGTGTGAAGTCAGAATGGAGGTGTGTGAAGTCACAGAATGGAGGTGTGTCAAATCAGAATGGAGGTGTGTGAAGTCACAGAATGGAGGTGTGTGAAGTCATAGAATGGAGGTGTGTGAAGTCATAGAATGGAGGTGTGTGAAGTCAGAATGGAGGTGTGTGAATTCACAGAATTGAGGTGTGTGAACACAGAATGCAGGTGTGTGAATCACAGAATGGAGGTGTTTGAAATCACAGAATGGAGGTGTGTGAAGTCACAGAATGGATGTTTGTGAAGTAAGAATGAAGGTGTGTGAAGTCATAGAATAGAGATGTCTGAAGTCAAAAAATGGAGGTGTGTGAAGTCACAGAATGGAGGTGTGTGAATTCACACAATGGAGGTGTGTGAAGTCTCGAATGGAGGTGTGCGGTCAGAGAAGGGAGGTGGGTGAAGTCATAGAAAGAGATGAGAGAAGTCATAGAATGAAGGAGGGTGAAGTCATACAGTGGAGGTGACTGAAGACACAGATTCGAGGTTTGTGAAGTCATAGAATGGAGGTGTGCAAAGTCAGAATGGAGGTGTGTGAAGTCATAGAATGGAGATTTGTGAATTCATAGAATGGAGGTGTGTGACGTCAAATTGAAGTGTGTGAAGTCATAGAATGGAGGTGTGTGAAGTCACAGAATGGAGGTGTGTGAAGTCATACAATGGAGGTGAGTGAAATCAGAATGGAGGTGTGTGAAGTCAGAGAATGGAGGTGTGTGAACTCCGAATGGAGGTGTGTGAAGTCATAAATGGAGGTGTGTGAAATCATAGTATGGAGGTGTGTGAAACCATAGAATGGAGTTTTGTGAAGACACACAATGGAGCTGTGTGAAGTCAGAATGGAGGTGTGTGAAGTCATAGAATGGAGGTGTGTGAAGTCAGAATGGAGGTATGTGAAATCATAGAATCAAGGTGTGTGAAGTCACAGAATGGAGGTGTGTGAAGTCATAGAATGGAGGTGCGTGAAGTCACAGAATGGAGGTGTGTGAAGTCATAGAATGGAGGTGTGTGAAGTCATAGAATGGAGGTGTGTGAAATCACAGAATGAAGGTGTGTGAATCACAGAATGGAGGTATGTGAACTCACAATGGAGGTGGGTGAAGTCACAGAATGGAGGTGTGTGAAGTCATAGAATGGAGGTGTGTGAAGTCACAGAATGGAGGTGTGTGAATTCATAGAATGGAGGTGTGTGAAGTCATAGAATGGAGGTGTGTGACGTCATAGAATGGAGGTGTGTGAATTCATAGAATGGAGGTGTGTGAAGTCACAGAATGGAGGTTTGTGTACTCCAAATGGAGGTGTTTGAAGTCAAAGAATGGAGGTGTGTGAAGTTATAGAATGGAAGTGTGTGAAGTCATAGAATGGAGGTGTGTGAACCCAGAATGCAGGTTTGTGAAGTCACAGAATGGAGGTTTGTGAAGTCATACAATGGAGGTGTGTGAAGTCATAGAATGGATGTTTCTAAAGTAAGAATGAAGGTGTGTGAAGTCACAGAATGGAGGTATGTGAAGTCAAAATGGAGGTGTGTGAACTCATAGAATGGAGGTGTGTGAACTCATAGAATGGAGTTGTGTGAAGTCATGGAATGGAGGTGTTTGAAGTCCAAGAATGGAGATGTGTGAGGTCGCAGAATGGAGGTTGCTGGGGCCAACCGGCGGCAAACCAGGGTTCGCAGATTGGGGTTCCTGAAATCGGGGGCAAGGACTAGCAAGAAATAGAAGAGAGAGAGACACAGCGGGTCCGGGATGTCCGCAGTCCAGGTAAAGACTGCCGAGACTGCTTGTTTATTTTCCACTCCCCCTTCTTCCCTCCTCCTGACCCAGGGAACCTCCAGGTGTTACATTCATATGGTAATTCTCAGGTCATTTGCATAGAATAGGGCCAGAAAGCAATAAGACAATAAAGCCATCGTCTGATGCAAGCCAAGGTACAGTTTGATTCCACTCTGGCTCACAACAGGAGGTGTGTGAAGTCACAGAATTGAAGTGTGTGAAGTCAAAATGGAGGTGTGTGAAGTCACAGAATGGAGGTCTGTGAAGACACAGAATAGAGGTGTGTGAAGTCAGAATGGAGGTGTGTGAAGTCAGAATGGAGGTGTGTGAAATCATAGAATGGAGGTGTGTGAAGCCACAACGCAGGTGTGTGAACTCATGGAATGAAGATGTGTGAAGTAAAATTACAGGTGTGTGAATTCATAGAATGGAGGTGTGTGAAGTCATAGAATGGAGGTGTGTGAAGTCACAGAATGGAGGTGTGTGAAGTCATAGAATGGAGGTGTGTGAAGTCACAGAATGGAGGTGTGTGAAGTCATAGAATGGAGGTGTGTGAAGTCATAGAATGGAGTTGTGTGAAGTCATAGAATGGAGGACTGTGAACTCAGAATGGAGGTTTGTGAAGTCATAGAATGGAGGTGTGTGAAGTCATAGAATGGAGGTGTGTGAAGTCATAAAATGGAGGTGTGTGAATTCATAAAATGGAGGTGTCTGAAGTCACAATGGAGTTGTGTGAAGTCATAGAATGGTTGTTTTTGATGTCAACGAATGGAGGTGTGTGAAGTCATAGAATGGACGTGTGTGAAGTCAGATTGGAGGTGTGTGAAATCACAGAATGGAGGTGTGTCAACTCAGAAATGAGGTGTGTGAAGTCATAGAATGGAGGTGTGTGAAGTCATAGAATGGAGGAGTGTGAAATCATAGAATGGAGGTGTGTGAAGTCAAAGAATTGAGGTGTGTGAAGTCAGAATGGAGGTGTGTGAAGTCAGAATGGAGGTGTGTGAAGTCACAGAATGGAGGTGTGTCAAATCAGAATGGAGGTGTGTGAAGTCACAGAATGGAGGTGTGTGAAGTCATAGAATGGAGGTGTGTGAAGTCATAGAATGGAGGAGTGTGAAATCATAGAATGGAGGTGTGTGAAGTCAAAGAATTGAGGTGTGTGAAGTCAGAATGGAGGTGTGTGAAGTCAGAATGGAGGTGTGTGAAGTCACAGAATGGAGGTGTGTCAAATCAGAATGGAGGTGTGTGAAGTCACAGAATGGAGGTGTGTGAAGTCATAGAATGGAGGTGTGTGAAGTCATAGAATGGAGGTGTGTGAAGTCAGAATGGAGGTGTGTGAATTCACAGAATTGAGGTGTGTGAACACAGAATGCAGGTGTGTGAATCAGAGAATGAAGGTGTTTGAAATCACAGAATGGAGGTGTGTGAAGTCATAGAATGGATGTTTGTGAAGTAAGAATGAAGGTGTGTGAAGTCATAGAACAGAGGTGTGTGAAGTCAAAGAATGGAGGTGTGTGAAGTCAAAGAATGGAGGTGTGTGAAGTCACACAATGGAGGTGTGTGAAGTCTCGAATGGAGGTGTGCGGTCATAGAAGGAAGGTGGGTGAAGTCATAGAAAGAGATGAGAGAAGTCATAGAATGAAGGAGTGTGAAGTCATACAGTGGAGGTGACTGAAGACACAGATTCGAGGTTTGTGAAGTCATATAATGGTGGTGTGTAAAGTCAGAATGGAGGTGTGTGAAGTCATAGAATGGAGATTTGTGAATTCATAGAATGGAGGTGTGTGACGTCAAATTGAAGTGTGTGAAGTCATAGAATGGAGGTGTGTGAAGTCACAGAATGGAGGTGTGTGAAGTCATACAATGGAGGTGTGTGAAACCAGAGAATGGAGTTTTGTGAAGACACACAATGGAGCTGTGTGAAGTCAGAATGGAGGTGTGTGAAGTCATAGAATGGAGGTGTGTGAAGTCAGAATGGAGGTATGTGAAATCATAGAATCAAGGTGAGTGAAGTCACAGAATGGAGGTGTGTGAAGTCATAGAATGGAGGTGCGTGAAGTCACAGAATGGAGGTGTGTGAAGTCATAGAATGGAGGTGTGTGAAGTCATAGAATGGAGGTGTGTGAAGTCACAGAATGAAGGTGTGTGAATCACAGAATGGAGGTATGTGAACTCACAATGGAGGTGGGTGAAGTCACAGAATGGAGGTGTGTGAAGTCATAGAATGGAGGTGTGTGAAGTCACAGAATGGAGGTGTGTGAATTCATAGAATGGAGGTGTGTGAAGTCATAGAATGGAGGTGTGTGAAGTCATAGAATGGAGGTGTGTGAATTCATAGAATGGAGGTGTGTGAAGTCACAGAATGGAGGTTTGTGTACTCCAAATGGAGGTGTTTGAAGTCAAAGAATGGAGGTGTGTGAAGTCATAGAATGGAAGTGTGTGAAGTCATAGAATGGAGGTGTGTGAACCCAGAATGCAGGTTTGTGAAGTCACAGAAGGGAGGTTTGTGAAGTCATACAATGGAGGTGTGTGAAGTCATAGAATGGATGTTTCTAAAGTAAGAATGAAGGTGTGTGAAGTCACAGAATGGAGGTATGTGAAGTCAAAATGGAGGTGTGTGAACTCATAGAATGGAGGTGTGTGAACTCATAGAATGGAGGTGTGTGAAGTCATGGAATGGAGGTGTGTGAAGTCCAAGAATGCAGGTGTGTGAAGTCAAAGAATGGAGGTGTGTGAAGTCACAGAATGGAGGTTGCCGGGGCCAACCGGCGCAAACCAGGGTTTGCAGATTGGGGTTCCTGAAATCGGGGGCAAGGACTAGCAAGAAATAGAAGAGAGACAGACACAGCGGGTCCGGGATGTCCGCAGTCCAGGTAAAGACTGCCGAGACTGCCGGTTTATTTTCCACTCCCCCTTCTTCCCTCCTCCTGACCCAGGGAACCTCCAGGTGTTACATTCATATGGTAATTCTCAGGTCATTTGCATAGAATAGGGCCAGAAAGCAATAAGACAATAAAGCCATCGTCTGATGCAAGCCAAGGTACAGTTTGATTCCACTCTGGCTCACAACAGGAGGTGTGTGAAGTCACAGAATTGAAGTGCGTGAAGTCAAAATGGAGGTCTGTGAAGTCAGAATGGAGTTGTGTGATGTCAGAATGGAGGTGAGTGAAGTCATAGAATGGAGGTGTGTGAAGTCATAGAATTTAGGTCTGTGAACTTAGAATGGAGGTTTGTGAAGTCATAGAATGGAGGTGTGTGAAGTCACAGAATGGAGGTGTGTGAAGTCATAGAATGGAGGTGTGTGAAGTCATAAAATGGAGGTGTGTGAATTCATAGAATGGAGGTGTGTGAAGTCACAATGGAGTTGTGTGAAGTCATAGAATGTTTGTTTTTGATGTCAACGAATGAGGTGTGTGAAGTCATAGAATGGAGGTGTGTGAAGTCAGATTGGAGGTGTGTGAAATCACAGAATGGAGGTGTGTCAACTCAGAAATGAGGTGTGTGAAGTCATAGAATGGAGGTGTGTGAAGTCTTAGAATGGAGGTGTGTGAAATCATAGAATGGAGTTGTGTGAAGTCAAAGAATTGAGGTGTGTGAAGTCAGAATGGTGTTGTGTGAAGTCAGAATGGAGGTGTGTGAAGTCACAGAATGGAGGTGTGTCAAATCAGATTGGAGGTGTGTGAAGTCACAGAATGGAGGTGTGTGAAGTCATAGAATAGAGGTGTGTGAAGTCATAGAATGGAGGTGTGTGAAGTCAGAATGGAGGTGTGTGAATTCACAGAATTGAGGTGTGTGAACACAGAATGCAGGTGTGTGAATCACAGAATGGAGGTGTTTGAAATCACAGAATGGAGGTGTGTGAAGTCACAGAATGGATGTTTGTGAAGTAAGAATGAAGGTGTGTGAAGTCATAGAATAGAGGTGTGTGAAGTCAAAAAATGGAGGTGTGTGAAGTCACAGAATGGAGGTGTGTGAATTCACACAATGGAGGTGTGTGAAGTCTCGAATGGAGGTGTGTTGTCATAGAAGGGAGGTGGGTGAAGTCATAGAAAGAGATGAGAGAAGTCATAGAATGGAGGAGTGTGAAGTCATACAGTGGAGGTGACTGAAGACACAGATTCGAGGTTTGTGAAGTCATAGAATGGAGGTGTGCAAAGTCAGAATGGAGGTGTGTGAAGTCATAGAATAGAGGTGTGTGAAGTCAAAAAATGGAGGTGTGTGAAGTCACAGAATGGAGGTGTGTGAATTCACACAATGGAGGTGTGTGAAGTCTCGAATGGAGGTGTGTTGTCATAGAAGGGAGGTGGGTGAAGTCATAGAAAGAGATGAGAGAAGTCATAGAATGGAGGAGTGTGAAGTCATACAGTGGAGGTGACTGAAGACACAGATTCGAGGTTTGTGAAGTCATAGAATGGAGGTGTGCAAAGTCAGAATGGAGGTGTGTGAAGTCATAGAATGGAGATTTGTGAATTCATAGAATGGAGGTGTGTGACGTCATACAATGGAGGTGAGTGAAATCAGAATGGAGGTGTGTGAAGTCACAGAATGGAGGTGTGTGAAGTCATAGAATGGAGGTGTGTGAAGTCATCGAATGGAGGTGTGTGAAGGCACAGAATGGAGGTGTGTGAAGTCATACAATGGAGGTGAGTGAAATCAGAATGGAGGTGTGCGAAGTCACAGAATGGAGGTGTGTGAAGTCATAGATGGAGGTGTGTGAAATCATAGTATGGAGGTGTGTGAAACCATAGAATGGAGTTTTGTGAAGACACACAATGGAGCTGTGTGAAGTCAGAATGGAGGTGTGTGAAGTCATAGAATGGAGGTGTGTGAAGTCAGAATGGAGGTATGTGAAATCACAGAATCAAGGTGTGTGAAGTCACAGAATGGAGGTGTGTGAAGTCATAGAATGGAGGTGCGTGAAGTCACAGAATGGAGGTGTGTGAAGTCATAGAATGGAGGTGTGTGAAGTCATAGAATGGAGGTGTGTGAAGTCACAGAATGAAGGTGTGTGAATCACAGAATGGAGGTATGTGAACTCAAAATGGAGGTGGGTGAAGTCACAGAATGGAGGTGTGTGAAGTCATAGAATGGAGGTATGTGAAGTCTCAGAATGGAGGTGTGTGAATTCATAGAATGGAGGTGTGTGAAGTCATAGAATGGAGGTGTGTGACGTCATAGAATGGAGGTGTGTGAATTCATAGAATGGAGGTGTGGGAAGTCACAGAATGGAGGTTTGTGTACTCCAAATGGAGGTGTTTGAAGTCAAAGAATGGAGGTGTGTGAAGTCATAGAATGGAAGTGTGTGAAGTCATAGTATCGAGGTGTGTGAACCCAGAATGCAGGTTTGTGAAGTCACAGAATGGAGGTTTGTGAAGTCATACAATGGAGGTGTGTGAAGTCATAGAATGGATGTTTCTAACGTAAGAATGAAGGTGTGTGAAGTCACAGAATGGAGGTATGTGAAGTCAAAATGGAGGTGTGTGAACTCATAGAATGGAGTTGTGTGAACTCATAGAATGGAGTTGTGTGAAGTCATGGAATGGAGGTGTTTGAAGTCCAAGAATGGAGGTGTGTGAGGTCACAGAATGGAGGTTGCTGGGGCCAACCCGCGGCAAACCAGGGTTCGCAGATTGGGGTTCCTGAAATCGGGGGCAAGGACTAGCAAGAAATAGAAGAGAGAGAGACACAGCGGGTCCGGGATGTCGCAGTCCAGGTAAAGACTGCCGAGACTGCCGGTTTATTTTCCACTCCCCCTTCTTAACTCCTCCTGACCCAGGGAACCTCCAGGTGTTACATTCATATGGTAATTCTCAGGTCATTTGCATAGAATAGGGCCAGAAAGCAATAAGACAATAAAGCCATCATCTGATGCAATCCAAGGTACAGTTCGATTCCACTCTGGCTCACAACAGGAGGTGTGTGAAGTCACAGAATTGAAGTGTGTGAAGTCAAATGGAGGTGTGTGAAGTCACAGAATGGAGGTCTGTGAAGACAGAGAATAGAGGTGTGTGAAGTCAGAATGGAGGTGTGTGAAATCATAGAATGGAGGTGTGTGAAGCCACAACGCAGGGGTGTGAACTCATGGAATGAAGGTGTGTGAAGTAAAATTACAGGTGTGTGAATTCATAGAATGGAGGTGTGTGAAGTCATAGAATGGAGGTGTGTGAAGTCACAGAATGGAGGTGTGTGAAGTCATAGAATTGAGGTGTGTGAAGTCACAGAATGGAGGTGTGTGAAGTCATGGAATGGAGGTGTGTGAAGTCATAGAATGGAGGTGTGTGAAGTCATAGAATGGAGGACTGTGAACTCAGAATGGAGGTTTGTGAAGTCATAGAATGGAGGTGTGTGAAGTCATAGAATGGAGGTGTGTGAAGTCATAAAATGGAGGTGTGTGAATTCATAGAATGGAGGTGTCTGAAGTCACAATGGAGTTGTGTGAAGTCATAGAATGGTTGTTTTTGATGTCAACGAATGGAGGTGTGTGAAGTCATAGAATGGACGTGTGTGAAGTCAGATTGGAGGTGTGTGAAATCACAGAATGGAGGTGTGTCAACTCAGAAATGAGGTGTGTGAAGTCATAGAATGGAGGTGTGTGAAGTCATAGAATGGAGGTGTGTGAAATCATAGAATGGAGGTGTGTGAAGTCAAAGAATTGAGGTGTGTGAAGTCAGAATGGAGGTGTGTGAAGTCAGAATGGAGGTGTGTGAAGTCACAGAATGGAGGTGTGTCAAATCAGAATGGAGGTGTGTGAAGTCACAGAATGGAGGTGTGTGAAGTCATAGAATGGAGGTGTGTGAAGTCATAGAATGGAGGTGTGTGAAGTCAGAATGGAGGTTTGTGAATTCACAGAATTGAGGTGTGTGAACACAGAATGCAGGTGTGTGAATCACAGAATGGAGGTGTTTGAAATCACAGAATGGAGGTGTGTGAAGTCATAGAATGGATGTTTGTGAAGTAAGAATGAAGGTGTGTGAAGTCATAGAATAGAGGTGTGTGAAGTCAAAGAATGGAGGTGTGTGAAGTCAAAGAATGGAGGTGTGTGAAGTCACACAATGGAGGTGTGTGAAGTCTCGAATGGAGGTGTGCGGTCATAGAAGGAAGGTGGGTGAAGTCATAGAAAGAGATGAGAGAAGTCATAGAATGAAGGAGTGTGAAGTCATACAGTGGAGGTGACTGAAGACACAGATTCGAGGTTTGTGAAGTCAGAGAATGGTGGTGTGTAAAGTCAGAATGGAGGTGTGTGAAGTCATAGAATGGAGATTTGTGAATTCATAGAATGGAGGTGTGTGACGTCAAATTGAAGTGTGTGAAGTCATAGAATGGAGGTGTGTGAAGTCACAGAATGGAGGTGTGTGAAGTCATACAATGGAGGTGTGTGAAACCATAGAATGGAGTTTTGTGAAGACACACAATGGAGCTGTGTGAAGTCAGAATGGAGGTGTGTGAAGTCACAGAATGGAGGTGTGTGAAGTCATAGAATGGAGTTGCGTGAAGTCACAGAATGGAGGTGTGTGAAGTCTTAGAATGGAGGTGTGTGAAGTCATTGAATGGAGGTGGGTGAAGTCACAGAATGGAGGTGTGTGAAGTCATAGAATGGAGGTATGTGAACTCACAATGGAGGTGGGTGAAGTCACAGAATGGAGGTGTGTGAAGTCATAGAATGGAGGTGTGTGAAGTCACAGAATGGAGGTGTGTGAATTCATAGAATGGAGGTGTGTGAAGTCATAGAATGGAGGTGTGTGAAGTCATAGAATGGAGGTGTGTGAATTCATAGAATGGAGGTGTGTGAAGTCACAGAATGGAGGTTTCTGTACTCAAAATTGAGGTGTTTGAAGTCAAAGAATGGAGGTGTGTGAAGTTATAGAATGGAAGTGTGTGAAGTCATAGAATGGAGGTGTGTGAACCCAGAATGCAGGTTTGTGAAGTCACAGAATGGAGGTTTGTGAAGTCATACAATGGAGGTGTGTGAAGTCATAGAATGGATGTTTCTAAAGTAAGAATGAAGGTGTGTGAAGTCAAAGAATGGAGGTATGTGAAGTCAAAATGGAGGTGTGTGAACTCATAGAATGGAGGTGTGTGAACTCATGGAATGGAGGTGTGTGAAGTCATGGAATGGAGGTGTGTGAAGTCCAAGAATGCAGGTTTGTGAAGTCAAAGAATGGAGGTGTGTGAAGTCACAGAATGGAGGTTGCCGGGGCCAACTGGCGGCAAACCAGGGTTCGCAGATTGGGGTTCCTGAAATCGGGGGCAAGGACTAGCAAGAAATAGAAGAGAGACATACACAGCGGGTCCGGGATGTCCGCAGTCCAGGTAAAGACTGCCGAGACTGCCGGTTTATTTTCCACTCCCCCTTCTTCCCACCTCCAGACCCAGGGTACCACCAGGTGTTACATTCATATGGTAATTCTCAGGTCATTTGCATAGAATAGGGCCAGAAAGCAATAAGACAATAAAGCCATCGTCTGATGCAAGCCAAGGTACAGTTAGATTCCACTCTGGCTCACAACAGGAGGTGTGTGAAGTCACAGAATTGAAGTGCGTGAAGTCAAAATGGAGGTGTGTGAAGTCACAGAATGGAGGTCTGTGAAGACACAGAATAGAGGTGTGTGAAGTCAGAATGGAGGTGTGTGAAGTCAGAATGGAGGTGTGTGAAATCATAGAATGGAGGTGTGTGAAGCCACAACGCAGGTGTGTGAACTCATGGAATGAAGGTGTGTGAAGTAAAATTGCAGGTATGTGAAGTCATAGAATGGAGGTGTGTGAAGTCATAGAATGGAGGTGTGTGAAGTCACAGAATGGAGGTGTGTGAAGTCATAGAATGGAGGTGTGTGAAGTCACAGAATGGAGGTGTGTGAAGTCATAGAATGGAGGTGTGTGAAGTCATAGAATGGAGGTGTGTGAAGTCATAGAATGGAGGACTGTGAACTCAGAATGGAGGTTTGTGAAGTCATAGAATGGAGGTGTGTGAAGTCACAGAATGGAGGTGTGTGAAGTCATAGAATGGAGGTGTGTGAAGTCATAAAATGGAGGTGTGTGAATTCATAGAATGGAGGTGTGTGAAGTCACAATGGAGTTGTGTGAAGTCATAGAATGGTTGCTTTTGATGTCAACGAATGGAGGTGTGTGAAGTCATAGAATGGAGGTGTGTGAAGTCAGATTGGAGGTGTGTGAAATCACAGAATGGAGGTGTGTCAACTCAGAAATGAGGTGTGTGAAGTCATAGAATGGAGGTGTGTGAAGTCATAGAATGGAGTTGTGTGAAACCATAGAATTTCTGTGTGAAGTCAAAGAATTGAGGTGTGTGAAGTCACAATGGAGGTGTTTGAAGTCAGAATGGAGGTGTGTGAAGTCATAGAATGGAGGTGTGTGAAGTCATAGAATGGAGGTGTGTGAAATCATAGAATTTCTGTGTGATCAAAGAATTGAGGTGTGTGAAGTCACAATGGAGGTGTTTGAAGTCAGAATGAAGGTGTGTGAAGTAAAATTGCAGGTGTGTGAAGTCATAGAATGGAGGTGTGTGAAGTCATAGAATGGAGGTGTGTGAAGTCACAGAATGGAGGTGTGTGAAGTCATAGAATGGAGGTGTGTGAAGTCACAGAATGGAGGTGTGTGAAGTCATAGAATGGAGGTGTGTGAAGTCATAGAATGGAGGTGTGTGAAGTCATAGAATGGAGGTCTGTGAACTCAGAATGGGGGTTTGTGAAGTCATAGAATGGAGGTGTGTGAACTCAGAATGGAGGTGTGTGAAGTCACAGAATGGAGGTGTGTGAAGTCATAGAATGGAGGTGTGTGAAATCACAGAATGGAGGTGTGTGAATTCATAGAATGGAGGTGTGTGAAGTCATAGGATCGAGGTGTGTGAAGTCATAGAATGGAGGTATGTGAAGTCACAGAATTGAGGTGTGTGAAGTCACAGAATGGAGGTGTGTGAACTCAGAATGGAGGTGTGTGAAGCCACAAAATGGAGGTGTGTGAAGTCCTAGAATGGAGGTGTGTGAAGGAAGAATGGAGGTGTGTGAAGTCACAGAATGGAGGAGTGTGAACTCTGAATGGAGGTGTGTGAAGTCACAGAATGGAGGTTTGTGAAGTCATAGAATGGAGGTGTGTGAAGTCAGAGAAGGGATGTTTCTGAAGTAAGAATGAAGGTGTGTGAAGTCATAGAATGGAGGTGTGTGAAGTCAAATTGGAGGTGTGTGAACTCATAGAATGGAGGTGTGTGAACTCATAGAATGGAGGTGTGTGAAGTGAAACAAAAGAGGTGTGTGAAGTCACAGAATGGAGTCGTGTGAAGTCACAGAATGGAAGTGTGTAAAGTCAAAACGGAGGTGTGTGAAGTCACAGAATGGAGGTGTGTGAAGTCACAGAATGGAGGTGTTTGAAGTCAAAAAGGTGGTGTGTGAAGTCACAGAATGGAGGTGTGTGAAGTCATAGAATGGAGGTGTGTGAAGTCACAGAATGGAGGTCTGAGAAGTCAGAATGAAGGTGTGTGAAGTCACAGAATGGAGGTGTGTGAAGTCACAGAATGGATGTTTGTGAAGTAAGAATGAAGGTGTTTGAACTCACAGAGTGGAGGTGTGTGAAGTCACAGAATGGAGGTGTGTGAAGTCAAAGAATTGAGGTGTGTGAAGTCACAATGGAGGTGTTTGAAGTCAGAATGGAGGTGTGTGAAGTCATAGAATGGAAGTGTGTAAAGACATAGAATGGAGGTCTGTGAACTCAGAATGGGGGTTTGTGAAGTCATAGAATGGAGGTGTGTGAACTCAGAATGGAGGTGTGTGAAGTCACAGAATGGAGGTGTGTGAAGTCATAGAATGGAGGTGTGTGAAATCACAGAATGGAGGTGTGTGAATTCATAGAATGGAGGTGTGTGAAGTCATAGGATCGAGGTGTGTGAAGTCATAGAATGGAGGTATGTGAAGTCACAGAATGGAGGTGTGTGAAGTCACAGAATGGAGGTGTGTGAACTCAGAATGGAGGTGTGTGAAGCCACAAAATGGAGGTGTGTGAAGTCCTAGAATGGAGGTGTGTGAAGGAAGAATGGAGGTGTGTGAAGTCACAGAATGGAGGAGTGTGAACTCTGAATGGAGGTGTGTGAAGTCACAGAATGGAGGTTTGTGAAGTCATAGAATGGAGGTGTGTGAAGTCAGAGAAGGGATGTTTCTGAAGTAAGAATGAAGGTGTGTGAAGTCATAGAATGGAGGTGTGTGAAGTCAAATTGGAGGTGTGTGAACTCATAGAATGGAGGTGTGTGAACTCATAGAATGGAGGTGTGTGAAGTGAAACAAAAGAGGTGTGTGAAGTCACAGAATGGAGTCGTGTGAAGTCACAGAATGGAAGTGTGTAAAGTCAAAACGGAGGTGTGTGAAGTCACAGAATGGAGGTGTGTGAAGTCACAGAATGGAGGTGTTTGAAGTCAAAAAGGTGGTGTGTGAAGTCACAGAATGGAGGTGTGTGAAGTCATAGAATGGAGGTGTGTGAAGTCACAGAATGGAGGTGTGAGAAGTCAGAATGAAGGTGTGTGAAGTCACAGAATGGAGGTGTGTGAAGTCACAGAATGGATGTTTGTGAAGTAAGAATGAAGGTGTTTGAACTCACAGAGTGGAGGTGTGTGAAGTCACAGAATGGAGGTGTGTGAAGTCATAGAATGGAGGTGTGTGAAGTCATAGAATTGAGGTGTGTGAAGTCATAGAATGGAGGTGTGTGAAGTCAAAAATGGAGGTGTGTGAACTCATAGAATAGAGGTGTGTGAAGTCAAAATGGAGTTGTGTGAAGTCATAGAATGGTGTTTTTTGATGTCAACGAATGGAGATGTGTGAAGTCATAGAATGGACGTGTGTGAAGTCAGATTGGAGGTGTGTGAAATCACAGAATGGAGGTGTGTGAAGTCACAGAATGGAGGTGTGTGAACTCAGAATGTAGGTGTGTGAAGCCACAGAATGGAGGTGTGTGAAGTCATAGAATGAAAGTGTGTGAAATCATAGAATGGAGGTGTGTAAAGTCACAGAATTAAGGTGTGTGAAGTCAGAATGGAGGTGTGTGAAGTCAGAATGGAGGTGAGTGAAGTCATAGAATGGAGGTGTGTGAAGTCATAGAATGGAGGTCTGTGAACTCAGAATGGAGGTTTGTGAAGTCATAGAATGGATGTGTGTGAACTCAGAATGGAGGTGTGTGAAGTCATAGAATGGAGGTTTGTGAAATCACAGAATGGAGGTGTGTGAAGCCACAACGCAGGTGTGTGAAATCATGGAATGAAGGTGTGTGAAGTAAAATTGCAGGTGTGTGAAGTCATAGAATGGAGGTGTGTGAAGTCATAGAATGGTGGTGTGTGAAGTCACAGAATGGAGGTGGTGAAGTCATAGAATGGACGTGTGTGAAGTCACAGAATGGAGGCGTGTGAAGTCATAGAATGGAGGTGTGTGAAGTCATAGAATGGAGGTGTGTGAAGTCATAGAATGGAGGACTGTGAACTCAGAATGGAGGTTTGTGAAGTCATAGAATGGAGGTGTGTGAAGTCACAGAATGGAGGTGTGTGAAGTCATAGAATGGAGGTGTGTGAAGTCATAAAATGGAGGTGTGTGAATTCATAGAATGGAGGTGTGTGAAGTCACAATGGAGTTGTGTGAAGTCATAGAATGGTTGTTTTTGATGTCAACGAATGGAGGTGTGTGAAGTCATAGAATGGAGGTGTGTGAAGTCAGATTGGAGGTGTGTGAAATCACAGAATGGAGGTGTGTCAACTCAGAAATGAGGTGTGTGAAGTCATAGAATGGACGTGTGTGAAGTCAGATTGGAGGTGTGTGAAATCACAGAATGGAGGTGTGTCAACTCAGAAATGAGGTGTGTGAAGTCATAGAATGGAGGTGTGTGAAGTCATAGAATGGAGGTGTGTGAAATCATAGAATGGAGGTGTGTGAAGTCAAAGAATTGAGGTGTGTGAAGTCAGAATGGAGGTGTGTGAAGTCAGAATGGAGGTGTGTGAAGTCACAGAATGGAGGTGTGTCAAATCAGAATGGAGGTGTGTGAAGTCACAGAATGGAGGTGTGTGAAGTCATAGAATGGAGGTGTGTGAAGTCATAGAATGGAGGTGTGTGAAGTCAGAATGGAGGTGTGTGAATTCACAGAATTGAGGTGTGTGAACACAGAATGCAGGTGTGTGAATCACAGAATGGAGGTGTTTGAAATCACAGAATGGAGGTGTGTGAAGTCATAGAATGGATGTTTGTGAAGTAAGAATGAAGGTGTGTGAAGTCATAGAATAGAGGTGTGTGAAGTCAAAGAATGGAGGTGTGTGAAGTCAAAGAATGGAGGTGTGTGAAGTCACACAATGGAGCTGTGTGAAGTCTCGAATGGAGGTGTGCGGTCATAGAAGGAAGGTGGGTGAAGTCATAGAAAGAGATGAGAGAAGTCATAGAATGAAGGAGTGTGAAGTCATACAGTGGAGGTGACTGAAGACACAGATTCGAGGTTTGTGAAGTCATATAATGGTGGTGTGTAAAGTCAGAATGGAGGTGTGTGAAGTCATAGAATGGAGATTTGTGAATTCATGGAATGGAGGTGTGTGACGTCAAATTGAAGTGTGTGAAGTCATAGAATGGAGGTGTGTGAAGTCACAGAATGGAGGTGTGTGAAGTCATACAATGGAGGTGTGTGAAACCATAGAATGGAGTTTTGTGAAGACACACAATGGAGCTGTGTGAAGTCAGAATGGAGGTGTGTGAAGTCATAGAATGGAGGTGTGTGAAGTCAGAATGGAGGTATGTGAAATCATAGAATCAAGGTGTGTGAAGTCACAGAATGGAGGTGTGTGAAGTCATAGAATGGAGTTGCGTGAAGTCACAGAATGGAGGTGTGTGAAGTCATAGAATGGAGGTGTGTGAAGTGATAGAATGGAGGTGTGAGAAGTCACAGAATGAAGGTGTGTGAATCACAGAATGGAGGTATGTGAACGCACAATGGAGGTGGGTGAAGTCACAGAATGGAGGTGTGTGAAGTCATAGAATGGAGGTGTGTGAAGTCACAGAATGGAGGTGTGTGAAGGAAGAATGGAGGTGTGTGAAGTCACAGAATGGAGGAGTGTGAACTCTGAATGGAGGTGTGTGAAGTCACAGAATGGAGGTTTGTGAAGTCATAGAATGGAGGTGTGTGAAGTCAGAGAAGGGATGTTTCTGAAGTAAGAATGAAGGTGTGTGAAGTCATAGAATGGAGGTGTGTGAAGTCAAATTGGAGGTGTGTGAACTCATAGAATGGAGGTGTGTTTACTCATAAAATGGAGGTATGTGAAGTGAAACAAAAGAGGTGTGTGAAGTCACAGAATGGAGTCGTGTGAAGTCACAGAATGGAAGTGTGTAAAGTCAAAACGGAGGTGTGTGAAGTCACAGAATGGAGGTGTGTGAAGTCACAGAATGGAGGTGTTTGAAGTCAAAAAGGTGGCGTGTGAAGTCACAGAATGGAGGTGTGTGAAGTCAGAGAATGGAGGTGTGTGAAGTCACAGAATGGAGGTGTGAGAAGTCAGAATGAAGGTGTGTTTAGTCACAGAATGGAGGTGTGTGAAGTCACAGAATGGATGTTTGTGAAGTAAGAATGAAGGTGTTTGAACTCACAGAGTGGAGGTGTGTGAAGTCACAGAATGGAGGTGTGTGAAGTCATAGAATGGAGGTGTGTGAAGTCATAGAATTGAGGTGTGTGAAGTCATAGAATGGAGGTGTGTGAAGTCAAAAATGGAGGTGTGTGAACTCATAGAATAGAGGTGTGTGAAGTCAAAATGGAGTTGTGTGAAGTCATAGAACGGTGTTTTTTGATGTCAACGAATGGAGATGTGTGAGGTCATAGAATGGACGTGTGTGAAGTCAGATTGGAGGTGTGTGAAATCACAGAATGGAGGTGTGTGAAGTCACAGAATGGAGGTGTGTGAACTCAGAATGTAGGTGTGTGAAGCCACAGAATGGAGGTGTGTGAAGTCATAGAATGAAAGTGTGTGAAATCATAGATGGAGGTGTGTAAAGTCACAGAATTAAGGTGTGTGAAGTCAGAATGGAGGTGTGTGAAGTCAGAATGGAGGTGAGTGAAGTCATAGAATGGAGGTGTGTGAAGTCATAGAATGGAGGTCTGTGAACTCAGAATGGAGGTTTGTGAAGTCATAGAATGGAGGTGTGTGAAGTCAGAATGGAGGTGTGTGAAGTCATAGAATGGAGGTTTGTGAAATCACAGAATGGAGGTGTGTGAAGCCACAACGCAGGTGTGTGAAATCATGCAATGAAGGTGTGTGAAGTAAAATTGCAGGTGTGTGAAGTCATAGAATGGAGGTGTGTGAAGTCATAGAATGGTGGTGTGTGAAGTCACAGAATGGAGGTGTGTGAAGTCATAGAATGGACGTGTGTGAAGTCACAGAATGGAGGCGTGTGAAGTCATAGAATGGAGGTGTGTGAAGTCATAGAATGGAGGTGTGTGAAGTCATAGAATGGAGGACTGTGAACTCAGAATGGAGGTTTGTGAAGTCATAGAATGGAGGTGTGTGAAGTCACAGAATGGAGGTGTGTGAAGTCATAGAATGGAGGTGTGTGAAGTCATAAAATGGAGGTGTGTGAATTCATAGAATGGAGGTGTGTGAAGTCACAATGGAGTTGTGTGAAGTCATAGAATGGTTGTTTTTGATGTCAACGAATGGAGGTGTGTGAAGTCATAGAATAGAGGTGTGTGAAGTCAGATTGGAGGTGTGTGAAATCACAGAATGGAGGTGTGTCAACTCAGAAATGAGGTGTGTGAAGTCATAGAATGGACGTGTGTGAAGTCAGATTGGAGGTGTGTGAAATCACAGAATGGAGGTGTGTCAACTCAGAAATGAGGTGTGTGAAGTCATAGAATGGAGGTGTGTGAAGTCATAGAATGGAGGTGTGTGAAATCATAGAATGGAGGTGTGTGAAGTCAAAGAATTGAGGTGTGTGAAGTCAGAATGGAGGTGTGTGAAGTCAGAATGGAGGTGTGTGAAGTCACAGAATGGAGGTGTGTCAAATCAGAATGGAGGTGTGTGAAGTCACAGAATGGAGGTGTGTGAAGTCATAGAATGGAGGTGTGTGAAGTCATAGAATGGAGGTGTGTGAAGTCAGAATGGAGGTGTGTGAATTCACAGAATTGAGGTGTGTGAACACAGAATGCAGGTGTGTGAATCACAGAATGGAGGTGTTTGAAATCACAGAATGGAGGTGTGTGAAGTCATAGAATGGATGTTTGTGAAGTAAGAATGAAGGTGTGTGAAGTCATAGAATAGAGGTGTGTGAAGTCAAAGAATGGAGGTGTGTGAAGTCAAAGACTGGAGGTGTGTGAAGTCACACAATGGAGGTGTGTGAAGTCTCGAAAGGAGGTGTGCGGTCATAGAAGGAAGGTGGGTGAAGTCATAGAAAGAGATGAGAGAAGTCATACAATGAAGGAGTGTGAAGTCATACAGTGGAGGTGACTGAAGACACAGATTCGAGGTTTGTGAAGTCATAGAATGGTGGTGTGTAAAGTCAGAATGGAGGTGTGTGAAGTCATAGAATGGAGATTTGTGAATTCATAGAATGGAGGTGTGTGACGTCAAATTGAAGTGTGTGAAGTCATAGAATGGAGGTGTGTGAAGTCACAGAATGGAGGTGTGTGAAGTCATACAATGGAGGTGTGTGAAACCATAGAATGGAGTTTTGTGAAGACACACAATGGAGCTGTGTGAAGTCAGAATGGAGGTGTGTGAAGTCATAGAATGGAGGTGTGTGAAGTCAGAATGGAGGTATGTGAAATCATAGAATCAAGGTGTGTGAAGTCACAGAATGGAGGTGTGTGAAGTCATAGAATGGAGTTGCGTGAAGTCACAGAATGGAGGTGTGTGAAGTCATAGAATGGAGGTGTGTGAAGTCATAGAATGGAGGTGTGTGAAGTCACAGAATGAAGGTGTGTGAATCACAGAATGGAGGTATGTGAACTCACAATGGAGGTGGGTGAAGTCACAGAATGGAGGTGTGTGAAGTCATAGAATGGAGGTGTGTGAAGTCACAGAATGGAGGTGTGTGAATTCATAGAATGGAGGTGTGTGAAGTCATAGAATGGAGGTGTGTGAAGTCATAGAATGGAGGTGTGTGAATTCATAGAATGGAGGTGTGTGAAGTCACAGAATGGAGGTTTGTGTACTCAAAATTGAGGTGTGTGAAGTCATAGAATGGAGGTGTGTGAAGTCATAGAATGGAAGTGTGTGAAGTCATAGAATGGAGGTGTGTGAACCCAGAATGCAGGTTTGTGAAGTCACAGAATGGAGGTTTGTGAAGTCATACAATGGAGGTGTGTGAAGTCATAGAATGGATGTTTCTAAAGTAAGAATGAAGGTGTGTGAAGTCACAGAATGGAGGTATGTGAAGTCAAAATGGAGGTGTGTGAACTCATAGAATGGAGGTGTGTGAACTCATAGAATGGAGGTGTGTGAAGTCATGGAATGGAGGTGTGTGAAGTCCAAGAATGCAGGTGTGTGAAGTCAAAGAATGGAGGTGTGTGAAGTCACAGAATGGAGGTTTCCGGGGCCAACCGGCGGCAAACCAGGGTTCGCAGATTGGGGTTCCTGAAATCGGGGGCAAGGACTAGCAAGAAATAGAAGAGAGACAGACACAGCGGGTCCGGGATGTCCGCAGTCCAGGTAAAGACTGCCGAGACTGCCTGTTTATTTTCCACTCCCCCTTCTTCCCTCCTCCTGACCCAGGGAACCTCCAGGTGTTACATTCATATGGTAATTCTCAGGTCATTTGCATAGAATAGGGCCAGAAAGCAATAAGACAATAAAGCCATCGTCTGATGCAAGCCAAGGTACAGTTTGATTCCACTCTGGCTCACAACAGGAGGTGTGTGAAGTCACAGAATTGAAGTGCGTGAAGTCAAAATGGAGGTGTGTGAAGTCACAGAATGGAGGTCTGTGAAGACACAGAATAGAGGTGTGTGAAGTCAGAATGGAGGTGTGTGAAGTCAGAATGGAGGTGTGTGAAATCATAGAATGGAGGTGTGTGAAGACACAACGCAGGGGTGTGAACTCATGGAATGAAGGTGTGTGAAGTAAAATTGCAGGTGTGTGAAGTCATAGAATGGAGGTGTGTGAAGTCATAGAATGGAGGTGTGTGAAGTCACAGAATGGAGATGTGTGAAGTCATAGAATGGAGGTGTGTGAAGTCACAGAATGGAGGTGTGTGAAGTCATAGAATGGAGGTGTGTGAAGTCATAGAATGGAGGTGTGTGAAGTCATAGAATGGAGGACTGTGAACTCAGAATGGAGGTTAGTGAAGTCACAGAATAGAGGTGTGTGAAGTCAGAATGGACGTGTGTGAAGTCAGAATGGAGGTGTGTGAAATCATTGAATGGAGGTGTGTGAAGACACAACGCAGGGGTGTGAACTCATGGAATGAAGGTGTGTGAAGTAAAATTGCAGGTGTGTGAAGTCATAAAATGGAGGTGTGTGAATTCATAGAATGGAGGTGTGTGAAGTCACAATGGAGTTGTGTGAAGTCATAGAATGGTAGTTTTTGATGTCAACGAATGGAGGTGTGTGAAGTCATAGAATGGAGGTGTGTGAAGTCAGATTGGAGGTGTGTGAAATCACAGAATGGAGGTGTGTCAACTCAGAAATGAGGTGTGTGAAGTCATAGAATGGAGGTGTGTGAAGTCTTAGAATGGAGGTGTGTGAAATCATAGAATTTAGTTGTGTGAAGTCAAAGAATTGAGGTGTGTGAAGTCACAATGGAGGTGTTTGAAGTCAGAATGGAGGTGTGTGAAGTCATAGAATGGAAGTGTGTGAAGTCATAGAATGGAGGTCTGTGAACTCAGAATGGGGGTTTGTGAAGTCAGAGAATGGAGGTGTGTGAACTCAGAATGGAGGTGTGTGAAGTCACAGAATGGAGGTGTGTGAAGTCATAGAATGGAGGTGTGTGAAATCACAGAATGGAGGTGTGTGAATTCATAGAATGGAGGTGTGTGAAGTCATAGGATCGAGGTGTGTGAAGTCATAGAATGGAGGTGTGTGAAGTCACAGAATGGAGGTGTGTGAAGTCACAGAATGGAGGTGTGTGAACTCAGAATGGAGGTGTGTGAAGCCACAGAATGGAGGTGTGTGAAGTCCTAGAATGGAGGTGTGTGAAGGAAGAATGGAGGTGTGTGAATTCACAGAATGGAGGAGTGTGAACTCAGAATGGAGGTGTGTGAAGTCACAGAATGGAGGTGTGTGAAGTCAAAAATGGAGGTGTGTGAACTCATAGAATAGAGGTGTGTGAAGTCAAAATGGAGTTGTGTGAAGTCATAGAATGGTGTTTTTTGATGTCAACGAATGGAGATGTGTGAAGTCATAGAATGGAGGTGTGTGAAGTCAGATTGGAGGTGTGTGAAATCACAGAATGGAGGTGTGTGAAGTCACAGAATGGAGGTGTGTGAACTCAGAATGTAGGTGTGTGAAGCCACAGAATGGAGGTGTGTGAAGTCATAGAATGAAAGTGTGTGAAATCATAGAATGGAGGTGTGTGAAGTCACAGAATTAAGGTTTGTGAAGTCAGAATGGAGGTGTGTGAAGTCAGAATGGAGGTGAGTGAAGTCATAGAATGGAGGTGTGTGAAGTCATAGAATGGAGGTCTGTGAACTCAGAATGGAGGTTTGTGAAGTCATAGAATGGAGGTGTGTGAACTCAGATTGGAGGTGTGTGAAGTCATAGAATGGAGGTTTGTGAAATCACAGAATGGAGGTGTGTGAAGCCACAACGCAGGTGTGTGAAATCATGGAATGAAGGTGTCTGAAGTAAAATTGCAGGTGTGTGAAGTCATAGAATGGAGGTGTGTGAAGTCATAGAATGGTGGTGTGTGAAGTCACAGAATGGAGGTGGTGAAGTCATAGAATGGAGGTGTGTGAAGTCACAGAATGGAGGCGTGTGAAGTCATAGAATGGAGGTGTGTGAAGTCATAGAATGGAGGTGTGTGAAGTCATAGAATGGAGGACTGTGAACTCAGAATGGAGGTTTGTGAAGTCATAGAATGGAGGTGTGTGAAGTCACAGAATGGAGGTGTGTGAAGTCATAGAATGGAGGTGTGTGAAGTCACAGAATGGAGGTGTGTGAAGTCATAGAATGGAGGTGTGTGAAGTCATAGAATGGAGGTGTGTGAAGTTATAGAATGGATGTTTGTAAAGTAAAAATGAAGGTGTGTGAAGTCATAGAATGGAGATGTGTGAAGTCAGAATGGAGGTGTGTGAAGTCACAGAATGGAGATGTGTCAACTCAGAATTTAGGTGTGTGAAGTCAAAGAATGGAGGTGTGTGAAGACATACAAAGGAGGTGTGTGAAGTCAAAGAATGGAGGTGTGTGAAGTCATAGAATATATGTTTGTGAAGTAAGAATGAAGGTGTTTTAAGGCATAGAATGGAGGTGTGTGAAGTCATAGAATGGAGGTGTGTGAAGTCAGAATGGAGGTGTGAAGTCAAAGAATGGAGTTGGGTGAAGTCATAGAAAGGAGGTGTGTGAAGTCATAGAATGGAGGTGTGTGAAGTCATAGAATGGAGGTGTGTGAAGTCAGAATGGAGGTGTGTGAACTCATAGAATGGTAGTGTGTGTAGTCACAATGGAGGTGTGTGAAGTCATAGAATGGAGGTGTGTGAAGTCACAGAATGGACGTGTGTGAAGTCATAGAATGGAGGTGTGTGAAGTCATAGAATGGAGGTGTGTGAAGTCACAGAATGGAGGTGGGGGAAGTCACAGATTGGAGGTGTGTGAAGTCCCAGAATTGAGGTGTGTGAACTCAGAATGGAGGTGTGTAAAGTCACAGAATGGTGGTGAGTGAAGTCATAGAATGGAAGTGTGTGAAGTCATAAAATGGAGTTGTGTGAAGTCACAGAATGGAAGGTTTGAAATCATAGAATGGAGGTGTGTGAAGTCACAGAATTGAGGTGTTTGAAGTCATATATTGGAGGTGTGTAAAGTCAAAATGGATGTGTGAAGTCATAGAATGGAGGTGTGTGAAATCATAGAATGAGGATGTGTGAGGTCATAGAATGGAGGTTTGTGAAGTCACAGAATGGAGGTGTGTGAAATCGTAGAATGAAGGTGTGTGAAGTCATAGAATGGAAATGTGTGAAGTCACAGAATGGAGGTGTGTGAAGTCACAGAATGGAGATGTGTGAAATCACAGAATAGAGGTGTGTGAACTCAGAATGGAAGTGGGTGAAGTCAGAGAATGGAGGTGTGTGAAGTCATAGAATGGAAGTGTGTGAAGTCATAGAAGGGAAGTGTGTGAAGTCAGAATGGAGGTGTGTGAAGTCACAGAATGGAGGTTTGTGAAGTCATAGAATGGAGGTGTGTGAAGTCATGGAATGAATATTTCTGAAGTAAGAATGAAGGTGTGTGAAGTCATAGAATGGAGGTGTGTGAAGTCATAGAATAGAGGTGTGTGAAGTCACAGAATGGAGGTGTGTGAAGTCAGAATGGAGGTGTGTAGTCATAGATTGTAGGTGGGTGAAGTCATAGAAAGAGGTGTGGGTAGTCATAGAGTGCAGGTGAGTGAAGTCACAGATTCGAGGTCTGTGAAATCATAGAATGGAGGTGTGTGATGTCAGATTGGAGGTGTCTGAAGTCAAAGAATTTAGGTGTGTGAAGTCATTGAATGGAGGTGTGTGAAGTCACAGAATGGAGGTGTGTGAAATCAGAAGAGAGGTGTGCGAAGTCATAGAATGGAGGTGTGTGATGTCAGAATTGAGGTGTATGAAGTCATAGAATGGAGGTGTGTGAAGTCAGAATAGAGGTGTGTGAAGTCATAGAATGGAGGTGTGTGAAGTCACAGAATGGAGGTGTGGGAAGTGACAGAATAGAGGTGTGTGACGTCACAGAATGGAGGTGTGTGAACTCAGAATGGAGGTGTGTAAAGGCACAGAATGGAGGTGTGTGAAGTCATAGAATGGAAGTGTGTGAAGTCATAGAATGGAGCTGTGTGAAGTCACAGAATGGACATTATGAAGTCATAGAATGGAGCTGTGTGAAGTCACAGAAGTGAGGTGTTTGAAGTCATATATTGGAGGTGTGTGAAGTCAAAATGCATGTGTGAAGTCACAGAATGGAGGTTTGTGAAGTCATAGAATGGAGGTGTGTGAATGTTTCTGAAGTAAAAATGAAGGTGTGTGAATTCAAGAAATGGAGGTGTGTGAAGTCACAGAATGGAGGTGTGTGAAGTCAGAATGGAGGTGTGTAGTCATAGATTGGAGGTGGGTGAAGTCATAAAAAGGAGGTTTGGGAAGTTATAGAATGGAGGAGTGTGAAGTCATAGAGTGCATTTGAGTGAAATCACAGATTCGAGGTCTGTGAAGTCATAGAATGGAGGTGTGTGATATCAGAATGGAGGTGTGCGAAGTCATAGAATAGAGGTGTGTGAAGTCAGAATGGAGGTGTGTGAACTCATAGAATATAGGTGTGTGACGTCACAATGGAAGTATGTGAAGTCATAGAATGGAGGTGTGTGAAGTCACAGAATGGAGGTGTGTGAAGTGATAGAATGGAGGTATGTGAACTCACAGAATGGAGGTGTGTGAAGTAAGAATGAAGGTGTGTGAAGTCATAGAATGGAGGTGTGTGATGTCAAAGAATGGAGGTTTGTGAAGTCATATAATGGAGCTGTGTGAAGTCAGAATGGAGGTGTGTGAAGTCATAGAATGGAGGTGGGTGAAGTTATAGAATGGATGTTTGTAAAGTAAGAATGAAGGTGTGTGAAGTCATAGAATGGAGGTCTGTGATGTCAAAGAATGGAGGTGTGTGGAGTCATAGAATGGAGCTGTGTGAAGTCAGAATGGAGGTGTGTGAAGTCACAGAATGGAGGTGTGTCAACTCAGAATTTAGGTGTGTGAAGTCAAAGAATGGAGGTGTGTGGAGTCATAGAATGTTGGTGTGTGAAGTCATAGAAATGAGCTGTGTGAAGCTATAGAATGGAGCTGTGTGAAGTCATAGAATGGAAATGTGTGAAGTCATAGAATGTAGCTGTGTGAAGTCACAGAATGGACGTTATGAAGTCATAGAATGGAGCTGTGTGAAGTCACAGAATTGAGGTATTTGAAGTCATATATTGGAGGTGTGTGAAGTCAAATGCATGTGTGAAGTCACAGAATGGAGGTTTGTGAAGTCATAGAATGGAGGTGTGTGAATGTTTCTGAAGTAAAAATGAAGGTGTGTGAAGTCATGGAATGGAGGTGTGTGAAGTCACAGAATGGAGGTGTGTGAAGTCAGAATGGAGGTGTGTACTCATAGATTGGAGGTGGGTGAAGTCATAGAAAGGAGGTGTGGGAAGTCATAGAATGTAGGAGTGTGAAGTCATAGAGTGCATGTGAGTGAAATCACAGATTCGAGGTCTGGGAAGTCATAGAATGGAGGGGTGTGATGTCAGAATGGAGGTGTGCGAAGTCATAGAATAGAGGTGTGTGAAGTCAGAATGGAGGTGTGTGAAGTCATAGATGTAGTTGTGTGAAGTCATAGTATGGAGTTGTGTGAAATCATAGAATAGAGTTTTGTGAAGGCACAGAATGGAGCCGTGTGAATTCAGAATGGAGGTGTGTGAAGTCATAGAATGGAGGAGTGTGAAGTCAGAATGGAGGTGTGTGAACTCATAGAATGGAGGTGTGTGACGTCACAATGGAAGTGTGTGAAGTCATAGAATGGAGGTGTGTGAAGTCACAGAATGGAAGTGTGTGAAGTCATAGAATGGAGGTGTGTGAAGTCACTGAATGGAGGTGTGTGAAATCATAGAATGGGGGTGTGTGAAGTTATAGAATGGATGTTTGTAAAGTAAAAATGTATTTGTGTGAAGTCATAGAATGGAGATGTGTGAAGTCAGAATGGAGGTGTGTGAAGTCACAGAATGGAGATGTGTCAACTCAGAATTTAGGTGTGTGAAGTCAAAGAATGGAGGTGTGTGAAGACATAGAATGGAGGTGTGTGAAGTCAAAGAATGGAGGTGTGTGAAGTCATAGAATATATGTTTGTGAAGTAAGAATGAAGGTGTGTGAAGGCATAGAATGGAGGTGTGTGAAGTCACAGAATGGAGGTGTGTGAAGGCATAGAATGGAGGTGTGTGAAGTCATAGAATGCAGGTGTGTGAAGTCATATAATGGAGGTGTGTGAAGTCACAGAATGGAGGTCTGGGGAGTCAGAATGGAGGTGTGAAGTCATAGAATGGAGTTGGGTGATGTCATAGAAAGGAGGTGTGTGAAGTCATAGAATGGAGTTGTATGAAGTCATAGAATGGAGGTGTGTGAAGTCAGAATGGAGGTGTGTGAACTCATAGAATGGTAGTGTGTGAAGTCCCAGAATTGAGATGTGTGAACTCAGAATGGAGGTGTGTAAAGTCACAGAATGGAGGTGTGTGAAGTCATAGAATGGAAGTGTGTGAAGTCATAAAATGGAGGTGTGTGAAGTCACAGAATGGACGGTTTGAAATCATAGAATGGAGGTGTGTGAAGTCACAGATTTGAGGTGTTTGAAGTCATATATTGGAGGTGTGTGAAGTCAAAATGGATGTGTGAAGTCATAGAATGGAGGTGTGTGAAATCATAGAATGAGGGTGTGTGAGGTCATAGAATGGAGGTTTGTGAAGTCACAGAATGGAGGTGTGTGAAATCATAGAATGAAGGTGTGTGAAGTCATAGAATGGAAGTGTGTGAAGTCACAGAATGGAGATGTGTGAAGTCACAGAATGGAGATGTGTGAAATCACAGAATAGAGGTGTGTGAACTCAGAATGGAAGTGGGTGAAGTCAGAGAATGGAGGTGTGTGAAGTCATAGAATGGAAGTGTGTGAAGTCATAGAAGGGAAGTGTGTGAAGTCAGAATGGAGGTGTGTGAAGTCACATAATGGAGGTTTGTGAAGTCATAGAATGGAGGTGTGTGAAGTCATAGAATGGATGTTTCTGAAGTAAAGAATGAAGGTGTGTGAAGTCATAGAATGGAGGTGTGTGAAGTCATAGAATGGAGGTGTGTGAAGTCACAGAATGGAGGTGTGTGAAGTCAGAATGGTGGTGTGTAGTCATAGATTGGAGGTGGGTGAATTCATAGAAAGAGGTGTGGGTTGTCATAGAGTGCAGGTGAGTGAAGTCACAGACTCGAGGTCTGTGAAATCATAGAATGGAGGTGTGTGATGTCAGATTGGAGGTGTGTGAAGTCAAAGAATGTAGGTGTGTGAAGTCATTGAATGGAGGAGTGTGAAATCACAGAATGGAGGTGTGTAAAATCAGAAGAGAGGCGTGCGAAGTCATAGAATGGAGGTGTGTGAAGTCAGAATGGAGGTGTATGAAGTCATAGAATGGTGGTGTGTGAAGTCAGAATAGTGGTGTGTGAAGTCATAGAATGGAGGTGTGTGAAGTCATAGAATGGAGGTGTGGGAAGTGACAGAATAGAGGTGTGTGACGTCACAGAATGGACGTGTGTGAACTCAGAATGGAGGTGTGTAAAGGCACAGAATGGAGGTGTGTGAAGTCATAGAATGGAAGGGTGTGAAGTCATAGAATGGAGCTGTGTGAAATCACAGAACGGACGTTATGAAGTCATAGAATGGAGATGTGTGAAGTCACAGAATTGAGGTTTGTGAAGTCATAGAATGGAGGTGTGTGAAAGTTCTGAAGCAAAAATGAAGGTGCGTGAAGTCATGGAATAGAGGTGTGTGAAGTCACAGAATGGAGGTGTGTGAAGTCAAAATGGAGGTGTGTAGTCATAGATTGGAGGTGGGTGAAGTCATAGAAAGAGGTGTGGGAAGTCATAGAATGGAGGAGTGTGAAGTCATAGAGTGCAGGTGAGTGAAGTCACAGATTCGTGGTCTGTGAAGTCATAGAAAGGAGGTGTGTGATATCAGAATTGAGGTGTGCGAAGTCATAGAATAGAGGTGTGTGAAGTCAGAATGGAGGTGTGTGAAGTCATAGATGGAGTTGTGTGAAGTCATAGTATGGAGGTGTGTGAAATCATAGAATGGAGTTTTGTGAAGTCACAGAATTCAGCTGTGTGAATTCAGAATGAAGGTGTGTGAACTAATAAAATGGAGGTGTGTGAAGTCAGAATGGAGGTGTGTGAACTCATAGAATGGAGGTGTGTGACGTCACAATGGAAGTGTGTGAAGTCATAGAATGGAGGTGTGTGAAGTCACAGAATGGAGGTTTGTGAAGTCATAGAATGGAGGTTTGTGAAGTCACAGAATGGCGGTGTGTAAAGTCATGGAATGGAGGTGGGTGAAGTTATAGAATGGATGTTTGTAAAGTATGAATGAAGGTGTGTGAAGTCATAGAATGGAGGTCTGTGATATCAAAGAATGGAGGTGTGTGAAGTCATAGAATGGAGCTGTGTGATGTCAGAATGGAGGTGTGTGAAGTCAAAGAATGGAGGTGTGTCAACTCAGAATTTAGGTGTGTGAAGTCAAAGAATGGAGGTGTGTGGAGTCATAGAATGGTGGTGTGTAAAGTCACAGAATGGAGCTGTGTGAAGTTATAGAATGGAGGTGTGTGAAGTCACAGATGGAGGTGTGTGAAGTCACAGAATGGAGGTGTGTGAGGTCATAGAATGGATGTTTCTGAAGTAAGAATGAAGGTGTGTGAAGTCATAGAATGGAGGTGTGTAAAGTCATTGAATGGAGGTGTGTGAAGTCACTGAATGGAAGTGTGTGAAGTCAGATTGGAGGTGTGAAGTCATAGAATGAAGGTGGGTGAAGTCATAGAAAGGAGGTGTGGGAAGTCATAGAATGGAGTAGTGTGAAGTCATAGAGTGGAGGTGAGTGAAGTCACAGATTCGAGGTCTGTGAAGTCATAGATTGGAGGTGTGTGATGTCAGAATGGAGGTGTGCGAAGTCATAGAATAGAGGTTTGTGAAGTGAGAATGGAGGTGTGTGAAGTCATAGAATGGAGGTGTGTGAACTCATAAAATGGAGGTGTGTGACGTCACAATGGAAGTGTGTGAAGTCACAGAATGGAGGTGTGTGAATTCATACAATGGATGTGTGTGAAGTCAGAATGGAATTTTGTGAAGGCACAGAACTGAGCTGTGTGAATTCAGAATGGAGGTGTGTGAAGTCATAGAATGAAGGTGTGTGAAGTCATAGAATGGACGTGTGTGAAGTCACAGAATGGAGGTGTGGGAAGTCACAGATTGCAGGAGTGTGAAGTCACAGAATGGAGGTGTGTGAACCCAGAATGGAGTTGTTTAAAGTCACAGAATGGAGGTGTGTGAAGTCCTGGAATGGAAGTGTGTGAAGTCATAGAATGGAGGTGTGTGAAGTCACAGAATGGACGGTATTAAGTCATAGAATGGAGGTGTGTGAAGTCACAGAATGGAGGTGTTTAAAGTCATATATTGGAGGTGTGTGAAATCAACATGGATGTGTGAAGTCATAGAATGGAGGTGTGTGAAATGATGGAATGAGGGTGTGTGAAGTCATAGAATGGAGGTGTGTGAAGTCACAGAATGGAGGTGTGTGAAGTCATAGAATGGAGGTGTGTGAAGTCATAGAATGGAAGTGTGTGAAGTCACAGATTGGAGGTGTGTGAAGTCACAGAATCGAGGTGTGAGAAGTCACAGAATGGAGATGTGTGAACTCAGAATGGAGGTGTGTGAAGTCACAGAATGGAGGTGTGTGAAGTCAGAATGGAGCTCTGTGAAGTCAGAAAGGAGGTGTGTGAAGTCACAGAATGGAGGTGTGTCAACTCAGAATTTAGGTGTGTGAAGTCAAAGAATGAAGGTGTGTGAAGTCATAGAATGGAGGTGTGTGAAGTCATAGAATGGAGGTGTGTGAAGTTATAGAATGGAGGTGTGTGAAGTCACAGAATGGAGGTGTGTGAAGTCAGAATGGAGGTGTGTAGTCATAGGTTGGAGGTGGGTGAATTCATAAAAAGGAGGTGTGGGAAGTCATAGAATGGAGGAGTGGGAAGTCATAGATTGCAGGTGAGTGAAGTCACAGATTCGAGGTCTGTGAATTCATAGAATGGAGGTGTGTGATGTCAGATTTGAGGTGTGTGAACTCAAAGAATGTAGGTGTGTCAAGTCATTGAATGGAGGTGTGTGAAGTCACAGAAAGAAGGTGTGTGGAGTCAGAATGTAGGTGTGTGAAGTCATAGAATGGAGGTGTGTGAAGTCAGAATGGAGGTGTGTGAACTCATAGAATGGAGGTGTGTGAACTCATAGAATGGAGGTGTGTGAAGTCACAGAATGGAGGTTTGTGAAGTCATACAATGGAGGTGTGTGAAGTCAGAATGGAGGTGTGTGAAGTCACAGAATGGAGGTGTGTGAACTGAGAATGGAGGTGTGTGAAGTCATAGAATGGAGGTGTGTGAAGTCACAGAATGGAGGTGTGTGAAGTCATAGAATGGAGGTGTGTGAAGTCATAGAATGGGTGTTTGTGAAGTAAGAATGAAGGTGTGTGAAGTCATAGAATGGACGTGTGTGAAGTCACAGAATGGAGGTGTGGGAAGTCACAGATTGCAGGAGTGTGAAGTCACAGAATGGAGGTGTGTGAACCCAGAATGGAGTTGTTTAAAGTCACAGAATGGAGGTGTGTGAAGTCCTGGAATGGAAGTGTGTGAAGTCATAGAATGGAGGTGTGTGAAGTCACAGAATGGACGGTATTAAGTCATAGAATGGAGGTGTGTGAAGTCACAGAATGGAGGTGTTTAAAGTCATATATTGGAGGTGTGTGAAATCAACATGGATGTGTGAAGTCATAGAATGGAGGTGTGTGAAATGATGGAATGAGGGTGTGTGAAGTCATAGAATGGAGGTGTGTGAAGTCACAGAATGGAGGTGTGTGAAGTCATAGAATGGAGGTGTGTGAAGTCATAGAATGGAAGTGTGTGAAGTCACAGATTGGAGGTGTGTGAAGTCACAGAATCGAGGTGTGAGAAGTCACAGAATGGAGATGTGTGAACTCAGAATGGAGGTGTGTGAAGTCACAGAATGGAGGTGTGTGAAGTCATAGAATGGAGGTGTGTGAAGTCACAGAAGCGAGGTGTGTGAAATCATAGAATGGAGGTGTGTGAAGTCACAGAATGGAGGTGTGTGAAGTCAGAATGGAGCTCTGTGAAGTCAGAAAAGAGGTGTGTGAAGTCACAGAATGGAGGTGTGTGAAGTCATAGAATGGAGGTGTGTGAAGTCACAGAAGCGAGGTGTGTGAAATCATAGAATGGAGGTGTGTGAAGTCACAGAATGGAGGTGTGTGAAGTCAGAATGGAGCTCTGTGAAGTCAGAAAAGTGGTGTGTGAAGTCACAGAATGGAGGTGTGTCAACTCAGAATTTAGGTGTGTGAAGTCAAAGAATGAAGGTGTGTGAAGTCATAGAATGGAGGTGTGTGAAGTCATAGAATGGAGGTGTGTGAAGTTATAGAATGGAGGTGTGTGAAGTCACAGAATGGAGGTGTGTGAAGTCAGAATGGAGGTGTGTAGTCATAGATTGGAGGTGGGTGAATTCATAAAAAGGAGGTGTGGGAAGTCATAGAATGGAGGAGTGGGAAGTCATAGATTGCAGGTGAGTGAAGTCACAGATTCGAGGTCTGCGAAATCATAGAATGGAGGTGTGTGATGTCAGATTTGAGGTGTGTGAAGTCAAAGAATGTAGGTGTGTCAAGTCATTGAATGGAGGTGTGTGAAGTCACAGAAAGAAGGTGTGTGGAGTCAGAATGTAGGTGTGTGAAGTCATAGAATGGAGGTGTGTGAAGTCAGAATGGAGGTGTGTGAACTCATAGAATGGAGGTGTGTGAAGTCACAGAATGGAGGTTTGTGAAGTCATAGAATGGAGGTATGTGAAGTCACAGAATGGAGGTGTGTAAAGTCATGGAATGGAGGTGGGTGAAGTTATAGAATGGATGTTTGTAAAGTAAGAATGAAGGTGTGTGAAGTCATAGAATGGAGGACTGTGATGTCAAAGAATGGAGGTGTGTGAAGTCATAGAATGGAGCTGTGTGAAGTCAGAATGGAGGTGTGTAAAGTCATAGAATGGAGCTGTGTGAAGTTATAGAATGGAGGTGTGTGAAGTAACAGAATGGAGGTGTGTGAAGTCATAGAATGGAGGTATGTGAACTCACAAAATGGAGGTGTGTAAAGTAAGAATGGAGGTGTGTTAAGTCATAGAATGGAGGTGTGTGATGTCAAAGAATGGAGGTTTGTGAAGTCATAGAATGGAGCTGTGTGAAGTCAGAATGGAGGTGTGTGAAGTCACAGAATGGAGGTGTGTCAACTCAGAATTTAGGTGTGTGAAGTCAAAGAATGGAGGTGTGTGAAGTCATAGAATGGAGGTGTGTGAAGTCATAGAATGGAGGTGTGCGAAGTTATAGAATGGAGGTGTGTGAAATCACAGAATGGAGGTGTGTGAAGTCAGAATGGAGGTGTGTAGTCATAGATTGGAGGTGGGTGAATTCATAAAAAGGAGGTGTGGGAAGTCATAGCATGGAGGAGTGGGAAGTCATAGAGTGCAGGTGAGTGAAGTCACAGATTCGAGGTCTGTGAAATCATAGAATGGAGGTGTGTGATGTCAGATTTGAGGTGTGTGAAGTCAAAGAATGTAGGTGTGTCAAGTCATTGAATGGAGGTGTGTGAAGTCACAGAAAGAAGGTGTGTGAAGTCAGAATGGAGGTGTGTGAAGTCATAGAATGGAGGTGTGTGAAGACAGAATGGAGGTGTGTGAACTCATAGAATGGAGGTGTGTGACGTAACATTGGATGTGTGTGAAGTCATAGAATGGAGGTGTGTGAAGTCACAGAATGGAGGTTTGTGAAGTCATAGAATGGATGTTTGAGAAGTCACAGAATGGAGGTGTGTAAAGTCATGGAATGGAGGTGGGTGAAGTTATAGAATGGATGTTTGTAAAGTATGAATGAAGGTGTGTGAAGTCATAGAATGGAGGTGTGTGAAGTCATAGAATGGGTGTTTGTGAAGTAAGAATGAAGGTGTGTGAAGTCATAGAATGGACGTGTGTGAAGTCACAGAATGGAGGTGTGGGAAGTCACAGATTGCAGGAGTGTGAAGTCACAGAATGGAGGTGTGTGAACCCAGAATGGAGGTGTTTAAAGTCACAGAATGGAGGTGTGTGAAGTCCTGGAATGGAAGTGTGTGAAGTCATAGAATGGAGGTGTGTGAAGTCACAGAATTGAGGTGTTTAAAGTCATATATTGGAGGTGTGTGAAATCAACATGGATGTGTGAAGTCATAGAATGGAGGTGTGTGAAATGAAGTAATGAGGGTGTGTGAAGTCATAAAATGGAGGTGTGTGAATTCATAGAATGGAGGTGTGTGAAGAAACAATGGAGTTGTGTGAACTCATAGAATGGTTGTTTTTGATGTCAACGAATGGAGGTGTGTGAAGTCATAGAATGGAGGTGTGTGAAGTCAGATTGGAGGTGTGTGAAATCACAGAATGGAGGTGTGTCAACTCAGAAATGAGGTGTGTGAAGTCATAGAATGGAGGTGTGTGAAGTCGTAGAATGGAGGTGTGTGAAATCATAGAATGGAGGTGTGTGAAGTCAAAGAATTGAGGTGTGTGAAGTCAGAATGGAGGTGTGTGAAGTCAGAATGGAGGTGTGTGAAGTCACAGAATGGAGGTGTGTCAAATCAGAATGGAGGTGTGTGAAGTCACAGAATGGAGGTGTGTGTAGTCATAGAATGGAGGTGTGTGAAGTCATAGAATGGAGGTGTGTGAAGTCAGAATGGAGGTGTGTGAATTCACAGAATTGAGGTGTGTGAACACAGAATGCAGGTGTGTGAATCACAGAATGGAGGTGTTTGAAATCACAGAATGGAGGTGTGTGAAGTCATAGAATGGATGTTTGTGAAGTAAGAATGAAGGTGTGTGAAGTCATAGAATAGAGGTGTGTGAAGTCAAAAAATGGAGGTGTGTGAAGTCACAGAATGGAGGTGTGTGAACTCAGAATGGAGGTGTGGGAAGTTATAGATGGAGGTGTGTGAAGACATAGTATGGAGGTGGGTAGAATCATAGAATGGAGTTTTGTGAAGTCACAGAATGGAGGTGTGTGAAGCCACAACGCAGGTGTGTGAACTCAGGGAATGAAGGTGTGTGAAGTAAAATTGCAGGTGTGTGTATTCATAGAATGGAGGTGTGTGAAGTCATAGAATGGAGGTGTGTGAAGTCACAGAATGGAGGTGTGTGAAGTCATAGAATGGAGGTGTGTGAAGTCACAGAATGGAGGTGTGTGAAGTCATAGAATGGAGGTGTGTGAAGTCATAGAATGGAGGACTGTGAACTCAGAATGGAGGTTTGTGAAGTCATAGAATGGAGGTGTGTGAAGTCACAGAATGGAGGTGTGTGAAGTCATAGAATGGAGGTGTGAGAAGTCATAAAATGGAGGTGTGTGAATTCATAGAATGGAGGTGTGTGAAGTCACAATGGTGTTGTGTGAAGTCATAGAATGGTTGTTTTTGATGTCAACGAATGGAGGTGTGTGAAGTCATAGAATGGAGGTGTGTGAAGTCAGATTGGAGGTGTGTGAAATCACAGAATGGCGGTGTGTCAACTCAGAAATGAGGTGTGTGAAGTCATAGAATGGAGGTGTGTGAAGTTATAGAATGGAGGTGTGTGAAATCATAGAATGGAGGTGTGTGAAGTCAAAGAATTGAGGTGTGTGAAGTCAGAATGGAGGTGTGTGAAGTCAGAATGGATATGTGTGAAGTCACAGAATGGAGGTGTGTCAAATCAGAATGGAGGTGTGTGAAGTCACAGAATGGAGGTGTGTGAAGTCATAGAATGGAGGTGTGTGAAGTCATAGAATGGAGGTGTGTGAAGTCAGAATGGAGGTGTGTGAATTCACAGAATTGAGGTGTGTTAACACAGAATGCACGTGTGTGAATCACAGAATGGAGGTGTTTGAAATCAGAGAATGGAGGTGTGTGAAGTCATAGAATGGATGTTTGTGAAGTAAGAATGAAGGTGTGTGAAGTCATAGAATAGAGGTGTGTGAAGTCAAAAAATGGAGGTGTGTGAAGTCACAGAATGGAGGTGTGTGAATTCACGCAATGGAGGTGTGTGAAGTCTCGAATGGAGGTGTGCGGTCATAGAAGGGAGGTGGGTGAAGTCATAGAAAGAGATGAGAGAAGTCATAGAATGGAGGAGTGTGAAGTCATACAGTGGAGGTCACTGAAGACACAGATTCGAGGTTTGTGAAGTCATAGAATGGAGGTGTGCAAAGTCAGAATGGAGGTGTGTGAAGTCATAGAATGGAGATTTGTGTATTCATAGAATGGAGGTGTGTGACGTCAAATTGAAGTGTGTGAAGTCATAGAATGGAGGTGTGTGAAGTCACAGAATGGAGGTGTGTGAAGTCATACAATGGAGGTGAGTGAAATCAGAATGGAGGTGTGTGAAGTCACAGAATGGAGGTGTGTGAACTCAGAATGGAGGTGTGTGAAATCATAGATGGAGGTGTGTGAAATCATAGTATGGAGGTGTGTGAAACCATAGAATGGAGTTTTGTGAAGACACACAATGGAGCTGTGTGAAGTCAGAATGGAGGTGTGTGAAGTCATAGAATGGAGGTGTGTGAAGTCAGAATGGAGGTATGTGAAATCATAGAATCAAGGTGTGTGAAGTCACAGAATGGAGGTGTGTGAAGTCATAGAATGGAGGTGCGTGAAGTCACAGAATGGAGGTGTGTGAAGTCATAGAATGGAGGTGTGTGAAGTCATAGAATGGAGGTGTGTGAAGTCACAGAATGAAGGTGTGTGAATCACAGAATGGAGGTATGTGAACTCACAATGGAGTTGGGTGAAGTCACAGAATGGAGGTGTGTGAAGTCATAGAATGGAGGTGTGTGAAGTCACAGAATGGAGGTGTGTGAATTCATAGAATGGAGGTGTGTGAAGTCATAGAATGGAGGTGTGTGAAGTCATAGAATGGAGGTGTGTGAATTCATAGAATGGAGGTGTGTGAAGTCACAGAATGGAGGTTTGTGTACTCCCAATGGAGGTGTTTGAAGTCAAAGAATGGAGGTGTGTGAAGTCATAGAATGGAAGTGTGTGAAGTCATAGAATGGAGGTGTGTGAACCCAGAATGCAGGTTTGTGAAGTCACAGAATGGAGGTTTGTGAAGTCATACAATGGAGGTGTGTGAAGTCATAGAATGGATGTTTCTAAAGTAAGAATGAAGGTGTGTGAAGTCACAGAATGGAGGTATGTGAAGTCAAAATGGAGGTGTGTGAACTCATAGAATGGAGGTGTGTGAACTCATAGAATGGAGTTGTGTGAAGTCATGGAATGGAGGTGTTTGAAGTGCAAGAATGGAGGTGTGTGAGGTCACAGAATGGAGGTTGCCGGGGCCAACCGGCGGCAAACCAGGGTTCGCAGATTGGTGTTCCTGAAATCGGGGGCAAGGACTAGCAAGAAATAGAAGAGAGACAGACACAGCGGGTCCGGGATGTCCGCAGTCCAGGTAAAGACTGCCGAGACGGCCGGTTTATTTTCCACTCCCCCTTCTTCCCTCCTCCTGACCCAGGGAACCTCCAGGTGTTACATTCATATGGTAATTCTCAGGTCATTTGCATAGAATAGGGCCAGAAAGCAATAAGACAATAAAGCCATCGTCTGATGCAAGCCAAGGTACAGATTGATTCCACTCTGGCTCACAACAGGAGGTGTGTGAAGTCACAGAATTGAAGTGTGTGAAGTCAAAATGGAGGTGTGTGAAGTCACAGAATGCAGGTCTGTGAAGACAGAGAATAGAGTGTGTGAAGTCAGAATGGAGGTGTGTGAAGTCAGAATGGAGGTGTGTGAAATCATAGAATGGAGGTGTGTGAAGCCACAACGCAGGTGTGTGAACTCATGGAATGAAGGTGTGTGAAGTAAAATTACAGGTGTGTGAATTCATAGAATGGAGGTGTGTGAAGTCATAGAATGGAGGTGTGTGAAGTCACAGAATGGAGGTGTGTGAAGTCATAGAATGGAGGTGTGTGAAGTCACAGAATGGAGGTGTGTGAAGTCATAGAATGGAGGTGTGTGAAGTCATAGAATGGAGGTGTGTGAAGTCATAGAATGGAGGACTGTGAACTCAGAATGGAGGTTTGTGAAGTCATAGAATGGAGGTGTGTGAAGTGATAGAATGGAGGTGTGTGAAGTCATAAAATGGAGGTGTGTGAATTCATAGAATGGAGGTGTCTGAAGTCACAATGGAGTTGTGTGAAGTCATAGAATGGTTGTTTTTGATGTCAACGAATGGAGGTGTGTGAAGTCATAGAATGGACGTGTGTGAAGTCAGATTGGAGGTGTGTGAAATCACAGAATGGAGGTGTGTCAACTCAGAAATGAGGTGTGTGAAGTCATAGAATGGAGGTGTGTGAAGTCATAGAATGGAGGTGTGTGAAAATATAGAATGGAGGTGTGTGAAGTCAAAGAATTGAGGTGTGTGAAGTCAGAATGGAGGTGTGTGAACTCAGAATGGAGGTGTGTGAAGTCACAGAATGGAGGTGTGTCAAATCAGAATAGAGGTGTGTGAAGTCACAGAATGGAGGTGTGTGAAGTCATAGAATGGAGGTGTGTGAAGTCATAGAATGGAGGTGTGTGAAGACAGAATGGAGGTGTGTGAATTCACAGAATTGAGGTGTGTGAACACAGAATGCAGGTGTGTGAATCACAGAATGGAGGTGTTTGAAATCACAGAATGGAGGTGTGTGAAGTCATAGAATGGATGTTTGTGAAGTAAGAATGAAGGTGTGTGAAGTCATAGAACAGAGGTGTGTGAAGTCAAAGAATGGAGGTGTGTGAAGTCAAAGAATGGAGGTGTGTGAAGTCACACAATGGAGGTGTGTGAAGTCTCGAATGGAGGTGTGCGGTCATAGAAGGAAGGTGGGTGAAGTCATAGAAAGAGATGAGAGAAGTCATAGAATGAAGGAGTGTGAAGTCATACAGTGGAGGTGACTGAAGACACAGATTCGAGGTTTGTGAAGTCATAGAATGGTGGTGTGTAAAGTCAGAATGGAGGTGTGTGAAGTCATAGAATGGAGATTTGTGAATTCATAGAATGGAGGTGTGTGACGTCAAATTGAAGTGTGTGAAGTCATAGAATGGAGGTGTGTGAAGTCACAGAATGGAGGTGTGTGAAGTCATACAACGGAGGTGTGTGAAACCATAGAATGGAGTTTTGTGAAGACACACAATGGAGCTGTGTGAAGTCAGAATGGAGGTGTGTGAAGTCATAGAATGGAGGTGTGTGAAGTCAGAATGGAGGTATGTGAAATCATAGAATCAAGGTGTGTGAAGTCACAGAATGGAGGTGTGTGAAGTCATAGAATGGAGGTGCGTGAAGTCACAGAATGGAGGTGTGTGAAGTCATAGAATGGAGGTGTGTGAAGTCATAGAATGGAGGTGTGTGAAGTCACAGAATGAAGGTGTGTGAATCACAGAATGGAGGTATGTGAACTCACAATGGAGGTCGGTGAAGTCACAGAATGGAGGTGTGTGAAGTCATAGAATGGAGGTGTGTGAAGTCACAGAATGGAGGTGTGTGAATTCATAGAATGGAGGTGTGTGAAGTCATAGAATGGAGGTGTGTGAAGTCATAGAATGGAGGTGTGTGAATTCATAGAATGGAGGTGTGTGAAGTCACAGAATGGAGGTTTGTGTACTCAAAATTGAGGTGTTTGAAGTCAAAGAATGGAGGTTTGTGAAGTCATACAATGGAGGTGTGTGAAGTCATAGAATGGATGTTTCTAAAGTAAGAATGAAGGTGTGTGAAGTCACAGAATGGAGGTATGTGAAATCAAAATGGAGGTGTGTGAACTCATAGAATGGAGGTGTGTGAAGTCATGGAATGGAGGTGTGTGAAGTCCAAGAATGGAGGTGTGTGAAGTCAAAGAATGGAGGTGTGTGAAGTCACAGAATGGAGGTTGCCGGGGCCAACCCGCGGCAAACCAGGGTTCGCAGATTGGGTTCCTGAAATCGGGGGCAAGGACTAGCAAGAAATAGAAGAGAGAGAGACACAGCGGGTCCGGGATGTCCGCAGTCCAGGTAAAGACTGCCGAGCCTGCCGGTTTATTTTCCACTCCCCCTTCTTCCCTCCTCCTGACCCAGGGAACCTCCAGGTGTTACATTCATATGGTAATTCTCAGGTCATTTGGATAGAATAGGGCCAGAAAGCAATAAGACAATAAAGCCATCGTCTGATGCAAGTCAAGGTACAGTTTGATTCCTCTCTGGCTCACAACAGGAGGTGTGTGAAGTCACAGAATTGAAGTGCGTGAAGTCAAAATGGAGGTGTGTGAAGTCACAGAATGGAGGTCTGTGAAGACACAGAATAGAGGTGTGTGAAGTCAGAATGGAGGTGTGTGAAGTCAGAATGGAGGTGTGTGAAATCATAGAATGGAGGTGTGTGAAGCCACAATGCAGGTGTGTGAACTCATGGAATGAAGGTGTGTGAAGTAAAATTGCAGGTGTGTGAAGTCATAGAATGGAGGTGTGTGAAGTCATAGAATGGAGGTGTGTGAAGTCACAGAATGGAGGTGTGTGAAGTCATAGAATGGAGGTGTGTGAAGTGACAGAATGGAGGTGTGTGAAGTCATAGAATGGAGGTATGTGAAGTCATAAAATGGAGGTGTGTGAATTCATAGAATGGAGGTGTGTGAAGTCACAATGGAGTTGTGTGAAGTCATAGAATGGTTGTTTTTGATGTCAACGAATGGAGGTGTGTGAAGTCATAGAATGGAGGTGTGTGAAGTCAGATTGGAGGTGTGTGAAATCACAGAATGGAGGTGTGTCAACTCAGAAATGAGGTGTGTGAAGTCATAGAATGGACGTGTGTGAAGTCGTAGAATGGAGGTGTGTGAAATCATAGAATGGAGGTGTGTGAAGTCAAAGAATTGATGTGTGTGAAGTCAGAATGGAGGTGTGTGAAGTCAGAATGGAGGTGTGTGAAGTCAGAATGGAGGTGTGTGAAATCATAGAATGGAGGTGTGTGAAGCCACAACGCAGGTGTGTGAACTCATGGAATGAAGGTGTGTGAAGTAAAATTACAGGTGTGTGAATTCATAGAATGGAGGTGTGTGAAGTCATAGAATGGAGGTGTGTGAAGTCACAGAATGGAGGTGTGTGAAGTCATAGAATGGAGGTGTGTGAAGTCACAGAATGGAGGTGTGTGAAGTCATAGAATGGAGGTGTGTGAAGTCATAGAATGGAGGTGTGTGAAGTCATAGAATGGAGGACTGTGAACTCAGAATGGAGGTTTGAGAAGTCATAGAATGGAGGTGTGTGAAGTGATAGAATGGAGGTGTGTGAAGTCATAAAATGGAGGTGTGTGAATTCATAGAATGGAGGTGTCTGAAGTCACAATGGAGTTGTGTGAAGTCATAGAATGGTTCTTTTTGATGTCAACGAATGGAGGTGTGTGAAGTCATAGAATGGACGTGTGTGAAGTCAGATTGGAGGTGTGTGAAATCATAGAATGGAGGTGTGTCAACTCAGAAATGAGGTGTGTGAAGTCATAGAATGGAGGTGTGTGAAGTCATAGAATGGAGGTGTGTGAAATCATAGAATGGAGGTGTGTGAAGTCAAAGAATTGAGGTGTGTGAAGTCAGAATGGAGGTGTGTGAACTCAGAATGGAGGTGTGTGAAGTCACAGAATGGAGGTGTGTCAAATCAGAATAGAGGTGTGTGAAGTCACAGAATGGAGGTGTGTGAAGTCATAGAATGGAGGTGTGTGAAGTCATAGAATGGAGGTGTGTGAAGACAGAATGGAGGTGTGTGAATTCACAGAATTGAGGTGTGTGAACACAGAATGCAGGTGTGTGAATCACAGAATGGAGGTGTTTGAAATCACAGAATGGAGGTGTGTGAAGTCATAGAATGGATGTTTGTGAAGTAAGAATGAAGGTGTGTGAAGTCATAGAACAGAGGTGTGTGAAGTCAAAGAATGGAGGTGTGTGAAGTCAAAGAATGGAGGTGTGTGAAGTCACACAATGGAGGTGTGTGAAGTCTCGAATGGAGGTGTGCGGTCATAGAAGGAAGGTGGGTGAAGTCATAGAAAGAGATGAGAGAAGTCATAGAATGAAGGAGTGTGAAGTCATACAGTGGAGGTGACTGAAGACACAGATTCGAGGTTTGTGAAGTCATAGAATTGTGGTGTGTAAAGTCAGAATGGAGGTGTGTGAAGTCATAGAATGGAGATTTGTGAATTCATAGAATGGAGGTGTGTGACGTCAAATTGAAGTGTGTGAAGTCATAGAATGGAGGTGTGTGAAGTCACAGAATGGAGGTGTGTGAAGTCATACAATGGAGGTGTGTGAAACCATAGAATGGAGTTTTGTGAAGACACACAATGGAGCTGTGTGAAGTCAGAATGGAGGTGTGTGAAGTCATAGAATGGAGGTGAGTGAAGTCAGAATGGAGGTATGTGAAATCATAGAATCAAGGTGTGTGAAGTCACAGAATGGAGGTGTGTGAAGTCATAGAATGGAGGTGCGTGAAGTCACAGAATGGAGGTGTGTGAAGTCATAGAATGGAGGTGTGTGAAGTCATAGAATGGAGGTGTGTGAAGTCACAGAATGAAGGTGTGTGAATCACAGAATGGAGGTATGTGAACTCACAATGGAGGTGGGTGAAGTCACAGAATGGAGGTGTGTGAAGTCATAGAATGGAGGTGTGTGAAGTCACAGAATGGAGGTGTGTGAATTCATAGAATGGAGGTGTGTGAAGTCATAGAATGGAGGTGTGTGAAGTCATAGAATGGAGGTGTGTGAATTCATAGAATGGAGGTGTGTGAAGTCACAGAATGGAGGTTTGTGTACTCAAAATTGAGGTGTTTGAAGTCAAAGAATGGAGGTGTGTGAAGTCATAGAATGGAGGTGTGTGAACCCAGAATGCAGGTTTGTGAAGTCACAGAATGGAGGTTTGTGAAGTCATACAATGGAGGTGTGTGAAGTCATAGAATGGATGTTTCTAAAGTAAGAATGAAGGTGTGTGAAGTCACAGAATGGAGGTATGTGAAATCAAAATGGAGGTGTGTGAACTCATAGAATGGAGGTGTGTGAAGTCATGGAATGGAGGTGTGTGAAGTCCAAGAATGGAGGTGTGTGAAGTCAAAGAATGGAGGTGTGTGAAGTCACAGAATGGAGGTTGCCGGGGCCAACCCGCGGCAAACCAGGGTTCGCAGATTGGGTTCCTGAAATCGGGGGCAAGGACTAGCAAGAAATAGAAGAGAGAGAGACACAGCGGGTCCGGGATGTCCGCAGTCCAGGTAAAGACTGCCGAGCCTGCCGGTTTATTTTCCACTCCCCCTTCTTCCCTCCTCCTGACCCAGGGAACCTCCAGGTGTTACATTCATATGGTAATTCTCAGGTCATTTGGATAGAATAGGGCCAGAAAGCAATAAGACAATAAAGCCATCGTCTGATGCAAGCCAAGGTACAGTTTGATTCCACTCTGGCTCACAACAGGAGGTGTGTGAAGTCACAGAATTGAAGTGCGTGAAGTCAAAATGGAGGTGTGTGAAGTCACAGAATGGAGGTCTGTGAAGACACAGAATAGAGGTGTGTGAAGTCAGAATGGAGGTGTGTGAAGTCAGAATGGAGGTGTGTGAAATCATAGAATGGAGGTGTGTGAAGCCACAACGCAGGTGTGTGAACTCATGGAATGAAGGTGTGTGAAGGAAAATTGCAGGTGTGTGAAGTCATAGAATGGAGGTGTGTGAAGTCATAGAATGGAGGTGTGTGAAGTCACAGAATGGAGGTGTGTGAAGTCATAGAATGGAGGTGTGTGAAGTGACAGAATGGAGGTGTGTGAAGTCATAGAATGGAGGTATGTGAAGTCATAAAATGGAGGTGTGTGAATTCATAGAATGGAGGTGTGTGAAGTCACAATGGAGTTGTGTGAAGTCATAGAATGGTTGTTTTTGATGTCAACGAATGGAGGTGTGTGAAGTCATAGAATGGAGGTGTGTGAAGTCAGATTGGAGGTGTGTGAAATCACAGAATGGAGGTGTGTCAACTCAGAAATGAGGTGTGTGAAGTCATAGAATGGACGTGTGTGAAGTCGTAGAATGGAGGTGTGTGAAATCATAGAATGGAGGTGTGTGAAGTCAAAGAATTGAGGTGTGTGAAGTCAGAATGGAGGTGTGTGAAGTCAGAATGGAGGTGTGTGAAGTCACAGAATGGAGGTGTGTCAAATCAGAATGGAGGTGTGTGAAGTCACAGAATGGAGGTGTGTGAAGTCATAGAATGGAGGTGTGTGAAGTCATAGAATGGAGGTGTGTGAAGTCAGAATGGAGGTGTGTGAATTCACAGAATTGAGGTGTGTGAACACAGAATGCAGGTGTGTGAATCACAGAATGGAGGTGTTTGAAATCACAGAATGGAGGTGTGTGAAGTCACAGAATGGATGTTTGTGAAGTAAGAATGAAGGTGTGTGAAGTCATAGAATAGAGATGTCTGAAGTCAAAAAATGGAGGTGTGTGAAGTCACAGAATGGAGGTGTGTGAATTCACACAATGGAGGTGTGTGAAGTCTCGAATGGAGGTGTGCGGTCAGAGAAGGGAGGTGGGTGAAGTCATAGAAAGAGATGAGAGAAGTCATAGAATGAAGGAGAGTGAAGTCATACAGTGGAGGTGACTGAAGACACAGATTCGAGGTTTGTGAAGTCATAGAATGGAGGTGTGCAAAGTCAGAATGGAGGTGTGTGAAGTCATAGAATGGAGATTTGTGAATTCATAGAATGGAGGTGTGTGACGTCAAACTGAAGTGTGTGAAGTCATAGAATGGAGGTGTGTGAAGTCACAGAATGGAGGTGTGTGAAGTCATACAATGGAGGTGAGTGAAATCAGAATGGAGGTGTGTGAAGTCAGAGAATGGAGATTTGTGAATTCATAGAATGGAGGTGTGTGACGTCAAATTGAAGTGTGTGAAGTCATAGAATGGAGGTGTGTGAAGTCACAGAATGGAGGTGTGTGAAGTCATACAATGGAGGTGTGTGAAACCATAGAATGGAGTTTTGTGAAGACACACAATGGAGCTGTGTGAAGTCAGAATGGAGGTGTGTGAAGTCATAGAATGGAGGTGTGTGAAGTCAGAATGGAGGTATGTGAAATCATAGAATCAAGGTGAGTGAAGTCACAGAATGGAGGTGTGTGAAGTCATAGAATGGAGGTGCGTGAAGTCACAGAATGGAGGTGTGTTTAGTCATAGAAAGGAGGTGTGTGAAGTCATAGAATGGAGGTGTGTGAAGTCACAGAATGAAGGTGTGTGAATCACAGAATGGAGGTATGTGAACTCACAATGGAGGTGGGTGAAGTCACAGAATGGAGGTGTGTGAAGTCATAGAATGGAGGTGTGTGAAGTCACAGAATGGAGGTGTGTGAATTCATAAAATGGAGGTGTGTGAAGTCATAGAATGGAGGTGTGTGAAGTCATAGAATGGAGGTGTGTGAATTCATAGAATGGAGGTGTGTGAAGTCACAGAATGGAGGTTTGTGTACTCAAAATTGAGGTGTTTGAAGTCAAAGAATGGAGGTGTGTGAAGTCATAGAATGGAAGTGTGTGAAGTCATAGAATGGAGGTGTGTGAACCCAGAATGCAGGTTTGTGAAGTCACAGAAGGGAGGTTTGTGAAGTCATACAATGGAGGTGTGTGAAGTCATAGAATGGATGTTTCTAAAGTAAGAATGAAGGTGTGTGAAGTCACAGAATGGAGGTATGTGAAGTCAAAATGGAGGTGTGTGAACTCATAGAATGGAGGTGTGTGAACTCATAGAATGGAGGTGTGTGAAGTCATGGAATGGAGGTGTGTGAAGTCCAAGAATGCAGGTGTGTGAAGTCAAAGAATGGAGGTGTGTGAAGTCACAGAATGGAGGTTGCCGGGGCCAACCGGCGGCAAACCAGGGTTCGCAGATTGGGGTTCCTGAAATCGGGGGCAAGGACTAGCAAGAAATAGAAGAGAGACAGACACAGCGGGTCCGGGATGTCCGCAGTGCAGGTAAAGACTGCCGAGACTGCCTGTTTATTTTCCACTCCCCCTTCTTCCCTCCTCCTGACCCAGGGAACCTCCAGGTGTTACATTCATATGGTAATTCTCAGGTCATTTGCATAGAATAGGGCCAGAAAGCAATAAGACAATAAAGCCATCGTCTGATGCAAGCCAAGGTACAGTTTGATTCCACTCTGGCTCACAACAGGAGGTGTGTGAAGTCACAGAATTGAAGTGCGTGAAGTCAAAATGGAGGTGTGTGAAGTCACAGAATGGAGGTCTGTGAAGACACAGAATAGAGGTGTGTGAAGTCAGAATGGAGGTGTGTGAAGTCAGAAGGGAGGTGTGTGAAATCATAGAATGGAGGTGTGTGAAGCCACAACGCAGGGGTGTGAACACATGGAATGAAGGTGTGTGAAGTAAAATTGCAGGTGTGTGAAGTCATAGAATGGAGGTGTGTGAAGTCATAGAATGGAGGTGTGTGAAGTCACAGAATGGAGATGTGTGAAGTCATAGAATGGAGGTGTGTGAAGTCACAGAATGGAGGTGTGTGAAGTCATAGAATGGAGGTGTGTGAAGTCATAGAATGGAGGTGTGTGAAGTCATAGAATGGAGGACTGTGAACTCAGAATGGAGGTTAGTGAAGTCATAGAATGGAGGTGTGTGAAGTCACAGAATGGACGTGTGTGAAGTCATAGAATGGAGGTGTGTGAAGTCATAGAATGGAGGTGTGTGAAGTCATCGAATGGAGGTGTGTGAAGGCACAGAATGGAGGTGTGTGAAGTCATACAATGGAGGTGAGTGAAATCAGAATGGAGGTGTGTGAAGTCACAGAATGGAGGTGTGTGAAGTCATAGATGGAGGTGTGTGAAATCATAGTATGGAGGTGTGTGAAACCATAGAATGGAGTTTTGTGAAGACACACAATGGAGCTGTGTGAAGTCAGAATGGAGGTGTGTGAAGTCATAGAATGGAGGTGTGTGAAGTCAGAATGGAGGTATGTGAAATCACAGAATCAAGGTGTGTGAAGTCACAGAATGGAGGTGTGTGAAGTCATAGAATGGAGGTGCGTGAAGTCACAGAATGGAGGTGTGTGAAGTCATAGAATGGAGGTGTGTGAAGTCATAGAATGGAGGTGTGTGAAGTCACAGAATGAAGGTGTGTGAATCACAGAATGGAGGTATGTGAACTCAAAATGGAGGTGGGTGAAGTCACAGAATGGAGGTGTGTGAAGTCATAGAATGGAGGTATGTGAAGTCACAGAATGGAGGTGTGTGAATTCATAGAATGGAGGTGTGTGAAGTCATAGAATGGAGGTGTGTGACGTCATAGAATGGAGGTGTGTGAATTCATAGAATGGAGGTGTGGGAAGTCACAGAATGGAGGTTTGTGTACTCCAAATGGAGGTGTTTGAAGTCAAAGAATGGAGGTGTGTGAAGTCATAGAATGGAAGTGTGTGAAGTCATGGTATCGAGGTGTGTGAACCCAGAATGCAGGTTTGTGAAGTCACAGAATGGAGGTTTGTGAAGTCATACAATGGAGGTGTGTGAAGTCATAGAATGGATGTTTCTAAAGTAAGAATGAAGGTGTGTGAAGTCACAGAATGGAGGTATGTGAAGTCAAAATGGAGGTGTGTGAACTCATAGAATGGAGTTGTGTGAACTCATAGAATGGAGTTGTGTGAAGTCATGGAATGGAGGTGTTTGAAGTCCAAGAATTGAGGTGTGTGAGGTCACAGAATGGAGGTTGCTGGGGCCAACCCGCGGCAAACCAGGGTTCGCAGATTGGGGTTCCTGAAATCGGGGGCAAGGACTAGCAAGAAATAGAAGAGAGACAGACACAGCGGGTCCGGGATGTCGCAGTCCAGGTAAAGACTGCCGAGACTGCCGGTTTATTTTCCACTCCCCCTTCTTAACTCCTCCTGACCCAGGGAACCTCCAGGTGTTACATTCATATGGTAATTCTCAGGTCATTTGCATAGAATAGGGCCAGAAAGCAATAAGACAATAAAGCCATCGTCTGATGCAAGCCAAGGTACAGTTTGATTCCACTCTGGCTCACAACAGGAGGTGTGTGAAGTCACAGAATTGAAGTGCGTGAAGTCAAAATGGAGGTGTGTGAAGTCACAGAATGGAGGTCTGTGAAGACACAGAATAGAGGTGTGTGAAGTCAGAATGGAGGTGTGTGAAGTCAGAATGGAGGTGTGTGAAATCATAGAATGGAGGTGTGTGAAGCCACAACGCAGGTGTGTGAACTCATGGAATGAAGGTGTGTGAAGTAAAATTGCAGGTGTGTGAAGTCATAGAATGGAGGTGTGTGAAGTCATAGAATGGAGGTGTGTGAAGTCATAGAATGGAGGTGTGTGAAGTCATAGAATGGAGGACTGTGAACTCAGAATGGAGGTTTGTGAAGTCATAGAATGGAGGTGTGTGAAGTCACAGAATGGAGGTGTGTGAAGTCATAGAATGGAGGTGTGTGAAGTCATAAAATGGAGGTGTGTGAATTCATAGAATGGAGGTGTGTGAAGTCACAATGGAGTTGTGTGAAGTCATAGAATGGTTGCTTTTGATGTCAACGAATGGAGGTGTGTGAAGTCATAGAATGGAGGTGTGTGAAGTCAGATTGGAGGTGTGTGAAATCACAGAATGGAGGTGTGTCAACTCAGAAATGAGGTGTGTGAAGTCATAGAATGGAGGTGTGTGAAGTCATAGAATGGAGGTGTGTGAAATCATACAATTTCGGTGTGTGAAGTCAAAGAATTGAGGTGTGTGAATTCACAATGGAGGTGTTTGAAGTCAGAATGGAGTTGTGTGAAGTCATAGAATGGAAGTGTGTAAAGTCATAGAATGGAGGTCTGTGAACTCAGAATGGGGGTTTGTGAAGTCATAGAATGGAGGTGTGTGAACTCAGAATGGAGGTGTGTGAAGTCACAGAATGGAGGTGTGTGAAGTCATAGAATGGAGGTGTGTGAAATCACAGAATGGAGGTGTGTGAATTCATAGAATGGAGGTGTGTGAAGTCATAGGATCGAGGTGTGTGAAGTCATAGAATGGAGGTATGTGAAGTCACAGAATGGAGGTGTGTGAAGCCACAAAATGGAGGTGTGTGAAGTCCTAGAATGGAGGTGTGTGAAGGAAGAATGGAGGTGTGTGAAGTCACAGAATGGAGGAGTGTGAACTCTGAATGGAGGTGTGTGAAGTCACAGAATGGAGGTTTGTGAAGTCATAGAATGGAGGTGTGTGAAGTCAGAGAAGGGATGTTTCTGAAGTAAGAATGAAGGTGTGTGAAGTCATAGAATGGAGGTGTGTGAAGTCAAATTGGAGGTGTGTGAACTCATAGAATGGAGGTGTGTGAACTCATAGAATGGAGGTGTGTGAGGTGAAACAAAAGAGGTGTGTGAAGTCACAGAATGGAGTCGTGTGAAGTCACAGAATGGAGGTGTTTGAAGTCAAAAAGGTGGTGTGTGAAGTCACAGAATGGAGGTGTGTGAAGTCATAGAATGGACGTGTGTGAAGTCACAGAATGGAGGTGTGAGAAGTCAGAATGAAGGTGTGTGAAGTCACAGAATGGAGGTGTGTGAAGTCACAGAATGGATGTTTGTGAAGTAAGAATGAAGGTGTTTGAACTCACAGAGTGGAGGTGTGTGAAGTCACAGAATGGAGGTGTGTGAAGTCATAGAATGGAGGTGTGTGAAGTCATAGAATTGAGGTGTGTGAAGTCATAGAATGGAGGTGTGTGAAGTCAAAAATGGAGGTGTGTGAACTCATAGAATAGAGGTGTGTGAAGTCAAAATGGAGTTGTGTGAAGTCATAGAATGGTGTTTTTTGATGTCAACGAATGGAGATGTGTGAAGTCATAGAATGGACGTGTGTGAAGTCAGATTGGAGGTGTGTGAAATCACAGAATGGAGGTGTGTGAAGTCACAGAATGGAGGTGTGTGAACTCAGAATGTAGGTGTGTGAAGCCACAGAATGGAGGTGTGTGAAGTCATAGAATGAAAGTGTGTGAAATCATAGAATGGAGGTGTGTAAAGTCACAGAATTAAGGTGTGTGAAGTCAGAATGGAGGTGTGTGAAGTCAGAATGGAGGTGAGTGAAGTCATAGAATGGAGGTGTGTGAAGTCATAGAATGGAGGTCTGTGAACTCAGAATGGAGGTTTGTGAAGTCATAGAATGGAGGTGTGTGAACTCAGAATGGAGGTGTGTGAAGTCATAGAATGGAGGTTTGTGAAATCACAGAATGGAGGTGTGTGAAGCCACAACGCAGGTGTGTGAAATCATGGAATGAAGTTGTGTGAAGTAAAATTGCAGGTGTGTGAAGTCATAGAATGGAGGTGTGTGAAGTCATAGAATGGTGGTGTGTGAAGTCACAGAATGGAGGTGGTGAAGTCATAGAATGGACGTGTGTGAAGTCACAGAATGGAGGTATGTGAAGTCAAAATGGAGGTGTGTGAACTCATAGAATGGAGGTGTGTGAACTCATAGAATGGAGGTGTGTGAAGTCATGGAATGGAGGTGTGTGAAGTCCAAGAATGCAGGTGTGTGAAGTCAAAGAATGGAGGTGTGTGAAGTCACAGAATGGAGGTTTCCGGGGCCAACCGGCGGCAAACCAGGGTTCGCAGATTGGGGTTCCTGAAATCGGGGGCAAGGACTAGCAAGAAATAGAAGAGAGACAGACACAGCGGGTCCGGGATGTCCGCAGTCCAGGTAAAGACTGCCGAGACTGCCTGTTTATTTTCCACTCCCCCTTCTTCCCTCCTCCTGACCCAGGGAACCTCCAGGTGTTACATTCATATGGTAATTCTCAGGTCATTTGCATAGAATAGGGCCAGAAAGCAATAAGACAATAAAGCCATCGTCTGATGCAAGCCAAGGTACAGTTTGATTCTACTCTGGCTCACAACAGGAGGTGTGTGAAGTCACAGAATTGAAGTGCGTGAAGTCAAAATGGAGGTGTGTGAAGTCACAGAATGGAGGTCTGTGAAGAAACAGAATAGAGGTGTGTGAAGTCAGAATGGAGGTGTGTGAAGTCAGAATGGAGGTGTGTGAAATCATAGAATGGAGGTGTGTGAAGCCACAACGCAGGTGTGTGAACTCATGGAATGAAGGTGTGTGAAGTAAAATTGCAGGTGTGTGAAGTCATAGAATGGAGGTGTGTGAAGTCATAGAATGGAGGTGTGTGAAGTCACAGAATGGAGATGTGTGAAGTCACAGAATGGAGGTGTGTGAAGTCACAGAATGGAGGTGTGTGAAGTCATAGAATGGAGGTGTGTGAAGTCATAGAATGGAGGTGTGTGAAGTCATAGAATGGAGGAGTGTGAACTCAGAATGGAGGTTAGTGAAGTCATAGAATGGAGGTGTGTGAAGTCACAGAATGGACGTGTGTGAAGTCATAGAATGGAGGTGTGTGAAGTCATAAAATGGAGGTGTGTGAATTCATAGAATGGAGGTGTGTGAAGTCACAATGGAGTTGTGTGAAGTCATAGAATGGTAGTTTTTGATGTCAACGAATGGAGGTGTGTGAAGTCATAGAATGGAGGTGTGTGAAGTCAGATTGGAGGTGTGTGAAATCACAGAATGGAGGTGTGTCAACTCAGAAATGAGGTGTGTGAAGTCATAGAATGGAGGTGTGTGAAGTCTTAGAATGGAGGTGTGTGAAATCATAGAATTTAGGTGTGTGAGTCAAAGAATTGAGGTGTGTGAAGTCACAATGGAGGTGTTTGAAGTCAGAATGGAGGTGTGTGAAGTCATAGAATGGAAGTGTGTGAAGTCATAGAATGGAGGTCTGTGAACTCAGAATGGGGGTTTGTGAAGTCAGAGAATGGAGGTGTGTGAACTCAGAATGGAGGTGTGTGAAGTCACAGAATGGAGGTGTGTGAAGTCATAAATGGAGGTGTGTGAAGTCACAGAATGGAGGTGTGTGAAGTCACAGAATGGAGGTGTGTGAACTCAGAATGGAGGTGTGTGAAGCCACAGAATGGAGGTGTGTGAAGTCCTAGAATGGAGGTGTGTGAAGGAAGAATGGAGGTGTGTGAATTCACAGAATGGAGGAGTGTGAACTCAGAATGGAGGTGTGTGAAGTCACAGAATGGAGGTGTGTGAAGTCAAAAATGGAGGTGTGTGAACTCATAGAATAGAGGTGTGTGAAGTCAAAATGGAGGTGTGTGAAGTCATAGAATGGTGTTTTTTGATGTCAACGAATGGAGATGTGTGAAGTCATAGAATGGAGGTGTGTGAAGTCACAGAATGGAGGTGTGTGAACTCAGAATGCAGGTGTGTGAAGCCACAGAATGGAGGTGTGTGAAGTCCTAGAATGGAGGTGTGTGAAGGAAGAATCGAGGTGTGTGAATTCACAGAATGGAGGAGTGTGAACTCAGAATGGAGGTGTGTGAAGTCACAGAATAGAGGTGTGTGAAGTCAAAATGGAGTTGTGTGAAGTCATAGAATGGTGTTTTTTGATGTCAACTAATGGAGATGTGTGAAGTCATAGAATGGAGGTGTGTGAAGTCAGATTGGAGGTGTGTGAAATCACAGAATGGAGGTGTGTGAAGTCACAGAATGGAGGTGTGTGAACTCAGAATGTAGGTGTGTGAAGCCACAGAATGGAGGTGTGTGAAGTCATAGAATGAAAGTGTGTGAAATCATAGAATGTAGGTGTGTGAAGTCACAGAATTAAGGTGTGTGAAGTCAGAATGGAGGTGTGTGAAGTCAGAATGGAGGTGAGTGAAGTCATAGAATGGAGGTGTGTGAAGTCATAGAATGGAGGTTTGTGAACTCAGAATGGAGGTTTGTGAAGTCATAGAATGGAGGTGTGTGAACTCAGAATGGAGGTGTGTGAAGTCATAGAATGGAGGTTTGTGAAATCACAGAATGGAGGTGTGTGAAGCCACAACGCAGGTGTGTGAAATCATGGAATGAAGGTGTGTGAAGTAAAATTGCAGGTGTGTGAAGTCATAGAATGGAGGTGTGTGAAGTCATAGAATGGTGGTGTGTGAAGTCACAGAATGGAGGTGGTGAAGTCATAGAATGGAGGTGTGTGAAATCACAGAATTGAGGCGTGTGAAGTCATAGAATGGAGGTGTGTGAAGTCATAGAATGGAGGTGTGTGAAGTCATAGAATGGAGGACTGTGAACTCAGAATGGAGGTTTGTGAAGTCATAGAATGGAGGTGTGTGAAGTCACAGAATGGAGGTGTGTGAAGTCATAGAATGGAGGTGTGTGAAGTCATAAAATGGAGGTGTGTGAATTCATAGAATGGAGGTGTGTGAAGTCACAATGGAGTTGTGTGAAGTCATAGAATGGTTGTTTTTGATGTCAACGAATGGAGGTGTGTGAAGTCATAGAATGGAGGTGTGTGAAGTCAGATTGGAGGTGTGTGAAATCACAGAATGGAGGTGTGTCAACTCAGAAATGAGGTGTGTGAAGTCATAGAATGGAGGTGTGTGATGTCATAGAATGGAGGTGTGTGAAATCATAGAATGGAGGTGTGTGAAGTCAAAGAATTGAGGTGTGTGAAGTCAGAATGGAGGTGTGTGAAGTCAGAATGGAGGTGTGTGAAGTCACAGAATGGAGGTGTGTCAAATCAGAATGGAGGTATGTGAAGTCACAGAATGGAGGTGTGTGAAGTCATAGAATGGAGGTGTGTGAAGTCATAGAATGGAGGTGTGTGAAGTCAGAATGGAGGTGTGTGAATTCACAGAATTGAGGTGTGTGAACACAGAATGCAGGTGTGTGAATCACAGAATGGAGGTGTTTGAAATCACAGAATGGAGGTGTGTGAAGTCATAGAATGGATGTTTGTGAAGTAAGAATGAAGGTGTGTGAAGTCATAGAATAGAGGTGTGTGAAGTCAAAGAATGGAGGTGCGTGAAGTCAAAGAATGGAGGTGTGTGAAGTCACACAATGGAGCTGTGTGAAGTCTCGAATGGAGGTGTGCGGTCATAGAAGGAAGGTGGGTGAAGTCATAGAAAGAGATGAGAGAAGTCATAGAATGAATGAGTGTGAAGTCATACACTGGAGGTGACTGAAGACACAGATTCGAGGTTTGTGAAGTCATAGAATGGTGGTGTGTAAAGTCAGAATGGAGGTGTGTGATTTCATAGAATGGAGATTTGTGAATTCATAGAATGGAGGTGTGTGACGTCAAATTGAAGTGTGTGAAGTCATAGAATGGAGGTGTGTGAAGTCACAGAATGGAGGTGTGTGAAGTCATACAATGGAGGTGTGTGAAACCATAGAATGGAGTTTTGTGAAGACACACAATGGAGCTGTGTGAAGTCAGAATGGAGGTGTGTGAAGTCATAGAATGGAGGTGTGTGAAGTCAGAATGGAGGTATGTGAAATCATAGAATCAAGGTGTGTGAAGTCACAGAATGGAGGTGTGTGAAGTCATAGAATGGAGTTGCGTGAAGTCACAGAATGGAGGTGTGTGAAGTCATAGAATGGAGGTGTGTGAAGTCATAGAATGGAGGTGTGTGAAGTCACAGAATGAAGGTGTGTGAATCACAGAATGGAGGTATGTGAACTCACAATGGAGGTGGGTGAAGTCACAGAATGGAGGTGTGTGAAGTCATAGAATGGAGGTGTGTGAAGTCACAGAATGGAGGTGTGTGAATTCATAGAATGGAGGTGTGTGAAGTCATAGAATGGAGGTGTGTGAAGTCATAGAATGGAGGTGTGTGAATTCATAGAATGGAGGTGTGTGAAGTCACAGAATGGAGGTTTGTGTACTCAAAATTGAGGTGTTTGAAGTCAAAGAATGGAGGTGTGTGAAGTCATAGAATGGAAGTGTGTGAAGTCATAGAATGGAGGTGTGTGAACCCAGAATGCAGGTTTGTGAAGTCACAGAATGGAGGTTTGTGAAGTCATACAATGGAGGTGTGTGAAGTCATAGAATGTAGGTATGTGAAGTCAAAATGGAGGTGTGTGAACTCATAGAATGGAGGTGTGTGAACTCATAGAATGGAGGTGTGTGAAGTCATGGAATGGAGGTGTGTGAAGTCCAAGAATGCAGGTGTGTGAAGTCAAAGAATGGAGGTGTGTGAAGTCACAGAATGGAGGTTGCCGGGGCCAACCGGCGGCAAACCAGGGTTCGCAGATTGGGGTTCCTGAAATCGGGGGCAAGGACTAGCAAGAAATAGAAGAGAGACAGACACAGCGGGTCCGGGATGTCCGCAGTCCAGGTAAAGACTGCCGAGACTGCCTGTTTATTTTCCACTCCCCCTTCTTCCCTCCTCCTGACCCAGGGAACCTCCAGGTGTTACATTCATATGGTAATTCTCAGGTCATTTGCATAGAATAGGGCCAGAAAGCAATAAGACAATAAAGCCATCGTCTGATGCAAGCCAAGGTACAGTTTGATTCCACTCTGGCTCACAACAGGAGGTGTGTGAAGTCACAGAATTGAAGTGCGTGAAGTCAAAATGGAGGTGTGTGAAGTCACAGAATGGAGGTCTGTGAAGACACAGAATAGAGGTGTGTGAAGTCAGAATGGAGGTGTGTGAAGTCAGAATGGAGGTGTGTGAAATCATAGAATGGAGGTGTGTGAAGCCACAACGCAGGGGTGTGAACACATGGAATGAAGGTGTGTGAAGTAAAATTGCAGGTGTGTGAAGTCATAGAATGGAGGTGTGTGAAGTCATAGAATGGAGGTGTGTGAAGTCACAGAATGGAGATGTGGGAAGTCATAGAATGGAGGTGTGTGAAGTCACAGAATGGAGGTGTGTGAAGTCATAGAATGGAGGTGTGTGAAGTCATAGAATGGAGGTGTGTGAAGTCATAGAATGGAGGACTGTGAACTCAGAATGGAGGTTAGTGAAGTCATAGAATGGAGGTGTGTGAAGTCACAGAATGGACGTGTGTGAAGTCATAGAATGGAGGTGTGTGAAGTCATAAAATGGAGGTGTGTGAATTCATAGAATGGAGGTGTGTGAAGTCACAATGGAGTTGTGTGAAGTCATAGAATGGTTGTTTTTGATGTCAACGAATGGAGGTGTGTGAAGTCATAGAATGGTGGTGTGTGAAGTCAGATTGGAGGTGTGTGAAATCACAGAATGGAGGTGTGTCAACTCAGAAATGAGGTGTGTGAAGTCATAGAATGGAGGTGTGTGAAGTCTTAGAATGGAGGTGTGTGAAATCATAGAATTTAGGTGTGTGAAGTCAAAGAATTCAGGTGTGTGAAGTCACAATGGAGGTGTTTGAAGTCAGAATGGAGGTGTGTGAAGTCATAGAATGGAAGTGTGTGAAGTCATAGAATGGAGGTCTGTGAACTCAGAATGGGGGTTTGTGAAGTCATAGAATGGAGGTGTGTGAACTCAGAATGGAGGTGTGTGAAGTCACAGAATGGAGGTGTGTGAAGTCATAGAATGGAGGTGTGTGAAATCACAGAATGGAGGTGTGTGAATTCATAGAATGGAGGTGTGTGAAGTCATAGGATCGAGGTATGTGAAGTCATAGAATGGAGGTGTGTGAAGTCACAGAATGGAGGTGTGTGAAGTCACAGAATGGAGGTGTGTGAACTTAGAATGTAGGTGTGTGAAGCCACAGAATGGAGGTATGTGAACTCATAGAATAGAGGTGTGTGAAGTCAAAATGGAGTTGTGTGAAGTCATAGAATGGTGTTTTTTGATGTCAACGAATGGAGATGTGTGAAGTCATAGAATGGAGGTGTGTGAAGTCAGATTGTAGGTGTGTGAAATCACAGAATGGAGGTGTGTGAAGTCACAGAATGGAGGTGTGTGAACTCAGAATGTATGTGTGTGAAGCCACAGAATGGAGGTGTGTGAAGTCATAGAATGAAACTGTGTGAAATCATAGAATGGAGGTGTGTGAAGTCACAGAATTAAGGTGTGTGAAGTCAGAATGGAGGTGTGTGAAGTCAGAATGGAGGTGAGTGAAGTCATAGAATGGAGGTGTGTGAAGTCATAGAATGGAGGTCTGTGAACTCAGAATGGAGGTTTGTGAAGTCATAGAATGGAGGTGTGTGAACTCAGAACGGAGGTGTGTGAAGTCATAGAATGGAGGTGTGTGAAATCACAGAATGGAGGTGTGTGAATTCATAGAATGGAGGTGTGTGAAGTCATAGGATCGAGGTATGTGAAGTCATAGAATGGAGGTGTGTGAAGTCACAGAATGGAGGTGTGTGAAGTCACAGAATGGAGGTGTGTGAACTCAGAATGGAGGTGTGTGAAGCCACAGAATGGAGGTGTGTGAAGTCCTAGAATAGAGGTGTGTGAAGGAAGAATGGAGGTGTGTGAAGTCACAGAATGGAGGAGTGTGAACTCAGAATGGAGGTGTGTGAAGTCACAGAATGGAGGTGTGTGAAGTCAAAAATGGAGGTATGTGAACTCATAGAATAGAGGTGTGTGAAGTCAAAATGGAGTTGTGTGAAGTCATAGAATGGTGTTTTTTGATGTCAACGAATGGAGATGTGTGAAGTCATAGAATGGAGGTGTGTGAAGTCAGATTGTAGGTGTGTGAAATCACAGAATGGAGGTGTGTGAAGTCACAGAATGGAGGTGTGTGAACTCAGAATGTATGTGTGTGAAGCCACAGAATGGAGGTGTGTGAAGTCATAGAATGAAACTGTGTGAAATCATAGAATGGAGGTGTGTGAAGTCACAGAATTAAGGTGTGTGAAGTCAGAATGGAGGTGTGTGAAGTCAGAATGGAGGTGAGTGAAGTCATAGAATGGAGGTGTGTGAAGTCATAGAATGGAGGTCTGTGAACTCAGAATGGAGGTTTGTGAAGTCATAGAATGGAGGTGTGTGAACTCAGAATGGAGGTGTGTGAAGTCATAGAATGGAGGTTTGTGAAATCACAGAATGGAGGTGTGTGAAGCCACAACGCAGGTGTGTGAAATCATGGAATGAAGGTGTGTGAAGTAAAATTGCAGGTGTGTGAAGTCATAGAATGGAGGTGTGTGAAGTCATAGAATGGTGGTGTGTGAAGTCACAGAATGGAGGTGGTGAAGTCATAGAATGGAGGTGTGTGAAGTCACAGAATGGAGGCGTGTGAAGTCATAGAATGTAGGTGTGTGAAGTCATAGAATGGAGGTGTGTGAAGTCATAGAATGTAGGACTGTGAACTCAGAATGGAGGTTTGTGAAGTCATAGAATGGAGGTGTGTGAAGTCACAGAATGGAGGTGTGTGAAGTCATAGAATGGAGGTGTGTGAAGTCATAAAATGGAGGTGTGTGAATTCATAGAATGGAGGTGTGTGAAGTCACAATGGAGTTGTGTGAAGTCATAGAATGGTTGTTTTTGATGTCAACGAATGGAGGTGTGTGAAGTCATAGAATGGACGTCTGTGAAGTCAGATTGGAGGTGTGTGAAATCACAGAATGGAGGTGTGTCAACTCAGAAATGAGGTGTGTGAAGTCATAGAATGGAGGTGTGTGAAGTCATAGAATGGAGGTGTGTGAAATCATAGAATGGAGGTGTGTGAAGTCAAAGAATTGAGGTGTGTGAAGTCAGAATGGAGGTGTGTGAAGTCAGAATGGAGGTGTGTGAATCACAGAATGGAGGTGTGTCAAATCAGAATGGAGGTGTGTGAAGTCACAGAATGGAGGTGTGTGAAGTCATAGAATGGAGGTGTGTGAAGTCATAGAATGGAGGTGTGTGAAGTCAGAATGGAGGTGTGTGAATTCACAGAATTGAGGTGTGTGAACACAGAATGCAGGTGTGTGAATCACAGAATGGAGGTGTTTGAAATCACAGAATGGAGGTGTGTGAAGTCATAGAATGGATGTTTGTGAAGTAAGAATGAAGGTGTGTGAAGTCATAGAATAGAGGTGTGTGAAGTCAAAGAATGGAGGTGTGTGAAGTCAAAGAATGGAGGTGTGTGAAGTCACACAATGGAGCTGTGTGAATTCTCGAATGGAGGTGTGCGGTCATAGAAGGAAGGTGGGTGAAGTCATAGAAAGAGATGAGAGAAGTCATAGAATGAAGGAGTGTGAAGTCATACACTGGAGGTGACTGAAGACACAGATTCGAGGTTTGTGAAGTCATAGAATGGTGGTGTGTAAAGTCAGAATGGAGGTGTGTGAAGTCATAGAATGGAGATTTGTGAATTCATTGAATGGAGGTGTGTGACGACAAATTGAAGTGTGTGAAGTCATAGAATGGAGGTGTGTGAAGTCACAGAATGGAGGTGTGTGAAGTCATACAATGGAGGTGTGTGAAACCATAGAATGGAATTCTGTGAAGACACACAATGGAGCAGTGTGAAGTCAGAATGGAGGTGTGTGAAGTCATAGAATGGAGGTGTGTGAAGTCAGAATGGAGGTATGTGAAATCATAGAATCAAGGTGTGTGAAGTCACAGAATGGAGGTGTGTGAAGTCATAGAATGGAGTTGCGTGAAGTCCCAGAATGGAGGTGTGTGAAGTCATAGAATGGAGGTGTGTGAAGTCATAGAATGGAGGTGTGTGAAGTCACAGAATGAAGGTGTGTGAATCACAGAATGGAGGTATGTGAACTCACAATGGAGGTGGGTGAAGTCACAGAATGGAGGTGTGTGAAGTCATAGAATGCAGGTGTGTGAAGTCACAGAATGGAGGTGTGTGAAGTCACAGAATGGAGATGTGTGAAGTCATAGAATGGAGGTGTGTGTAGTCACGGAATGGTGGTGTGTGAAGTAATAGAATGGAGGTGTGTGAAGTCATAGAATGGAGGTGTGTGAAGTCATAGAATGGAGGACTGTGAACTCAGAATGGAGGTTAGTGAAGTCATAGAATGGAGGTGTGTGAAGTCACAGAATGGACGTGTGTGAAGTCATAGAATGGAGGTGTGTGAAGTCATAAAATGGAGGTGTGTGAATTCATAGAATGGAGGTGTGTGAAGTCACAATTGAGTTGTGTGAAGTCATAGAATGGTTGTTTTTGATGTCAACGAATGGAGGTGTGTGAAGTCATAGAATGGAGGTGTGTGAAGTCAGATTGGAGCTGTGTGAAATCACAGAATGGAGGTGTGTCAACTCAGAAATGAGGTGTGTGTAGTCATAGAATGGAGGTGTGTGAAGTCTTAGAATGGACGTGTGTGAAATCATAGAATTTAGGTGTGTGAAGTCAAAGAATTGAGGTGTGTGAAGTCACAATGGAGGTGTTTGAAGTCAGAATGGAGGTTTGTGAAGTCATAGAATGGAAGTGTGTGAAGTCATAGAATGGAGGTCTGTGAACTCAGAATGGGGGTTTGTGAAGTCATAGAATGGAGGTGTGTGAACTCAGAATGGAGGTGTGTGAAGTCACAGAATGGAGGTGTGTGAAGTCATAGAATGGAGGTGTGTGAAATCACAGAATGGAGGTGTGTGAATTCATAGAATGGAGGTGTGTGAAGCCACAGAATGGAAGTGTGTGAAGTCCTAGAATGGAGGTGTGTGAAGGAAGAATGGAGGTGTGTGAAGTCACAGAATGGAGGAGTGTGAACTCAGAATGGAGGTGTGTGAAGTCACAGAATGGAGGTGTGTGAAGTCAAAAATGGAGGTATGTGAACTCATAGAATAGAGGTGTGTGAAGTCAAAATGGAGTTGTGTGAAGTCATAGAATGGTGTTTTTTGATGTCAACGAATGGAGATGAGTGAAGTCATAGAATGGAGGTGTGTGAAGTCAGATTGGAGGTGTGTGAAATCACAGAATGGAGGTGTGTGAAGTCACAGAATGGAGGTGTGTGAACTCAGAATGTAGGTGTGTGAAGCCACAGAATGGAGGTGTGTGAAGTCATAGAATGAAAGTGTGTGAAATCATAGAATGGAGGTGTGTGAAGTCACAGAATTAAGGTGTGTGAAGTCAGAATGGAGGTGTGTGAAGTCAGAATGGAGGTGAGTGAAGTCATAGAATGGAGGTGTGTGAAGTCATAGAATGGAGGTCTGTGAACTCAGAATGGAGGTTTGTGAAGTCATAGAATGGAGGTGTGTGAACTCAGAATGGAGGTGTTTGAAGTTATAGAATGGAGGTTTGTGAAATCACAGAATGGAGGTGTGTGAAGCCACAACGCAGGTGTGTGAAATCATGGAATGAAGGTGTGTGAAGTAAAATTGCAGGTGTGCGAAGTCATAGAATGGAGGTGTGTGAAGTCATAGAATGGTGGTGTGTGAAGTCACAGAATGGAGGCGGGTGAAGTCATAGAACGGAGGTGTGTGAAGTCACAGAATGGAGGCGTGTGAAGTCATAGAATGGAGGTGTGTGAAGTCATAGAATGGAGGTGTGTGAAGTCATAAAATGGAGGTGTGTGAATTCATAGAATGGAGGTGTGTGAAGTCACAATGGAGTTGTGTGAAGTCATAGAATGGTTGTTTTTGATGTCAACGAATGGAGGTGTGTGAAGTCATAGAATGGACGTGTGTGAAGTCAGATTGGAGGTGTGTGAAATCACAGAATGGAGGTGTGTCAACTCAGAAATGAGGTGTGTGAAGTCATAGAATGGACGTGTGTGAAGTCATAGAATGGAGGTGTGTGAAATCATAGAATGGAGGTGTGTGAAGTCAAAGAATTGAGGTGTGTGAAGTCAGAATGGAGGTGTGTGAAGTCAGAATGGAGGTGTGTGAATCACAGAATGGAGGTGTGTCAAATCAGAATGGAGGTGTGTGAAGTCACAGAATGGAGGTGTGTGAAGTCATCGAATGGAGGTGTGTGAAGTCATAGAATGGAGGTGTGTGAAGACAGAATGGAGGTGTGTGAATTCACAGAATTGAGGTGTGTGAACACAGAATGCAGGTGTGTGAATCACAAAATGGAGGTGTTTGAAATCACAGAATGGAGGTGTGTGAAGTCATAGAATGGATGTTTGTGAAGTAAGAATGAAGGTGTGTGAAGTCATAAAATGGAGGTGTGTGAATTCATAGAATGGAGGTGTGTGAAGTCACAATGGAGTAATGTGAAGTCATAGAATGGTTGTTTTTGATGTCAACGAATGGAGGTGTGTGAAGTCATACAATGGAGGTGTGTGAAGTCAGATTGGAGGTGTGTGAAATCCCAGAATGGAGGTGTGTCAACTTAGAAATGAGGTGTGTGAAGTCATAGAATGGAGGTGTGTGAAGTCATAGAATGGAGGTGTGTGAAATCATAGAATTTAGGTGTGTGAAGTCAAAGAATTGAGGTGTGTGAAGTCAGAATGGAGGTGTGTGAAGTCAGAATGGAGGTGTGTGAAGTCATAGAATGGAAGTGTGTGAAGTCATAGAATGGAGGTCTGTGAACTCAGAATGGGGGTTTGTGAAGTCATAGAATGGAGGTGTGTGAAATCATAGAATGGAGGTGTGTGAAGTCAAATTGGAGGTTTGTGAAATCACAGAATGGAGGTGTGTCAACTCAGAAATGAGGTGTGTGAAGTCATAGAATGGAGGTTGTGAAGTCATAGGATCGAGGTGAGTGAAGTCATAGAATGGAGGTGTGTCAAGTCACAGAATGGAGGTGTGTGAAGTCACAGAATGGAGGTGTGTGAACTCAGAATGGAGGTGTGTGAAGCCACAGAATGGAGGTGTGTGAAGTCCTAGAATAGAGGTGTGTGAAGGAAGAATGGAGGTGTGTGAAGTCACAGAATGGAGTAGTGTGAACTCAGAATGGAGGTGTGTGAAGTGACAGAATGGAGGTTTGTGAAATCATAGAATGGAGGTGTGTAAAGTCAAATTGGAGGTGTGTGAACTCATAGAATGGAGGTGTGTGAACTCATAGAATGGAGGTGTGTGAAGTCAAAGAATAGAGGTGTGTGAAGTGAAACAATAGAGGTGTGTGAAGTCACAGAATGGAGTCGTGTGAAGTCACAGAATGGAAGTGTGTAAAGTCAAAACGGAGGTGTGTGAAGTCACAGAGTGGAGGTGTGTGAAGTCAAGAAGGTGGTGTGTGAAGTCACAGAATGGAGGTGTGTGAAGTCATAGAATGGAGGTGTGTGAAGTCACAGAATGGAGGTGTGAGAAGTCAGAATGAAGGTGTGTGAAGTCACAGAATGGAGGTGTGTGAAGTCAGATTGGAGGTGTGTGAAATCACAGAATGGAGGTGTGTCAACTCAGAAATGAGGTGTGTGAAGTCACAGAATGGAGGTGTGTGAAGTCACAGAATGGATGTTTGTGAAGTAAGAATGAAGGTGTTTGAACTCACAGAGTGGAGGTGTGTGAAGTCACAGAATGGAGGTGGGTGAAGTCATAGAATGGAGGTGTGTGAAGTCAGATTGGAGGTGTGTGAAATCACAGAATGGAGGTGTGTCAACTCAGAAATGAGGTGTGTGAAGTCACAGAATGGAGGTGTGTGAAGTCATAGAATGGAGGTGTGTGAAATCATAGAATTTAGGTGTGTGAAGTCAAAGAATTGAGGTGTGTGAAGTCATAGAATGGAGGTCTGTGAACTCAGAATGGGGGTTTGTGAAGTCATAGAATGGAGGTGTGTGAACTCAGAATGGAGGTTTGTGAAGTTTCAGAATAGAGGTGTGTGAAGTCATAGAATGGAGGTTTGTGAAGTCATAAAATGGAGGTTTGTGAATTCATAGAATGGAGGTGTGTGAAGTCACAATGGAGTTGTGTGAAGTCATAGAATGGAGGTGTGTGAAGTCATAGAATGGAGGTGTGTGAAGTCATAGAATGGAGGTGTGTGAAGTCAAAGAATTGAGGTGTGTGAAGTCAGAATGGAGGTGTGTGAAGTCAGAATGGAGGTGTGTGAAGTCATAGAATGGAAGTGTGTGAAGTCATAGAATGGAGGTGTGTGAACTCAGAATGGGGGTTTGTGAAGTCATAGAATGGAGGTGTGTGAACTCAGAATGGAGGTGTGTGAAGTCACAGAATGAAGGTGTGTGAAGTCATAGATTGGAGGTGTGTGAAATCACAGAATGGAGGTGTGTGAATTCATAGAATGGAGGTGTGTGAAATCATAGGATCGAGGTGTGTGAAGTCACAGAATGGAGGTGTGTGAAGTCACAGAATGGAGGTGTGTGAAGTCACAGAATGGAGGTGTGTGAACTCAGAATGGAGGTGTGTGAAGCCACAGAATGGAGATGTGTGAAGTCCTAGAATGGAAGTGTGTGAAGTCATAGAATGGAGGTGTGTGAAGGAAGAATGGAGGTGTGTGAAGTCACGGAATGGAGGAGTGTGAACTCAGAATGGAGGTGTGTGAAGTCAGAGAATGGATGTTTCTGAAGTAAGAATGAAGATGTGTGAAGTCATACAATGGAGGTGTGAAGTCAAATTGGAGGTGCGTGAACTCATAGAATGGAGGTGTGTGAAGTCTTAGAATGGAGGTGGGTGAAGTCATAGAATGGAGGTGTGTGAAGTCAGATTGGAGGTGTGTGAAATCACAGAATGGAGGTGTGTCAACTCAGAAATGAGGTGTGTGAAGTCACAGAATGGAGGTGTGTGAAGTCATAGAATGGAGGTGTGTGAAATCATAGAATTTAGGTGTGTGAAGTCAAAGAATTGAGGTGTGTGAAGTCATAGAATGGAGGTCTGTGAACTCAGAATGGGGGTTTGTGAAGTCATAGAATGGAGGTGTGTGAACTCAGAATGGAGGTTTGTGAAGTCTCAGAATGGAGGTGTGTGAAGTCATAGAATGGAGGTTTGTGAAGTCATAAAATGGAGGTTTGTGAATTCATAGAATGGAGGTGTGTGAAGTCACAATGGAGTTGTGTGAAGTCATAGAATGGAGGTTTGTGAAGTCATAGAATGGAGGTGTGTGAAATCATAGAATGGAGGTGTGTGAAGTCAAAGAATTGAGGTGTGTGAAGTCAGAATGGAGGTGTGTGAAGTCAGAATGGAGGTGTGTGAAGTCATAGAATGGAAGTGTGTGAAGTCATAGAATGGAGGTCTGTGAACTCAGAATGGGGGTTTGTGAAGTCATAGAATGGAGGTGTGTGAACTCAGAATGGAGGTGTGTGAAGTCACAGAACGGAGGTGTGTGAAGTCATAGATTGGAGGTGTGTGAAATCACAGAATGGAGGTGTGTGAATTCATAGAATGGAGGTGTGTGAAATCATAGGATCGAGGTGTGTGAAGTCACAGAATGGAGATGTGTGAAGTCACAGAATGGAGGTGTGTGAAGTCACAGAATGGAGGTGTGTGAACTCAGAATGGAGGTGTGTGAAGCCACAGAATGGAGATGTGTGAAGTCCTAGAATGGAAGTGTGTGAAGTCATAGAATGGAGGTGTGTGAAGGAAGAATGGAGGTGTGTGAAGTCACGGAATGGAGGAGTGTGAACTCAGAATGGACGTGTGTGAAGTCAGAGAATGGATGTTTCTGAAGTAAGAATGAAGATATGTGAAGTCATACAATGGAGGTGTGAAGTCAAATTGGAGGTGCGTGAACTCATAGAATGGAGGTGTGTGAAGTCTTAGAATGGAGGTGTGTGAAGTCATGGAATGGAGGTGTGTGAAGTCAAAGAATGCAGGTGTGTGAAGTGAAACAATAGAGGTGTGTGAAGTCACAGAATGGAGGTGTGTGAAGTCCCAGAATGAAAGTGTGTAAAGTCAAAATGGAGGTGTGTGAAGTCACAGAATGGAGGTGTGTGAAGTCAGAGAATGGAGGTGTGTGAAGTCAAGAAAGTGGTGTGTGAAGTCACAGAATGGAGGTGTGTGAAGTCATAGAATGGAGGTGTGTGAAGTCACAGAATGGAGGTGTGAGAAGTCAGAATGAAGGTGTGTGAAGTCACAGAATGGAGGTGTGTGAAGTCACAGAATGGATGTTTGTGAAGTAAGAATGAAGGTGTTTGAAGTCATGGAGTGGAGGTGTGTGAAGTCACAGAATGGAGGTGTGTGAAGTCATAGAATGAAGGTGTGTGAAGTCATAGAATTGAGGTGTGTGATGTCATAGAATGGAGGTGTGTGAAGTCATAAAATGGAGGTGTGTGAACTCATAGAATGGAGGTGTGTGAAGTCAAAATGGAGTTGTGTGAAGTCACAGAATGGAGGTGTGTGAAGTCACAGAATGGATGTTTGTGAAGTAAGAATGAAGGTGTTTGAAGTCATAGAGTGGAAGTGTGTGATGTCAGATTGGAGGTGTGTGACATCACAGAATGCAGGTGTGTGAAGTCACAGAATGGAGGTGTGTGAACTCAGAATGTAGGTGTGTGAAGCCACAGAATGGAGGTGTGTGAAGTCATAGAATGAATGTGTGTGAAATCATAGAATGGAGGTGTGTGAAGTAACAGAATTAAGGTGTGTGAAGTCAGAATGGAGGTGTGTGAAGTCAGAATGGAGGTGAGTGAAGTCATAGAATGGAGGTGTGTGAAGTCATAGGATGGAGGTCTGTGAACTCAGAATGGAGGTTTGTGAAGTCATAGAATGGAGGTGTGTGAACTCAGAATGGAGGTGTGTGAAGTCACAGAATGGAGGTGTGTGAAGTCATAGAATGGAGGTTTGTGAAATCACAGAATGGAGGTGTGTTAATTCATTGAATGGAGGTGTGTGAAGTCATAGGATCGAGGTGTGTGAAGTCACAGAATGGAAGTGTGTGAAGTCAGAGAATGGATGTTTCTGAAGTAAGAATGAAGGTGTGTGACGTCATAGAATGGAGATGTGTGAAGTCAAATTGGAGGTGTGTGAACTCATAGAATGGAGGTGTGTGAACTCATAGAATGGAGGTTTGTGAAGTCATGGAATGGCGGTGTGTGAAATCAAAGAATTGAGGTGTGTGAAGTGAAACAATAGAGGTGTGTGAAGTCACAGAATGGAGGTGTGTGAAGTCACAGATTGGAAGTGTGTGAAGTCAAAACGGAGGTGTGTGAAGTCACAGAATGGAGGTGTGAGAAGTCACAGAATGGAGGTGTGTGAAGTCAAAAGGGTGGTATGTGAAGTCACAGAATGGAGGTGTGTGAATTCATAGAATGGAGCTGTGTGAAGTCAGAATGGAGGTGTGTGAAGTCAGAATGGAGGTGTGTGAAGTCAGAATGGAGGTATGTGAAGTCACCGAATGGACGTGTGTGAAGTCATAGATTGGAGGTGTGTGAAATCATAGAATGAAGGTGTGTGAAGTCAGAATGGAGGTGTGTCACGTCACAGAATTGAGGTCTGTGAAGTCAGAGAATGGAGGTGTGTGAAGTCAGAATGAAGGTCTTTGAAGTCATAGAATGGAGGTGTGTGAAGTCACAGAATGGAGGTGTGTGAAGTCATAGAATGGAGGTGTGTGAAGTCATAGAATTGAGGTGTGTGAAGTCATAGAATGGAGGTGTGTTAAGTCACAGAATGGAGGTGTGTGAAGTCAGAATGGAGGTGTGTAAAGTCATAGACTGAGGTGGGTGTAGTCATAGATAGGAGATGTGGGAAGTCATAGAATGGAGGAGTGTGAAGTCATAGAGTGGAGGTGAGTGAAGTCACAGATTCTAGGTCCATGATGTCATAGAATGGAGGTGTGTGAAGTCAGAATGGAGGTGTGTGAAATCATAGAATGGAGGTGTGTGAAGTCACAATAGAGTTGTGTGAAGTCATAGAATGGTTGTTTTTGATGTCAACGAATGGAGGTGTGTGAAGTCATAGAATGGAGTTGTGTGAAGTCAGATTCGTGGTGTGTGAAATCACAGAATGGAGGTGTGTCAACTCAGAAATGAGGTGTGTGAAGTCATAGAATGGAGGTGTGCGAAGTCATAGAATGGAGGTGTGTGAAGTCATAGAATTGAGGTGTTTTAAGTCATAGAATGGAGGTGTGTTAAGTCACAGAATGGAGGTGTGTGAAGTCAGAATGGAGGTGTGTGAAGTCATAGACTGAGGTGGGTGTAGTCATAGAAAGGAGATGTGGGAAGTCATAGAATGGAGGAGTGTGAAGTCATAGAGTGGAGGTGAGTGAAGTCACAGATTCGAGGTCTGTGATGTCATAGAATGGAGGTGTGTGAAGTCAGAATGGAGGTGTGTGAAATCACAGAATGGAGGTGTGTCAACTCAGAAATGAGGTGTGTGAAGTCATAGAATGGAGGTGTGTGAAGTCATAGAATGGAAGTGACTGAAATCTCAGAATGGAGGTGTGTGCAGTCAAAGAATTGAGGTGTGTGAAGTCAGAATGGAGGTGTGTGAAGTCAGAATGGAGGTGTGTGAAGTCATAGAATGGAAGTGTGTGAAGTCATAGAATGGAGGTCTGTGAACTCAGAATGGGGGTTTGTGAAGTCATAGAATGGAGGTGTGTGAAGTCAGAATGGAGGTGTGTCACGTCACAGAATTGAGGTCTGTGAAGTCAGAGAATGGAGGTGTGTGAAGTCAGAATGAAGGTCTTTGAAGTCATAGAATGGAGGTGTGTGAATTCACAGAATGGAGGTGTGTGAAGTCATAGAATGGAGGTGTGTGAAGTCATAGAATTGAGGTGTGTGAAGTCATAGAATGGAGGTGTGTTAAGTCACAGAATGGAGGTGTGTGAAGTCAGAATGGAGGTGTGTGAAGTCATAGACTGAGGTGGGTGTAGTCATAGAAAGGAGATGTGGGAAGTCATAGAATGGAGGAGTGTGAAGTCATAGAGTGGAGGTGAATGAAGTCACAGATTCTAGGTCTGTGATGTCATAGAATGGAGGAGTGTGAAGTCAGAATGGAGGTGTGTGAAATCATAGAATGGAGGTGTGTGAAGTCACAATGGAGTTGTGTAAAGTCATAGAATGGTTGTTTTTGATGTCAACGAATGGAGGTGTGTGAAGTCATAGAATGGAGTTGTGTGAAGTCAGATTGGAGGTGTGTGAAATCACAGAATGGAGGTGTGTCAACTCAGAAATGAGGTGTGTGAAGTCATAGAATGGAGGTGTGTGAAGTCATAGAATGGAAGTGACTGAAATCACAGAATGGAGGTGTGTGAAGTCAAAGAATTGAGGTGTGTGAAGTCAGAATGGAGGTGTGTGAAGTCAGAATGGAGGTGTGTGAAGTCATAGAATGGAAGTGTGTGAAGTCATAGAATGGAGGTCTGTGAACTCAGAATGGGGGTTTGTGAAGTCATAGAATGGAGGTGTGTGAAGTCAGAATGGAGATGTGTCACGTCACAGAATTGGGGTCTGTGAAGTCAGAGAATGGAGGTGTGTGAAGTCAGAATGAAGGTCTTTGAAGTCATAGAATGGAGGTGTGTGAATTCACAGAATGTAGGTGTGTGAAGTCATAGAATGGAGGTGTGTGAAGTCATAGAATTGAGGTGTGTGAAGTCATAGAATGGAGGTGTGTTAAGTCACAGAATGTAGGTGTGTGAAGTCAGAATGGAGGTGTGTGAAGTCATAGACTGAGGTGGGTGTAGTCATAGAAAGGAGATGTGGGAAGTCATAGAATGGAGGAGTGTGAAGTCATAGAGTGGAGGTGAATGAAGTCACAGATTCTAGGTCTGTGATGTCATAGAATGGAGGAGTGTGAAGTCAGAATGGAGGTGTGTGAAATCATAGAATGGAGGTGTGTGAAGTCACAATGGAGTTGTGTGAAGTTATAGAATGGTTGTTTTTGATGTCAACGAATGGAGGTGTGTGAAGTCATAGAATGGAGTTGTGTGAAGTCAGATTGGAGGTGTGTGAAATCACAGAATGGAGGTGTGTCAACTCAGAAATGAGGTGTGTGAAGTCATAGAATGGAGGTGTGTGAAGTCATAGAATGGAAGTGAGTGAAATCACAGAATGGAGGTGTGTGAAGTCAAAGAATTGAGGTGTGTGAAGTCAGAATGGAGGTGTGTGAAGTCAGAATGGAGGTGTGTGAAGTCATAGAATGGAAGTGTGTGAAGTCATAGAATGGAGGTCTGTGAACTCAGAATGGGGGTTTGTGAAGTCATAGAATGGAGGTGTGTGAAGTCAGAATGGAGGTGTGTCACGTCACAGAATTGAGGTCTGTGAAGTCAGAGAATGGAGGTGTGTGAAGTCAGAATGAAGGTCTTTGAAGTCATAGAATGGAGGTGTGTGAAGTCACAGAATGGAGGTGTGTGAAGTCATAGAATGGAGGTGTGTGAAGTCATAGAATTGAGGTGTGTGAAGTCATAGAATGGAGGTGTGTTAAGTCACAGAATGGAAGTGTGTGAAGTCAGAATGGAGGTGTGTGAAGTCATAGACTGAGGTGGGTGTAGTCATAGAAAGGAGATGTGGGAAGTCATAGAATGGAGGAGTGTGAAGTCATAGAGTGGAGGTGAGTGAAGTCACAGATTCGAGGTCTGTGATGTCATAGAATGGAGGTGTGTGAAGTCAGAATGGAGGTGTGTGAAATCATAGAATGGAGATGTGTGAACTCATAAAATGGAGTTGTGTGACCTCACAAAGAAAGAGTGTGAAGTCATAGAATGGAGGTGTGAGAAGTCACAGAAGGGATGTGTGTGAAGTCATAAAATGAAGGTGTGTGAAGTCAGAATGGAGGTGTGTGAAGTCACAGAATGGAGGTGTGTGAACTCAGAATGGAGGTGTGTAAAGTCATAGATGGAGGTGTGTGAAGTCATAGTATGGAGGTGTGTGAAATCACAGAATGGAGTTTAGTGAAGTCACAGAATGGAGCTGTGTGAAGTCAGAACGGAGGTGTGTGAAGTCATAGAATGGAGGTGTGTGAAGTCAGAATGGAGGTGTGTGAACTCATAGAATGGAGGTGTGTGAAGTCACAATGGAGGTGTGTGAAGTCATAGAAGTTAGGTGTGTGAAGTCACAAAATGGAGGTGTGTGAAGTCATAGAATGGAGGTGAGTGAAGTCATAGAATGGAGGTTTGTGAAGTCAGAATGGAGGTGTGTGAAGTCACAGAATTGAGGTGTGTGAAGTCACAGAATGGAGGTGTGTGAAGTCAGAATGAAGGTTTGTGAAATCACAGAATGGAGGTGTGTGAAGTCACAGTATGGATGTTTGTGAAGTAAGAATGAAGGTGTTTGACGTCATAGAGTGGAGGTGTGTGAAGTCACAGAATGGAGGTGTGTGAAGTCATAGAATGGAGGTGTGTGAAGTCATAGAATTGAGGTGTGTGAAGTCATAGAATGGAGGTGTGTGAAGTCATAAAATCGAGGTGTGTGAAGTCATAGAATGGAGCTGTGTGAAGTTAAAATGGAGTTGTGTAGTCATAGAATTGTGGTTTTTGATGTCAACGAATGGAGGTGTGTAAAGTCACAGAATGGAGGTGTGTGAACTCAGAAGGGAGGTGTGTGAAGTCACAGAATGGAGGTTTGTGAAGTCATAGAATGGAGGTGTGTGAAGTGAGAGAATGGATGTTTCTGAAGTAAGAATGAAGGTGTGTGAAGTCATAGAATGGAGGTGTGTGAAGTCAAATTGGAGGTGTGTGAACTCATAGAATGGAGGTGTGTGAACTCATAGAATGGAGGTGTGTGAAGTCATGGAATGGAGGTGTGTGAAGTCAAAGAATGGAGGTGTGTGAAGTGAAACAATAGAGGTGTGTGAAGTCACAGAATGGAGGTGTGTGAAGTCACAGAATGGAAGTGTGTGAAGTCAAAACGGAGGTGTGTGAAGTCACAGAATGGAGGTGTGTGAAGTCTCAGAATGGAGGTGTGTGAAGTCAAAAAGGTGGTGTGTGAAGTCACAGAATGGAGGTGTGTGAAGTCATAGAATGGAGGTGTGTGAAATCATAGAATGGAGGTATGTGAAGTCAGAATTGAGGTGTGTGAAGTCACAGAATTGAGGTGTGTGAAGTCACAGAATGGAGGTGTGTGAAGTCAGAATGAAGGTGTGTGAAGTCACAGAATGGAGGTGTGTGAAGTCACAGAATGGATGTTTGTGAAGTAAGAATGAAGGTGTATGAAGTCATAGAGTGGAGGTGTGTGAAGTCACAGAATGGATGTGTGTGAAGTCATAGAATGGAGGTGTGTGAAGTCATAGAATTGAGGTGTGTGAAGTCATAGAATGGAGGTGTGTTAAGTCACAGAATGGAGGTGTGTGAAGTCAGAATGGAGGTGTGTGAAGTCATAGACTGAGGTGGGTGTAGTCATAGAAAGGAGATGTGGGAAGTCATAGAATGGAGGAGTGTGAAGTCATAGAGTGGAGGTGAGTGAAGTCACAGATTCTAGGTCTGTGATGTCATAGAATGGAGGTGTGTGAAGTCAGAATGGAGGTGTGTGAAATCATAGAATGGAGGTGTGTGAAGTCACAATGGAGTTGTGTGAAGTCATAGAATGGTTGTTTTTGATGTCAACGAATGGAGGTGTGTGAAGTCATAGAATGGAGTTGTGTGAAGTCAGATTGGAGGTTTGTGAAATCACAGAATGGAGGTGTGTCAACTCAGAAATGAGGTGTGTGAAGTCATAGAATGGAGGTGTGTGAAGTCAGAATGGAGGTGTGTCACATCACAGAATTGAGGTCTGTGAAGTCAGAGAATGGAGGTGTGTGAAGTCAGAATGAAGGTCTTTGAAGTCATAGAATGGAGGTGTGTGAAGTCACAGAATGTAGGTGTGTGAAGTCATAGAATGGAGGTGTGTGAAGTCATAGAATTGAGGTGTGTGAAGTCATAGAATGGAGGTGTGTTAAGTCACAGAATGGAGGTGTGTGAAGTCAGAATGGAGGTGTGTGAAGTCATAGACTGAGGTGGGTGTAGTCATAGAAAGGAGATGTGGGAATTCATAGAATGGAGGAGTGTGAAGTCATAGAGTGGAGGTGAGTGAAGTCACAGATTCGAGGTCTGTGATGTCATAGAATGGAGGTGTGTGAAGTCAGAATGGAGGTGTGTGAAATCATAGAATGGAGATGTGTGAACTCATAGAATGGAGTTGTGTGATGTCACAATGAAAGAGTGTGAAGTCATAGAATGGAGGTGTGAGAAGTCACAGAATGGATGTGTGTGAAGTCATAAAATGAAGGTGTGTGAAGTCATAATGGAGGTGTGTGAAGTCACAGATTGGAGGTGTGTGAACTCAGAATGGAGGTGTGTAAAGTCATAGATGGAGGTGTGTGAAGTCATAGTATGGAGGTGTGTGAAATCACAGAATGGAGTTTTGTGAAGTCACAGAATGGAGCTGTGTGAAGTCAGAACGGAGGTGTGTGAAGTCATAGAATGGAGGTGTGTGAAGTCAGAATGGAGGGGTGTGAACTCATAGAATGGAGGTGTGTGAAGTCACAATGGAGGTGTGTGAAGTCACAGAATTGAGGTGTGTGAAGTCACAGAATGGAGGTGTGTGAAGTCACAGAATGGATGTTTGTGAAGTAAGAATGAAGGTGTTTGAAGTCATAGAGTGGAGGTGTGTGAAGTTACAGAATGGAGGTGTGTGAAGTCATAGAATGGAGGTGTGTGAAGTCATAGAATTGAGGTGTGTGAAGTCATAGAATGGAGGTGTGTGAAGTCATAAAATGGAGGTGTGTGAAGTCATAGAATGGAGGTGTGTGAAGTCAAAATGGAGTTGTGTGAAGTCATAGAATGGTGTTTTTTGATGTCAACGAATGGAGGTGTGTGAAGTCAGAATGGAGTTGTGTGAAGTCAGAATGGAGGTGAGTGAAGTCACAGAATGGAGGTATGTGAAGTCATAGAATTTAGGTCTGTGAACTCAAAATGGAGGTTTGTGAAGTCATAGAATGGAGGTGTGTGAAGTCACAGAATGGAGGAGTGTGAAGTCAGAGAATGGAGGTGTGTGAAGTCATAAAATGGAGGTGTGTGAACTCATAGAATGGAGGTGTGTGAACTCATAGAATGGAGGTGTGTGAAGTCATGGAATGGAGGTGTGTTAAGTCAAAGAATGGAGGTGTGTGAAGTGAAACAATAGAGGTGTGTGAAGTCACAGAATGGAGGTGTGTGAAGTCACAGAATGGAGGTGTGTGAAGTCTCAGAATGGAAGTGTGTGAAGTCAAAAAGGTGGTGTGTGAAGTCACAGAATGGAGGTGTGTGAAGTCATAGAATGGAGGTGTGTGACATCATAGAATGGAGGTATGTGAAGTCAGAATGGAGGTGTGTGAAGTCACACAATTGAGGTGTGCGAAGTCACAGAATGGAGGTGTGTGAAGTCAGAATGAAGGTGTGTGAAGTCACAGAATGGAGGTGTGTGAAGTCACAGAATGGATGTTTGTGAAGTAAGAATGAAGGTGTTTGAAGTCATAGAGTGGAGGTGTGTGAAGTCACAGAATGGAGGTGTGTGAAGTCACAGAATGTAGGTGTGTGAAGTCATAGAATGGAGGTGTGTGAAGTCATAGAATTGAGGTGTGTGAAGTCATAGAATGGAGGTGTGTTAAGTCACAGAATGGAGGTGTGTGAAGTCAGAATGGAGGTGTGTGAAGTCATAGACTGAGGTGGGTGTAGTCATAGAAAGGAGATGTGGGAATTCATAGAATGGAGGAGTGTGAAGTCATAGAGTGGAGGTGAGTGAAGTCACAGATTCGAGGTCTGTGATGTCATAGAATGGAGGTGTGTGAAGTCAGAATGGAGGTGTGTGAAATCATAGAATGGAGATGTGTGAACTCATAGAATGGAGTTGTGTGATGTCACAATGAAAGAGTGTGAAGTCATAGAATGGAGGTGTGAGAAGTCACAGAATGGATGTGTGTGAAGTCATAAAATGAAGGTGTGTGAAGTCATAATGGAGGTGTGTGAAGTCACAGATTGGAGGTGTGTGAACTCAGAATGGAGGTGTGTAAAGTCATAGATGGAGGTGTGTGAAGTCATAGTATGGAGGTGTGTGAAATCACAGAATGGAGTTTTGTGAAGTCACAGAATGGAGCTGTGTGAAGTCAGAACGGAGGTGTGTGAAGTCATAGAATGGAGGTGTGTGAAGTCAGAATGGAGGGGTGTGAACTCATAGAATGGAGGTGTGTGAAGTCACAATGGAGGTGTGTGAAGTCACAGAATTGAGGTGTGTGAAGTCACAGAATGGAGGTGTGTGAAGTCACAGAATGGATGTTTGTGAAGTAAGAATGAAGGTGTTTGAAGTCATAGAGTGGAGGTGTGTGAAGTTACAGAATGGAGGTGTGTGAAGTCATAGAATGGAGGTGTGTGAAGTCATAGAATTGAGGTGTGTGAAGTCATAGAATGGAGGTGTGTGAAGTCATAAAATGGAGGTGTGTGAAGTCATAGAATGGAGGTGTGTGAAGTCAAAATGGAGTTGTGTGAAGTCATAGAATGGTGTTTTTTGATGTCAACGAATGGAGGTGTGTGAAGTCAGAATGGAGTTGTGTGAAGTCAGAATGGAGGTGAGTGAAGTCACAGAATGGAGGTATGTGAAGTCATAGAATTTAGGTCTGTGAACTCAAAATGGAGGTTTGTGAAGTCATAGAATGGAGGTGTGTGAAGTCACAGAATGGAGGAGTGTGAAGTCAGAGAATGGAGGTGTGTGAAGTCATAAAATGGAGGTGTGTGAACTCATAGAATGGAGGTGTGTGAACTCATAGAATGGAGGTGTGTGAAGTCATGGAATGGAGGTGTGTTAAGTCAAAGAATGGAGGTGTGTGAAGTGAAACAATAGAGGTGTGTGAAGTCACAGAATGGAGGTGTGTGAAGTCACAGAATGGAGGTGTGTGAAGTCTCAGAATGGAAGTGTGTGAAGTCAAAAAGGTGGTGTGTGAAGTCACAGAATGGAGGTGTGTGAAGTCATAGAATGGAGGTGTGTGACATCATAGAATGGAGGTATGTGAAGTCAGAATGGAGGTGTGTGAAGTCACACAATTGAGGTGTGCGAAGTCACAGAATGGAGGTGTGTGAAGTCAGAATGAAGGTGTGTGAAGTCACAGAATGGAGGTGTGTGAAGTCACAGAATGGATGTTTGTGAAGTAAGAATGAAGGTGTTTGAAGTCATAGAGTGGAGGTGTGTGAAGTCACAGAATGGAGGTGTGTGAAGTCATAGAATGGAGGTGTGTGAAGTCATAGAATTGAGGTGTGTGAAGTCATAGAATGGAGGTGTGTTAAGTCACAGAATGGAGGTGTGTGAAGTCAGAATGGAGGTGTGTGAAGTCATAGACTGAGGTGGGTGTAGTCATAGAAAGGAGATGTGGGAAGTCATAGAATGGAGGAGTGTGAAGTCATAGAGTGGAGGTGAGTGAAGTCACAGATTCTAGGTCTCTGATGTCATAGAATGGAGGTGTGTGAAGTCAGAATGGAGGTGTGTGAAATCATAGAATGGAGGTGTGTGAAGTCACAATGGAGTTGTGTGAAGTCATAGAATGGTTGTTTTTGATGGCAACGAATGGAGGTGTGTGAAGTCATAGAATGGAGTTGTGTGAAGTCAGATTGGAGGTTTGTGAAATCACAGAATGGAGGTGTGTCAACTCAGAAATGAGGTGTGTGAAGTCATAGAATGGAGGTGTGTGAAGTCAGAATGGAGGTGTGTCACATCACAGAATTGAGGTCTGTGAAGTCAGAGAATGGAGGTGTGTGAAGTCAGAATGAAGGTCTTTGAAGTCATAGAATGGAGGTGTGTGAAGTCACAGAATGGAGGTGTGTGAAGTCATAGAATGGAGGTGTGTGAAGTCATAGAATTGAGGTGTGTGAAGTCATAGAATGGAGGTGTGTTAAGTCACAGAATGGAGGTGTGTGAAGTCAGAATGGAGGTGTGTGAAGTCATAGACTGAGGTGGGTGTAGTCATAGAAAGGAGATGTGGGAAGTCATAGAATGGAGGTGTGTGAAGTCATAGAGTGGAGGTGAGTGAAGTCACAGATTCGAGGTCTGTGATGTCATAGAATGGAGGTGTGTGAAGTCAGAATGGAGGTGTGTGAAATCATCGAATGGAGATGTGTGAACTCATAGAATGGAGTTGTGTGACGTCACAATGAAAGAGTGTGAAGTCATAGAATGGAGGTGTGAGAAGTCACAGAATGGATGTGTGTGAAGTCATAAAATGAAGGTGTGTGAAGTCAGAATGGAGGTGTGTGAAGTCACAGAATGGAGGTGTGTGAACTCAGAATGGAGGTGTGTAAAGTCATAGATGGAGGTGTGTGAAGTCATAGTATGGAGGTGTGTGAAATCACAGAATGGAGTTTTGTGAAGTCACAGAATGGAGCTGTGTGAAGTCAGAACGGAGGTGTGTGAAGTCATAGAATGGAGGTGTGTGAAGTCGGAATGGAGGGGTGTGAACTCATAGAATGGAGGTGTGTGAAGTCACAATGGAGGTGTGTGAAGTCACAGAATTGAGGTGTGTGAAGTCACAGAATGGAGATGTGTGAAGTCACAGAATGGATGTTTGTGAAGTAAGAATGAAGGTGTTTGAAGTCATAGAGTGGAGGTGTGTGAAGTCACAGAATGGAGGTGTGTGAAGTCATAGAATGGAGGTGTGTGAAGTCATAGAATTGAGGTGTGTGAAGTCATAGAATGGAGGTGTGTGAAGTCATAAAATGGAGGTGTGTGAAGTCATAGAATGGAGGTGTGTGAAGTCAAAATGGAGTTGTGTGAAGTCATAGAATGGTGTTTTTTGATGTCAACGAATGGAGGTGTGTGAAGTCAGAAAGGAGTTGTGTGAAGTCAGAATGGAGGTGAGTGAAGTCATAGAATGGAGGTATGTGAAGTCATAGAATTTAGGTCTGTGAACTCAGAATGGAGGTTTGTGAAGTCATAGAATGGAGGTGTGTGAAGTCACAGAATGGAGGTGTGTGAAGTCATAGAATGGAGGTGTGTGAAGTCATAAAATGGAGGTGTGTGAACTCATAGAATGGAGGTGTGTGAACTCATAGAATGGAGGTGTGTGAAGTCATGGAATGGAGGTGTGTTAAGTCAAAGAATTGAGGTGTGTGAAGTGAAACAACAGAGGTGTGTGAAGTCACAGAATGGAGGTGTGTGAAGTCACAGAATGGAGGTGTGTGAAGTCTCAGAATGGAAGTGTGTGAAGTCAAAAAGGTGGTGTGTGAAGTCACAGAATGAAGGTGTGTGAAGTCATAGAATGGAGGTGTGTGAAATCATAGAATGGAGGTATGTGAAGTCAGAATGGAGGTGTGTGAAGTCACACAATTGAGGTGTGCGAGGTCACAGAATGGAGGTGTGTGAAGTCAGAATGAAGGTGTGTGAAGTCACAGAATGGAGGTGTGTGAAGTCACAGAATGGATGTTTGTGAAGTAAGAATGAAGGTGTTTGAAGTCATAGAGTGGAGGTGTGTGAAGTCACAGAATGGAGGTGTGTGAAGTCATAGAATGGAGGTGTGTGAAGTCATAGAATTGAGGTGTGTGAAGTCATAGAATGGAGGTGTGTTAAGTCACAGAATGGAGGTGTGTGAAGTCAGAATGGAGGTGTGTGAAGTCATAGACTGAGGTGGGTGTAGTCATAGAAAGGAGATGTGGGAAGTCATAGAATGGAGGAGTGTGAAGTCATAGAGTGGAGGTGAGTGAAGTCACAGATTCTAGGCCTGTGATGTCATAGAATGGAGGTGTGTGAAGTCAGAATGGAGGTGTGTGAAATCATAGAATGGAGGTGTGTGAAGTCACAATGGAGTTGTGTGAAGTCATAGAATGGTTGTTTTTGATGTCAACGAATGGAGGTGTGTGAAGTCATAGAATGGAGTTGTGTGAAGTCAGATTGGAGGTTTGTGAAATCACAGAATGGAGGTGTGTCAACTCAGAAATGAGGTGTGTGAAGTCATAGAATGGAGGTGTGTGAAGTCAGAATGGAGGTGTGTCACATCACAGAATTGACGTCTGTGAAGTCAGAGAATGGAGGTGTGTGAAGTCAGAATGAAGGTCTTTGAAGTCATAGAATGGAGGTGTGTGAAGTCACAGAATGGAGGTGTGTGAAGTCATAGAATGGAGGTGTGTGAAGTCATAGAATTGAGGTGTGTGAAGTCATAGAATGGAGGTGTGTTAAGTCACAGAATGGAGGTGTGTGAAGTCAGAATGGAGGTGTGTGAAGTCATAGACTGAGGTGGGTGTAGTCATAGAAAGGAGATGTGGGAAGTCATAGAATGGAGGAGTGTGAAGTCATAGAGTGGAGGTGAGTGAAGTCACAGATTCGAGGTCTGTGATGTCATAGAATGGAGGTGTGTGAAGTCAGAATGGAGGTGTGTGAAATCATCGAATGGAGATGTGTGAACTCATAGAATGGAGTTGTGTGACGTCACAATGAAAGAGTGTGAAGTCATAGAATGGAGGTGTGAGAAGTCACAGAATGGATGTGTGTGAAGTCATAAAATGAAGGTGTGTGAAGTCAGAATGGAGGTGTGTGAAGTCACAGAATGGAGGTGTGTGAACTCAGAATGGAGGTGTGTAAAGTCATAGATGGAGGTGTGTGAAGTCATAGTATGGAGGTGTGTGAAATCACAGAATGGAGTTTTGTGAAGTCACAGAATGGAGCTGTGTGAAGTCAGAACGGAGGTGTGTGAAGTCATAGAATGGAGGTGTGTGAAGTCAGAATGGAGGGGTGTGTACTCATAGAATGGAGGTGTGTGAAGTCACAATGGAGGTGTGTGAAGTCACAGAATTAAGGTGTGTGAAGTCACAGAATAGAGGTGTGTGAAGTCACAGAATGGATGTTTGTGAAGTAAGAATGAAGGTGTTTGAAGTCATAGAGTGGAGGTGTGTGAAGTCACAGAATGGAGGTGTGTGAAGTCATAGAATGGAGGTGTGTGAAGTCATAGTATTGAGGTGTGTGAAGTCATAGAATGGAGGTGTGTGAAGTCATAAAATGGAGGTGTGTGAAGTCATAGAATTGAGGTGTGTGAAGTCATAGAATGGAGGTGTGTGAAGTCATAAAATCGAGGTGTGTGAAGTCATAGAATGGAGCTGTGTGAAGTTAAAATGGAGTTGTGTGAAGTCATAGAATGGTGGTTTTTGATGTCAACGAATGGAGGTGTGTAAAGTCACAGAATGGAGGTGTGTGAACTCAGAATGGAGGTGTGTGAAGTCACAGAATGGAGGTTTGTGAAGTCACAGAATGAAGGTTTGTGAAGTCATAGAATGGAGGTGTGTGAAGTCAGAGAATGGAGGTTTGTGAAGTCATAGAATGGAGGTGTGTGAAGTCAGAGAATGGATGTTTCTGAAGTAAGAATGAAGGTGTGAGAAGTCAAAGAATGGAGGTGTGTGAAGTCAGAATGGAGGTGTGTGAACTCATAGAATGGAGGTGTGTGAACTCATAGAACGGAGGTGTGTGAAGTCATGGAATGGAGGTGTGTGAAGTCAAAGAATGGAGGTGTGTGCAGTGAAACAATAGAGGTGTGTGAAGTCACAGAATGGAGGTGTGTGAAGTCACAGAATGGAGGTGTGTGAAGTCTCAGAATGGAGGTGTGTGAAGTCATAAAATCGAGGTGTGTGAAGTCATAGAATGGAGCTGTGTGAAGTTAAAATGGAGTTGTGTGAAGTCATAGAATGGTGGTTTTTGATGTCAACGAATGGACATGTGTAAAGTCACAGAATGGAGGTGTGTGAACTCAGAATGGAGGTGTGTGAAGTCACAGAATGGAGGTTTGTGAAGTCACAGAATGGAGGATTGTGAAGTCATAGAATGGAGGTGTGTGAAGTCAGAGAATGGAGGTTTGTGAAGTCATAGAATGAAGGTGTGTGAAGTCAGAGAATGGATGTTTCTGAAGTAAGAATGAAGGTGTGTGAAGTCATAGAATGGAGGTGTGTGAAGTCAGAATGGAGGTGTGTGAACTCATAGAATGGAGGTGTGTGAACTCATAGAATGGAGGTGTGTGAAGTCATGGAATGGAGGTGTGTTAAGTCAAAGAATGGAGGTGTGTGAAGTGAAACAATAGAGGTGTGTGAAGTCACAGAATGGAGGTGTGTGAAGTCACAATGGAGGTGTGTGAAGTCATAGAAGTTAGGTGTGTGAAGTCACAAAATGGAGGTGTGTGAAGTAATAGAATGGAGGTGAGTGAAGTCATAGAATGGAGGTGTGTGAAGTCAGAATGGAGGTGTGTGAAGTCACAGAATTGAGGTGTGTGAAGTCACAGAATGGAGGTGTGTGAAGTCAGAATGAAGGTTTGTGAAATCACAGAATGGAGGTGTGTGAAGTCACAGAATGGATGTTTTTGAAGTAAGAATGAAGGTGTTTGACGTCATAGAGTGGAGGTGTGTGAAGTCACAGAATGGAGGTGTGTGAAGACATAGAATGGAGGTGTGTGAAGTCATAGAATGGAGATGTGTGAAGTCATAGAATGGAGGTGTGTGAAGTCATAAAATCGAGGTGTGTGAAGTCATAGAATGGAGCTGTGTGAAGTTAAAATGGAGTTGTGTGAAGTCATAGAATGGTGGTTTTTGATGTCAACGAATGGAGGTGTGTAAAGTCACAGAATGGAGGTGTGTGAACTCAGAATGGAGGTGTGTGAAGTCACAGAATGGAGGTTTGTGAAGTCATAGAATGGAGGTGTGTGAAGAGAGAGAATGGACGTTTCTGACGTAAGAATGAAGGTGTGTGAAGTCATAGAATGGAGGTGTGTGAAGTCAAATTGGAGGTGTGTGAACTCATAGAATGGAGGTGTGTGAACTCATAGAATGGAGGTGTGTGAAGTCATGGAATGGAGGTGTGTGAAGTCAAAGAATGGAGGTGTGTGAAGTGAAACAATAGAGGTGTGTGAGGTCACAGAATGGAGGTGTGTGAAGTCATAGAATGGAGGTGTGTGAAGTCATAGAATTGAGGTGTGTGATGTCATGGAATGGAGGTGTGTGAAGTCATAAAATGGAGGTGTGTGAACTCATAGAATGGAGGTGTGTGAAGTCAAAATGGAGTTGTGTGAAGTCACAGAATGGAGGTGTGTGAAGTCACAGAATGGATGTTTGTGAAGTAAGAATGAAGGTGTTTGAAGTCATAGAGAGGAGGTGTGTGAAGTCAGATTGGAGGTGTGTGAAATCACAGAATGGAGGTGTGTGAAGTCACAGAATGGAGGTGTGTGAACTCAGAATGTAGGTGTGTGAAGCCACACAATGGAGGTGTGTGAAGTCATAGAATGAAAGTGTGTGAAATCATAGAATGGAGGTGTGTGAAGTAACAGAATTAAGGTGTGTGAAGTCAGAATGGAGGTGTGTGAAGTCAGAATGGAGGTGAGTGAAGTCATAGAATGGAGGTGTGTGAAGTCATGGAATGGAGGTCTGTGAACTCAGAATGGAGGTGTGTGAAGTCACAGAATGGAGGTGTGTGAAGTCATAGAATGGAGGTTTGTGAAATCACAGAATGGAGGTGTGTTAATTCATTGAATGGAGGTGTGTGAAGTCATAGGATCGAGGTGTGTGAAGTCACAGAATGGAGGTGTGTGAAGTCACAGAATGGAGGTGTGTGAACTCAGAATGTAGGTGTGTGAAGCCACAGAATGGAGGTGTGTGAAGTCATAGAAAGAAAGTGTGTGAAGTCATAGAAAGGAGGTGTGTGAAGTCAAAAAGGTGCTGTGTGAAGTCACAGAATGGAGGTGTGTGAAGTCATAGAATGGAGGTTTGTGAAATCATAGAATGGAGGTATGTGAAGTCAGAATTGAGGTGTGTGAAGTCACAGAATTGAGGTGTGTGAAGTCACAGAATGGAGGTGTGTGAAGTCAGAATGAAGGTTTGTGAAGTCACAGAATGGAGGTGTGTGAAGGAACAGAATGGATGTTTGTGAAGTAAGAATGAAGGTGTTTGAAGTCATAGAGTGGAGGTGTGTGAAGTCAAAGAATGGAGGTGTGTGAAGTCATAGAATGGAGGTGTGTGAAGTCATAGAATTGAGGTGTGTGAAGTCATAGAATGGAGGTGTGTGTAGTCATAAAATGGAGGTGTGTGAAGTCATAGAATGGAGGTGTGTGAAGTCAAAATGGAGTTGTGTGAAGTCATAGAATGGTGTTTTTTAACGTCAACGAATGGAGGTGTGTGAAGTCAGAATGGAGTTGTGTGAAATCAGAATGGAGGTGAGTGAAGTCATAGAATGGAGGTGTGTGAAGTCATAGAATTTAGGTCTGTGAACTCAGAATGGAGGTTTGTGAAGTCATAGAATGGAGGTGTGTGAAGTCACAGAATGGAGGTGTGTGAAGTCATAGAATGGAGGTGTGTGAAGTCATAAAATGGAGGTGTGTGAATTCATAGAATGGAGGTGTGTGAAGTCACAATGGAGTTGTGTGAAGTCATAGAATGGTTGTTTTTGATGTCAACGAATGGAGGTGTGTGAAGTCATAGAATGGAGTTGTGTGAAGTCAGATTGGAGGTGTGTGAAATCACAGAATGGAGGTGTGTGAAGTCATAGAATGGAAGTGAGTGAAATCACAGAATGGAGGTGTGTGAAGTCAAAGAATTGAGGTGTGTGAAGTCAGAATGGAGCTGTGTGAAGTCAGAATGGAGGTGTGTGAAGTCCTAGAATGGAAGTGTGTGAAGTCATAGAATGGAGGTCTGGGAACTCAGAATGGGGGTCTGTGATGTCATAGAATGGAGGTGTGTGAAGTCAGAATGGAGGTGTGTCACGTCACAGAATTGAGGTCTGTGAAGTCAGAGAATGGAGGTGTGTGAAGTCAGAATGAAGGTCTTTGAAGTCATAGAATGGAGGTGTGTGAAGTCACAGAATGGAGGTGTGTGAAGTCATAGAATGGAGGTGTGTGAAGTCATAGAATTGAGGTGTGTGAAGTCATAGAATGGAGGTGTGTGAAGTCACAGAATGGAGGTGTGTGAAGTCAGAATGGAGGTGTGTGAAGTCATAGACTGAGGTGGGTGTAGTCATAGAAAGGAGATGTGGGAAGTCATAGAATGGAGGAGTGTGAAGTCATAGAGTGGAGGTGAGTGAAGTCACAGATTCGAGGTCTGTGATGTCATAGAATGGAGGTGTGTGAAGTCAGAATGGAGGTGTGTGAAATCATCGAATGGAGATGTGTGAACTCATAGAATGGAGTTGTGTGACGTCACAATGAAAGAGTGTGAAGTCATAGAATGGAGGTGTGAGAAGTAACAGAATGGATGTGTGTGAAGTCATAAAATGAAGGTGTGTGAAATCAGAATGGAGGTGTGTGAAGTCACAGAATGGAGGTGTGTGAACTCAGAATGGAGGTGTGTAAAGTCATAGATGGAGGTGTGTGAAGTCATAGTATGGAGGTGTGTGAAATCACAGAATGGAGTTTTGTGAAGTCACAGAATGGAGCTGTGTGAAGTCAGAACGGAGGTGTGTGAAGTCATAGAATGGAGGTGTGTGAAGTGAAACAATAGAGGTGTGTGAAATCACAGAATGGAGGTGTGTGTAGTCACAGAATGGAGGTGTGTGAAGTCTCAGAATGGAGGTGTGTGAAGTCAAAAAGGTGGTGTGTGAAGTCACAGAATGGAGGTGTGTGAAGGCATAGAATGGAGGTGTGTGAAATCATAGAATGGAGGTATGTGAAGTCAGAATTGAGGTGTGTGAAGTCACAGAATTGAGGTGTGTGAAGTCACAGAATGGAGGCGTGTGAAGTCAGAATGAAGGTGTGTGAAGTCACAGAATGGAGGTGTGTGAAGTCACAGAATGGATGTTTGTGAAGTAAGAATGAAGGTGTTTGAAGTCATAGAGTGTAGGTGTGTGAAGTCACAGAATGGAGGTGTGTGAAGTCATAGAATGGAGGTGTGTGAAGTCATAGAATTGAGGTGTGTGAAGTCATAGAATGGAGGTGTGTGAAGTCATAGGATGGAGGTATGTGAAGTCAGAATTGAGGTGTGTGAAGTCACAGAATTGAGGTGTGTGAAGTCACAGAATGGAGGTGTGTGAAGTCAGAATGAAGGTGTGTGAAGTCACAGAATGGAGGTGTGTGAAGTCACAGAATGGATGTTTGTGAAGTAAGAATGAAGGTGTTTGAAGTCATAGAGTGGAGGTGTGTGAAGTCACAGAATGGAGGTGTGTGAAGTCATAGAATGGAGGTGTGTGAAGTCATAGAATTGAGGTGTGTGAAGTCACAGAATGGAGGTGTGTGAACTCAGAATGGAGGGGTGTGAAGTCACAGAATGGAGGTTTGTGAAGTCATAGAATGGAGGTGTGTGAAGTCAGACAATGGATGTTTCTGAAGTAAGAATGAAGGTGTGTGAAGTCATAGAATGGTGGTGTGTGAAGTCAAATTGGAGGTGTGTGAACTCATAGAATGGAGGTGTGTGAAGTCATGGAATGGAGGTGTGTGAAGTCAAAGAATGGAGGTGTGTGAAGTGAAACAATAGAGGTGTGTGAAGTCACAGAATGGAGGTGTGTGAAGTAACAGAATGGAAGTGTGTGAAGTCAAAACGGAGGTGTGTGAAGTCACAGAATGGAGGTGTGTGAAGTCTCAGAATGGAGGTGTGTGAAGTCAAAAAGGTGGTGTGTGAAGTCACAGAATGGAGGTGTGTGAAGTCATAGAATGGAGGTGTGTGAAATCATAGAATGGAGGTATGTGAAGTCAGAATTGAGGTGTGTGAAGTCACAGAATTGAGGTGTGTGAAGTCACAGAATGGAGGTGTGTGAAGTCAGAATGAAGGTGTGTGAAGTCACAGAATGGAGGTGTGTGAAGTCACAGAATGGATGTTTGTGAAGTAAGAATGAAGGTGTTTGAAGTCATAGAGTGGAGGTGTGTGAAGTCACAGAATGGAGGTGTGTGAAGTCATAGAATGGAGGTGTGTGAAGTCATAGAATTGAGGTGTGTGAAGTCATAGAATGGAGGTGTGTGAAGTCATAAAATGGAGGTGTGTGAAGTCATAGAATGGAGGTGTGTGAAGTCAAAATGGAGTTGTGTGAAGTCATAGAATGGTGTTTTTTTGATGTCAACGAATGGAGGTGTGTGAAGTCAGAATGGAGTTGTGTGAATTCAGAATGGAGGTGAGTGAAGTCATAGAATGAAGGTGTGTGAAGTCATAGAATTTAGGACTGTGAACTCAGAATGGAGGTTTGTGAAGTCATAGAATGGAGGTGTGTGAAGTCACAGAATGGAGGTGTGTGAAGTCATAGAATGGAGGTGTGTGAAGTCATAGAATGGAGGTGTGTGAAGTCATAGAATGGAGGTGTGTTAAGTCACAGAATGGAGGTGTGTGAAGTCAGAATGGAGGTGTGTGAAGTCATAGACTGAGGTGGGTGTAGTCATAGAAAGGAGATGTGGGAAGTCATAGAATGGAGGAGTGTGAAGTCACAGAGTGGAGGTGAGTGAAGTCACAGATTCGAGGTCTGTGATGTCATAGAATGGAGGTGTGTGAAGTCAGAATGGAGGTGTGTGAAATCATCGAATGGAGATGTGTGAACTCATAGAATGGAGTTGTGTGACGTCACAATGAAAGAGTGTGAAGTCAGAGAATGGAGGTGTGAGAAGTAACAGAATGGATGTGTGTGAAGTCATAAAATGAAGGTGTGTGAAATCAGAATGGAGGTGTGTGAAGTCACAGAATGGAGGTGTGTGAACTCAGAATGGAGGTGTGTAAAGTCATAGATGGAGGTGTGTGAAGTCATAGTATGGAGGTGTGTGAAATCACAGAATGGAGTTTTGTGAAGTCACAGAATGGAGCTGTGTGAAGTCAGAACGGAGGTGTGTGAAGTCATAGAATGGAGGTGTGTGAAGTGAAACAATAGAGGTGTGTGAAATCACAGAATGGAGGTATGTGTAGTCACAGAATGGAGGTGTGTGAAGTCTCAGAATGGAGGTGTGTGAAGTCAAAAAGGTGGTGTGTGAAGTCACAGAATGGAGGTGTGTGAAGTCATAGAATGGAGGTGTGTGAAATCATAGAATGGAGGTATGTGAAGTCAGAATTGAGGTGTGTGAAGTCACAGAATTGAGGTGTGTGAAGTCACAGAATGGAGGTGTGTGAAGTCAGAATGAAGGTGTGTGAAGTCACAGAATGGAGGTGTGTGAAGTCACACAATGGATGTTTGTGAAGTAAGAATGAAGGTGTTTGAAGTCATAGAGTGGAGGTGTGTGAAGTCACAGAATGGAGGTGTGTGAAGTCATAGAATGGAGGTGTGTGAAGTCATAGAATTGAGGTGTGTGAAGTCATAGAATGGAGGTGTGTGAAGTCATAGAATGGAGGTATGTGAAGTCAGAATTGAGGTGTGTGAAGTCACAGAATTGAGGTGTGTGAAGTCACAGAATGGAGGTGTGTGAAGTCAGAATGAAGGTGTGTGAAGTCACAGAATGGAGGTGTGTGAAGTCACAGAATGGATGTTTGTGAAGTAAGAATGAAGGTGTTTGAAGTCATAGAGTGGAGGTGTGTGAAGTCACAGAATGGAGGTGTGTGAAGTCATAGAATGGAGGTGTGTGAAGTCATAGAATTGAGGTGTGTGAAGTCACAGAATGGAGGTGTGTGAACTCAGAATGGAGGTGTGTGAAGTCACAGAATGGAGGTTTGTGAAGTCATAGAATGGAGGTGTGTGAAGTCAGACAATGGATGTTTCTGAAGTAAGAATGAAGGTGTGTGAAGTCATAGAATGGTGGTGTGTGAAGTCAAATTGGAGGTGTGTGAACTCATAGAATGGAGGTGTGTGAAGTCATGGAATGGAGGTGTGTGAAGTCAAAGAATGGAGGTGTGTGAAGTGAAACAATAGAGGTGTGTGAAGTCACAGAATGGAGGTGTGTGAAGTCACAGAATGGAAGTGTGTGAAGTCAAAACGGAGGTGTGTGAAGTCACAGAATGGAGGTGTGTGAAGTCTCAGAATGGAGGTGTGTGAAGTCAAAAAGGTGGTGTGTGAAGTCACAGAATGGAGGTGTGTGAAGTCATAGAATGGAGGTGTGTGAAATCATAGAATGGAGGTATGTGAAGTCAGAATTGAGGTGTGTGAAGTCACAGAATTGAGGTGTGTGAAGTCACAGAATGGAGGTGTGTGAAGTCAGAATGAAGGTGTGTGAAGTCACAGAATGGAGGTGTGTGAAGTCACAGAATGGATGTTTGTGAAGTAAGAATGAAGGTGTTTGAAGTCATAGAGTGGAGGTGTGTGAAGTCACAGAATGGAGGTGTGTGAAGTCATAGAATGGAGGTGTGTGAAGTCATAGAATTGAGGTGTGTGAAATCATAGAATGGAGGTGTGTGAAGTCATAAAATGGAGGTGTGTGAAGTCATAGAATGAAGGTGTGTGAAGTCAAAATGGAGTTGTGTGAAGTCATAGAATGGTGTTTTTTGATGTCAACGAATGGAGGTTTGTGAAGTCAGAATGGAGGTGTGTGAAATCATCGAATGGAGATGTGTGAACTCATAGAATGGAGTTGTGTGACGTCACAATGAAAGAGTGTGAAGTCATAGAATGGAGGTGTGAGAAGTCACAGAATGGATGTGTGTGAAGTCATAAAATGAAGGTGTGTGAAGTCAGAATGGAGGTGTGTGAAGTCACAGAATGGAGGTGTGTGAACTCAGAATGGAGGTGTGTAAAGTCATAGATGGAGGTGTGTGAAGTCATAGTATGGAGGTGTGTGAAATCACAGAATGGAGTTTTGTGAAGTCACAGAATGGAGCTGTGTGAAGTCAGAACGGAGGTGTGTGAAGTCATAGAATGGAGGTGTGTGAAGTCAGAATGGAGGTGTGTGAACTCATAGAATGGAGGTGTGTGAAGTCACAATGGAGGTGTGTGAAGTCATAGAAGTTAGGTGTGTGAAGTCACAACATGGAGGTATGTGAAGTAATAGAATGTAGGTGAGTGAAGTCATAGAATGGAGGTGTGTGAAGTCAGAATGGAGGTGTGTGAAGTCACAGAATTGAGGTGTGTGAAGTAACAGAATGGAGGTGTGTGAAATCAGAATGAAGGTTTGTGAAATCACAGAATGGAGGTGTGTGAAGTCACAGAATGGATGTTTGTGAAGTAAGAATGAAGGTGTTTGACGTCATAGAGTGGAGGTGTGTGAAGTCACAGAATGGAGGTGTGTGAAGTCATAGAATGGAGGTGTGTGAAGTCATAGAATTGAGGTGTGTGAAGTCATAGAATGGAGGTGTGTGAAGTCATAAAATAGAGGTGTATGAAGTCATAGAATGGAGCTGTGTGAAGTTAAAATGGAGTTGTGTGAAGTCATAGAACGGTGGTTTTTGATGTCAACGAATGGAGGTGTGTAAAGTCACAGAATGGAGGTGTGTGAACTCAGAATGGAGGTGTGTGAAGTCACAGAATGGAGGTTTGTGAAGTCATAGAATGGAGGTGTGTGAAGTCAGACAATGGATGTTTCTGAAGTAAGAATGAAGGTGTGTGAAGTCATAGAATGGATTGTGTGTGAAGTCAAATTGGAGGTGTGTGAACTCATAGAATGGAGGTGTGTGAAGTCATGGAATGGAGGTGTGTGAAGTCAAAGAATGGAGGTGTGTGAAGTGAAAAAATAGAGGTGTGTGAAGTCACAGAATGGAGGTGTGTGAAGTCACAGAATGGAAGTGTGTGAAGTCAAAACGGAGGTGTGTGAAGTCACAGAATGGAGGTGTGTGAAGTCTCAGAATGGAGGTGTGTGAAGTCAAAAAGGTGGTGTGTGAAGTCACAGAATGGAGGTGTGTGAAGTCATAGAATGGAGGTGTGTGAAATCATAGAATGGAGGTATGTGAAGTCAGAATTGAGGTGTGTGAAGTCACAGAATTGAGGTGTGTGAAGTCACAGAATGGAGGTGTGTGAAGTCAGAATGAAGGTGTGTGAAGTCACATAATGGAGGTGTGTGAAGTCACAGAATGGATGTTTGTGAAGTAAGAATGAAGGTGTTTGAAGTCATAGAGTGGAGGTGTGTGAAGTCACAGAATGGAGGTGTGTGAAGTCATAGAATGGAGGTGTGTGAAGTCATAGAATTGAGGTGTGTGAAGTCATAGAATGGAGGTGTGTGAAGTCATAAAATGGAGGTGTGCGAAGTCATAGAATGGAGGTGTGTGAAGTCAAAATGGAGTTGTGTGAAGTCATAGAATGGTGTTTTTAGATGTCAACGAATGGAGGTGTGTGAAGTCAGAATGGAGTTGTGTGAAGTCAGAATGGAGGTGAGTGAAGTCATAGAATGGAGTTGTGTGGTGTCATAGAATTTAGGTCTGTGAACTCAGAATGGAGGTTTGTGAATTCATAGAATGGAGGTGTGTGAAGTCACAGAATGGAGGTGTGTGAAGTCATAGAATGGAGGTGTGTGAAGTCATAAAATGGAGGTGTGTGAATTCATAGAATGGAGGTGTGTGAAGTCACAATGGAGTTGTGTGAAGTCATAGAATGGTTGTTTTTGATGTCAACGAATGGAGGTGTGTGAAGTCATAGAATGGAGTTGTGTGAAGTCAGATTGGAGGTGTGTGAAATCACAGAATGGAGGTGTGTCAACTCAGAAATGAGGTGTATGAAGTCATAGAATGGAGGTGTGTGAAGTCATAGAATGGAAGTGAGTGAAATCATAGAATGGAGGTGTGTCAAGTCAAAGAATTGAGGTGTGTGAAGTCAGAATGGAGGTGTGTGAAGTCAGAATGGAGGTGTGTGAAGTCATAGAATGGAAGTGTGTGAAGTCATAGAATGGAGGTCTGTGAACTCAGAATGGGGGTTTGTGAAGTCATAGAATGGAGGTGTGTGAAGTCAGAATGGAGTTGTGTCACGTCACAGAATTGAGGTCTGTGAAGTCAGAGAATGGAGGTGTGTGAAGTCAGAATGAAGGTCTTTGAAGTCATAGAATGGAGGTGTGTGAAGTCACAGAATGGAGGTGTGTGAAGTCATAGAATGGAGGTGTGTGAAGTCATAGAATTGAGGTGTGTGAAGTCATAGAATGGAGGTGTGTTAAGTCACAGAATGGAGGTGTGTGAAGTCAGAATGGAGGTGTGTGAAGTCATAGACTGAGGTGGGTGTAGTCATAGAAAGGAGATGTGGGAAGTCATAGAATGGAGGAGTGTGAAGTCATAGAGTGGAGGTGAGTGAAGTCACAGATTCGAGGTCTGTGATGTCATAGAATGGAGGTGTGTGAAGTCAGAATGGAGGTGTGTGAAATCATCGAATGGAGATGTGTGAACTCATAGAATGGAGTTGTGTGACGTCACAATGAAAGAGTGTGAATTCATAGAATGGAGGTGTGAGAAGTCACAGAATGGATGTGTGTGAAGTCATAAAATGAAGGTGTGTGAAGTCAGAATGGAGGTGTGTGAAGTCACAGAATGGAGGTGTGTGAACTCAGAATGGAGGTGTGTAAAGTCATAGATGGAGGTGTGTGAAGTCATAGTATGGAGGTGTGTGAAATCACAGAATGGAGTTTTGTGAAGTCACAGAATGGAGCTGTGTGAAGTCAGAACGGAGGTGTGTGAAGTCATAGAATGGAGGTGTGTGAAGTGAAACAATAGAGGTGTGTGAAATCACAGAATGGAGGTGTGTGTAGTCACAGAATGGAGGTGTGTGAAGTCTCAGAATGGAGGTGTGTGAAGTCAAAAAGGTGGTGTGTGAAGTCACAGAATGGAGGTGTGTGAAGTCATAGAATGGAGGTGTGTGAAATCATAGAATGGAGGTATGTGAAGTCAGAATTGAGGTGTGTGAAGTCACAGAATTGAGGTGTGTGAAGTCACAGAATGGAGGTGTGTGAAGTCAGAATGATGGTGTGTGAAGTCACAGAATGGAGGTGTGTGAAGTCACAGAATGGATGTTTGTGAAGTAAGAATGAAGGTGTTTGAAGTCATAGAGTGGAGGTGTGTGAAGTCACAGAATGGAGGTGTGTGAAGTCATAGAATGGAGGTGTGTGAAGTCATAGAATTGAGGTGTGTGAAGTCATAGAATGGAGGTGTGTGAAGTCATAAAATGGAGGTGTGTGAAGTCATAGAATGGAGGTGTGTGAAGTCAAAATGGAGTTGTGTGAAGTCATAGAATGGTGTTTTTTGATGTCAACGAATGGAGGTGTGTGAAGTCAGAATGGAGTTGTGTGAAGTCAGAATGGAGGTGAGTGAAGTCATAGAATGAAGGTGTGTGAAGTCATAGAATTTAGGTCTGTGAACTCAGAATGGAGGTTTGTGAAGTCATAGAATGGAGGTGTGTGAAGTCACAGAATGGAGGTGTGTGAAGTCATAGAATGGAGGTGTGTGAAGTCATAAAATGGAGGTGTGTGAATTCATAGAATGGAGGTGTGTGAAGTCACAATGGAGTTGTGTGAAGTCATAGAATTGTTGTTTTTGATGTCAACGAATGGAGGTGTGTGAAGTCATAGAATGGAGTTGTGTGAAGTCAGATTGGAGGTGTGTGAAATCACAGAATGGATGTGTGTCAACTCGGAAATGAGGTGTGTGAAGTCATAGAATGGAGGTGTGTGAAGTCATAGAATGGAAGTGTGTGAAATCATAGAATGGAGGTGTGTGAAGTCAAAGAATTGAGGTGTGTGAAGTCAGAATGGAGGTGTGTGAAGTCAGAATGGAGGTGTGTGAAGTCATAGAATGGAAGTGTGTGAAGTCATAGAATGGAGGTCTGTGAACTCAGAATGGGGGTTTGTGAAGTCATAGAATGGAGGTGTGTGAAGTCAGAATGGAGTTGTGTGAAGTCAGAATGGAGGTGAGTGAAGTCATAGAATGAAGGTGTGTGAAGTCATAGAATTTAGGTCTGTGAACTCAGAATGGAGGTTTGTGAAGTCATAGAATGGAGGTGTGTGAAGTCACAGAATGGAGGTGTGTGAAGACATAGAATGGAGGTGTGTGAAGTCATAAAATGGAGGTGTGTGAATTCATAGAATGGAGGTGTGTGAAGTCACAATGGAGTTGTGTGAAGTCATAGAATTGTTGTTTTTGATGTCAACGAATGGAGGTGTGTGAAGTCATAGAATGGAGTTGTGTGAAGTCAGATTGGAGGTGTGTGAAATCACAGAATGGATGTGTGTCAACTCGGAAATGAGGTGTGTGAAGTCATAGAATGGAGGTGTGTGAAGTCATAGAATGGAAGTGTGTGAAATCATAGAATGGAGGTGTGTGAAGTCAAAGAATTGAGGTGTGTGAAGTCAGAATGGAGGTGTGTGAAGTCAGAATGGAGGTGTGTGAAGTCATAGAATGGAAGTGTGTGAAGTCATAGAATGGAGGTCTGTGAACTCAGAATGGGGGTTTGTGAAGTCATAGAATGGAGGTGTGTGAAGTCAGAATGGAGGTGTGTCACGTCACAGAATTGAGGTCTGAGAAGTCAGAGAATGGAGGTGTGTGAAGTCAGAATGAAGGTCTTTGAAGTCATAGAATGGAGGTGTGTGAAGTCACAGAATGGAGGTGTGTGAAGTCATAGAATGGAGGTGTGTGAAGTCATAGAATTGAGGTGTGTGAAGTCATAGAATGGAGGTGTGTTAAGTCACAGAATGGAGGTGTGTGAAGTCAGAATGGAGGTGTGTGAAGTCATAGACTGAGGTGGGTGTAGTCATAGAAAGGAGATGTGGGAAGTCATAGAATGGAGGAGTGTGAAGTCATAGAGTGGAGGTGAGTGAAGTCACAGATTCGAGGTCTGTGATGTCATAGAATGGAGGTGTGTGAAGTCAGAATGGAGGTGTGTGAAATCATAGAATGGAGATGTGTGAACTCATAGAATGGAGTTGTGTGACGTCACAATGAAAGAGTGTGAAGTCATAGAATGGAGGTGTGAGAAGTCACAGAATGGATGTGTGTGAAGTCATAAAATGAAGGTGTGTGAAGTCAGAATGGAGGTGTGTGAAGTCACAGAATGGAGGTGTGTGAACTCAGAATGGAGGTGTGTAAAGTCATAGATGGAGGTGTGTGAAGTCATAGTATGGAGGTGTGTGAAATCACAGAATGGAGTTTTGTGAAGTCACAGAATGGAGCTGTGTGAAGTCAGAACGGAGGTTTGTGAAGTCATAGAATGGAGGTGTGTGAAGTCAGAATGGAGGTGTGTGAACTCATAGAATGGAGGTGTGTGAAGTCACAATGGAGGTGTGTGAAGTCATAGAAGTTAGGTGTGTGAAGTCACAAAATGGAGGTGTGTGAAGTCATAGAATGGAGGTGAGTGAAGTCATAGAATGGAGGTTTGTGAAGTCAGAATGGAGGTGTGTGAAGTCACAGAATTGAGGTGTGTGAAGTCACAGAATGGAGGTGTGTGAAGTCAGAATGAAGGTTTGTGAAATCACAGAATGGAGGTGTGTGAAGTCACAGAATGGATGTTTGTGAAGTAAGAATGAAGGTGTTTGACGTCATAGAGTGGAGGTGTGTGAAGTCACAGAATGGAGGTGTGTGAAGTCATAGAATGGAGGTGTGTGAAGTCATAGAATTGAGGTGTGTGAAGTCATAGAATGGAAGTGAGTGAAATCATAGAATGGAGGTGTGTGAAGTCAAAGAATTGAGGTGTGTGAAGTCAGAATGGAGGTGTGTGAAGTCAGAATGGTGGTGTGTGAAGTCATAGAATGGAAGTGTGTGAAGTCATAGAATGGAGGTCTGTGAACTCAGAATGGGGGTTTGTAAAGTCATAGAATGGAGGTGTGTGAAGTCAGAATGGAGGTGTGTCACGTCACAGAATTGAGGTCTGTGAAGTCAGAGAATGGAGGTGTGTGAAGTCAGAATGAAGGTCTTTGAAGTCATAGAATGGAGGTGAGTGAAGTCACAGAATGGAGGTGTGTGAAGTCATAGAATGGAGGTGTGTGAAGTCATAGAATTGAGGTGTGTGAAGTCATAGAATGGAGGTGTGTTAAGTCACAGAATTGAGGTGTGTGAAGTCAGAATGGAGGTGTGTGAAGTCATAGACTGAGGTGGGTGTAGTCATAGAAAGGAGATGTGGGAAGTCATAGAATGGAGGAGTGTGAAGTCATAGAGTGGAGGTGAGTGAAGTCACAGATTCGAGGTCTGTGATGTCATAGAATGGAGGTGTGTGAAGTCAGAATGGAGGTGTGTGAAATCATAGAATGGAGATGTGTGAACTCATAGAATGGAGTTGTGTGACGTCACAATGAAAGAGCGTGAAGTCATAGAAAGGAGGTGTGAGAAGTCACAGAATGGATGTGTGTGAAGTCATAAAATGAAGGTGTGTGAAGTCAGACTGGAGGTGTGTGAAGTCACAGAATGGAGGTGTGTGAACTCAGAATGGAGGTGTGTAAAGTCATAGATGGAGGTGTGTGAAGTCATAGTATGGAAGTGTGTGAAATCACAGAATGGAGTTTTGTGAAGTCACAGAATGGAGCTGTGTGAAGTCAGAACGGAGGTGTGTGAAGTCATAGAATGGAGGTGTGTGAAGTCAGAATGGAGGTGTGTGAACTCATAGAATGGAGGTGTGTGAAGTCACAATGGAGGTGTGTGAAGTCATAGAAGTTAGGTGTGTGAAGTCACAACATGGAGGTGTGTGAAGTAATAGAATGGAGGTGAGTGAAGTCATAGAATGGAGGTGTGTGAAGTCAGAATGGAGGTGTGTGAAGTCACAGAATTGAGGTGTGTGAAGTCACAGAATGGAGGTGTGTGAAGTCAGAATGAAGGTTTGTGAAATCACAGAATGGAGGTGTGTGAAGTCACAGAATGGATGTTTGTGAAGTAAGAATGAAGGTGTTTGACGTCATAGAGTGGAGGTGTGTGAAGTCACAGAATGGAGGTGTGTGAAGTCATAGAATGGAGGTGTGTGAAGTCATAGAATTGAGGTGTGTGAAGTCATAGATTGGAGGTGTGTGAAGTCATAAAATCGAGGTGTGTGAAGTCATAGAATGGAGCTGTGTGAAATTAAAATGGAGTTGTGTGAAGTCATAGAAATGTGGTTTTTGATGTCAACGAATGGAGGTGTGTAAAGTCACAGAATGGAGGTGTGTGAAATCACAGAATGGAGGTTTGTGAAGTCATAGAATGGAGGTGTGTGAAGTCAGACAATGGATGTTTCTGAAGTAAGAATGAAGGTGTGTGAAGTCATAGAATGGAGGTGTGTGAAGTCAAATTGGAGGTCTGTGAACTCATAGAATGGAGGTGTGTGAACTCATAGAATGGAGGTGTGTGAAGTCATGGAATGGAGGTGTGTGAAGTCAAAGAATGGAGGTGTGTGAAGTGAAACAATAGAGGTGTGTGAAGTCACAGAATGGAGGTGTGTGAAGTCACAGAATGGAAGTGTGTGAAGTCAAAACGGAGGTGTGTGAAGTCACAGAATGGAGGTGTGTGAAGTCTCAGAATGGAGGTGTGTGAAGTCAAAAAGGTGGTGTGTGAAGTCACAGAATGGAGGTGTGTGAAGTCATAGAATGGAGGTTTGTGAAATCATAGAATGGAGGTATGTGAAGTCAGAATTGAGGTGTGTGAAGTCACAGAATTGAGGTGTGTGAAGTCACAAAATGGAGGTGTGTGAAGTTAGAATGAAGGTGTGTGAAGTCACAGAATGGAGGTGTGTGAAATCATAGAATGGAGGTGTGTGAAGTCATAGAATTGAGGTGTGTGAAGTCATAGAATGGAGGTGTGTGAAGTCAAAATGGAGTTGTGTGAAGTCATAGAATGGTGTTTTTTGATGTCAACGAATGGAGGTGTGTGAAGTCAGAATGGAGTTGTGTGAAGTCAGAATGGAGGTGAGTGAAGTCATAGAATGGAGGTGTGTGAAGTCATAGAATTTAGGTCTGTGAACTCAGAATGGAGGTTTGTGAAGTCATAGAAGGGAGGTGTGTGAAGTCACAGAATGGAGGTGTGTGAAGTCATAGAATGGAGGTGTGTGAAGTCATAACATGGAGGTGTGTGAATGCATAGAATGGAGGTGTGTGAAGTCACAATGGAGTTGTGTGAAGTCATAGAATTGTTGTTTTTGATGTCAACGAATGGAGGTGTGTGAAGTCATAGAATGGAGTTGTGTGAAGTCAGATTGGAGGTGTGTGAAATCACAGAATGGAGGTGTGTCAACTCAGAAATGAGGTGTGTGAAGTCATAGAATGGAGGTGTGTGAAGTCATAGAATGGAAGTGAGTGAAATCATAGAATGGAGGTGTGTGAAGTCAAAGAATTGGGGTGTGTGAAGTCAGAATGGACGTGTGTGAAGTCAGAATGGAGGTGTGTGAAGTCATAGAATGGAAGTGTGTGAAGTCATAGAATGGAGGTCTGTGAACTCAGAATGGGGGTTTGTGAAGTCATAGAATGGAGGTGTGTGAAGTCAGAATGGAGGTGTGTCACGTCACAGAATTGAGGTCTGTGAAGTCAGAGAATGGAGGTGTGTGAAGTCAAAATGAAGGTCTTTGAAGTCATAGAATGGAGGTGTGTGAAGTCACAGAATGGAGGTGTGTGAAGTCATAGAATGGAGGTGTGTGAAGTCATAGAATTGAGGTGTGTGAAGTCATAGAATGGAGGTGTGTTAAGTCACAGAATGGAGGTGTGTGAAGTCAGAATGGAGGTGTGTGAAGTCATAGACTGAGGTGGGTGTAGTCATAGAAAGGAAATGTGGGAAGTCATAGAATGGAGGAGTGTGAAGTCATAGAGTGGAGGTGAGTGAAGTCACAGATTCGAGGTCTGTGATGTCATAGAATGGAGGTGTGTGAAGTCAGAATGGAGGTGTGTGAAATCATAGAATGGAGATGTGTGAACTCATAGAATGGAGTTGTGTGACGTCACAATGAAAGAGTGTGAAGTCATAGAATGGAGGTGTGAGAAGTCACAGAATGGATGTGTGTGAAGTCATAAAATGAAGGTGTGTGAAGTCAGAATGGAGGTGTGTGAAGTCACAGAATGGAGGTGTGTGAACTCAGAATGGAGGTGTGTAAAGTCATAGATGGAGGTGTGTGAAGTCATAGTATGGAGGTGTGTGAAATCACAGAATGGAGTTTTGTGAAGTCACAGAATGGAGCTGTGTGAAGTTAGAACGGAGGTGTTGAAGTCATAGAATGGAGGTGTGTGAGGTCAGAATGGAGGTGTGTGAACTCATAGAATGGAGGTGTGTGAAGTCACAATGGAGGTGTGTGAAGTCATAGAAGTTAGGTGTGTGAAGTCACAAAATGGAGGTGTGTGAAGTCATAGAATGGAGGTGAGTGAAGTCATAGAATGGAGGTGTGTGAAGTCAGAATGGAGGTGTGTGAAGTCACAGAATTGAAGTGTGTGAAGTCACAGAATGGAGGTGTGTGAAGTCAGAATGAAGGTTTGTGAAATCACAGAATGGAGGTGTGTGAAGTCACAGAATGGATGTTTGTGAAGTAAGAATGAAGGTGTTTGACGTCATAGAGTGGAGGTGTGTGAAGTCACAGAATGGAGGTGTGTGAAGTCATAGAATGGAGGTGTGTGAAGTCATAGAATTGAGGTGTGTGAAGTCATAGAAAGGAGGTGTGTGAAGTCATAAATTCGAGGTGTGTGAAGTCATAGAATGGAGCTGTGTGAAGTGAAAATGGAGTTGTGTGAAGTCATAGAATGGTGGTTTTTGATGTCAACGAATGGAGGTGTGTAAAGTCACAAAATGGAGGTGTGTGAACTCAGAATGGAGGTGTGTGAAGTCACAGAATGGAGGTTTGTGAAGTCATAGAATGGAGGTGTGTGAAGTCAGAGAATGGATGTTTCTGAAGTAAGAATGAAGGTGTGTGAAGTCATAGAATGGTGGTGTGTGAAGTCAGAATGGAGGTGTGTGAACTCATAGAATGGAGGTGTGTGAACTCATAGAATGGAGGTGTGTGAAGTCATGGAATGGAGGTGTGTGAAGTCAAAGAATGGAGGTGTGTGAAGTCACAGAATGGAAGTGTGTGAAGTCAAAACGGAGGTGTGTGAAGTCACAGAATGGAAGTGTGTGAAGTCTAAGAATGGAGGTGTGTGAAGTCAAAAAGGTGGTGTGTGAAGTCACAGAATGGAGGTGTGTGAAGTCATAGAATGGAGGTGTGTGAAATCATAGAATGGAGGTATGTGAAGTCAGAATGGAGGTGTGTGAAGTCACAGAATTGAGGTGTGTGAAGTCACAGAATGGAGGTGTGTGAAGTCAGAATGAAGGTGTGTGAAGTCACAGAATGGAGGTGTGTGAAGTCACAGAATGGATGTTTGTGAAGTAAGAATGAAGGTGTTTGAAGTCATAGAGTGGAGGTGTGTGAAGTCACAGAATGGAGGTGTGTGAAGTCATAGAATGGAGGTGTGTGAAGTCATAGAATTGAGGTGTGTGAAGTCATGGAATGGAGGTGTGTGAAGTCATAAAATGGAGGTGTGTGAACTCATAGAATGGAGGTGTGTGAAGTCAAAATGGAGTTGTGTGAAGTCATAGAATGCTGTTTTTTGATGTCAACGAATGGAGGTGTGTGAAGTCAGAATGGAGTTGTGTGAAGTCAGAATGGAGGTGAGTGAAGTCATAGAATGGAGGTGTGTGAAGTCATAGAATTTAGGTCTGTGAACTCAGAATGGAGGTGTGTGAACTCACAGATTGGAGGTGTGTGAAGTCTCAGAATCGAGGTGTGAGTAGTCACAGAATGGAGGTGTGTGAACTCAGAATGGAGGTGTGTGAAGTCACAGAATGGAGGTGTGTGAAGTCAAAGAATGGAGGTGTGTGAAGTCACAGAATGGAGGTGTGTGAAATCATAGAATTGAGGTGTGTGAAGTCACAGAATGGAGGTGGGTGAAGTCAGAATGGGGGTGTGTGAAGTCATAGAATGGAGGTGTGTGAAGTCAGAATGGAGGTGTGAAGTCATAGAATATAGGTGGGTGAAGTCATAGAACTTAGGTGTGGGAAATCATAGAATGGAGAAGTGTGATGTCATAGAGTGGAGGTGAGTGAAGTCACAGATTCGAGGTCTGTGAAGTCATAGAATGGAGGTGTGTGAAGTCACAGAATGGAGGTGTGTGAAGTCATACAATGGAGGTGTGTGAAGTCAGAATGGAGGTGTGTGAAGTCACAGAATGGAGGTGTGTGAACTGAGAATGGAGGTGTGTGAAGTCATAGATGGAGGTGTGTGAAGTCATAGTATGGAGATATGTGAAATCATAGAATGGAGTTTTGTGAAGTCACAGAATGGAAATGTGTGAGTCCGAATTGAGGTGTGTGAAGTCATAGAATGTAGATGTGTGAAGTCATAGAATGGAGTATTGTGAAGTCACCAAAGGGAGGTTTGTGAAGTCATAGAATGGAGGTATGAGAAATCAAATTAGAGGGGTGTGAATTCGGAGAATGGTGGTGTGTGAAGTCATAGAATGGAGGTGGGTGAAGTCATAGAATGGAGGTGTGTGAATTCAGATTGGAGGTGTGTGAAGTCATAGAATGGAGGTATGTCAACACAGAAAGGAGGTGTGTGAAGTCATAGAATGGAGGTGAGTGAAGTCATAGAATGGAGGTGTGTGAAATCATAGAATGGAGGTGTGTGAAGTCACAGAATTTAGATGTGTGAAGTCAAAATTGAGGTGTGTGAGGTCCGAATGGAGGTGTGTGAAGTCATAGAATGGAGGTGTGTGAAGTCACAATGCAGGTGTGTGAACTCATAGAATGGAGGTGTGTGAAGTCAAAATGTAGGTGTGTGAAGTCATAGAATGGAGGTGTGTGAAGTCATAGAATGGAGGTGTGAGAAGTCACAGAATGGAGGTTTGTGAAGTCAGAATGGAGGTGTGTGAAGTCATAGAATGGAGGTGTGTGAAGTCAGAATGGAGGTGTGAAGTCATAGAATGGAGGTGGCTGAAGTCACAGAAATTAGGTGTGGGAAGTCATAGAATGGAGAAGTGTGGAGTCATACAGTGGAGGTGAGTGAAGTCACAGATTCGAGGTCTGTGAAGTCATAGAATGGAGGTGTGGGAAGTTAGAATGTAGGTGTTGCAAGTCATAGAATAGAGGTGTGTGAAGTCAGAATGGAGGTGTGTGAAGTCATAGAATGGAGGTGTGTGAACTCATAGAATGGAGGTGTGTGACGTCACAATGGTAGTTTGTGAACTCATAGAATGGAGGTGTGTGAAGTCACAGAATGGAGGTGTGTGAAGTCATACAATGGAGGTGTGTGAAGCCGGAATGGAGGTGTGTGAAGTCACAGAATGGAGGTGTGTGAACTCAGAATGGAGGTGTGTGAAATCATAGATGGAGGTGTGTGAAGTCATAGTATGGAGATATGTGAAATCATAGAATGGAGTTTTGTGAAGTCACAGAATGTAGTTGTGTGAGTCAGAATTGAGGTGTGTGAAGTCATAGAATGTAGATGTGGGAAGTCATAGAATGGAGTATTGTGAAGTCACCGAAGGGAGGTTTGTGAAGTCATAGAATGGAGGTATGAAAAATCAAATTAGAGGGGTGTGAAGTCGGAGAATGGAGGTGTGTGACGTCATAGAATGGAGGTGGGTGAAGTCATAGAATGGAGGTGTGTCAACTCAGAAAGGAGGTGTGTGAAGTCATAGAATGGAGGTGAGTGAAGTCATAGAATGGAGTTGTGTGAAATCATAGAATGGAGGTGTGTGACGTCACAATGGAAGTTTGTGAATTCATAGAATGGAGGTGTGTGAAGTCACAGAATGGAGGTGTGTGAAGTCAGAATGGAGGTGTAAAGTCATAGAATGGAGGTGGGTGAAGTCATAGAAATTAGGTGTGTGAACTCATAGAATGGAGGTGTGTGACATCACAATGGAAGTTTGTGAAGTCATAGAATGGAGGTGTGTGAAGTCAAAGAATGGAGGTGTGTGAAGTCATACAATGGAGGTGTGTGAAGTCAGAATGTAGGTGTGTGAAGTCACAGAATGGAGGTGTGTGAACTCCTAATGGAGGTGTGTGAAGTCATAGATGGAGTTGTGTGAAGTCATAGTATAGAGATATGTGAAATCATAGAATGGAGTTTTGTGAAGTCACAAAATGGAGTTGTGTGAGTCAGAATTGAGGTGTGTGAAATCATAGAATGTAGATGTGTGAAGTCATAGAATGGAGTATTGTGAAGTCACCGAAGTGAGGTTTGTGAAGTTATAGAATGGAGGTATGAGAAATCAAATTAGAGGGATGTGAAGTCGGAGAATGGAGGTGTGTGAAGTCAAAATGGATGTGTGAAGTCATAGAATGTAGGTGTGTGAAGTCATAGAATGGAGGTGTGTGAAGTTATAGAATGGAGGTGTGTGAAGTCATAGAATTGAGGTGTGTGAAGTCATACAATGAAGGTGTGTGAAGTCAGAATGGAGGTGTGTGAAGTCACAGAATGGAGGTGTGTGAACTCACAATGGGGGTGTGTGAAGTCATAGATGGAGGTGTGTGAAGACATAGTATGGAGGTGGGTAGAATCATAGAATGGAGTTTTGTGAAGTCACAGAATGGAGCTGTGTGAAGTCAGAATGGAGGTGTGTGAACTCATAGAATGGAGGTGTGTGAAGTCACAATGGAGGTGTGTGAAATCTTAGAATGGAGGTGTGTGAAGTCATAGAATGGAGGTCTGTGAACTCAGAATGGGGGTTTGTGAAGTCCTAGAATGGAGGTGTGTGAACTCAGAATGGAGGTGTGTGAAAACATAGTATGGAGGTGTGTGAAACCATAGAATGGAGTTTTGTGAAGACACACAATGGAGCTGTGTGAAGTCAGAATGGAGGTGTGTGAAGTCATGGAATGGAGGTGTGTGAAGTCTGAATGCAGGTATGTGAAATCATAGAATCAAGGTGTGTGAAGTCACAGAATGGAGGTGTGTGAAGTCATAGAATGGAGATGCGTGAAGTCACAGAATGGTGGTGTGTGAAGTCATAGAATGGAGGTGTGTGAAGTCATAGAATGGAGGTGTGTGAAGTCACAGAATGAAGGTGTGTGAATCACAGAATGGAGGTATGTGAACTGACAATGGAGGTGGGTGAAGTCACAGAATGGAGGTGTGTGAAGTTATAGAATGGAGGTGTGTGAAGTCACAGAATGGAGGTGTGTGAATTCATAGAATGGAGGTGTGTGAAGTCATAGAATGGAGGTGTGTGAAGTCATAGAATGGAGGTGTGTGAATTCATAGAATGGAGGTGTGTGAAGTCACAGAATGGAGGTTTGTGTACTCAAAATGGAGGTGTTTGAAGTCAAAGAATGGAGGGGTGTGAAGTCATAGAATGGAAGTGTGTGAAGTCATAGAATGGAGGTGTGTGAACCCAGAATGCAGGTTTGTGAAGTCACAGAATGGAGGTTTGTGAAGTCATACAATGGAGGTGTGTGAAGTCATAGAATGGATGTTTCTAAAGTAAGAATGAAGGTGTGTGAAGTCACAGAATGGAGGTATGTGAAGTCAAAATGGAGGTGTGTGAACTCGTAGAATGGAGGTGTGTGAACTCATAGAATGGAGTTGTGTGAAGTCATGGAATGGAGGTGTGTGAAATCCAAGAATGGAGATGTGTGAAGTCAAAGAATGGAGGTGTGTGAAGTCACAGAATGGAGGCTGCCGGGGCCAACCGGCGGCAAACCAGGGTTCGCAGTTTGGGGTTCCTGAAATCGGGGGCAAGGACTAGCAAGAAATAGAAGAGAGACAGACACAGCGGGTCCGGGATGTCCGCAGTCCAGGTAAAGACTGCCAGAACTGCCGGTTTATTTTCAACTCCCCCTTCTTCCCTCCTCCTGACCCAGGGAACCTCCAGGTGTTACATTCATATGGTAATTCTCAGGTCATTTTCATAGAATAGGGCCAGAAAGCAATAAGACAATAAAGCCATCTTCTGATGCAAGCCAAGGTACAGTATGATTCCACTCTGGCTCACAAAAGGAGGTGTGTGAAGTCACAGAATTGAAGTGTGTGAAGTCAAAATGGAGGTGTGTGAAGTCACAGAATGGAGGCCTGTGAAGACACAGAATACAGGTGTGTGAAGTCAGAATGGAGGTGTGTGAAGTCAGAATGGAGGTGTGTGAAATCATAGAATGGAGGTGTGTGAAGCCACAACGCAGGTTTGTGAACTCATGGAATGAAGGTGTGTGAAGTAAAATTGCAGGTGTGTGAATTCATAGAATGGAGGTGTGTGAAGTCATAGAATGGAGGTGTGTGAAGTCACAGAATGGAGGTGTGTGAAGTCATAGAATGGAGGTGTGTGAAGTCACAGAATGGAGGTGTGTGAAGTCATAGAATGGAGGTGTGTGAAGTCATAGAATGGAGGTGTGTGAAGTCATAGAATGGAGGACTGTGAACTCAGAATGGAGGTTTGTGAAGTCATAGAATGGAGGTGTGTGAAGTCACAGAATGGAGGTGTGTGAAGTCATAGAATGGAGGTGTGAGAAGTCATAAAATGGAGGTGTGTGAATTCATAGAATGGAGGTGTGTGAAGTCACAATGGAGTTGTGTGAAGTCATAGAATGGTTGTTTTTGATGTCAACGAATGGAGGTGTGTGAAGTCATAGAATGGAGGTGTGTGAAGTCAGATTGGAGGTGTGTGAAATCACAGAATGGAGGTGTGTCAACTCAGAAATGAGGTGTGTGAAGTCATAGAATGGAGGTGTGTGAAGTCATAGAATGGAGGTGTGTGAAATCATAGAATGGAGGTCTGTGAAGTCAAAGAATTGAGGCGTGTGAAGTCAGAATGAAGGTGTGTGAAGTCAGAATGGAGGTGTGTGAAGTCACAGAATGGAGGTGTGTCAAATCAGAATGGAGGTGTGTGAAGTCACAGAATGGAGGTGTGTGAAGTCATAGAATGGAGGTGTGTGAAGTCATAGAATGGAGGTGTGTGAAGTCAGAATGGAGGTGTGTGAAGTCACAGAATGGAGGTGTGTGAAGTCATAGAATGGAGGTGTGTGAAGTCACAGAATGGAGGTGTGTGAATACATACAATGGAGGTGTGTGAAGTCAGAATGGAATTTTGTGAAGTCACAGAATTGAGCTGTGTGAATTCAGAATGGAGGTGTGTGAAGTCATAGAATGGAGGTGTGTGAAGTCAGAATGGAGGTGTGTTAGAACTCATAGAATGGAGGTGTGTGTAGTCACAATGGAGGTATTTGAAGTCATAGAATGGAGGTGAGTGAAGTCACAGAATGGAGGTGTGTGAAGTCATAGAATGGAGGTGTGTGAAGTCATAGAATGGGTGTTTGTGAAGTAAGAATGAAGGTGTGTGAAGTCATAGAATGGAGGTGTGTGAAGTCACAGAATGGAGGTGTGTGAAGTCATAGAATGGAAGTGTGTGAAGTCACAGATTGGAGGTGTGTGAAGTCACAGATTCGAGGTGTGAGAAGTCACAGAATGAAGGTGTGTGAACTCAGAATGGAGATGTGTGAAGTCACAGAATGGAGGTGTGTGAAATCATAGAATGGAAGTGTGTGAAGTCATAGAATGGAGGTGTGTGAAGTCAGAATGGAGGTGTGTGAAGTCACCGAATGGAGTTGTGTGAACTCAGAATGGAGGTGTGTGAAGTCACAGAATTGAGGTGTGTGAAGTCACAGAATAGAGGTGTGTGAAGTCAGAATGCAGGTGTGAAGTCACAGAAGGGAGGTGTGTGAAGTCACAGAATGGATGTTTGTGAAGAAAGAATGAAGGTGTTTGAAGTCATAGAATGGAGGTGTGTGACGTCACAGAATGGAGGTGTGTGAAGTTATAGAATGGAGGTGTGTGAAGTCATAGAATTGAGGTGTGTGAAGTCATACAATGAAGGTGTGTGTAGTCAGAATGGAGGTGTGTGAAGTCACAGAATGGAGGTGTGTGAACTCACAATGGGGGTGTGTGAAGTCATAGATGGAGGTGTGTGAAGACATAGTATGGAGGTGGGTAGAATCATAGAATGGAGTTTTGCGAAGTCACAGAATGGAGCTGTGTGAAGTCAGAATGGAGGTGTGTGAACTCATAGAATGGAGGTGTGTGAAGTCACAATGGAGGTGTGTGAAATCTTAGAATGGAGGTGTGTGAAGTCATAGAATGGATTTTGGTGAAATAAGAATGAAGTTGTGTGAAGTCATAGAATGGAGGTGTGACGTCACAGAATGGAGTTGTGTGAAGTCGTAGAATGGAGCTGTGTGAAGTCAGAATGGAGGTGTGTGAAGTCACAGAATGGAGGTGTGTGAACTCAGAATGGAGGTGTGTGATGTCATAGATGGAGGTGTGTGAAAACATAGTATGGAGGTGTGTGAAACCATAGAATGGAGTTTTGTGAAGACACACAATGGAGCTGTGTGAAGTCAGAATGGAGGTGTGTGAAGTCATAGAATGGAGGTGTGTGAAGTCAGAATGGTGGTATGTGAAATCATAGAATCAAGGTGTGTGAAGTCATAGAATGGAGGTGTGTGAAGTCATAGAATGGAGGTGTGTGAAGTCATAGAATGGAGGTGTGTGAAGTCACAGAATGAAGGTGTGTGAATCACAGAATGGAGGTATGTGAACTCACAATGGAGGTGGGTGAAGTCACAGAATGGAGGTGTGTGAAGTCATAGAATGGAGGTGTGTGAAGTCACAGAATGGAGGTGTGTGAATTCATAGAATGGAGGTGTGTGAAGTCATAGAATGGAGGTGTGTGAAGTCATAGAATGGAGGTGTGTGAATTCATAGAATGGAGGTGTGTGAAGTCACAGAATGGAGGTTTGTGTACTCAAAATGGAGGTGTTTGAAGTCAAAGAATGGAGGGGTGTGAAGTCATAGAATGGAAGTGTGTGAAGTCATAGAATGGAGGTGTGTGAACCCAGAATGCAGGTTTGTGAAGTCACAGAATGGAGGTTTGTGAAGTCATACAATGGAGGTGTGTGAAGTCATAGAATGGATGTTTCTAAAGTAAGAATGAAGGTGTGTGAAGTCACAGAATGGAGGTATGTGAAGTCATGGAATGGAGGTGTGTGAAATCCAAGAATGGAGGTGTGTGAAGTCAAAGAATGGAGGTGTGTGAAGTTAGAGAATGGAGTTTGCCGGGGCTAACCGGAGGCAAACCAGGGTTCGCAGATTGGGGTTCCTGAAATCGGGGGCAAGGACTAGCAAGAAATAGAAGAGAGACAGACACAGCGGGTCCGGGATGTCCGCAGTCCAGGTAAAGACTGCCGAGACTGCCGGTTTATTTTCCACTCCCCCTTCTTCCCTCCTCCTGACCCAGGGAACCTCCAGGTGTTACATTCATATGGTAATTCTCAGGTCATTTGCATAGAATAGGGCCAGAAAGCAATAAGACAATAAAGCCATCGTCTGATGCAAGCCAAGGTACAGTATGATTCCACTCTGGCTCACAACAGGAGGTGTGTGAAGTCACAGAATTGAAGTGTGTGAAGTCAAAATGGAGGTGTGTGAAGTCACAGAATGGAGGTCTGTGAAGACACAGAATAGAGGTGTGTGAAGTCAGAATGGAGGTGTGTGAAGTCAGAATGGAGGTGTGTGAAATCATAGAATGGAGGTGTGTGAAGCCACAACGCAGGTGTGTGAACTCATGGAATGAAGGTGTGTGAAGTAAAATTGCAGGTGTGTGAAGTCATAGAATGGAGGTGTGTGAAGTCATAGAATGGAGGTGTGTGAAGTCACAGAATGGAGGTGTGTGAAGTCATAGAATGGAGGTGTGTGATGTCACAGAATGGAGGTGTGTGAAGTCATAGAATGGAGGTGTGTGAAGTCATAGAATGGAGGTGTGTGAAGTCATAGAATGGAGGACTGTGAACTCAGAATGGAGGTTTGTGAAGTCATAGAATGGAGGTGTGTGAAGTCACAGAATGGAGGTGTGTGAAGTCATAGAATGGAGGTGTGTGAAGTCATAAAATGGAGGTGTGTGAATTCATAGAATGGAGGTGTGTGAAGTCACAATGGAGTTGTGTGAAGTCATAGAATGGTTGTTTTTGATGTCAACGAATGGAGGTGTGTGAAGTCATAGAATGGAGGTGTGTGAAGTCAGATGGGAGGTGTGTGAAATCACAGAATGGAGGTGTGTCAACTCAGAAATGAGGTGTGTGAAGTCATAGAATGGAGGTGTGTGAAGTCATAGAATGGAGGTGTGTGAAATCATAGAATGGAGGTCTGTGAAGTCAAAGAATTGAGGTGTGTGAAGTCAGAATGGAGGTGTGTGAAGTCAGAATGGAGGTGTGTGAAGTCACAGAATGGAGGTGTGTCAAATCAGAATGGAGGTGTGTGAAGTCACAGAATGGAGGTGTGTGAAGTCGTAGAATGGAGGTGTGTGAAGTCATAGAATGGAGGTGTGTGAAGTCAGAATGGAGGTGTGTGAAGTCACAGAATGGAGGTGTGTGAAGTCATAGAATGGAGGTGTGTGAAGTCATAAAATGGAGGTGTGTGAATTCATAGAATGGAGATGTGTGAAGGCACAATGGAGTTGTGTGAAGTCATAGAATGGTTGTTTTTGATGTCAACGAATGGAGGTGTGTGAAGTAGTAGAATGGAGGTGTGTGAAGTCAGATTGGAGGTGTGTGAAATCACAGAATGCAGGTGTGTGAATCACAGAATGGAGGTGTTTGAAATCACAGAATGGAGGTCTGTTAAGTCATAGAATGGATGTTTCTAAAGTAAGAATGAAGGTGTGTGAAGTCACAGAATGGAGTTATGTGAAGTCAAAATGGAGGTGTGTGAACTCATAGAATGGAGGTGTGTGAACTCATAGAATGGAGGTGTGTGAAGTCATGGAATGGAGGTGTGTGAAATGCAAGAATGGAGGTGTGTGAAGTCAAAGAATGGAGGTGTGTGAAGTCACAGAATGGAGGTTGCCGGGGCTAACCGGCGGCAAACCAGGGTTCGCAGATTGGGGTTCCTGAAATCGGGGGCAAGGACTAGCAAGAAATAGAAGAGAGACAGACACAGCGGGTCCGGGATGTCCGCAGTCCAGGTAAAGACTGCCGAGACTGCCGGTTTATTTTCCACTCACCCTTCTTCCCTCCTCCTGACCCAGGGAACCTCCAGGTGTTACATTCATATGGTAGTTCTCAGGTCATTTGCATAGAATAGGGCCAGAAAGCAATAAGACAATAAAGCCATCGTCTGATGCAAGCCAAGGTACAGTATGATTCCACTCTGGCTCACAACAGGAGGTGTGTGAAGTCACAGAATTGAAGTGTGTGAAGTCAAAAGGGAGGTGTGTGAAGTCACAGAATGGAGGTCTGTGAAGACACAGAATAGAGGTGTGTGAAGTCAGAATGGAGGTGTGTGAAGTCAGAATGGAGGTGTGTGAAATCATAGAATGGAGGTGTGTGAAGCCACAACGCAGGTGTGTGAACTCATGGAATGAAGGTGTGTGAAGTAAAATTGCAGGTGTGTGAATTCATAGAATGGAGGTGTGTGAAGTCATAGAATGGAGGTGTGTGAAGTCACAGAATGGAGGTGTGTGAAGTCATAGAATGGAGGTGTGTGAAGTCACAGAATGGAGGTGTGTGAAGTCATAGAATGGAGGTGTGTGAAGTCATAGAATGGAGGTGTGTGAAGTCATATAATGGAGGACTGTGAACTCAGAATGGAGGTTTGTGAAGTCATAGAATGGATGTGTGTGAAGTCACAGAATGGAGGTGTGTGCAGTCATAGAATGGACGTGTGTGAAGTCATAAAATGGAGGTGTGTGAATTCATAGAATGGAGGTGTGTGAAGTCACAATGGAGTTGTGTGAAGTCATAGAATGGTTGTTTTTGATGTCAACGAATGGAGGTGTGTGAAGTCATAGAATGGAGGTGTGTGAAGTCAGATTGCAGGTGTGTGAAGTCACAGAATGGAGGTGTGTGAAGTCATAGAATGGAGGTGTGTGAAGTCATAGAATGGAGGTGTGTGAAGTCACAGAATGGAGGTGTGTGAAGTCATAGAATGGATGTGTGTGAAGTCATAAAATGGAGGTGTGTGAATTCATAGAATGGAGGTGTGTGAAGTCACAATGGAGTTGTGTGAAGTCATAGAATGGTTGTTTTTGATGTCAACGAATGGAGGTGTGTGAAGTCATAGAATGGAGGTGTGTGAAGTCAGATTGGAGGTGTGTGAAATCACAGAATGCAGGTGTGTGAATCACAGAATGGAGGAGTTTGAAATCACAGAATGGAGGTATGTGAAGTCATAGAATGGATGTTTGTGAAGTAAGAATGAAGGTGTGTGAAGTCATAGAATAGAGGTGTGTGAAGTCAAAGAATGGAGGTGTGTGAAGTCACAGAATGGAGGTGTGTGAATTCACACAATGGAGGTGTGTGAAGTCCCGAATGGAGGTGTGCAGTCATGGAAGGGAGGTGGGTGAAGTCATAGAAAGAGATGAGAGTAGTCATAGAATGGAGGAGTGTGAAGTCATACAGTGGAGGTGACTGAAGACACAGATTCGAGGTTTGTGATGTCATAGAATGGAGGTGTGCAAAGTCAGAATGGAGGTGTGTGAAGTCATAGAATGGAGATTTGTGAATTCATAGAATGGAGGTGAGTGAAGTCAGAATGGAGGTGTGTGAAGTCACAGAATGGAGGTGTGTGAACTCAGAATGGAGGTGTGTGAAGTCATACAATGGAGGTGAGTGAAGTCAGAATGGAGGTGTGTGAAGTCACAGAATGGAGGTGTGTGAACTCAGAATGGAGGTGTGTAAAGTCATAGATGGAGGTGTGTGAAATCATAGTATGGAGGTGTGTGAAACCATAGAATGGAGTTTTGTGAAGACACACAATGGAGCTGTGTGAAGTCAGAATGGAGGTGTGTGAAGTCATAGAATGGAGGTGTGTGAAGTCAGAATGGAGGTATGTGAAGTCATAGAATCAAAGTGTGTGAAGTCACAGAATGGAGGTGTGTGAAGTCATAGAATGGAGGTGCGTGAAGTCACAGAATGGAGGTGTGGGAAGTCATAGAACGGAGGTGTGTGAAGTCATAGAATGGAGGTGTGTGAAGTCACAGAATGAAGGTGTGTGAATCACAGAATGGAGGTATGTGAACTCACAATGGAGGTGGGTGAAGTCACAGAATGGAGGTGTGTGAAGTCATAGAATGGAGGTGTGTGAAGTCACAGAATGAAGGTGTGTGAATTCATAGAATGGAGGTGTGTGAAGTCATAGAATGGAGGTGTGTGAAGTCATAGAATGGAGGTGTGTGAATTCATAGAATGGAGGTGTGTGAAGTCACAGAATGGAGGTTTGTGTACTCAAAATGGAGGTGTTTGAAGTCAAAGAATGGAGGTGTGTGAAGTCATAGAATGGAAGTGTGTGAAGTCATAGAATGGAGATGTGTGAACCCAGAATGCAGGTTTGTGAAGTCACAGAATGGAGGTTTGTGAAGTCATACAATGGAGGTGTGTGAAGTCATAGAATGGATGTTTCTAAAGTAAGAATGAAGGTGTGTGAAGTCACAGAATGGAGGTATGTGAAGTCAAAATGGAGGTGTGTGAACTCATAGAATGGAGGTGTGTGAACTCATAGAATGGAGTTGTGTGAAGTCATGGAATGGAGGTGTTTGAAGTCCAAGAATGGAGGTGTGTGAGGTCACAGAATGGAGGTTGCTGGGGCCATCCGGCGGCAAACCAGGGTTCGCAGATTGGGGTTCCCGAAATCGGGGGCAAGGACTAGCAAGAAATAGAAGAGAGACAGACACAGCGGGTCCGGGATGTCCGCAGTCCAGGTAAAGACTGCCGAGACTGCCGGTTTATTTTCCACTCACCCTTCTTCCCTCCTCCTGACCCAGGGAACCTCCAGGTGTTACATTCATATGGTAATTCTCAGGTCATTTGCATAGAACAGGGCCAGAAAGCAATAAGACAATAAAGCCATCGTCTGATGCAAGCCAAGCTACAGTTTGATTCCACTCTGGCTCACAACAGGAGGTGAGTGAACTCACAGAATGGAGGTCTGTGAAGACAGAGAATAGAGGTGTGTGAAGTCAGAATGGAGGTGTGTGAAGTCAGAATGGAGGTGTGTGAAATCATAGAATGGAGGTGTGTGAAGCCACAACGCAGGTGTGTGAACTCATGGAATGAAGGTTTGTGAAGTAAAATTGCAGGTGTGTGAATTCATAGAATGGAGGTGTGTGAAGTCATAGAATGGAGGTGTGTGAAGTCACAGAATGGAGGTGTGTGAAGTCATAGAATGGAGGTGTATGAAGTCACAGAATGGAGGTGTGTGAAGTCATAGAATGGAGGTGTGTGAAGTCATAAAATGGAGGTGTGTGAATTCATAGAATGGAGGTGTGTGAAGTCACAATGGAGTTGTGTGAAGTCGTAGAATGGTTTTTTTTGATGTCAACGAATGGAGGTGTGTGAAGTCATAGAATGGAGGTGTGTGAAGGCAGATTGGAGGTGTGTGAAATCACAGAATGCAGGTGTGTGAATCACAGAATGGAGGAGTTTGAAATCACAGAATGGAGGTATGTGAAGTCATAGAATGGATGTTTGTGAAGTAAGAATGAAGGTGTGTGAAGTCATAGAATAGAGGTGTGTGAAGTCAAAGAATGGAGGTGTGTGAAGTCACAGAATGGAGGTGTGTGAATTCACACAATGGAGGTGTGTGAAGTCCCGAATGGAGGTGTGCAGTCATGGAAGGGAGGTGGGTAAAGTCATAGAAAGAGATGAGAGTAGTCATAGAATGGAGGAGTGTGAAGTCATACAGTGGAGGTGACTGAAGACACAGATTCGAGGTTTGTGAAGTCATAGAATGGAGGTGTGCAAAGTCAGAATGGACGTGTGTGAAGTCATAGAATGGAGATTTGTGAATTCATAGAATGGAGGTGTGTGACGTCAAATTGAAGTGTGTGAAGTCATAGAATGGAGGCGTGTGAAGTCACAGAATGGAGGTGTGTGAAGTCATACAATGGAGGTGAGTGAAGTCAGAATGGAGGTGTGTGAAGTCACAGAATGGAGGTGTGTGAACTCAGAATGGAGGTGTGTGAAGTCATAGATGGAGGTGTGTGAAATCATAGTATGGAGGTGTGTGAAACCATAGAATGGAGTTTTGTGAAGACACACAATGGAGCTGTGTGAAGTAAGAATGGAGGTGTGTGAAGTCATAGAATGGAGGTGTGTGAAGTCAGAATGGAGGTATGTGAAATCATAGAATCAAGGTGTGCGAAGTCACAGAATGGAGGTGTGTGAAGTCATAGAATGGAGATGCGTGAAGTCACAGAATGGAGGTGTGTGAAGTCATAGAATGGAGGTGTGTGAAGTCACAGAATGAAGGTGTGTGAATCACAGAATGGAGGTATGTGAACTCACAATGGAGGTGGGTGAAGTCACAGAATGGAGGTGTGTGAAGTCATAGAATGGAGGTGTGTGAAGTCACAGAATGAATGTGCGTATTCATAGAATGGAGGTGTGTGAAGTCATAGAATGGAGGTGTGTGAAGTCATAGAATGGAGGTGTGTGAATTCATAGAATTGAGGTGTGTGAAGTCACAGAATGGAGGTTTGTGTACTCAAAATGGAGGTGTTTGAAGTCAAAGAATGGAGGTGTGTGAAGTCATAGAATGGAAGTGTGTGAAGTCATAGAATGGAGGTGTGTGAACCCAGAATGCAGGTTTGTGAAGTCACAGAATGGAGGTATGTGAAGTCAAAATGGAGGTGTGTGAACTCATAGAATGGAGGTGTGTGAACTCATAGAATGGAGGTGTGTGAACTCATAGAATGGAGTTGTGTGAAGTCATGGAATATAGGTGTTTGAAGTCCAAGAATGGAGGTGTGTGAGGTCACAGAATGGAGGTTGCTGGGGCCAACCGGCGGCAAACCAGGGTTCGCAGATTGGGGTTCCTGAAATCGGGGGCAAGGAGTAGCAAGAAATAGAAGAGAGACAGACACAGCGGGTCCGGGATGTCCGCAGTCCAGGTAAAGACTGCCGAGACTGCCGGTTTATTTTCCACTCACCCTTCTTCCCTCCTCCTGACCCAGGGAACCTCCAGGTGTTACATTCATATGGTAATTCTCAGGTCATTTGCATAGAACAGGGCCAGAAAGCAATTAGACAATAAAGCCATCGTCTGATGCAAGCCAAGCTACAGTTTGATTCCACTCTGGCTCACAACAGGAGGTGAGTGAACTCACAGAATGGAGGTCTGTGAAGACAGAGAATAGAGGTGTGTGAAGTCAGAATGGAGGTGTGTGAAGTCAGAATTGAGGTGTGTGAAATCATAGAATGGAGATGTGTGAAGCCACAACGCAGGTGTGTGAACTCATGGAATGAAGGTGTGTGAAGTAAAATTGCAGGTGTGTGAATTCATAGAATGGAGGTGTGTGAAGTCATAGAATGGAGGTGTGTGAAGTCACAGAATGGAGGTGTGTGAAGTCATAGAATGGAGGTGTGTAAAGTCACAGAATAGAGGTGTGTGAAGTCATAGAATGGAGGTGTGTGAAGTCATAAAATGGAGGTGTGAGAATTCATAGATTGGAGGTGTGTGAAGTCACAATGGAGTTGTGTGAAGTCATAGAATGGTTGTTTTTGATGTCAACGAATGGAGGTGTGTGAAGTCATAGAATGGAGGTGTGTGAAGTCAGATTGGAGGTGTGTGAAATCACAGAATGGAGGTGTGTGCACTCAGAATGGAGGTGTGTGAAGTCACAGAATGGAGGTGTGTGAAGTCATAGAATGGAGGTTTGTGAAATCACAGAATGGAGGTGTGTTAATTCATTGAATGGAGGTGTGTGAAGTCATATGATCGAGGTGTGTGAAGTCACAGAATGGAGGTGTGTGAAGCCACAGAATGGAGGTGCATGAAGTCATAGAATGAAAGTGTGTGAAGTCATAGAAAGGAGGTGTGTGAACTCAGAATGGAGGTGTATGAAGTCACAGAATGGAGGTTTGTGAGGTCATAGAATGGAGGTGTGTGAAGTCAGAGAATGGATGTTTCTGAAGTAAGAATGAAGGTGTGTGAAGTCATAGAATGGAGATGTGTGAAGTCAAATTGGAGGTGTGTGAACTCATAGAATGGAGGTGTGTGAACTCATAGAATGGAGGTTTGTGAAGTCATGGAATGGCGGTGTGTGAAATCAAAGAATGGAGGTGTGTGAAGTGAAACAATAGAGGTGTGTGAAGTCACAGAATGGAGGTGTGTGAAGTCACATGTTGGAAGTGTGTGAAGTCAAAACGGAGGTGTGTGAAGTCACAGAATGGAGGTGTGTGAAGTCACAGAATGGAGGTGTGTGAAGTCAAAAAGCTGGTGTGTGAAGTCACAGAATGGAGTTGTGTGAATTCATAGAATGGAGCTGTGTGAAGTCAGAATGGAGGTGTGTGAAGTCAGAATGGAGGTGTGTGAAGTCATAGAATGGAGGTGTGTGAAGTCACAGAATGGAGGTGTGTGAAGTCATAGAATGGAGGTGTGTGATGTCACAGAATGGAGGTGTGTGAAGTCATAGAATGGAGGTGTGTGAAGTCATAGAATGGAGGTGTGTGAAGTCATAGAATGGAGGACTGTGAACTCAGAATGGAGGTTTGTGAAGTCATAGAATGGAGGTGTGTGAAGTCACAGAATGGAGGTGTGTGAAGTCATAGAATGGAGGTGTGTGAAGTCATAAAATGGAGGTGTGTGAATTCATAGAATGGAGGTGTGTGAAGTCACAATGGAGTTGTGTGAAGTCATAGAATGGTTGTTTTTGATGTCAACGAATGGAGGTGTGTGAAGTCATAGAATGGAGGTGTGTGAAGTCAGATGGGAGGTGTGTGAAATCACAGAATGGAGGTGTGTCAACTCAGAAATGAGGTGTGTGAAGTCATAGAATGGAGGTGTGTGAAGTCATAGAATGGAGGTGTGTGAAATCATAGAATGGAGGTCTGTGAAGTCAAAGAATTGAGGTGTGTGAAGTCAGAATGGAGGTGTGTGAAGTCAGAATGGAGGTGTGTGAAGTCACAGAATGGAGGTGTGTCAAATCAGAATGGAGGTGTGTGAAGTCACAGAATGGAGGTGTGTGAAGTCGTAGAATGGAGGTGTGTGAAGTCATAGAATGGAGGTGTGTGAAGTCAGAATGGAGGTGTGTGAAGTCACAGAATGGAGGTGTGTGAAGTCATAGAATGGAGGTGTGTGAAGTCATAAAATGGAGGTGTGTGAATTCATAGAATGGAGATGTGTGAAGGCACAATGGAGTTGTGTGAAGTCATAGAATGGTTGTTTTTGATGTCAACGAATGGAGGTGTGTGAAGTAGTAGAATGGAGGTGTGTGAAGTCAGATTGGAGGTGTGTGAAATCACAGAATGCAGGTGTGTGAATCACAGAATGGAGGTGTTTGAAATCACAGAATGGAGGTCTGTTAAGTCATAGAATGGATGTTTCTAAAGTAAGAATGAAGGTGTGTGAAGTCACAGAATGGAGTTATGTGAAGTCAAAATGGAGGTGTGTGAACTCATAGAATGGAGGTGTGTGAACTCATAGAATGGAGGTGTGTGAAGTCATGGAATGGAGGTGTGTGAAATGCAAGAATGGAGGTGTGTGAAGTCAAAGAATGGAGGTGTGTGAAGTCACAGAATGGAGGTTGCCGGGGCTAACCGGCGGCAAACCAGGGTTCGCAGATTGGGGTTCCTGAAATCGGGGGCAAGGACTAGCAAGAAATAGAAGAGAGACAGACACAGCGGGTCCGGGATGTCCGCAGTCCAGGTAAAGACTGCCGAGACTGCCGGTTTATTTTCCACTCACCCTTCTTCCCTCCTCCTGACCCAGGGAACCTCCAGGTGTTACATTCATATGGTAGTTCTCAGGTCATTTGCATAGAATAGGGCCAGAAAGCAATAAGACAATAAAGCCATCGTCTGATGCAAGCCAAGGTACAGTATGATTCCACTCTGGCTCACAACAGGAGGTGTGTGAAGTCACAGAATTGAAGTGTGTGAAGTCAAAAGGGAGGTGTGTGAAGTCACAGAATGGAGGTCTGTGAAGACACAGAATAGAGGTGTGTGAAGTCAGAATGGAGGTGTGTGAAGTCAGAATGGAGGTGTGTGAAATCATAGAATGGAGGTGTGTGAAGCCACAACGCAGGTGTGTGAACTCATGGAATGAAGGTGTGTGAAGTAAAATTGCAGGTGTGTGAATTCATAGAATGGAGGTGTGTGAAGTCATAGAATGGAGGTGTGTGAAGTCACAGAATGGAGGTGTGTGAAGTCATAGAATGGAGGTGTGTGAAGTCACAGAATGGAGGTGTGTGAAGTCATAGAATGGAGGTGTGTGAAGTCATAGAATGGAGGTGTGTGAAGTCATATAATGGAGGACTGTGAACTCAGAATGGAGGTTTGTGAAGTCATAGAATGGATGTGTGTGAAGTCACAGAATGGAGGTGTGTGCAGTCATAGAATGGACGTGTGTGAAGTCATAAAATGGAGGTGTGTGAATTCATAGAATGGAGGTGTGTGAAGTCACAATGGAGTTGTGTGAAGTCATAGAATGGTTGTTTTTGATGTCAACGAATGGAGGTGTGTGAAGTCATAGAATGGAGGTGTGTGAAGTCAGATTGCAGGTGTGTGAAGTCACAGAATGGAGGTGTGTGAAGTCATAGAATGGAGGTGTGTGAAGTCATAGAATGGAGGTGTGTGAAGTCACAGAATGGAGGTGTGTGAAGTCATAGAATGGATGTGTGTGAAGTCATAAAATGGAGGTGTGTGAATTCATAGAATGGAGGTGTGTGAAGTCACAATGGAGTTGTGTGAAGTCATAGAATGGTTGTTTTTGATGTCAACGAATGGAGGTGTGTGAAGTCATAGAATGGAGGTGTGTGAAGTCAGATTGGAGGTGTGTGAAATCACAGAATGCAGGTGTGTGAATCACAGAATGGAGGAGTTTGAAATCACAGAATGGAGGTATGTGAAGTCATAGAATGGATGTTTGTGAAGTAAGAATGAAGGTGTGTGAAGTCATAGAATAGAGGTGTGTGAAGTCAAAGAATGGAGGTGTGTGAAGTCACAGAATGGAGGTGTGTGAATTCACACAATGGAGGTGTGTGAAGTCCCGAATGGAGGTGTGCAGTCATGGAAGGGAGGTGGGTGAAGTCATAGAAAGAGATGAGAGTAGTCATAGAATGGAGGAGTGTGAAGTCATACAGTGGAGGTGACTGAAGACACAGATTCGAGGTTTGTGATGTCATAGAATGGAGGTGTGCAAAGTCAGAATGGAGGTGTGTGAAGTCATAGAATGGAGATTTGTGAATTCATAGAATGGAGGTGAGTGAAGTCAGAATGGAGGTGTGTGAAGTCACAGAATGGAGGTGTGTGAACTCAGAATGGAGGTGTGTGAAGTCATACAATGGAGGTGAGTGAAGTCAGAATGGAGGTGTGTGAAGTCACAGAATGGAGGTGTGTGAACTCAGAATGGAGGTGTGTAAAGTCATAGATGGAGGTGTGTGAAATCATAGTATGGAGGTGTGTGAAACCATAGAATGGAGTTTTGTGAAGACACACAATGGAGCTGTGTGAAGTCAGAATGGAGGTGTGTGAAGTCATAGAATGGAGGTGTGTGAAGTCAGAATGGAGGTATGTGAAGTCATAGAATCAAAGTGTGTGAAGTCACAGAATGGAGGTGTGTGAAGTCATAGAATGGAGGTGCGTGAAGTCACAGAATGGAGGTGTGGGAAGTCATAGAACGGAGGTGTGTGAAGTCATAGAATGGAGGTGTGTGAAGTCACAGAATGAAGGTGTGTGAATCACAGAATGGAGGTATGTGAACTCACAATGGAGGTGGGTGAAGTCACAGAATGGAGGTGTGTGAAGTCATAGAATGGAGGTGTGTGAAGTCACAGAATGAAGGTGTGTGAATTCATAGAATGGAGGTGTGTGAAGTCATAGAATGGAGGTGTGTGAAGTCATAGAATGGAGGTGTGTGAATTCATAGAATGGAGGTGTGTGAAGTCACAGAATGGAGGTTTGTGTACTCAAAATGGAGGTGTTTGAAGTCAAAGAATGGAGGTGTGTGAAGTCATAGAATGGAAGTGTGTGAAGTCATAGAATGGAGATGTGTGAACCCAGAATGCAGGTTTGTGAAGTCACAGAATGGAGGTTTGTGAAGTCATACAATGGAGGTGTGTGAAGTCATAGAATGGATGTTTCTAAAGTAAGAATGAAGGTGTGTGAAGTCACAGAATGGAGGTATGTGAAGTCAAAATGGAGGTGTGTGAACTCATAGAATGGAGGTGTGTGAACTCATAGAATGGAGTTGTGTGAAGTCATGGAATGGAGGTGTTTGAAGTCCAAGAATGGAGGTGTGTGAGGTCACAGAATGGAGGTTGCTGGGGCCATCCGGCGGCAAACCAGGGTTCGCAGATTGGGGTTCCCGAAATCGGGGGCAAGGACTAGCAAGAAATAGAAGAGAGACAGACACAGCGGGTCCGGGATGTCCGCAGTCCAGGTAAAGACTGCCGAGACTGCCGGTTTATTTTCCACTCACCCTTCTTCCCTCCTCCTGACCCAGGGAACCTCCAGGTGTTACATTCATATGGTAATTCTCAGGTCATTTGCATAGAACAGGGCCAGAAAGCAATAAGACAATAAAGCCATCGTCTGATGCAAGCCAAGCTACAGTTTGATTCCACTCTGGCTCACAACAGGAGGTGAGTGAACTCACAGAATGGAGGTCTGTGAAGACAGAGAATAGAGGTGTGTGAAGTCAGAATGGAGGTGTGTGAAGTCAGAATGGAGGTGTGTGAAATCATAGAATGGAGGTGTGTGAAGCCACAACGCAGGTGTGTGAACTCATGGAATGAAGGTTTGTGAAGTAAAATTGCAGGTGTGTGAATTCATAGAATGGAGGTGTGTGAAGTCATAGAATGGAGGTGTGTGAAGTCACAGAATGGAGGTGTGTGAAGTCATAGAATGGAGGTGTATGAAGTCACAGAATGGAGGTGTGTGAAGTCATAGAATGGAGGTGTGTGAAGTCATAAAATGGAGGTGTGTGAATTCATAGAATGGAGGTGTGTGAAGTCACAATGGAGTTGTGTGAAGTCGTAGAATGGTTTTTTTTGATGTCAACGAATGGAGGTGTGTGAAGTCATAGAATGGAGGTGTGTGAAGGCAGATTGGAGGTGTGTGAAATCACAGAATGCAGGTGTGTGAATCACAGAATGGAGGAGTTTGAAATCACAGAATGGAGGTATGTGAAGTCATAGAATGGATGTTTGTGAAGTAAGAATGAAGGTGTGTGAAGTCATAGAATAGAGGTGTGTGAAGTCAAAGAATGGAGGTGTGTGAAGTCACAGAATGGAGGTGTGTGAATTCACACAATGGAGGTGTGTGAAGTCCCGAATGGAGGTGTGCAGTCATGGAAGGGAGGTGGGTAAAGTCATAGAAAGAGATGAGAGTAGTCATAGAATGGAGGAGTGTGAAGTCATACAGTGGAGGTGACTGAAGACACAGATTCGAGGTTTGTGAAGTCATAGAATGGAGGTGTGCAAAGTCAGAATGGACGTGTGTGAAGTCATAGAATGGAGATTTGTGAATTCATAGAATGGAGGTGTGTGACGTCAAATTGAAGTGTGTGAAGTCATAGAATGGAGGCGTGTGAAGTCACAGAATGGAGGTGTGTGAAGTCATACAATGGAGGTGAGTGAAGTCAGAATGGAGGTGTGTGAAGTCACAGAATGGAGGTGTGTGAACTCAGAATGGAGGTGTGTGAAGTCATAGATGGAGGTGTGTGAAATCATAGTATGGAGGTGTGTGAAACCATAGAATGGAGTTTTGTGAAGACACACAATGGAGCTGTGTGAAGTAAGAATGGAGGTGTGTGAAGTCATAGAATGGAGGTGTGTGAAGTCAGAATGGAGGTATGTGAAATCATAGAATCAAGGTGTGCGAAGTCACAGAATGGAGGTGTGTGAAGTCATAGAATGGAGATGCGTGAAGTCACAGAATGGAGGTGTGTGAAGTCATAGAATGGAGGTGTGTGAAGTCACAGAATGAAGGTGTGTGAATCACAGAATGGAGGTATGTGAACTCACAATGGAGGTGGGTGAAGTCACAGAATGGAGGTGTGTGAAGTCATAGAATGGAGGTGTGTGAAGTCACAGAATGAATGTGCGTATTCATAGAATGGAGGTGTGTGAAGTCATAGAATGGAGGTGTGTGAAGTCATAGAATGGAGGTGTGTGAATTCATAGAATTGAGGTGTGTGAAGTCACAGAATGGAGGTTTGTGTACTCAAAATGGAGGTGTTTGAAGTCAAAGAATGGAGGTGTGTGAAGTCATAGAATGGAAGTGTGTGAAGTCATAGAATGGAGGTGTGTGAACCCAGAATGCAGGTTTGTGAAGTCACAGAATGGAGGTATGTGAAGTCAAAATGGAGGTGTGTGAACTCATAGAATGGAGGTGTGTGAACTCATAGAATGGAGGTGTGTGAACTCATAGAATGGAGTTGTGTGAAGTCATGGAATATAGGTGTTTGAAGTCCAAGAATGGAGGTGTGTGAGGTCACAGAATGGAGGTTGCTGGGGCCAACCGGCGGCAAACCAGGGTTCGCAGATTGGGGTTCCTGAAATCGGGGGCAAGGAGTAGCAAGAAATAGAAGAGAGACAGACACAGCGGGTCCGGGATGTCCGCAGTCCAGGTAAAGACTGCCGAGACTGCCGGTTTATTTTCCACTCACCCTTCTTCCCTCCTCCTGACCCAGGGAACCTCCAGGTGTTACATTCATATGGTAATTCTCAGGTCATTTGCATAGAACAGGGCCAGAAAGCAATTAGACAATAAAGCCATCGTCTGATGCAAGCCAAGCTACAGTTTGATTCCACTCTGGCTCACAACAGGAGGTGAGTGAACTCACAGAATGGAGGTCTGTGAAGACAGAGAATAGAGGTGTGTGAAGTCAGAATGGAGGTGTGTGAAGTCAGAATTGAGGTGTGTGAAATCATAGAATGGAGATGTGTGAAGCCACAACGCAGGTGTGTGAACTCATGGAATGAAGGTGTGTGAAGTAAAATTGCAGGTGTGTGAATTCATAGAATGGAGGTGTGTGAAGTCATAGAATGGAGGTGTGTGAAGTCACAGAATGGAGGTGTGTGAAGTCATAGAATGGAGGTGTGTAAAGTCACAGAATAGAGGTGTGTGAAGTCATAGAATGGAGGTGTGTGAAGTCATAAAATGGAGGTGTGAGAATTCATAGATTGGAGGTGTGTGAAGTCACAATGGAGTTGTGTGAAGTCATAGAATGGTTGTTTTTGATGTCAACGAATGGAGGTGTGTGAAGTCATAGAATGGAGGTGTGTGAAGTCAGATTGGAGGTGTGTGAAATCACAGAATGGAGGTGTGTGCACTCAGAATGGAGGTGTGTGAAGTCACAGAATGGAGGTGTGTGAAGTCATAGAATGGAGGTTTGTGAAATCACAGAATGGAGGTGTGTTAATTCATTGAATGGAGGTGTGTGAAGTCATATGATCGAGGTGTGTGAAGTCACAGAATGGAGGTGTGTGAAGCCACAGAATGGAGGTGCATGAAGTCATAGAATGAAAGTGTGTGAAGTCATAGAAAGGAGGTGTGTGAACTCAGAATGGAGGTGTATGAAGTCACAGAATGGAGGTTTGTGAGGTCATAGAATGGAGGTGTGTGAAGTCAGAGAATGGATGTTTCTGAAGTAAGAATGAAGGTGTGTGAAGTCATAGAATGGAGATGTGTGAAGTCAAATTGGAGGTGTGTGAACTCATAGAATGGAGGTGTGTGAACTCATAGAATGGAGGTTTGTGAAGTCATGGAATGGCGGTGTGTGAAATCAAAGAATGGAGGTGTGTGAAGTGAAACAATAGAGGTGTGTGAAGTCACAGAATGGAGGTGTGTGAAGTCACATGTTGGAAGTGTGTGAAGTCAAAACGGAGGTGTGTGAAGTCACAGAATGGAGGTGTGTGAAGTCACAGAATGGAGGTGTGTGAAGTCAAAAAGCTGGTGTGTGAAGTCACAGAATGGAGTTGTGTGAATTCATAGAATGGAGCTGTGTGAAGTCAGAATGGAGGTGTGTGAAGTCAGAATGGAGGTGTGTGAAGTCATAGAATGGAGGTGTGTGAAGTCACAGAATGGAGGTGTGTGAAGTCATAGAATGGAGGTGTGTGATGTCACAGAATGGAGGTGTGTGAAGTCATAGAATGGAGGTGTGTGAAGTCATAGAATGGAGGTGTGTGAAGTCATAGAATGGAGGACTGTGAACTCAGAATGGAGGTTTGTGAAGTCATAGAATGGAGGTGTGTGAAGTCACAGAATGGAGGTGTGTGAAGTCATAGAATGGAGGTGTGTGAAGTCATAAAATGGAGGTGTGTGAATTCATAGAATGGAGGTGTGTGAAGTCACAATGGAGTTGTGTGAAGTCATAGAATGGTTGTTTTTGATGTCAACGAATGGAGGTGTGTGAAGTCATAGAATGGAGGTGTGTGAAGTCAGATGGGAGGTGTGTGAAATCACAGAATGGAGGTGTGTCAACTCAGAAATGAGGTGTGTGAAGTCATAGAATGGAGGTGTGTGAAGTCATAGAATGGAGGTGTGTGAAATCATAGAATGGAGGTCTGTGAAGTCAAAGAATTGAGGTGTGTGAAGTCAGAATGGAGGTGTGTGAAGTCAGAATGGAGGTGTGTGAAGTCACAGAATGGAGGTGTGTCAAATCAGAATGGAGGTGTGTGAAGTCACAGAATGGAGGTGTGTGAAGTCGTAGAATGGAGGTGTGTGAAGTCATAGAATGGAGGTGTGTGAAGTCAGAATGGAGGTGTGTGAAGTCACAGAATGGAGGTGTGTGAAGTCATAGAATGGAGGTGTGTGAAGTCATAAAATGGAGGTGTGTGAATTCATAGAATGGAGATGTGTGAAGGCACAATGGAGTTGTGTGAAGTCATAGAATGGTTGTTTTTGATGTCAACGAATGGAGGTGTGTGAAGTAGTAGAATGGAGGTGTGTGAAGTCAGATTGGAGGTGTGTGAAATCACAGAATGCAGGTGTGTGAATCACAGAATGGAGGTGTTTGAAATCACAGAATGGAGGTCTGTTAAGTCATAGAATGGATGTTTCTAAAGTAAGAATGAAGGTGTGTGAAGTCACAGAATGGAGTTATGTGAAGTCAAAATGGAGGTGTGTGAACTCATAGAATGGAGGTGTGTGAACTCATAGAATGGAGGTGTGTGAAGTCATGGAATGGAGGTGTGTGAAATGCAAGAATGGAGGTGTGTGAAGTCAAAGAATGGAGGTGTGTGAAGTCACAGAATGGAGGTTGCCGGGGCTAACCGGCGGCAAACCAGGGTTCGCAGATTGGGGTTCCTGAAATCGGGGGCAAGGACTAGCAAGAAATAGAAGAGAGACAGACACAGCGGGTCCGGGATGTCCGCAGTCCAGGTAAAGACTGCCGAGACTGCCGGTTTATTTTCCACTCACCCTTCTTCCCTCCTCCTGACCCAGGGAACCTCCAGGTGTTACATTCATATGGTAGTTCTCAGGTCATTTGCATAGAATAGGGCCAGAAAGCAATAAGACAATAAAGCCATCGTCTGATGCAAGCCAAGGTACAGTATGATTCCACTCTGGCTCACAACAGGAGGTGTGTGAAGTCACAGAATTGAAGTGTGTGAAGTCAAAAGGGAGGTGTGTGAAGTCACAGAATGGAGGTCTGTGAAGACACAGAATAGAGGTGTGTGAAGTCAGAATGGAGGTGTGTGAAGTCAGAATGGAGGTGTGTGAAATCATAGAATGGAGGTGTGTGAAGCCACAACGCAGGTGTGTGAACTCATGGAATGAAGGTGTGTGAAGTAAAATTGCAGGTGTGTGAATTCATAGAATGGAGGTGTGTGAAGTCATAGAATGGAGGTGTGTGAAGTCACAGAATGGAGGTGTGTGAAGTCATAGAATGGAGGTGTGTGAAGTCACAGAATGGAGGTGTGTGAAGTCATAGAATGGAGGTGTGTGAAGTCATAGAATGGAGGTGTGTGAAGTCATATAATGGAGGACTGTGAACTCAGAATGGAGGTTTGTGAAGTCATAGAATGGATGTGTGTGAAGTCACAGAATGGAGGTGTGTGCAGTCATAGAATGGACGTGTGTGAAGTCATAAAATGGAGGTGTGTGAATTCATAGAATGGAGGTGTGTGAAGTCACAATGGAGTTGTGTGAAGTCATAGAATGGTTGTTTTTGATGTCAACGAATGGAGGTGTGTGAAGTCATAGAATGGAGGTGTGTGAAGTCAGATTGCAGGTGTGTGAAGTCACAGAATGGAGGTGTGTGAAGTCATAGAATGGAGGTGTGTGAAGTCATAGAATGGAGGTGTGTGAAGTCACAGAATGGAGGTGTGTGAAGTCATAGAATGGATGTGTGTGAAGTCATAAAATGGAGGTGTGTGAATTCATAGAATGGAGGTGTGTGAAGTCACAATGGAGTTGTGTGAAGTCATAGAATGGTTGTTTTTGATGTCAACGAATGGAGGTGTGTGAAGTCATAGAATGGAGGTGTGTGAAGTCAGATTGGAGGTGTGTGAAATCACAGAATGCAGGTGTGTGAATCACAGAATGGAGGAGTTTGAAATCACAGAATGGAGGTATGTGAAGTCATAGAATGGATGTTTGTGAAGTAAGAATGAAGGTGTGTGAAGTCATAGAATAGAGGTGTGTGAAGTCAAAGAATGGAGGTGTGTGAAGTCACAGAATGGAGGTGTGTGAATTCACACAATGGAGGTGTGTGAAGTCCCGAATGGAGGTGTGCAGTCATGGAAGGGAGGTGGGTGAAGTCATAGAAAGAGATGAGAGTAGTCATAGAATGGAGGAGTGTGAAGTCATACAGTGGAGGTGACTGAAGACACAGATTCGAGGTTTGTGATGTCATAGAATGGAGGTGTGCAAAGTCAGAATGGAGGTGTGTGAAGTCATAGAATGGAGATTTGTGAATTCATAGAATGGAGGTGAGTGAAGTCAGAATGGAGGTGTGTGAAGTCACAGAATGGAGGTGTGTGAACTCAGAATGGAGGTGTGTGAAGTCATACAATGGAGGTGAGTGAAGTCAGAATGGAGGTGTGTGAAGTCACAGAATGGAGGTGTGTGAACTCAGAATGGAGGTGTGTAAAGTCATAGATGGAGGTGTGTGAAATCATAGTATGGAGGTGTGTGAAACCATAGAATGGAGTTTTGTGAAGACACACAATGGAGCTGTGTGAAGTCAGAATGGAGGTGTGTGAAGTCATAGAATGGAGGTGTGTGAAGTCAGAATGGAGGTATGTGAAGTCATAGAATCAAAGTGTGTGAAGTCACAGAATGGAGGTGTGTGAAGTCATAGAATGGAGGTGCGTGAAGTCACAGAATGGAGGTGTGGGAAGTCATAGAACGGAGGTGTGTGAAGTCATAGAATGGAGGTGTGTGAAGTCACAGAATGAAGGTGTGTGAATCACAGAATGGAGGTATGTGAACTCACAATGGAGGTGGGTGAAGTCACAGAATGGAGGTGTGTGAAGTCATAGAATGGAGGTGTGTGAAGTCACAGAATGAAGGTGTGTGAATTCATAGAATGGAGGTGTGTGAAGTCATAGAATGGAGGTGTGTGAAGTCATAGAATGGAGGTGTGTGAATTCATAGAATGGAGGTGTGTGAAGTCACAGAATGGAGGTTTGTGTACTCAAAATGGAGGTGTTTGAAGTCAAAGAATGGAGGTGTGTGAAGTCATAGAATGGAAGTGTGTGAAGTCATAGAATGGAGATGTGTGAACCCAGAATGCAGGTTTGTGAAGTCACAGAATGGAGGTTTGTGAAGTCATACAATGGAGGTGTGTGAAGTCATAGAATGGATGTTTCTAAAGTAAGAATGAAGGTGTGTGAAGTCACAGAATGGAGGTATGTGAAGTCAAAATGGAGGTGTGTGAACTCATAGAATGGAGGTGTGTGAAGCCACAACGCAGGTGTGTGAACTCATGGAATGAAGGTTTGTGAAGTAAAATTGCAGGTGTGTGAATTCATAGAATGGAGGTGTGTGAAGTCATAGAATGGAGGTGTGTGAAGTCACAGAATGGAGGTGTGTGAAGTCATAGAATGGAGGTGTATGAAGTCACAGAATGGAGGTGTGTGAAGTCATAGAATGGAGGTGTGTGAAGTCATAAAATGGAGGTGTGTGAATTCATAGAATGGAGGTGTGTGAAGTCACAATGGAGTTGTGTGAAGTCGTAGAATGGTTTTTTTTGATGTCAACGAATGGAGGTGTGTGAAGTCATAGAATGGAGGTGTGTGAAGGCAGATTGGAGGTGTGTGAAATCACAGAATGCAGGTGTGTGAATCACAGAATGGAGGAGTTTGAAATCACAGAATGGAGGTATGTGAAGTCATAGAATGGATGTTTGTGAAGTAAGAATGAAGGTGTGTGAAGTCATAGAATAGAGGTGTGTGAAGTCAAAGAATGGAGGTGTGTGAAGTCACAGAATGGAGGTGTGTGAATTCACACAATGGAGGTGTGTGAAGTCCCGAATGGAGGTGTGCAGTCATGGAAGGGAGGTGGGTAAAGTCATAGAAAGAGATGAGAGTAGTCATAGAATGGAGGAGTGTGAAGTCATACAGTGGAGGTGACTGAAGACACAGATTCGAGGTTTGTGAAGTCATAGAATGGAGGTGTGCAAAGTCAGAATGGACGTGTGTGAAGTCATAGAATGGAGATTTGTGAATTCATAGAATGGAGGTGTGTGACGTCAAATTGAAGTGTGTGAAGTCATAGAATGGAGGCGTGTGAAGTCACAGAATGGAGGTGTGTGAAGTCATACAATGGAGGTGAGTGAAGTCAGAATGGAGGTGTGTGAAGTCACAGAATGGAGGTGTGTGAACTCAGAATGGAGGTGTGTGAAGTCATAGATGGAGGTGTGTGAAATCATAGTATGGAGGTGTGTGAAACCATAGAATGGAGTTTTGTGAAGACACACAATGGAGCTGTGTGAAGTAAGAATGGAGGTGTGTGAAGTCATAGAATGGAGGTGTGTGAAGTCAGAATGGAGGTATGTGAAATCATAGAATCAAGGTGTGCGAAGTCACAGAATGGAGGTGTGTGAAGTCATAGAATGGAGATGCGTGAAGTCACAGAATGGAGGTGTGTGAAGTCATAGAATGGAGGTGTGTGAAGTCACAGAATGAAGGTGTGTGAATCACAGAATGGAGGTATGTGAACTCACAATGGAGGTGGGTGAAGTCACAGAATGGAGGTGTGTGAAGTCATAGAATGGAGGTGTGTGAAGTCACAGAATGAATGTGCGTATTCATAGAATGGAGGTGTGTGAAGTCATAGAATGGAGGTGTGTGAAGTCATAGAATGGAGGTGTGTGAATTCATAGAATTGAGGTGTGTGAAGTCACAGAATGGAGGTTTGTGTACTCAAAATGGAGGTGTTTGAAGTCAAAGAATGGAGGTGTGTGAAGTCATAGAATGGAAGTGTGTGAAGTCATAGAATGGAGGTGTGTGAACCCAGAATGCAGGTTTGTGAAGTCACAGAATGGAGGTATGTGAAGTCAAAATGGAGGTGTGTGAACTCATAGAATGGAGGTGTGTGAACTCATAGAATGGAGGTGTGTGAACTCATAGAATGGAGTTGTGTGAAGTCATGGAATATAGGTGTTTGAAGTCCAAGAATGGAGGTGTGTGAGGTCACAGAATGGAGGTTGCTGGGGCCAACCGGCGGCAAACCAGGGTTCGCAGATTGGGGTTCCTGAAATCGGGGGCAAGGAGTAGCAAGAAATAGAAGAGAGACAGACACAGCGGGTCCGGGATGTCCGCAGTCCAGGTAAAGACTGCCGAGACTGCCGGTTTATTTTCCACTCACCCTTCTTCCCTCCTCCTGACCCAGGGAACCTCCAGGTGTTACATTCATATGGTAATTCTCAGGTCATTTGCATAGAACAGGGCCAGAAAGCAATTAGACAATAAAGCCATCGTCTGATGCAAGCCAAGCTACAGTTTGATTCCACTCTGGCTCACAACAGGAGGTGAGTGAACTCACAGAATGGAGGTCTGTGAAGACAGAGAATAGAGGTGTGTGAAGTCAGAATGGAGGTGTGTGAAGTCAGAATTGAGGTGTGTGAAATCATAGAATGGAGATGTGTGAAGCCACAACGCAGGTGTGTGAACTCATGGAATGAAGGTGTGTGAAGTAAAATTGCAGGTGTGTGAATTCATAGAATGGAGGTGTGTGAAGTCATAGAATGGAGGTGTGTGAAGTCACAGAATGGAGGTGTGTGAAGTCATAGAATGGAGGTGTGTAAAGTCACAGAATAGAGGTGTGTGAAGTCATAGAATGGAGGTGTGTGAAGTCATAAAATGGAGGTGTGAGAATTCATAGATTGGAGGTGTGTGAAGTCACAATGGAGTTGTGTGAAGTCATAGAATGGTTGTTTTTGATGTCAACGAATGGAGGTGTGTGAAGTCATAGAATGGAGGTGTGTGAAGTCAGATTGGAGGTGTGTGAAATCACAGAATGGAGGTGTGTGCACTCAGAATGGAGGTGTGTGAAGTCACAGAATGGAGGTGTGTGAAGTCATAGAATGGAGGTTTGTGAAATCACAGAATGGAGGTGTGTTAATTCATTGAATGGAGGTGTGTGAAGTCATATGATCGAGGTGTGTGAAGTCACAGAATGGAGGTGTGTGAAGCCACAGAATGGAGGTGCATGAAGTCATAGAATGAAAGTGTGTGAAGTCATAGAAAGGAGGTGTGTGAACTCAGAATGGAGGTGTATGAAGTCACAGAATGGAGGTTTGTGAGGTCATAGAATGGAGGTGTGTGAAGTCAGAGAATGGATGTTTCTGAAGTAAGAATGAAGGTGTGTGAAGTCATAGAATGGAGATGTGTGAAGTCAAATTGGAGGTGTGTGAACTCATAGAATGGAGGTGTGTGAACTCATAGAATGGAGGTTTGTGAAGTCATGGAATGGCGGTGTGTGAAATCAAAGAATGGAGGTGTGTGAAGTGAAACAATAGAGGTGTGTGAAGTCACAGAATGGAGGTGTGTGAAGTCACATGTTGGAAGTGTGTGAAGTCAAAACGGAGGTGTGTGAAGTCACAGAATGGAGGTGTGTGAAGTCACAGAATGGAGGTGTGTGAAGTCAAAAAGCTGGTGTGTGAAGTCACAGAATGGAGTTGTGTGAATTCATAGAATGGAGCTGTGTGAAGTCAGAATGGAGGTGTGTGAAGTCAGAATGGAGGTGTGTGAAGTCAGAATAGAGGTATGTGAAGTCACAGAATGGACATGTGTGAAGTCATAGAATGGAGGTGTGTGAAATCATAGAATGAAGGTGTGTGAAGTAAGAATGGAGGTGTGTAACTTCACAGAATTGAGGTCTGTGAAGTCAGAGAATGGAGGTGTGTTAAGTCAGAATGAAGGTCTTTGAAGTCATAGAATGGAGGTGTGTGAAGTCACAGGATGGAGGTGTGTGAAATCATAGAATGGAGGTGTGTGAAGTCATAGAATTGAGGTGTGTGAAGTCATAGAATAGAGGTGTGTTATGTCACAGAATGGAGGTGTGTGAAGTCAGAATGGAGGTGTGTGAAGTCATAGACTGAGGTGGGTGTAGTCATAGAAAGGAGATGTGGGAAGTCATAGAATGGAGGAGTGTGAAGTCATAGAGTGGAGGTGAGTGAAGTCACAGATTCTAGGTCTGTGATGTCATAGAATGGAGGTGTGTGAAGTCAGAATGGAGGTGTGAGAAATCATAGAATGGAGGTGTGTGAAGTCACAATGGAGTTGTGTGAAGTCATAGAATGGTTGTTTTTGATGTCAACGAATGGAGGTGTGTGAAGTCATAGAATGGATTTGTGTGAAATCAGATTGGAGGTGTGTGAAATCACAGAATGGAGGTGTGTCAACTCAGAAATGAGGTGTGTGAAGTCATAGAATGGAGGTGTGTGAAGTCATACAATGGAATTGTGTGAAATTATAGAATGGAGGTGTGTGAAGTCAAAGAATTGAGGTGTGTGAAGTCAGAATGGAGGTGTGTGAAGTCAGAATGGAGGTGTGTGAAGTCATAGAATAGAAGTGTGTGAAGTCATAGAATGGAGGTCTGTGAACTCAGAATGGGGGTTTGTGAAGTCATAGAATGGAGGTGTGTGAAGTCAGAATGGAGGTGTGTCACGTCACAGAATTGAGGTCTGTGAAGTCAGAGAATGGAGGTGTGTGAAGTCAGAATGAAGGTCTTTGAAGTCATAGAATGGTGGTGTGTGAAGTCACAGAATGGAGGTGTGTGAAGTCATAAAATGGAGGTGTGTGAAGTCATAGAATTGAGGTGTGTGAAGTCATAGAATGGAGGTGTGTTAAGTCACAGAATGGAGGTGTGTGAACTCAGAATGGAGGTGTGTGAAGGCATAGACTGAGGTGGGTGTAGTCATAGAAAGGAGACGTGGGAAGTCATAGAATGGAGGAGTGTGAAGTCATAGAGTGGAGGTGAGTGAAGTCACAGATTCGAGGTCTGTGATGTCATAGAATGGAGGTGTGTGAAATCAGAATGGAGGTGTGTGAAATCATAGAATGGAGATGTGTGAACTCATAGAATGGAGTTGTGTGACGTCACAATGAAAGAGTGTGAAGTCATAGAATGGAGGTGTGAGAAGTCACAGAATGGATGTGTGTGAAGTCATAAAATGAAGGTGTGTGAAGTCAGAATGGAGGTGTGTGAAGTCACAGAATGGAGGTGTGTGAACTCAGAATGGAGGTGTGTAAAGTCATAGATGGAGGTGTGTGTAGTCATAGTATGGAGGTGTGTGAAATCACAGAATGGAGTTTTGTGAAGTCACAGAATGGAGCTGTGTGAAGTCAGAACGGAGGTGTGTGAAGTCATAGAATGGAGGTGTGTGAAGTCAGAATGGAGGTGTGTGAACTCACAGAATGGAGATGTGTGAAGTCACAGAATGGAGGTGTGTGAAGTCATAGAATGGAGGTGAGTGAAGTCATAGAATGGAGGTGTGTGAAGTCAGAATGGAGGTGTGTGAAGTCACAGTATTGAGGTGTGTGAAGTCACAGAATGGATGTTTGTGAAGTAAGAATGAAGGTGTTTGACGTCATAGAGTGGAGGTGTGTGACGTCACAGAATGGAGGTGTGTGAATACATACAGTGGAGGTGTGTGTAGTCAGAATGGAATTTTGTGAAGTCACAGAATTGAGCTGTGTGAATTCAGAATGGAGGTGTGTGAAGTCATAGAATGGAGGTGTGTGAAGTCAGAATGGAGGTGTGTGAACTCATAGAATGGAGGTGTGTGTAGTCACAAGGGTGGTGTTTGAAGTCATAGAATGGAGGTGAGTGAAGTCACAGAATGGAGGTGTGTGAAGTCATAGAATGGAGGTGTGGGAAGTCATAGAATGGGTGTTTGTGAAGTAAGAATGAAGGTGTGTGAAGTCATAGAATGGAGGTGTGTGAAGTCACAGAATGGAGGTGTGGGAAGTCACAGATTGCAGGAGTGTGAAGTCAGAGAATAGAGGTGTGTGAATCCAGAATGGAGGTGTGTAAAGTCACAGAATGGAGGTGTGTGAAGTCATAGAATGGAAGTGTGTGAAATCAAAGAATGGAGGTGTGTCAACTCAGAAATGAGGTGTGTGAAGTCATAGAATGGAGGTGTGTGAAGTCATACAATGGAATTGTGTGAAATTATAGAATGGAGGTGTGTGAAGTCAAAGAATTGAGGTGTGTGAAGTCAGAATGGAGGTGTGTGAAGTCAGAATGGAGGTGTGTGAAGTCAAAGAATGGAAGTGTGTGAAGTCATAGAATGGAGGTCTGTGAAATCAGAATGGGGGTTTGTGAAGTCATAGAATGGAGGTGTGTGAAGTCAGAATGTAGGTGTGTCACGTCACAGAATTGAGGTCTGTGAAGTCAGAGAATGGAGGTGTGTGAATTCAGAATGAAGGTCTTTGAAGTCATAGAATGGAGGTGTGTGAAGTCACAGAATGGAGGTGTGTGAAGTCATAAAATGGAGGTGTGTGAAGTCATAGAATTGAGGTGTGTGAAGTCATAGAATGGAGGTGTGTTAAGTCACAGAATGGAGGTGTGTGAACTCAGAATGGAGGTGTGTGAAGTCATAGACTGAGGTGGGTGTAGTCATAGAAAGGAGACGTGCGAAGTCATAGAATGGAGGAGTGTGAAGTCATAGAGTGGAGGTGAGTGAAGTCACAGATTCGAGGTCTGTGATGTCATAGAATGGAGGTGTGTGAAGTCAGAATGGAGGTGTGTGAAATCATAGAATGGAGATGTGTGAACTCATAGAATGGAGTTGTGTGACGTCACAATGAAAGAGTGTGAAGTCATAGAATGGAGGTGTGAGAAGTCACAGAATGGATGTGTGTGAAGTCATAAAATGAAGGTGTGTGAAGTCAGAATGGAGGTGTGTGAAGTCACAGAATGGAGGTGTGTGAACTCAGAATGGAGGTGTGTAAAGTCATAGATGGAGGTGTGTGAAGTCATAGTATGGAGGTGTGTGAAATCACAGAATGGAGTTTTGTGAAGTCACAGAATGGAGCTGTGTGAAGTCAGAACGGAGGTGTGTGAAGTCATAGAATGGAGGCGTGTGAAGTCAGAATGGAGGTGTGTGAACTCATAGAATGGAGATGTGTGAAGTCACAGAATGGAGGTGTGTGAAGTCATAGAATGGAGGTGAGTGAAGTCATAGAATTGAGGTGTGTGAAGTCAGAATGGAGGTGTGTGAAGTCACAGTATTGAGGTGTGTGAAGTCACAGAATGGATGTTTGTGAAGTAAGAATGAAGGTGTTTGACGTCATAGAGTGGAGGTGTGTGACGTCACAGAATGGAGGTGTGTGAATACATACAATGGAAGTGTGTGTAGTCAGAATGGAATTTTGTGAAGTCACAGAATTGAGCTGTGTGAATTCAGAATGGAGGTGTGTGAAGTCATAGAATGGAGGTGTGTGAAGTCAGAATGGAGGTGTGTGAACTCATAGAATGGAGGTGTGTGTAGTCACAAGGGAGGTGTTTGAAGTCATAGAATGGAGGTGAGTGAAGTCACAGAATGGAGGTGTGTGAAGTCATAGAATGGAGGTGTGGGAAGTCATAGAATGGGTGTTTGTGAAGTAAGAATGAAGGTGTGTGAAGTCATAGAATGGAGGTGTGTGAAGTCACAGAATGGAGGTGTGGGAAGTCACAGATTGCAGGAGTGTGAAGTCAGAGAATAGAGGTGTGTGAACCCAGAATGGAGGTGTGTAAAGTCACAGAATGGAGGTGTGTGAAGTCATAGAATGGAAGTGTGTGAAATCAAAGAATGGAGGTGTGTGAAGTCACAGAATGGACGGTATGAAGTCATAGAATGGAGGTGTGTGAAGTCACAGAATTGAGGTGTTTGAAGTCATATGTTGGAGGTGTGTGAAATCAAAATGCATGTGTGAAGTCATAGAATGGAGGTGTGTGAAGTCATAGAATGGACGTGTGTGAAGTCACAGATTGGAGGTGTGTGAAGTCACAGATTCGAGGTGTGAGAAGTCACAGAATGAAAGTGTGTGAACTCAGAATGGAGGTGTGTGAAGTCACAGAATGGAGGTGTGTGAAATCATAAAATGGAAGTGTGTGAAGTCATAGAATGGAGGTGTGTGAAGTCAGAATGGAGGTGTGTGAAGTCACCGAATGGAGTTGTGTGAACTCAGAATGGAGGTGTGTGAAGTCACAGAATGGAGGTGTGTGAAGTCAGAATGGAAGTGTGTGAAGTCACAGAATTCAGGTGTGTGAAGTCACAGAATAGAGGTGTGTGAAGTCAGAATGCAGGTGTGAAGTCACAGAAGGGAGGTGTGTGAAGTCACAGAATGGATGTTTGTGAAGAAAGAATGAAGGTGTTTGAAGTCATAGAATGGAGGTGTGTGACGTCACAGAATGGAGGTGTGTGAAGTTATAGAATGGAGGTCTGTGAAGTCAGAATTGAGGTGTGTGAAGTCATACAAAGAAGGTGTGTGAAGTCAGAATGGAGGTGTGTGAAGTCACAGAATGGAGGTGTGTGAACTCACAATGGGGGTGTGTGAAGTCATAGATGGAGGTGTGTGAAGACATAGTATGGAGGTGGGTAGAATCATAGAATGGAGTTTTGTGAAGTCACAGAATGGAGCTGTGTGAAGTCAGAATGGGGGTGTGTGAACTCATAGAATGGAGGTGTGTGAAGTCACAATGGAGGTGTGTGAAATCTTAGAATGGAGGTGTGTGAAGTCATAGAATGGATTTTTGTGAAATAAGAATGAAGGTGTGTGAAGTCATAGAATGGAGGTGTGTGAAGTCAGAATGGAGGTGTGTGAAGTCATAGAATGGAGGTGTGTGAAGTCAGAATGGAGGTGTGAAGTCATAGAATGGAGGTGGGTGAAGTCACAGAAATTAGGTGTGGGAAGTCATAGAATGGAGAAGTGTGTAGTCTTACAGTGGAGGTGAGTGAAGTTACAGATTCGAGGTCTGTGAAGTCATAGAATGGAGGTGTGGGAAGTCAGAATGTAGGTGTTGCAAGTCATAGAATAGAGGTGTGTGAAGTCAGAATGGAGGTGTGTGAAGTCATAGAATGGAGGTGTGTGAACTCATAGAATGGAGGTGTGTGACGTCACAATGGAAGTTTGTGAACTCATAGAATGGAGGTGTGTGAAGTCACAGAATGGAGGTGTGTGAAGTCATACAATGGAGGTGTGTGAAGCCGGAATGGAGGTGTGTGAAGTCACAGAATGGAGGTGTGTGAACTCAGAATGGAAGTGTGTGAAATCATAGATGGAGGTGTGTGAAGTCATAGTATGGAGATATGTGAAATCATAGAATGGAGTTTTGTGAAGTCACAGAATGTAGTTGTGTGAGTCAGAATTGAGGTGTGTGAAGTCATAGAATGTAGATGTGGGAAGTCATAGAATGGAGTATTGTGAAGTCACCGAAGGGAGGTTTGTGAAGTCATAGATTGGAGGTATGAGAAATCAAATTAGAGGGGTGTGAAGTCGGAGAATGGAGGTGTGTGAAGTCATAGAATGGAGGTGGGTGAAATCATAGAATGGAGGTGTGTGAATTCAGATTGGAGGTGTGTGAAGTCATAGAATGGAGGCGTGTCAACTCAGAAAGGAGGTGTGTGAAGTCATAGAATGGAGGTGAGTGAAGTCATAGAATGGAGGTGTGTGAAATCATAGAATGGAGGTGTGTGACGTCACAATGGAAGTTTGTGAATTCATAGAATGGAGGTGTGTGAAGTCACAGAATGGAGGTGTGTGAAGTCAGAATGGAGGTGTAAAGTCATAGAATGGAGTTGGGTGAAGTCACCGAAATTAGGTGTGTGAAGTCATAGAATGGAGGTGTGTGAACTCATAGAATGGAGGTGTGTGACATCACAATGGAAGTTTGTGAAGTCATAGAATGGAGGTGTGTGAAGTCAAAGAATGGAGGTGTGTGAAGTCATACAATGGAGGTGTGTGAAGTCAGAATGGAGGTGTGTGAAGTCACGGAATGGAGGTGTGTGAAGTCATACAATGGAGGTGTGTGAAGACAGAATGGAGGTGTGTGAAGTCACAGAATGGAGGTGTGTGAACTCCTAATGGAGGTGTGTGAAGTCATAGATGGAGGTGTGTGAAGTCATAGTATGGAGATATGTGAAATCATAGAATGGAGTTTTGTGAAGTCACAAAATGGAGTTGTGTGAGTCAGAATTGAGGTGTGTGAAGTCATAGAATGTAGATGTGTGAAGTCATAGAATGGAGTATTGTGAAGTCACCGAAGTGAGGTTTGTGAAGTTATAGAATGGAGGTATGAGAAATCAAATTAGAGGGATGTGAAGTCGGAGAATGGAGGTGTGTGAAGTCAAAATGGATGTGTGAAGTCATAGAATGTAGGTGTGTGAAGTCCTAGAATGGAGGTGTGTGAAGTCACAGAATGGAGGTGTGTGAATTCAGAATAGAGGTGTGTGAAGTCACAGAATGGAGGTGTGTGAAGTCACAGGATGGAAGGGTGTGAAGTCATAGAATGGACGTGTGTGAAGTCAGAAGAGAGGTGTGTTAAGTCACCGAATGGAGTTTTGTGAACTCAGTGTGGAGGTGTGTGAAGTCACAGAATGGAGGTTTATGAAGTCATAGATGGAGGTGAGTGAGGTCATAGAATGGATGTTTCTGAAGTAAGAATGAAGGTGTGTGAAGTCATAGAATGGAGGTGTGTGAAGTCATTGAATGGAGGTGTGTGAAGTCAGTGAATGGAATGTGTGAAGTCAGAATGGAGGTGTGAAGTCATAGAATGAAGGTGGATGAAGTCATAGAAAGGAGGTGTGGGAAGTCATAGAATGGAGGAGTGTGAAGTCATACAGTGGAGGTGAGTGAAGTCACAGATTCGAGGTCTGTGAAGTCATAGATTGGAGGTGTGTGATGTCAGAATGGAGGTGTGCGAATTCACAGAATAGAGGTTTGTGAAGTCAGAATGGAGGTGTGTAAAGTCATAGAATGGAGGTGTGTGAACTCATAGAATGGAGGTGTGTGACGTCACAATGGAAGTGTGTGAAGTCACAGAATGGAGGTGTGTGAATACATACAATGGAGGTGTGTGAAGTCAGAATGGAATTTTGTGAAGTCACAGAATTGAGCTGTGTGAATTCAGAATGGAGGTGTGTGAAGTCATAGAATGGAGGTGTGTGAAGTCAGAATGGAGGTGTGTGAACTCATAGAATGGAGGTGTGTGTAGTCACAAGGGAGGTGTTTGAAGTCATAGAATGGAGGTGAGTGAAGTCACAGAATGGAGGTGTGTGAAGTCATAGAATGGAGGTGTGGGAAGTCATAGAATGGGTGTTTGTGAAGTAAGAATGAAGGTGTGTGAATTCATAGAATGGAGGTGTGTGAAGTCACAGAATGGAGGTGTGTGAAGTCAGAATGGAGGTGTAAAGTCATAGAATGGAGGTGGGTGAAGTCACCGAAATTAGGTGTGTGAAATCATAGAATGGAGGTGTGTGAACTCATAGAATGGAGGTGTGTGACATCACAATGGAAGTTTGTGAAGTCATAGAATGGAGGTGTGTGAAGTCAAAGAATGGAGGTGTGTGAAGTCATACAATGGAGGTGTGTGAAGTCAGAATGGAGGTGTGTGAAGTCACAGAATGGAGGTGTGTGAAGTCATACAATGGAGGTGTGTGAAGTCAGAATGGTGGTGTGTGAAGTCACAGAATGGAGGTGTGTGAACTCCTAATGGAGGTGTGTGAAGTGATAGATGGAGGTGTGTGAAGTCATAGTATGGAGATATGTGAAATCATAGAATGGAGTTTTGTGAAGTCACAAAATGGAGTTGTGTGAGTCAGAATTGAGGTGTGTGAAGTCATAGAATGTAGATGTGTGAAGTCATAGAATGGAGTATTGTGAAGTCACCGAAGTGAGGTTTGTGAAGTTATAGAATGGAGGTATGAGAAATCAAATTAGAGGGATGTGAAGTCGGAGAATGGAGGTGTGTGAAGTCAAAATGGATGTGTGAAGTCATAGAATGTAGGTGTGTGAAGTCATAGAATGGAGGTGTGTGAAATCACAGAATGGAGGTGTGTGAATTCAGAATAGAGGTGTGTGAAGTCACAGAATGGAGGTGTGTGAAGTCACAGAATGGAAGGGTGTGAAGTCATAGAATGGACGTGTGTGAAGTCAGAATAGAGGTGTGTTAAGTCACCGAATGGAGTTTTGTGAACTCAGTGTGGAGGTGTGTGAAGTCACAGAATGGAGGTTTATGAAGTCATAGATGGAGGTGAGTGAGGTCATAGAATGGATGTTTCTGAAGTAAGAATGGAGGTGTGTGAAGTCATTGAATGGAGGTGTGTGAAGTCAGTGAATGGAATGTGTGAAGTCAGAATGGAGGTGTGAAGTCATAGAATGAAGGTGGATGAAGTCATAGAAAGGAGGTGTGGGAAGTCATAGAATGGAGGAGTGTGAAGTCATACAGTGGAGGTGAGTGAAGTCACAGATTCGAGGTCTGTGAAGTCATAGATTGGAGGTGTGTGATGTCAGAATGGAGGTGTGCGAATTCACAGAATAGAGGTTTGTGAAGTCAGAATGGAGGTGTGTAAAGTCATAGAATGGAGGTGTGTGAACTCATAGAATGGAGGTGTGTGACGTCACAATGGAAGTGTGTGAAGTCACAGAATGGAGGTGTGTGAATACATACAATGGAGGTGTGTGAAGTCAGAATGGAATTTTGTGAAGTCACAGAATTGAGCTGTGTGAATTCAGAATGGAGGTGTGTGAAGTCATAGAATGGAGGTGTGTGAAGTCAGAATGGAGGTGTGTGAACAAATAGAATGGAGGTGTGTGTAGTCACAAGGGAGGTGTTTGAAGTCATAGAATGGAGGTGAGTGAAGTCACAGAATGGAGGTGTGTGAAGTCGTAGAATGGAGGTGTGGGAAGTCATAGAATGGGTGTTTGTGAAGTAAGAATGAAGGTGTGTGAATTCATAGAATGGAGGTGTGTGAAGTCACAGAATGGAGGTGTGTGAAGTCAGAATGGAGGTGTAAAGTCATAGAATGGAGGTGGGTGAAGTCACCGAAATTAGGTGTGTGAAGTCATAGAATAGAGGTGTGTGAACTCATAGAATGGAGGTGTGTGACATCACAATGGAAGTTTGTGAAGTCATAGAATGGAGGTGTGTGAAGTAAAAGAATGGAGGTGTGTGAAGTCATACAATGGAGGTGTGTGAAGTCAGAATGGAGGTGTGTGAAGTCACAGAATGGAGGTGTGTGAAGTCATACAATGGAGGTGTGTGAAGTAAGAATGGAGGTGTGTGAAGTCACAGAATGGAGGTGTGTGAACTCCTAATGGAGGTGTGTGAAGTGATAGATGGAGGTGTGTGAAGTCATAGTATGGAGATATGTGAAATCATAGAATGGAGTTTTCTGAAGTCACAAAATGGAGTTGTGTGAGTCAGAATTGAGGTGTGTGAAGTCATAGAATGTAGATGTGTGAAGTCATAGAATGGAGTATTGTGAAGTCACCGAAGTGAGGTTTGTGAAGTTATAGAATGGAGGTATGAGAAATCAAATTAGAGGGATGTGAAGTCGGAGAATGGAGGTGTGTGAAGTCAAAATGGATGTGTGAAGTCATAGAATGTAGGTGTGTGAAGTCCTAGAATGGAGGTGTGTGAAGTCACAGAATGGAGGTGTGTGAATTCAGAATAGAGGTGTGTGAAGTCACAGAATGGAGGTGTGTGAATCACAGAATGGAAGGGTGTGAAGTCATAGAATGGACGTGTGTGAAGTCAGAAGAGAGGTGTGTTAAGTCACCGAATGGAGTTTTGTGAACTCAGTGTGGAGGTGTGTGAAGTCACAGAATGGAGGTTTATGAAGTCATAGATGGAGGTGAGTTAGGTCATAGAATGGATGTTTCTGAAGTAAGAATGGAGGTGTGTGAAGTCATAGAATGGAGGTGTGTGAAGTCATTGAATGGAGGTGTGTGAAGTCACTGAATGGAATGTGTGAAGTCAGAAAGGAGGTGTGAAGTCATAGAATGAAGGTGGATGAAGTCATAGAAAGGAGGTGTGGGAAGTCATAGAATGGAGGAGTGTGAAGTCATAGAGTGGAGGTGAGTGAAGTCACAGATTCGAGGTCTGTGAAGTCATAGATTGCAGGTGTGTGATGTCAGAATGGAGGTGTGCGAATTCACAGAATAGAGGTTTGTGAAGTCAGAATGGAGGTGTGTAAAGTCATAGAATGGAGGTGTGTGAACTCATAGAATGGAGGTGTGTGACGTCACAATGGAAGTGTGTGAAGTCACAGAATGGAGGTGTGTGAATACATACAATGGAGGTGTGTGAAGTCAGAATGGAATTTTGTGAAGTCACAGAATTGAGCTGTGTGAATTCAGAATGGAGGTGTGTGAAGTCATAGAATGGAGGTGTGTGAAGTCAGAATGGAGGTGTGTGAACTCATAGAATGGAGGTGTGTGTAGTCACAAGGGAGGTGTTTGAAGTCATAGAATGGAGGTGAGTGAAGTCACAGAATGGAGGTGTGTGAAGTTATAGAATGGAGGTGTGGGAAGTCATAGAATGGGTGTTTGTGAAGTAAGAATGAAGGTGTGTGAATTCATAGAATGGAGGTGTGTGAAGTCACAGAATGGAGGTGTGTGAAGTCAGAATGGAGGTGTAAAGTCATAGAATGGAGGTGGGTGAAGTCACCGAAATTAGGTGTGTGAAGTCATAGAATGGAGGTGTGTGAACTCATAGAATGGAGGTGTGTGACATCACAATGGAAGTTTGTGAAGTCATAGAATGGAGGTGTGTGAAGTCAAAGAATGGAGGTGTGTGAAGTCATACAATGGAGGTGTGTGAAGTCAGAATGGAGGTGTGTGAAGTCACAGAATGGAGGTGTGTGAAGTCATACAATGGAGGTGTGTGAAGTCAGAATGGAGGTGTGTGAAGTCACAGAATGGAGGGGTGTGAACTCCTAATGGAGGTGTGTGAAGTGATAGATGGAGGTGTGTGAAGTCATAGTATGGAGATATGTGAAATCATAGAATGGAGTTTTGTGAAGTCACAAAATGGAGTTGTGTGAGTCAGAATTGAGGTGTGTGAAGTCATAGAATGTAGATGTGTGAAGTCATAGAATGGAGTATTGTGAAGTCACCGAAGTGAGGTTTGTGAAGTTATAGAATGGAGGTATGAGAAATCAAATTAGAGGGATGTGAAGTCGGAGAATGGAGGTGTGTGAAGTCAAAATGGATGTGTGAAGTCATAGAATGTAGGTGTGTGAAGTCATAGAATGGAGGTGTGTGAAGTCACAGAATGCAGGTGTGTGAATTCAGAATAGAGGTGTGTGAAGTCACAGAATGGAGGTGTGTGAAGTCACAGAATGGAAGGGTGTGAAGTCATAGAATGGACGTGTGTGAAGTCAGAATAGAGGTGTGTTAAGTCACCGAATGGAGTTTTGTGAACTCAGTGTGGAGGTGTGTGAAGTCACAGAATGGAGGTTTATGAAGTCATAGATGGAGGTGAGTGAGGTCATAGAATGGATGTTTCTGAAGTAAGAATGGAGGTGTGTGAAGTCATAGAATGGAGGTGTGTGAAGTCACTGAATGGAATGTGTGAAGTCAGAATGGAGGTGTGAAGTCATAGAATGAAGGTGGATGAAGTCATAGAAAGGATGTGTGGGAAGTCATAGAATGGAGGAGTGTGAAGTCATAGAGTGGAGGTTAGTGAAGTCACAGATTCGAGGTCTGTGAAGTCATAGATTGGAGGTGTGTGATGTCAGAATGGAGGTGTGCGAATTCACAGAATAGAGGTTTGTGAAGTCAGAATGGAGGTGTGTAAAGTCATAGAATGGAGGTGTGTGAACTCATAGAATGGAGGTGTGTGACGTCACAATGGAAGTGTGTGAAGTCACAGAATGGAGGTGCGTGAATACATACAATGGAGGTGTGTGAAGTCAGAATGGAATTTTGTGAAGTCACAGAATTGAGCTGTGTGAATTCAGAATGGAGGTGTGTGAAGTCATAGAATGGAGGTGTGTGAAGTCAGAATGGAGGTGTGTGAACTCATAGAATGGAGGTGTGTGTAGTCACAAGGGAGGTGTTTGAAGTCATAGAATGGAGGTGAGTGAAGTCACAGAATGGAGCTGTGTGAAGTCATACAATGGAGGTGTGGGAAGTCATAGAATGGGTGTTTGTGAAGTAAGAATGAAGGTGTGTGAAGTCCTAGAATGGAGGTGTGTGAAGTCACAGAATGGAGGTGTGGGAAGTCACAGATTGCAGGAGTGTGAAGTCAGAGAATAGAGGTGTGTGAACCCAGAATGGAGGTGTGTAAAGTCACAGAATGGAGGTGTGTGAAGTAATAGAATGGAGGTGTGTGAAGTCACAGAATTGAGGTGTTTGAAGTCATATATTGGAGGTGTGTGAAATCAAAATGGATGTGTGAAGTCATAGAATGGAGGTGTGTGAAGTCATAGAATGGAAGTGTGTGAAGTCACAGATTGGAGGTGTGTGAAGTCACAGATTCGAGGTGTGAGAATTCACAGAATGAAGGTGTGTGAACTCAGAATGGAGGTGTGTGAAGTCACAGAATGGAGGTGTGTGAAATCATAGAATGGAAGTGTGTGAAGTCATAGAATGGAGGTGTGTGAAGTCAGAAAGGAGGTGTGTGAAGTCACCGAATGGAGTTGTGTGAACTCAGAATGGAGGTGTGTGAAGTCACAGAATGGAGGTGTGTGAAGTCAGAATGGAAGTGTGTGAAGTCACAGAATTGAGGTGTGTGAAGTCACAGATTTAGGTGTGTGAAGTCAGAATGCAGGTGTGAAGTCACAGAAGGGAGGTGTGTGAAGTCACAGAATGGATGTTTGTGAAGAAAGAATGAAGGTGTTGGAAGTCATAGAATGGAGGTGTGTGACGTCACAGAATGGAGGTGTGTGAAGTTATAGAATGGAGGTGTGTGAAGTCATAGAATTGAGGTGTGTGAAGTCATACAAAGAAGGTGTGTGAAGTCAGAATGGAGGTGTGTGAAGTCACAGAATGGAGGTGTGTGAACTCACAATGGGGGTGTGTGAAGTCATAGATGGAGGTGTGTGAAGACATAGTATGGAGGTGGGTAGAATCATAGAATGGAGTTTTGTGAAGTCACAGAATGGAGCTGTGTGAAGTCAGAATGGGGGTGTGTGAACTCATAGAATGGAGGTGTGTGAAGTCACAATGGAGGTGTGTGAAATCTTAGAACGGAGGTGTGTGAAGTCATAGAATGGATTTTTGTGAAATAAGAATGAAGGTGTGTGAAGTCATAGAATGGAGGTGTGTGAAGTCAGAATGGAGGTGTGTGAAATCATAGAATGGAGGTGTGTGAAGTCAGAATGGAGGTGTGAAGTCATAGAATGGAGGTGGGTGAAGTCACAGAAATTAGGTGTGGGAAGTCATAGAATGGAGAAGTGTGAAGTCTTACAGTGGAGGTGAGTGAAGTTACAGATTCGAGGTCTGTGAAGTCATAGAATGGAGGTGTGGGAAGTCAGAATGTAGGTGTTGCAAGTCATAAAATAGAGGTGTGTGAAGTCAGAATGGAGGTGTGTGAAGTCATAGAATGGAGGTGTGTGAACTCATAGAATGGAGGTGTGTGACGTCACAATGGAAGTTTGTGAACTCATAGAATGGAGGTGTGTGAAGTCACAGAATGGAGGTGTGTGAAGTCATACAATGGAGGTGTGTGAAGCCGGAATGGAGGTGTGTGAAGTCACAGAATGGAGGTGTGTGAACTCAGAATGGAGGTGTGTGAAATCATAGATGGAGGTGTGTGAAGTCATAGTATGGAGATATGTGAAATCATAGAATGGAGTTTTGTGAAGTCACAGAATGTAGTTGTGTGAGTCAGAATTGAGCTGTGTGAAGTCATAGAATGTAGATGTGGGAAGTCATAGAATGGAGTATTGTGAAGTCACCGAAGGGAGGTTTGTGAAGTCATAGAATGGAGGTATGAGAAATCAAATTAGAGGGGTGTGAAGTCGGAGAATGGAGGTGTGTGAAGTCATAGAATGGAGGTGGGTGAAGTCATAGAATGGAGGTGTGTGAATTCAGATTGGAGGTGTGTGAAGTCATAGAATGGAGGTGTGTCAACTCAGAAAGGAGGTGTGTGAAGTCATAGAATGGAGGTGAGTGAAGTCATAGAATGGAGGTGTGTGAAATCATAGAATGGAGGTGTGTGACGTCACAATGGACGTTTGTGAATTCATAGAATGGAGGTGTGTGAAGTCACAGAATGGATGTGTGTGAAGTCAGAATGGAGGTGTAAAGTCATAGAATGGAGGTGGGTGAAGTCACCGAAATTAGGTGTGTGAAGTCATAGAATGGAGGTGTGTGAACTCATAGAATGGAGGTGTGTGACATCACAATGGAAGTTTGTGAAGTCATAGAATGGAGGTGTGTGAAGTCAAAGAATGGAGGTGTGTGAAGTCATACAATGGAGGTGTGTGAAGTCAGAATGGAGGTGTGTGAAGTCACAGAATGGAGGTGTGTGAAGTCATACAATGGAGGTGTGTGATGTCAGAATGGAGGTGTGCGAATTCACAGAATAGAGGTTTGTGAAGTCAGAATGGAGGTGTGTAAAGTCATAGAATGGAGGTGTGTGAACTCATAGAATGGAGGTGTGTGACGCCACAATGGAAGTGTGTGAAGTCACAGAAAGGAGGTGTGTGAATACATACAATGGAGGTGTGTGAAGTCAGAATGGAATTTTGTGAAGTCACAGAATTGAGCTGTGTGAATTCAGAATGGAGGTGTGTGAAGTCATAGAATGGAGGTGTGTGAAGTCAGAATGGAGGTATGTGAACTCATAGAATGGAGGTGTGTGTAGTCACAAGGGAGGTGTTTGAAGTCATAGAATGGAGGTGAGTGAAGTCACAGAATGGAGGTGTGTGAAGTCATAGAATGGAGTTGTGGGAAGTCATAGAATGGGTGTTTCTGAAGTAAGAATGAAGGTGTGTGAATTCATAGAATGGAGGTGTGTGAAGTCACAGAATGGAGGTGTGTGAAGTCAGAATGGAGGTGTAAAGTCATAGAATGGAGGTGGGTGAAGTCACCGAAATTAGGTGTGTAAAGTCATAGAATGGAGGTGTGTGAACTCACAGAATGGAGGTGTGTGACATCACAATGGAAGTTTGTGAAGTCATAGAATGGAGGTGTGTGAAGTCAAATAATGGAGGTGTGTGAAGTCATACAATGGAGGTGTGTGAAGTCAGAATGGAGGTGTGTGAAGTCACAGAATGGAGGTGTGTGAAGTCATACAATGGAGGAGTGTGAAGTCAGAATGGAGGTGTGTGAAGTCACAGAATGGAGGTGTGTGAACTCCTAATGGAGGTGTGTGAAGTGATAGATGGAGGTGTGTGAAGACATAGTATGGAGATATGTGAAATCATAGAATGGAGTTTTGTGAAGTCACAAAATGGAGTTGTGTGAGTCAGAATTGAGGTGTGTGAAGTCATAGAATGTAGATGTGTGAAGTCATAGAATGGAGTATTGTGAAGTCACCGAAGTGAGGTTTGTGAAGTTATAGAATGGAGGTATGAGAAATCAAATTAGAGGGATGTGAAGTCGGAGAATGGAGGTGTGTGAAGTCAAAATGGATGTGTGAAGTCATAGAATGTAGGTGTGTGAAGTCATAGAATGGAGGTGTGTGAAGTCACAGAATGGAGGTGTGTGAATTCAGAATAGAGGTGTGTGAAGTCACAGAATGGAGGTGTGTGAAGTCACAGAATGGAAGGGTGTGAAGTCATAGAATGGACGTGTGTGAAGTCAGAATAGAGGTGTGTTAAGTCACCGAATGGAGTTTTGTGAACTCAGTGTGGAGGTGTGTGAAGTCACAGAATGGAGGTTTATGAAGTCATAGATGGAGGTGAGTGAGGTCATAGAATGGATGTTTCTGAAGTAAGAATGAAGGTGTGTGAAGTCATAGAATGGAGGTGTGTGAAGTCATTGAATGGAGGTGTGTGAAGTCAGTGAATGGAATGTGTGAAGTCAGAATGGAGGTGTGAAGTCATAGAATGAAGGTGGATGAAGTCATAGAAAGGAGGTGTGGGAAGTCATAGAATGGAGGAGTGTGAAGTCATACAGTGGAGGTGAGTGAAGTCACAGATTCGAGGTCTGTGAAGTCATAGATTGGAGGTGTGTGATGTCAGAATGGAGGTGTGCGAATTCACAGAATAGAGGTTTGTGAAGTCAGAATGGAGGTGTGTAAAGTCATAGAATGGAGGTGTGTGAACTCATAGAATGGAGGTGTGTGACGTCACAATGGAAGTGTGTGAAGTCACAGAATGGAGGTGTGTGAATACATACAATGGAGGTGTGTGAAGTCAGAATGGAATTTTGTGAAGTCACAGAATTGAGCTGTGTGAATTCAGAATGGAGGTGTGTGAAGTCATAGAATGGAGGTGTGTGAAGTCAGAATGGAGGTGTGTGAACTCATAGAATGGAGGTGTGTGTAGTCACAAGGGAGGTGTTTGAAGTCATAGAATGGAGGTGAGTGAAGTCACAGAATGGAGGTGTGTGAAGTTATAGAATGAAGGTGTGGGAAGTCATAGAATGGGTGTTTGTGAAGTAAGAATGAAGGTGTGTGAATTCATAGAATGGAGGTGTGTGAAGTCACAGAATGGAGGTGTGTGAAGTCAGAATGGAGGTGTAAAGTCATAGAATGGAGGTGGGTGAAGTCACCGAAATTAGGTGTGTGAAGTCATAGAATGGAGGTGTGTGAACTCATAGAATGGAGGTGTGTGACATCACAATGGAAGTTTGTGAAGTCATAGAATGGAGGTGTGTGAAGTCAAAGAATGGAGGTGTGTGAAGTCATACAATGGAGGTGTGTGAAGTCAGAATGGAGGTGTGTGAAGTCACAGAATGGAGGTGTGTGAAGTCATACAATGGAGGTGTGTGAAGTCAGAATGGAGGTGTGTGAAGTCACAGAATGGAGGGGTGTGAACTCCTAATGGAGGTGTGTGAAGTGATAGATGGAGGTGTGTGAAGTCATAGTATGGAGATATGTGAAATCATAGAATGGAGTTTTGTGAAGTCACAAAATGGAGTTGTGTGAGTCAGAATTGAGGTGTGTGAAGTCATAGAATGTAGATGTGTGAAGTCATAGAATGGAGTATTGTGAAGTCACCGAAGTGAGGTTTGTGAAGTTATAGAATGGAGGTATGAGAAATCAAATTAGAGGGATGTGAAGTCGGAGAATGGAGGTGTGTGAAGTCAAAATGGATGTGTGAAGTCATAGAATGTAGGTGTGTGAAGTCATAGAATGGAGGTGTGTGAAGTCACAGAATGCAGGTGTGTGAATACAGAATAGAGGTGTGTGAAGTCACAGAATGGAAGGGTGTGAAGTCACAGAATGGAAGGGTGTGAAGTCATAGAATGGACGTGTGTGAAGTCAGAATAGAGGTGTGTTAAGTCACCGAATGGAGTTTTGTGAACTCAGTGTGGAGGTGTGTGAAGTCACAGAATGGAGGTTTATGAAGTCATAGATGGAGGTGAGTGAGGTCATAGAATGGATGTTTCTGAAGTAAGAATGGAGGTGTGTGAAGTCATAGAATGGAGGTGTGTGAAGTCACTGAATGGAATGTGTGAAGTCAGAATGCAGGTGTGAAGTCATAGAATGAAGGTGGATGAAGTCATAGAAAGGATGTGTGGGAAGTCATAGAATGGAGGAGTGTGAAGTCATAGAGTGGAGGTGAGTGAAGTCACAGATTCGAGGTCTGTGAAGTCATAGATTGGAGGTGTGTGATGTCAGAATGGAGGTGTGCGAATTCACAGAATAGAGGTTTGTGAAGTCAGAATGGAGGTGTGTAAAGTCATAGAATGGAGGTGTGTGAACTCATAGAATGGAGGTGTGTGACGTCACAATGGAAGTGTGTGAAGTCACAGAATGGAGGTGCGTGAATACATACAATGGAGGTGTGTGAAGTCAGAATGGAATTTTGTGAAGTCACAGAATTGAGCTGTGTGAATTCAGAATGGAGGTGTGTGAAGTCATAGAATGGAGGTGTGTGAAGTCAGAATGGAGGTGTGTGAACTCATAGAATGGAGGTGTGTGTAGTCACAAGGGAGGTGTTTGAAGTCATAGAATGGAGGTGAGTGAAGTCACAGAATGGAGGTGTGTGAAGTCATACAATGGAGGTGTGGGAAGTCATAGAATGGGTGTTTGTGAAGTAAGAATGAAGGTGTGTGAAGTCCTAGAATGGAGGTGTGTGAAGTCACAGAATGGAGGTGTGGGAAGTCACAGATTGCAGGAGTGTGAAGTCAGAGAATAGAGGTGTGTGAACCCAGAATGGAGGTGTGTAAAGTCACAGAATGGAGGTGTGTGAAGTAATAGAATGGAGGTGTGTGAAGTCACAGAATTGAGGTGTTTGAAGTCATATATTGGAGGTGTGTGAAATCAAAATGGATGTGTGAAGTCATAGAATGGAGGTGTGTGAAGTCATAGAATGGAAGTGTGTGAAGTCACAGATTGGAGGTGTGTGAAGTCACAGATTTGAGGTGTGAGAATTCACAGAATGAAGGTGTGTGAACTCAGAATGGAGGTGTGTGAAGTCACAGAATGGAGGTGTGTGAAATCATAGAATGGAAGTGTGTGAAGTCATAGAATGGAGGTGTGTGAAGTCAGAAAGGAGGTGTGTGAAGTCACCGAATGGAGTTGTGTGAACTCAGAATGGAGGTGTGTGAAGTCACAGAATGGAGGTGTGTGAAGTCAGAATGGAAGTGTGTGAAGTCACAGAATTGAGGTGTGTGAAGTCACAGAATTAGGTGTGTGAAGTCAGAATGCAGGTGTGAAGTCACAGAAGGGAGGTGTGTGAAGTCACAGAATGGATGTTTGTGAAGAAAGAATGAAGGTGTTGGAAGTCATAGAATGGAGGTGTGTGACGTCACAGAATGGAGGTGTGTGAAGTTATAGAATGGAGGTGTGTGAAGTCATAGAATTGAGGTGTGTGAAGTCATACAAAGAAGGTGTGTGAAGTCAGAATGGAGGTGTGTGAAGTCACAGAATGGAGGTGTGTGAACTCACAATGGGGGTGTGTGAAGTCATAGATGGAGGTGTGTGAAGACATAGTATGGAGGTGGGTAGAATCATAGAATGGAGTTTTGTGAAGTCACAGAATGGAGCTGTGTGAAGTCAGAATGGGGGTGTGTGAACTCATAGAATGGAGGTGTGTGAAGTCACAATGGAGGTGTGTGAAATCTTAGAACGGAGGTGTGTGAAGTCATAGAATGGATTTTTGTGAAATAAGAATGAAGGTGTGTGAAGTCATAGAATGGAGGTGTGTGAAGTCAGAATGGAGGTGTGTGAAGTCATAGAATGGAGGTGTGTGAAGTCAGAATGGAGGTGTGAAGTCATAGAATGGAGGTGGGTGAAGTCACAGAAATTAGGTGTGGGAAGTCATAGAATGGAGAAGTGTGAAGTCTTACAGTGGAGGTGAGTGAAGTTACAGATTCGAGGTCTGTGAAGTCATAGAATGGAGGTGTGGGAAGTCAGAATGTAGGTGTTGCAAGTCATAAAATAGAGGTGTGTGAAGTCAGAATGGAGGTGTGTGAAGTCATAGAATGGAGGTGTGTGAACTCATAGAATGGAGGTGTGTGACGTCACAATGGAAGTTTGTGAACTCATAGAATGGAGGTGTGTGAAGTCACAGAATGGAGGTGTGTGAAGTCATACAATGGAGGTGTGTGAAGCCGGAATGGAGGTGTGTGAAGTCACAGAATGGAGGTGTGTGAACTCAGAATGGAGGTGTGTGAAATCATAGATGGAGGTGTGTGAAGTCATAGTATGGAGATATGTGAAATCATAGAATGGAGTTTTGTGAAGTCACAGAATGTAGTTGTGTGAGTCAGAATTGAGCTGTGTGAAGTCATAGAATGTAGATGTGGGAAGTCATAGAATGGAGTATTGTGAAGTCACCGAAGGGAGGTTTGTGAAGTCATAGAATGGAGGTATGAGAAATCAAATTAGAGGGGTGTGAAGTCGGAGAATGGAGGTGTGTGAAGTCATAGAATGGAGGTGGGTGAAGTCATAGAATGGAGGTGTGTGAATTCAGATTGGAGGTGTGTGAAGTCATAGAATGGAGGTGTGTCAACTCAGAAAGGAGGTGTGTGAAGTCATAGAATGGAGGTGAGTGAAGTCATAGAATGGAGGTGTGTGAAATCATAGAATGGAGGTGTGTGACGTCACAATGGACGTTTGTGAATTCATAGAATGGAGGTGTGTGAAGTCACAGAATGGATGTGTGTGAAGTCAGAATGGAGGTGTAAAGTCATAGAATGGAGGTGGGTGAAGTCACCGAAATTAGGTGTGTGAAGTCATAGAATGGAGGTGTGTGAACTCATAGAATGGAGGTGTGTGACATCACAATGGAAGTTTGTGAAGTCATAGAATGGAGGTGTGTGAAGTCAAAGAATGGAGGTGTGTGAAGTCATACAATGGAGGTGTGTGAAGTCAGAATGGAGGTGTGTGAAGTCACAGAATGGAGGTGTGTGAAGTCATACAATGGAGGTGTGTGATGTCAGAATGGAGGTGTGCGAATTCACAGAATAGAGGTTTGTGAAGTCAGAATGGAGGTGTGTAAAGTCATAGAATGGAGGTGTGTGAACTCATAGAATGGAGGTGTGTGACGTCACAATGGAAGTGTGTGAAGTCACAGAAAGGAGGTGTGTGAATACATACAATGGAGGTGTGTGAAGTCAGAATGGAATTTTGTGAAGTCACAGAATTGAGCTGTGTGAATTCAGAATGGAGGTGTGTGAAGTCATAGAATGGAGGTGTGTGAAGTCAGAATGGAGGTATGTGAACTCATAGAATGGAGGTGTGTGTAGTCACAAGGGAGGTGTTTGAAGTCATAGAATGGAGGTGAGTGAAGTCACAGAATGGAGGTGTGTGAAGTCATAGAATGGAGTTGTGGGAAGTCATAGAATGGGTGTTTGTGAAGTAAGAATGAAGGTGTGTGAATTCATAGAATGGAGGTGTGTGAAGTCACAGAATGGAGGTGTGTGAAGTCAGAATGGAGGTGTAAAGTCATAGAATGGAGGTGGGTGAAGTCACCGAAATTAGGTGTGTGAAGTCATAGAATGGAGGTGTGTGAACTCATAGAATGGAGGTGTGTGACATCACAATGGAAGTTTGTGAAGTCATAGAATGGAGGTGTGTGAAGTCAAAGAATGGAGGTGTGTGAAGTCATACAATGGAGGTGTGTGAAGTCAGAATGGAGGTGTGTGAAGTAACAGAATGGAGGTGTGTGAAGTCATACAATGGAGGAGTGTGAAGTCAGAATGGAGGTGTGTGAAGTCACAGAATGGAGGTGTGTGAACTCCTAATGGAGGTGTGTGAAGTGATAGATGGAGGTGTGTGAAGACATAGTATGGAGATATGTGAAATCATAGAATGGAGTTTTGTGAAGTCACAAAATGGAGTTGTGTGAGTCAGAATTGAGGTGTGTGAAGTCATAGAATGTAGATGTGTGAAGTCATAGAATGGAGTATTGTGAAGTCACCGAAGTGAGGTTTGTGAAGTTATAGAATGGAGGTATGAGAAATCAAATTAGAGGGATGTGAAGTCGGAGAATGGAGGTGTGTGAAGTCAAAATGGATGTGTGAAGTCATAGAATGTAGGTGTGTGAAGTCATAGAATGGAGGTGTGTGAAGTCACAGAATGGAGGTGTGTGAATTCAGAATAGAGGTGTGTGAAGTCACAGAATGGAGGTGTGTGAAGTCACAGAATGGAAGGGTGTGAAGTCATAGAATGGACGTGTGTGAAGTCAGAATAGAGGTGTGTTAAGTCACCGAATGGAGTTTTGTGAACTCAGTGTGGAGGTGTGTGAAGTCACAGAATGGAGGTTTATGAAGTCATAGATGGAGGTGAGTGAGGTCATAGAATGGATGTTTCTGAAGTAAGAATGAAGGTGTGTGAAGTCATAGAATGGAGGTGTGTGAAGTCATAGAATGGAAGTGTGTGAAGTCACAGATTGGAGGTGTGTGAAGTCACAGATTCGAGGTGTGAGAAGTCACAGAATGAAGGTGTGTGAACTCAGAATGGAGGTGTGTGAAGTCACAGAATGGAGGTGTGTGAAATCATAGAATGGAAGTGTGTGAAGTCATAGAATGGAGGTGTGTGAAGTCAGAAAGGAGGTGTGTGAAGTCACCGAATGGAGTTGTGTGAACTCAGAATGGAGGTGTGTGAAGTCACAGAATGGAGGTGTGTGAAGTCAGAATGGAAGTGTGTGAAGTCACAGAATTGAGGTGTGTGAAGTCACAGAATTAGGTGTGTGAAGTCAGAATGCAGGTGTGAAGTCACAGAAGGGAGGTGTGTGAAGTCACAGAATGGATGTTTGTGAAGAAAGAATGAAGGTGTTTGAAGTCATAGAATGGAGGTGTGTGACGTCACAGAATGGAGGTGTGTGAAGTTATAGAATGGAGATGTGTGAAGTCATAGAATTGAGGTGTGTGAAGTCATACAAAGAAGGTGTGTGAAGTCAGAATGGAGGTGTGTGAAGTCACAGAATGGAGGTGTGTGAACTCACAATGGGGGTGTGTGAAGTCATAGATGGAGGTGTGTGAAGACATAGTATGGAGGTGGGTAGAATCATAGAATGGAGTTTTGTGAAGTCACAGAATGGAGCTGTGTGAAGTCAGAATGGGGGTGTGTGAACTCATAGAATGGAGGTGTGTGAAGTCACAATGGAGGTGTGTGAAATCTTAGAACGGAGGTGTGTGAAGTCATAGAATGGATTTTTGTGAAATAAGAATGAAGGTGTGTGAAGTCATAGAATGGAGGTGTGTGAAGTCAGAATGGAGGTGTGTGAAGTCATAGAATGGAGGTGTGTGAAGTCAGAATGGAGGTGTGAAGTCATAGAATGGAGGTGGGTGAAGTCACAGAAATTAGGTGTGGGAAGTCATAGAATGGAGAAGTGTGAAGTCTTACAGTGGAGGTGAGTGAAGTTACAGATTCGAGGTCTGTGAAGTCATAGAATGGAGGTGTGGGAAGTCAGAATGTAGGTGTTGCAAGTCATAAAATAGAGGTGTGTGAAGTCAGAATGGAGGTGTGTGAAGTCATAGAATGGAGGTGTGTGAACTCATAGAATGGAGGTGTGTGACGTCACAATGGAAGTTTGTGAACTCATAGAATGGAGGTGTGTGAAGTCACAGAATGGAGGTGTGTGAAGTCATACAATGGAGGTGTGTGAAGCCGGAATGGAGGTGTGTGAAGTCACAGAATGGAGGTGTGTGAACTCAGAATGGAGGTGTGTGAAATCATAGATGGAGGTGTGTGAAGTCATAGTATGGAGATATGTGAAATCATAGAATGGAGTTTTGTGAAGTCACAGAATGTAGTTGTGTGAGTCAGAATTGAGCTGTGTGAAGTCATAGAATGTAGATGTGGGAAGTCATAGAATGGAGTATTGTGAAGTCACCGAAGGGAGGTTTGTGAAGTCATAGAATGGAGGTATGAGAAATCAAATTAGAGGGGTGTGAAGTCGGAGAATGGAGGTGTGTGAAGTCATAGAATGGAGGTGGGTGAAGTCATAGAATGGAGGTGTGTGAATTCAGATTGGAGGTGTGTGAAGTCATAGAATGGAGGTGTGTCAACTCAGAAAGGAGGTGTGTGAAGTCATAGAATGGAGGTGAGTGAAGTCATAGAATGGAGGTGTGTGAAATCATAGAATGGAGGTGTGTGAAGTCATAGAATGGAGGTGTGGGAAGTCATAGAATGGGTGTAGGTGAAGTAAGAATGAAGGTGTGTGAATTCATAGAATGGAGGTGTGTGAAGTCACAGAATGGAGGTGTGTGAAGTCAGAATGGAGGTGTAAAGTCATAGAATGGAGGTGGGTGAAGTCACCGAAATTAGGTGTGTGAAGTCATAGAATGGAGGTTTGTGAACTCATAGAATGGAGGTGTGTGACATCACAATGGAAGTTTGTGAAGTCATAGAATGGAGGTGTGTGAAGTCAAAGAATGGAGGTGTGTGAAGTCATACAAAGGAGGTGTGTGAAGTCAGAATGGAGGTGTGTGAAGTCACAGAATGGAGGTGTGTGAAGTCATACAATGGAGGTGTGTGAAGTCAGAATGGAGGTGTGTGAAGTCACAGAATGGAGGTGTATGAACTCCTAATGGAGGTGTGTGAAGTCATAGATGGAGGTGTGTGAAGTCATAGTATGGAGATATGTGAAATCATAGAATGGAGTTTTGTGAAGTCACAAAATGGAGTTGTGTGAGTCAGAATTGAGGTGTGTGAAGTCATAGAATGTAGATGTGTGAAGTCATAGAATGGAGTATTGTGAAGTCACCGAAGTGAGGTTTGTGAAGTTATAGAATGGAGGTATGAGAAATCAAATTAGAGGGATGTGAAGTCATAGAATGGAGGTGTGTGAAGTCACAGAATGGAGGTGTGTGAATTCAGAATAGAGGTGTGTGAAGTCACAGAATGGAGGTGTGTGAAGTCACAGAATGGAAGGGTGTGAAGTCATAGAATGGACGTGTGTGAAGTCAGAAGAGAGGTGTGTTAAGTCACCGAATGGAGTTTTGTGAACTCAGTGTGGAGGTGTGTGAAGTCACAGAATGGAGGTTTATGAAGTCATAGATGGAGGTGAGTGAGGTCATAGAATGGATGTTTCTGAAGTAAGAATGAAGGTGTGTGAAGTCATAGAATGGAGGTGTGTGAAGTCATTGAATGGAGGTGTGTGAAGTCACTGAATGGAATGTGTGAAGTCAGAATGGAGGTGTGAAGTCATAGAATGAAGGTGGATGAAGTCATAGAAAGGAGGTGTGGGAAGTCATAGAATGGAGGAGTGTGAAGTCATACAGTGGAGGTGAGTGAAGTCACAGATTCGAGGTCTGTGAAGTCATAGATTGGAGGTTTGTGAAGTCAGAATGGAGGTGTGTAAAGTCATAGAATGGAGGTGTGTGAACTCATAGAATGGAGGTGTGTGACGTCACAATGAAAGTGTGTGAAGTCACAGAATGGAGGTTTGTGAATACATACAATGGAGGTGTGTGAAGTCAGAATGGAATTTTGTGAAGTCACAGAATTGAGCTGTGTGAATTCAGAATGGAGGTGTGTGAAGTCATAGAATGGAGGTGTGTGAAGTCAGAATGGAGGTGTGTGAACTCATAGAATGGAGGTGTGTGTAGTCACAAGGGAGGTGTTTGAAGTCATAGAATAGAGGTGAGTGAAGTCACAGAATGGAGGTGTGTGAAGTCATAGAATGGAGGTGTGGGAAGTCATAGAATGGGTGTAGGTGAAGTAAGAATGAAGGTGTGTGAATTCATAGAATGGAGGTGTGTGAAGTCACAGAATGGAGGTGTGTGAAGTCAGAATGGAGGTGTAAAGTCATAGAATGGAGGTGCGTGAAGTCACTGAAATTAGGTGTGTGAAGTCATAGAATGGAGGTGTGTGAACTCATAGAATGGAGGTGTGTGACATCACAATGGAAGTTTGTGAAGTCATAGAATGGAGGTGTGTGAAGTCAAAGAATGGAGGTGTGTGAAGTCATACAATGGAGGTGTGTGAAGTCAGAATGGAGGTGTGTGAAGTCACAGAATGGAGGTGTGTGAAGTCATACAATGGAGGTGTGTGAAGTCAGAATGGAGGTGTGTGAAGTCACAGAATGGAGGTGTATGAACTCCTAATGGAGGTTTGTGAAGTCATAGATGGAGGTGTGTGAAGTCATAGTATGGAGATATATGAAATCATAGAATGGAGTTTTGTGAAGTCACAAAATGGAGTTGTGTGAGTCAGAATTGAGGTGTGTGAAGTCATAGAATGTAGATGTGTGAAGTCATAGAATGGAGTATTGTGAAGTCACCGAAGTGAGGTTTGTGAAGTTATAGAATGGAGGTATGAGAAATCAAATTAGAGGGATGTGAAGTCAGAGAATGGAGGTGTGTGAAGTCAAAATGGATGTGTGAAGTCATAGAATGTAGGTGTGTGAAGTCATAGAATGGAGGTGTGTGAAGTCACAGAATGGAGGTGTGTGAATTCAGAATAGAGGTGTGTGAAGTCACAGAATGGAGGTGTGTGAAGTCACAGAATGGAAGGGTGTGAAGTCATAGAATGGACGTGTGTGAAGTCAGAAGAGAGGTGTGTTAAGTCACCGAATGGAGTTTTGTGAACTCAGTGTGGAGGTGTGTGAAGTCACAGAATGGAGGTTTATGAAGTCATAGATGGAGGTGAGTGAGGTCATAGAATGGATGTTTCTGAAGTAAGAATGAAGGTGTGTGAAGTCATAGAATGGAGGTGTGTGAAGTCATTGAATGGAGGTGTGTGAAGTCACTGAATGGAATGTGTGAAGTCAGAATGGAGGTGTGAAGTCATAGAATGAAGGTGGATGAAGTCATAGAAAGGAGGTGTGGGAAGTCATAGAATGGAGGTGTGTGAATACATACAATGGAGGTGTGTGAAGTCAGAATGGAATTTTGTGAAGTCACAGAATTGAGCTGTGTGAATTCAGAATGGAGGTGTGTGAAGTCATAGAATGGAGGTGTGTGAAGTCAGAATGGAGGTGTGTGAACTCATAGAATGGAGGTGTGTGTAGTCACAAGGGAGGTGTTTGAAGTCATAGAATGGAGGTGAGTGAAGTCACAGAATGGAGGTGTGTGAAGTCATAGAATGGAGGTGTGGGAAGTCATAGAATGGGTGTTTGTGAAGTTAGAATGAAGGTGTGTGAAGTCATAGAATGGAGGTGTGTGAAGTCACAGAATGGAGGTGTGGGAAGTCGCAGATTGCAGGAGTGTGAAGTCAGAGAATAGAGGTGTGTGAACCCAGAATGGAGGTGTGTAAAGTCACAGAATGGAGGTGTGTGAAGTCATAGAATGGAAGTGTGTGAAATCAAAGAATGGAGGTGTGTGAAGTCACAGAATGGACGGTATGAAGTCATAGAATGGAGGTGTGTGAAGTCACAGAATTGAGGTGTTTGAAGTCATATATTGGAGGTGTGTGAAATCAAAATGGATGTGTGAAGTCATAGAATGGAGGTGTGTGAAGTCATAGAATGGAAGTGTGTGAACTCACAGATTGGAGGTGTGTGAAGTCACAGATTCGAGGTGTGAGAAGTCACAGAATGAAGGTGTGTGAACTCAGAATGGAGGTGTGTGAAGTCACAGAATGGAGGTGTGTGAAATCATAGAATGGAAGTGTGTGAAGTCATAGAATGGAGGTGTGTGAAGTCAGAATGGAGGTGTGTGAAGTCACCGAATGGAGTTGTGTGAACTCAGAATGGAGGTGTGTGAAGTCACAGAATGGAGGTGTGTGAAGTCAGAATGGAAGTGTGTGAAGTCACAGAATTGAGGTGTGTGAAGTCACAGAATAGAGGTGTGTGAAGTCAGAATGCAGGTGTGAAGTCACAGAAGGGAGGTGTGTGAAGTCACAGAATGGATGTTTGTGAAGAAAGAATGAAGGTGTTTGAAGTCATAGAATGGAGGTGTGTGACGTCACAGAATGGAGGTGTGTGAAGTTATAGAATGGAGGTGTGTGAAGTCATAGATGTGAGGTGTGTGAAGTCATACAAAGAAGGTGTGTGAAGTCAGAATGGAGGTGTGTGAAGTCACAGAATGGAGGTGTGTGAACTCACAATGGGGGTGTGTGAAGTCATAGATGGAGGTGTGTGAAGACATAGTATGGAGGTGGGTAGAATCATAGAATGGAGTTTTGTGAAGTCACAGAATGGAGCTGTGTGAAGTCAGAATGGGGGTGTGTGAACTCATAGAATGGAGGTGTGTGAAGTCACAATGGAGGTGTGTGAAATCTTAGAATGGAGGTGTGTGAAGTCATAGAATGGATTTTTGTGAAATAAGAATGAAGGTGTGTGAAGTCATAGAATGGAGGTGTGACGTCACAGAATGAAGTTGTGTGAAGTCATAGAATGGAGCTGTGTGAAGTCAGAATGGAGGTGTGTGAAGTCACAGAATGGAGGTGTGTGAACTCAGAATGGAGGTGTGTGAAGTCATAGATGGAGGTGTGTGAAAACATAGTATGGAGGTGTGTGAAACCATAGAATGGAGTTTTGTGAAGACACACAATGGAGCTGTGTGAAGTCAGAATGGAGGTGTGTGAAGTCATAGAATGGAGGTGTGTGAAGTCAGAATGGAGGTATGTGAAATCATAGAATGGAGGTGTGTGAAGTCATAGAATGGAGATGCGTGAAGTCACAGAATGGAGGTGTGTGAAGTCATAGAATGGAGGTGTGTGAAGTCATAGAATGGAGGTGTGTGAAGTCACAGAATGAAGGTGTGTGAATCACAGAATGGAGGTATGTGAACTCACAATGGAGGTGGGTGAAGTCACAGAATGGAGTTGTGTGAAGTCATAGAATGGAGGTGTGTGAAGTCACAGAATGGAGGTGTGTGAATTCATAGAATGGAGGTGTGTGAAGTCATAGAATGGAGGTGTGTGAAGTCATAGAATGGAGGTGTGTGAATTCATAGAATGGAGGTGTGTGAAGTCACAGAATGGAGGTTTGTGTACTCAAAATGGAGGTGTTTGAAGTCAAAGAATGGAGGTGTGTGAAGTCATAGAATGGAAGCGTGTGAAGTCATAGAATGGAGGTGTGTGAACCCAGAATGCAGGTTTGTGAAGTCACAGAATGGATGTTTGTGAAGTCAAACAATGGAGGTCTGTGAAGTCATAGAATGGATGTTTCTAAAGTAAGAATGAAGGTGTGTGAAGTCACAGAATGGAGGTATGTGAAGTCAAAATGGAGGTGTGTGAACTCATAGAATGGAGGTGTGTGAACTCATAGAATGGAGTTGTGTGAAGTCATGGAATGGAGGTGTGTGAAATCCAAGAATGGAGGTGTGTGAAGTCAAAGAATGGAGGTGTGTGAAGTCACAGAATGGAGGTTGCCGGGGCCAACCGGCGGCAAACCAGGGTTCGCAGATTGGGGTTCCTGAAATCGGGGGCAAGGACTAGCAAGAAATAGAAGAGAGACAGACACAGCGGGTCCGGGATGTCCGCAGTCCAGGTAAAGACTGCCGAGACTGCCGGTTTATTTTCCACTCCCCCTTCTTCCCTCCTCCTGACCCAGGGAACCTCCAGGTGTTACATTCATATGGTAATTCTCAGGTCATTTGCATAGAACAGGGCCAGAAAGCAATAAGACAATAAAGCCATCGTCTGATGCAAGCCAAGGTACAGTATGATTCCACTCTGGCTCACAACAGGAGGTGTGTGAAGTCACAGAATTGAAGTGTGTGAAGTCAAAATGGAGGTGTGTGAAGTCACAGAATGGAGGTCTGTGAAGACACAGAATAGAGGTGTGTGAAGTCAGAATGGAGGTGTGTGAAGTCAGAATGGAGGTGTGTGAAATCATAGAATGGAGGTGTGTGAAGCCACAACGCAGGTGTGTGAACTCATGGAATGAAGGTGTGTGAAGTAAAATTGCAGGTGTGTGAATTCATAGAATGGAGGTGTGTGAAGTCTTAGAATGGAGGTGTGTGAAGTCACAGAATGGAGGTGTGTGAAGTCATAGAATGGAGGTATGTGAAGTCACAGAATGGAGGTGTGTGAAGTCATAGAATGGAGGTGTGTGAAGTCATAGAATGGAGGTGTGTGAAGTCATAGAATGGAGGACTGTGAACTCAGAATGGAGGTTTGTGAAGTCATAGAATGGAGGTGTGTGAAGTCACAGAATGGAGGTGTGTGAAGTCATTGAATGGAGGTGTGTGAAGTCATAAAATGGAGGTGTGTGAATTCATAGAATGGAGGTGTGTGAAGTCACAATGGAGTTGTGTGAAGTCATAGTATGGTTGTTTTTGATGTCAACGAATGGAGGTGTGTGAAGTCATAGAATGGAGGTGTGTGAAGTCAGATTGGAGGTGTGTGAAATCACAGAATGGAGGTGTGTCAACTCAGAAATGAGGTGTGTGAAGTCATAGAATGGAGGTGTGTGAAGTCATAGAATGGAGGTGTGTGAAGTCATAGAATGGAGGTGTGTGAAGTCAGAATGGAGGTGTTTGAAGTCACAGAATGGAGGTCTGTGAAGTCATAGAATGGAGGTGTGTGAAGTCATAAAATGGAGGTGTGTGAATTCATAGAATGGAGGTGTTTGAAGTCACAATGGAGTTGTGTGAAGTCATAGAATGGTTGTTTTTGATGTCAACGAATGGAGGTGTGTGAAGTAGTAGAATGGAGGTGTGTGAAGTCAGATTGGAGGTGTGTGAAATCACAGAATGCAGGTGTGTGAATCACAGAATGGAGGTGTTTGAAATCACAGAATGGAGGTGTGTGAAGTCATAGAATGGATGTTTGTGAAGTAAGAATGAAGGTGTGTGAAGTCATAGAATAGAGGTGTGTGAAGTCAAAGAATGGAGGTGTGTGAAGTCACAGAATGGAGGTGTGTGAATTCACACAATGGAGGTGTGTGAAGAACCGAATGGAGGTTTGCGGTCATAGAAGGGAGGTGGGTGAAGTCATAGAAAGAGATGAGAGAAGTCATAGAATGGAGAAGTGTGAAGTCATACAGTGGAGGTGACTGAAGACACAGATTCGAGGTTTGTGAAGTCATAGAATGGAGGTGTGCAAAGTCAGAATGGAGGTGTGTGAAGTCATAGTATGGAGATTTGTGAATTCATAGAATGGAGGTGTTTGACGTCAAATTGAAGTGTGTGAAGTCATAGAATGGAGGTGTGTGAAGTCACAGAATGGAGGTGTGTGAAGTCATACAATGGAGGTGAGTGAAGTCAGAATGGAGGTGTGTGAAGTCACAGAATGGAGGTGTGTGAACTCAGAATGGAGGTGTGTGAAGTCATAGATGGAGGTGTGTGAAATCATAGTGTGGAGGTGTGTGAAACCATAGAATGGAGTTTTGTGAAGACACACAATGGAGCTGTGTGAAGTCAGAATGGAGGTGTGTGAAGTCATAGAATGGAGGTGTGTGAAGTCAGAATGGAGGTATGTGAAATCATAGAATCAAGGTGTGTGAAGTCACAGAATGGAGGTGTGTGAAGTCATAGAATGGAGGTGTGTGAAGTCATAGAATGGAGGTGTGTGAAGTCACAGAATGAAGGTGTGTGAATCACAGAATGGAAGTATGTGAACTCACAATGGAGGTGGGTGAAGTCACAGAATGGAGGTGTGTGAAGTCATAGAATGGAGGTGTGTGAAGTCACAGAATGGAGGTGTGTGAATTCATAGAATGGAGGTGTGTGAAGTCATAGAATGGAGGTGTGTGAAGTCATAGAATGGAGGTGTGTGAATTCATAGAATGGAGGTGTGTGAAGTCACAGAATGGAGGTTTGTGTACTCAAAATGGAGGTGTTTGAAGTCAAAGAATGGAGGTGTGTGAACCCAGAATGCAGGTTTGTGAAGTCACAGAATGGAGGTTTGTGAAGTCAAACACTGGAGGTCTGTGAAGTCATAGAATGGATGTTTCTAAAGTAAGAATGAAGGTGTGTGAAGTCACAGAATGGAGGTATGTGAAGTCAAAATGGAGGTGTGTGAACTCATAGAATGGAGGTGTGTGAAGACATAGAATGGAGTTGTGTAAAGTCATGGAATGGAGGTGTGTGAAATCCAAGAATGGAGGTGTGTGAAGTCAAAGAATGGAGGTGTGTGAAGTCACAGAATGGAGGTTGCCGGGGCCAACCGGCGGCAAACCAGGGTTCGCAGATTGGGGTTCCTGAAATCGGGGGCAAGGACTAGCAAGAAATAGAAGAGAGACAGACACAGCGGGTCCGGGATGTCCGCAGTCCAGGTAAAGACTGCTGAGACTGCCGGTTTATATTCCACTCCCCCTTCTTCCCTCCTCCTGACCCAGGGAACCTCCAGGTGTTACATTCATATGGGAATTCTCAGGTCATTTGCATAGAATAGGGCCAGAAAGCAATAAGACAATAAAGCCATCGTCTGATGCAAGCCAAGGTACAGTATGATTCCACTCTGGCTCACAACAGGAGGTGTGTGAAGTCACAGAATTGAAGTGTGTGAAGTCAAAATGGAGGTGTGTGAAGTCACAGAATGGAGGTCTGTGAAGACACAGAATAGAGGTGTGTGAAGTCAGAATGGAGGTGTGTGAAGTCAGAATGGAGGTGTGTGAAATCATAGAATGGAGGTGTGTGAACCCACAACGCAGGTGTGTGAACTCATGGAATGAAGGTGTGTGAAGTAAAATTGCAGGTGTGTGAATTCATAGAATGGAGGTGTGTGAAGTCATAGAATGGAGGTGTGTGAAGTCACAGAATGGAGGTGTGTGAAGTCATAGAATGGAGGTATGTGAAGTCACAGAATGGAGGTGTGTGAAGTCATAGAATGGAGGTGTGTGAAGTCATAGAATGAAGGTGTGTGAAATCATAGAATGGAGGACTGTGAACTCAGAATGGAGGTTTGTGAAGTCATAGAATGGAGGTGTGTGAAGTCACAGAATGGAGGTGTGTGAAGTCATAGAATGGAGGTGTGTGAAGTCATAAAATGTAGGTGTGTGAAATCATAGAATGGAGGTGTGTGAAGACACAATGGAGTTGTGTGAAGTCATAGAATGGTTGTTTTTGATGTCAACGAATGGAGCTGTGTGAAGTCATAGAATGGAGGTGTGTGAAGTCAGATTGGAGGTGTGTGAAATCACAGAATGTAGGTGTGTCAACTCAGAAATGAGGTGTGTGAAGTCATAGAATGGAGGTGTGTGAAGTCATAGAATGGAGGTGTGTGAAGTCATAGAATGGAGGTGTGTGAAGTCAGAATGGAGGTGTGTGAAGTCACAGAATGGAGGTGTGTGAAGTCATAGAATGGAGGTGTGTGAAGTCATAAAATGGAGGTGTGTGAATTCACAGAATGGAGCTGTGTGAAGTCACAATGGAGTTGTGTGAAGTCATAGAATGGTTGTTTTTGATGTCAACGAATGGAGGTGTGTGAAGTAGTAGAATGGAGGTGTGTGAAGTCAGATTGGAGGTGTGTGAAATCACAGAATGCAGGTGTGTGAATCACAGAATGGAGGTGTTTGAAATCACAGAATGGAGGTGTGTGAAGTCATAGAATGGATGTTTGTGAAGTAAGAATGAAGGTGTGTGAAGTCATAGAATAGAGGTGTGTGAAGTCAAAGAATGGAGGTGTGTGAAGTCACAGAATGGAGGTGTGTGAATTCACACAATGGAGGTGTGTGAAGTCCCGAATGGAGGTCTGCGGTCATAGAAGGGAGGTGGGTGAAGTCATAGAAAGAGATGAGAGAAGTCATAGAATGGAGGAGTGTGAAGTCATACAGTGGAGGTGACTGAAGACACAGATTCGAGGTTTGTGAAGTCATAGAATGGAGGTGTGCAAAGTCAGAATGGAGGTGTGTGAAGTCATAGAATGGAGATTTGTGAATTCATAGAATGGAGGTGTTTGAAGTCAAATTGAAGTGTGTGAAGTCATAGAATGGAGGTGTGTGAAGTCACAGAATGGAGGTGTGTGAAGTCATACAATGGAGGTGAGTGAAGTCAGAATGGAGGTGTGTGAAGTCACAGAATGGAGGTGTGTGAACTCAGAATGGAGGTGTGTGAAGTCATAGATGGAGGTGTGTGAAATCATAGTATGGAGGTGTGTGAAACCATTGAATGGAGTTTTGTGAAGACACACAATGGAGCTGTGTGAAGTCAGAATGGAGGTGTGTGAAGTCATAGAATGGAGGTGTGTGAAGTCAGAATGGAGGTATGTGAAATCATAGAATCAAGGTGTGTGAAGTCACAGAATGGAGGTGTGTGAAGTCATAGAATGCAGGTGCGTGAAGTCACAGAATGGAGGTGTGTGAAGTCATAGAATGGAGGTGTGTGAAGTCATAGAATGGAGGTGTGTGAAGTCAGATTGGAGGTGTGTGAAATCACAGAATGGAGGTGTGTCAACTCAGAAATGAGGTCTGTGAAGTCATAGAATGGAGGTGTGTGAAGTCATAGAATGGAGGTGTGTGAAATCATAGAATGGAGGTGTGTGAAGTCAAAGAATTGAGGTGTGAGAAGTCAGAATGGAGGTGTGTGAAGCCACAACGCAGGTGTGTGAACTCATGGAATGAAGGTTTGTGAAGTAAAATTGCAGGTGTGTGAATTCATAGAATGGAGGTGTGTGAAGTCATAGAATGGAGGTGTGTGAAGTCACAGAATGGAGGTGTGTGAAGTCATAGAATGGAGGTGTGTGAAGTCACAGAATGGCGGTGTGTGAAGTCATAGAATGGAGGTGTGTGGAGTCATAGAATGGAGGTGTGTGAAGTCATAGAATGGAGGACTGTGAACTCAGAATGGAGGTTTGTGAAGTCATAGAATGGAGGTGTGTGAAGTCACAGAATGGAGGTGTGTGAAGTCATAGAATGGAGGTGTGTGAAGTCATAAAATGGAGGTTTGTGAATTCATAGAATGGAGGTGTGTGAAGTCACAATGGAGTTGTGTGAAGTCATAGAATGGTTGTTTTTGATGTCAACGAATGGAGGTGTGTGAAGTCATAGAATGGAGGTGTGTGAAGTCAGATTGGAGGTGTGTGAAATCACAGAATGGAGGTGTGTCAACTCAGAAATGAGGTGTGTGAAGTCAAAGAATTGAGGTGTGTGAAGTCAGAATGGAGGTGTGTGAAATCAGAATGGAGGTGTGTGAAGTCATAGAATGGAAGTGTGTGAAGTCATAGAATGGAGGTCTGTGAACTCAGAATGGGGGTTTGTGAAGTCATAGAATGGAGGTGTGTGAACTCAGAATGGAGGTGTGTGAAATCACAGAATGGAGGTGTGTGAAGTCATAGAATGGAGGTGTGTGAAATCACAGAATGGAGGTGTGTGAATTCATAGAATGGAGGTGTGTGAAGTCATAGGATCGAGGTTTGTGAAGTCACAGAATGGAGGTGTGTGAAGTCACAGAATGGAGGTGTGTGAAGTCACAGAATGGAGGTGTGTGAACTCAGAATGGAGGTGTGTGAAGCCCCAGAATGGAGGTGTGTGAAGTCCTAGAATTGAAGTGTGTGAAGTCATAGAATGGAGGTGTGTGAAGGAAGAATGGAGGTGTGTGAAGTCACAGAATGGAGGAGTGTGAACTCAGAATGGAGGTGTGTGAAGTCAGAGAATGGATGTTTCTGAAGTAAGAATGAAGGTGTGTGAAGTCATAGAATGGAGGTGTGTGAAGTCAAATTGGAGGTGTGTGAACTCATAGAATGGAGGTGTGTGAAGTCTTAGAATGGAGGTGTGTGAAGTCATGGAATGGAGGTGTGTGAAGTCAAAGAATGGAGGTGTATGAAGTGAAACAATAGAGGTGTGTGAAGTCACAGAATGGAGGTGTGTGAAGTCACAGAATGGAAGTGTGTAAAGTCAAAACGGAGGTGTGTGAAGTCACAGAATGGAGGTGTGTGAAGTCACAGAATGGAGGTGTGTGAAGTCAAGAAGGTGGTGTGTGAAGTCACAGAATGGAGGTGTGTGAAGTCATAGAATGGAGGTGTGTGAAGTCACAGAATGGAGGTGTGAGAAGTCAGAATGAAGGTGTGTGAAGTCACAGAATGGAGGTGTGTGAAGTCACAGAATGGATGTTTGTGAAGTAAGAATGAAGGTGTTTGAAGTCATAGAGTGGAGGTGTGTGAAGTCACAGAATGGAGGTGTGTGAAGTCATAGAATGGAGGTGTGTGAAGTCATAGAATTGAGGTGTGTGGTGTCATAGAATGGAGGTGTGTGAAGTCATAAAATGGAGGTGTGTGAACTCATAGAATGGAGGTGTGTGAAGTCAAAATGGAGTTGTGTGAATCATAGAATGGTGTGTTTTGATGTCAACGAATGGAGGTGTGTGAAGTCATAGAATGGAGGTGTGTGAAGTCAGATTGGAGGTGTGTAAAATCACAGAATGGAGGTGTGTGAAGTCACAGAATGGAGGTGTGTGAACTCAGATGTAGGTGTATGAAGCCACAGAATGGAGGTGTGTAGTCATAGAATGAAAGTGTGTGAAATCATAGAATGGAGGTGTGTGAAGTCACAGAATTAAGGTGTGTGAAGTCAGAATGTAGGTGTGTGAATTCAGAATGGAGGTGAGTGAAGTCATAGAATGGAGGTGTGTGAAGTCATAGAATGGAGGTCTGTGAACTCAGAATGGAGGTTTGTGAAGTCATAGAATGGAGGTGTGTGAACTCAGAATGGAGGTGTGTGAAGTCACAGAATGGAGGTGTGTGAAGTCATAGAATGGAGGTTTGTGAAATCACAGAATGGAGGTGTGTTAATTCATTGAATGGAGGTGTGTGAAGTCATAGGATCTAGGTGTGTGAAGTCACAGAATGGAGGTGAGTGAAGTCACAGAATGGAGGTGTGTGAAGTCACAGAATGGAGGTGTGTGAACTCAGAATGTAGGTGTGTGAAGCCACAGAATGGAGGTGTGTGAAGTCATAGAATGAAAGTGTGTGAAGTCATAGAAAGGAGGTGTGTGAACTCAGAATGGAGGTGTGTGAAGTCACAGAATGGAGGTTTGTGAGGTCATAGAATGGAGGTGTGTGAAGTCAGAGAATGGATGTTTCTGACGTAAGAATGAAGGTGTGTGAAGTCATAGAATGGAGATGTGTGAAGGGAAATTGGAGGTGTGTGAACTCACAGAATGGAGGTGTGTGAACTCATAGAATGGAGGTTTGTGAAGTCATGGAATGGCGGTGTGTGAAGGCAAATAATGGAGGTGTGTGAAGTGAAACAATAGAGGTGTGTGAAGTCACAGAATGGAGGTGTGTGAAGTCACGAATTGGAAGTGTGTGAAGTCAAAACGGAGGTGTGTGAAGTCACAGAATGGAGGTGTGAGAAGTCACAGAATGGAAGTGTGTGAAGTCAAAAAGGTGGTATGTGAAGTCACAGATGGAGGTGTGTGAATTCATAGAATGGAGCTGTGTGAAGTCAGCATGGAGGTGTGTGAAGTCAGAATGGAGGTGTGTGAAGTCAGAATGGAGGTATGTGAAGTCACAGAATGGACGTGTGTGAAGTCATAGAATGGAGGTGTGTGAAATCATAGAATGAAGGTGTGTGAAGTCACAATGGAGTTGTGTGAAGTCATAGAATGGTTGTTTTTGATGTCAACGAATGGAGGTGTGTGAAGTCATAGAATGGAGGTGTGTGAAGTCAGATTGGAGGAGTGTGAAATCATAGAATGGAGGTGTGTGAAGTCACAATGGAGTTGTGTGAAGTCATAGAATGGTTGTTTTTGATGTCAACGAATGGAGGTGTGTGAAGTCATAGAATGGAGTTGTGTGAAGTCAGATTGGAGGTGTGTGAAATCACAGAATGGAGGTGTGTCAACTCAGAAATGAGGTGTGTGAAGTCATAGAATGGAGGTGTGTGAAGTCATAGAATGGAAGTGTGTGAAATCATAGAATGGAGGTGTGTGAAGTCAAAGAATTGAGGTGTGTGAAGTCAGAATGGAGGTGTGTGAAGTCTGAATGGAGGTGTGTGAAGTCATAGAATGGAAGTGTGTGAAGTCATAGAATGGAGGTCTGTGAACTCAGAATGGGGGTTTGTGAAGTCATAGAATGAAGGTGTGTGAAGTCAGAATGGAGGTGTGTCACGTCACAGAATTGAGGTCTGTGAAGTCAGAGAATGGAGGTGTGTGAAGTCAGAATGAAGGTCTTTGAAGTCATAGAATGGAGGTGTGTGAAGTCACAGAATGGAGGTGTGTGAAGTCATAGAATGGAGGTGTGTGAAGTCATAGAACTGAGGTGTGTGAAGTCATAGAATGGAGGTGTGTTAAGGCACAGAATGGAGGTGTGTGAAGTCAGATAGGAGGTGTGTGAAGTTATAGACTGAGGTGGGTGTAGTCATAGAAAGGAGATGTGGGAAGTCATAGAATGGAGGAGTGTGAAGTCATAGAGTGGAGGTGAGTGAAGTCACAGATTCGAGGTCTGTGATGTCATAGAATGGAGGTGTGTGAAGTCAGAATGGAGGTGTGTGAAATCATAGAATGGAGATGTGTGAACTCATAGAATGGAGTTGTGTGACATCACAATGAAAGAGTGTGAAGTCATAGAATGGAGGTGTGAGAAGTCACAGAATGGATGTGTGTGAAGTCATAAAATGAAGGTGTGTGAAGTCAGAATGGAGGTGTGTGAAGTCACAGAATGGAGGTGTGTGAACTCAGAATGGAGGTGTGTAAAGTCATAGATGGAGGTGTGTGAAGTCATAGTATGGAGGTGTGTGAAATCACAGAATGGAGTTTTGTGAAGTCACAGAATGGAGCTGTGTGAAGTCAGAACGGAGGTGTGTAAAGTCATAGAATGGAGGTGTGTGAAGTCAGAATGGAGGTGTGTGAACTCATAGAATAGAGGTGTGTGAAGTCACAATGGATGTTTGTGAAGTCATAGAAGTTAGGTGTGTGAAGTCACAAAATGGAGGTGTGTGAAGTCATAGAATGGAGGTGAGTGAAGTCATATAATGGATGTGTGTGAAGTCAGAATGGAGGTGTGTGAAGTCACAGAATTCAGGTGTGTGAAGTCACAGAATGGAGGTGTGTGAAGTCAGAATGAAGGTTTGTGAAATCACAGAATGGAGGTGTGTGAAGTCACAGAATGGATGTTTGTGAAGTAAGAATGAAGGTGTTTGACGTCACAGAGTGGAGGTGTGTGAAGTCACAGAATGGAGGTGTGTGAAGTCATAGAATGGAGGTGTGTGAAGTCATAGAATTGAGGTGTGTGAAGTCATAGAATGGAGGTGTGTGAAGTCATAAAATGGAGGTGTGTGAAGTCATAGAATGGAGGTGTGTGAAGTTAAAATGGAGTTGTGTGAAGTCATAGAATGGTGTTTTTTGATGTCAACGAATGGAGGTGTGTAAAGTCACAGAATGGAGGTGTGTGAACTCAGAATGGAGGTGTGTGAAGTCACAGAATCGAGGTTTGTGAAGTCATAGAATGGAGGTGTGTGAAGTCAAATTGGAGGTGTGTGAACTCATAGAATGGAGGTGTGTGAACTCATAGAATGGAGGTGTGTGAAGTCAAAGAATGAAGGTGTGTGAAATGAAACAATAGAGGTGTATGAAGTCACAAAATGGAGGTGCGTGAAGTCACAGAATGTAAGTTTGTAAAGTCAAAACGGAGGTGTGTGAAGTCACAGAATGGAGGTGTGTGAAGTCTCAGAATGGAGGTGTGTGAAGTCAAAAAGGTGGTGTGTGAAGTCACAGAATGGAGGTGTGTGAAGTCATAGAATGGAGGTGTGTGAAACCATAGAATGGAGGTATGTGAAGTCAGAATGGAGGTGTGTGAAGTCACAGAATTGAGGTGTGTGAAGTCACAGAATGGAGGTGTGTGAAGTCAGAATGAAGGTGTGTGAAGTCACAGAATGGAGGTGTGTGAAGTCACAGAATGGATGTTTGTGAAGTAAGAATGAAGGTGTTTGAAGTCATAGAGTGGAGGTGTGTGAAGTCACAGAATGGAGGTGTGTGAAGTCATAGAATGGAGGGGTGTGAAGTCATAGAATTCAGGTGTGTGAAGTCATGGAATGGAGGTGTGTGAAGTCATAAAATGGAGGTGTGTGAACTCATAGAATGGAGGTGTGTGAAGTCAAAATGGAGTTGTGTGAAGTCATAGAATGGTGTTTTTTGATGTCAACGAATGGAGGTGTGTGAAGTCAGAATGGAGTTGTGTGAAGTCAGAATGGAGGTGAGTGAAGTTATAGAATGGAGGTGTGTGAAGTCATAGAACTTAGGTCTGTGAACTCAGAATGGAGGTTTGTGAAGTCATAGAATGGAGGTGTGTGAAGTCACAGAATGGAGGTGTGTGAAGTCATAGAATGGAGGTGTGTGAAGTCATAAAATGGAGGTGTGTGAATTCATAGAATGGAGGGGTGTGAAGTCACAATGGAGTTGTGTGAAGTCATAGAATGGTTGTTTTTGATGTCAACGAATGGAGGTGTTTGAAGTCATAGAATGGAGTTGTGTGAATTCAGACTGGAGGTGTGTGAAATGACAGAATGGAGGTGTGTTAACTCAGAAATGAGGTGTGTGAAGCCACAGAATGGAGGTGTGTGAAGTCATAGAATGGAAGTGTGTGAAGTCATAGAATGGAGGTGTGTGAAGGAAGAATGGAGGTGTGTGAAGTCACAGAATGGAGGTGTGTGAACTCAGAATGGAGGTGTGTGAAGTCATAGGATCGAGGTGTGTGAAGTCACAGAATGGAGGTGTGTGAAGTCACAGAATGGAGGTGTGTGAAGTCACAGAATGCAGGTGTGTGAAGTCATAGAATGGAGGTGTGTGAAGTCATAGAATTGAGGTGTGTGAAGTCATAGAATTGAGGTGTGTGAAGTCATAGAATGGAGATCTGTGAACTCAGAATGGGGGTTTGTGAAGTCATAGAATGGAGGTATGTGAACTCAGAATGGAGGTGTGTGAAGTCACAGAATGGAGGTATGTGAAGTCATAGAATGGAGATGTGTGAAATCACAGAATGGAGGTGTGTGAATTCATAGAATGGAGGTGTGTGAAGTCACAGGATCGAGGTGTGTGAAGTCACAGAATGGAGGTGTGTGAAGTCACAGAATGGTGGTGTGTGAAGTCACAGAATGGAGGTGTGTGAACTCAGAATGGAGGTGTGTGAAGCCACAGAATGGAGGTGTGTGAAGTCATAGAATGGAAGTGTGTGAAGTCATAGAATGGAGGTGTGTGAAGGAATAATGGAGGTGTGTGAAGTCACAGAATGGAGGTGTGTGAACTCAGAATGGAGGTGTGTGAAGTCACAGAATGGAGGTTTGTGAAGTCATAGAATGGAGTTGTGTGAAGTCAGAGAATGGATGTTTCTGAAGTAAGAATGAAGGTGTGTGAAATCATAGAATGGAGGTCTGTGAAGTCAAATTGGATGTGCGTGAAGTCAAAGAATGGAGGTGTGTGAAGTGAAACAATAGAGGTGTGTGAAGTCACAGAATGGAGGTGTGTGAAGTCACAGAATGGAGGTGTGTGAAATCATAGAATGGAGGTGTGTGAAGTCAGAATGGAGGTGTGTCAAGTCACAGAATTGAGGTGTGTGAAGTCAGAGAATGGAGGTGTGTGAAGTCAGAATGAAGGTGTGTGAAGTCACAGAAAGGAGGTGTGTGAAGTCACACAATGGATGTTTGTCAAGTAAGAATGAAGGTGTTTGAAGTCATAGAATGGAGGTGTGTGAAGTCAAAGAATGGAGGTGTGTGAAGTCATAGAATGGAGGTGTGTGAAGTCATAGAATTGAGGTGCGTGAAGTCATAGAATGGAGGTGTGTGAAGTCACAGAATGGAGGTGTGTGAAGTCAGAATGGAGGTGTGTGAAGTCATAGAAAGGAGGTGTGGGGAAGTCATAGAATGGAGGAGTGTGAAATCATAGAGTGGAGGTGAGTGAAGTCACAGATTCGAGGTCTGTGATGTCATAGAATGGAGGTGTTTGAAGTCAGAATGGAGGTGTGTGAAATCAGAGAAAGGAGATGTGTGAACACATGGAATGGAGTTTTGTGACGTCACAATGGAAATGTGTGAATTCATAGAATGGAGGTGTGAGAAGTCACAGAATGGAGGTGTGTGAAGTCATAAAATGAAGGTGTGTGAAGTCAGAATGGAGGTGTGTGAAGTCACAGAATGGAGGTGTGTGAACTCAGAATGGAGGTGTGTGAAGTCATAGATGGAGGTGTGTGAAGTCATAGTATGGAGGTGTGTGAAATCACAGAATGGAGTTTTGTGAAGTCACAGAATGATGCTGTGTGAAGTCAGAACGGAGGTGTGTGAAGTCATAGAATGGAGGTGTGTGAAGTCAGAATGGAGGTGTGTGAACTCATAGAATGGAGGTGTGTGAAGTCACAATGGAGGTGTGTGAAGTCATAGAATTTAGGTGTGTGAAGTCACAAAATGGAGGTGTGTGAAGTCATAGAATGGAGGTGTGTGAAGTCATAAAATGGAGGTGTGTGAAGTCAGAATGAACGTTTGTGCACTCACAGAATTGAGGTGTGTGAAGTCGCAGAATGCAGGTGTGTGAAATCAGAATGAAGGTGTGTGAAATCACAGAATGGAGGTGTGTGAAGTCACAGAATGGATGTTTGTGAAGTAAGAATGAAGGTGTTTGAAGTCATAGAGTGGAGGTGTGTGAAGTCACAGAATGGAGGTGTGTGAAGTCATAGAATGGAGGTGTGTGAAGTCATAAAATGGAGGTGTGTGAAGTCATAGAATGGAGGTGTGTGAAGTCATAAAATGGAGGTGTGTGAACTCATAGAATGGAGGTGTGTGAAGTCAAAATGGAGTTGTGTGAAGTCATAGAATGGTGGATTTTGATGTCAACGAATGGAGGTGTGCGAAGTCATAGAATGGAGGTGTGTTAAGTCATAAAATGGAGGTGTGTGAAGTCATAGAATGGAGGGGTGTGAAGTCAAAATGGAGTTGTGTGAAGTCATAGAATGGTGGATTTTGATGTCAACGAATGGAGGTGTGTGAAGTCATAGAATGGAGGTGTGTGAAGTCATAGATTGGAAGTGTGTGAAGTCATAGAATGGAGGTGTGTGAAGTGAGAATGGAAGTGTGTGAAGTCATAGAATGTAGGTGTGTGAAGTCACAGAATGGAGGTGTGTGAAGTCACAGAATGGAGGTTTGTGAAGTCAAACAATGGAGGTGTGTGAAGTCACAGAATGGAGGTGTGTGAACTCAGAATGGAGGTGTGTGAAGGCACAGAATGGAGGTGTGTGAAGTCATAGATTGGAAGTGTGTGAAGTCATAGAATGGAGGTGTGTGAAGTCAGAATGGAAGTGTGTGAAGTCACCGAATGGAGGTGTGTGAACTCAGAATGGAGGTGTGTGAAGTCACAGAATGGAGGTTTGCGAAGTCATTGAATGGAGGTGTGTGAAGTCATAGAATGGATGTTTCTGAATTAACAATGAAGATGTGTGAAGTCATAGAATGGAGGTGTGTGAAGACAAAATTGTGGTGTGTGAACTCATAGAATGGATGTGTGTGAACTCATAGAATGGAGGTGTGTGAAGTCGTGGAATGGAGGTGTGTGAATTCATAGAATGGAGGTGTCAGAAGTCATAGACTGGAGGTGTGTGAAGTCACAGAATGGAGGTGTGTGAAGTCATAGAATGGAAGTGTGTGAAGTCACAGAATGGAGGTGTGTGAAGTCATAGAATGGAAGTGTGGGAAGTCATAGAATGGACGTGTGTGAACTCAGAATGGAGGTGTGTGAAGGCACCGAACGGAGTTGTGTGAACTCAGTATGGACGTGTGTGAAGTCACAGAATGGATGTTTGTGAAGGCATTGTATGGAGCTGTGTGAGGTCATAGAATGGATGTTTCTGAAGTAAGAATGAAGATGTGTGCAATCATAGAATGGAAGTGTGTGAAGTCATAGAATGGAGGTGTGTGAAGTCACAGAATGGAGGTGTGTGAAGTCACAGAATGGAGGTGTGTGAAGTCAGAGAATGGAGGTGTGTGAAGTCAGACTGGAGGAGTGTGAAATCAGGATGTAGGTGTGTGAAGTCATAGAATGGATATCTGTGAAGTAAGAATGCAGGTGTGTTAAGTCATAGATGGAGGTCTGTGAGTCAGAGAATGGAGGTTGTGAAGTCATAGAATGGAGTTGTGTGAAGTCAAAATGGAGGTGTGTGAAGTCACAGAATGAAGGTGTGTGAAGTCACAGAATGGTGGTGTGTGAAGTCACAGAATGGAGGTGTGTGAAGTCAGACTGGAGGTGTGTGAACTCAGGATGTAGGTGTGTGAAGTCATAGAATGGAGGTGTGTGAAGTCATAGAATGGAGGTGTGTGAAGTCACAGAATGGACGTGTGTGAAGTCACAGAATTGAGTTGTGTGATGTCAGAATGGAGGTGTTTGAAGTCACAGAATGAAGGTGTGTGAAGTCACAGAGTGGTGGTGTGTGAAGTCACAGAATGGAGGTGTGTGAAGTCAGAATGGAGGTGTGTGAAATCATACAATGGAGGTGTGTGAAGTCACAGTGGAGGTGTGTGAAATCAGAATGTAGGTGTGTGAAGTCATAGAATGGATGTCTGTGATGAAAGAATGCAGGTGTGTGAAGTCATAGAATGGAGGTCTGTGAAGTCATAGAATGGAGGTTGTGAAGTCATAGAATGGAGGTGTGTGAAGTCATAGAATGGCGGTGTGTGAAGTCAGAGAATGGACTTGTGTGAAGTCACTGAATGGAGTTGTGTGAAGTCAGAATGGAGGTGTGTGAAGTCACAGAATGTAGGTGTGTGAGGTCACAGAATGGAGGTGTGTGAAGTCACAGAATGGAGGTGTGTGAAGTCACAGAATGGAGGTGTGTGAAGTCAGAATGGAGGTGTGTAAAATCATAGAATGGAGATGTGTGAAGTCAGAATGGAGGTGTGTGAAGTCATAGAATGGAGGTGTGTGAAAATAAAGAGGATGTGTGTGAAGTCAGAATGGAGGTGTGTGAAGTCACAGAATGGAGCTGTGTGAACTCAGAATGGATTTGTGTGACGTCACAAAATGCAGGTGTGTGAAGTCATAGAATGGACGTGTGTGAAGTCATAGAATGGAGGTGTGTGAAGTCAGAATGGACGTGTGTGAAGTCAGAATGGATGTGTTTGAAGTCATAGAATGGATGTTTGTGAAGTAAGAATGGAGGTGTGTGAAGTCATCAATGGAGGTTTGTAAAGTCATAAAATGGAGGTGTGTGAAGTCATAGAATGGAGGTGTGCGAAGTCATAGAATGGCAGTGTGTGAAGTTATAGAATGGAGGTGTGTGAAGTCACAGAATGGAGGTGTGTGAAGACATACTATGATGTTGTGTGAAGTCAGAATGGAGGGGTGTGAAGTCCCAGAATGGAGGTGTGTGAAGTCACAAAATGAAGGTGTGTGAAGTCACAGAATGGAGGTTTGTGAAGTCATAGAATGCAGGTGTGTGAAGTCACAGAATGGAGATATGTGAAGTCAGAATGGAGGTGTGTGAAGTCACAGAATGGAGGTGTGTCTAGCCATAGAATGAAGGTTTGTGAAGTCAAAATGGAGGTGTGTGAAGTCAAAGAAGGGAGGTGAGTGAAGTCACAGAGGGGGTGTGTAGTCAAAGATTGGAGGTTTGTGCAGTCAGAGATTGGAGGTGTGTGCAGTCACAGAATGAAGGTGTGTGAAGTCACAGAATGGAGGTGTGTGAAGTCAAAGAATGGCGGTCTGTGAAGTCATAGAGTGGAGGTGTGTGAAGTCATAGAATGGAGGTGTGTGATGTCACAGAATGGACCTGTGTGAAGTCAAAGAATGGAGTTGTGAGAAGTCAAAATGGAGTTGTGTGAAGTCACAGAATGAAGGTGTGTGAATTCACAGAATGGAGGTGTGTGAAGTCACAGAATGGAGGTGTGTGAAGTCAGAGAATGGAGGTGTGTGAAGTCAGACTGGAGGAGTGTGAAATCAGGATGTAGGTGTGTGAAGTCATAGAATGGATATCTGTGAAGTAAGAATGCAGGTGTGTTAAGTCATAGATGGAGGTCTGTGAGTCATAGAATGGAGGTTGTGAAGTCACAGAATGGAGTTGTGTGAAGTCAAAATGGAGGTGTGTGAAGTCACAGAATGAAGGTGTGTGAAGTTACAGAATGGTGGTGTGTGAAGTCACAGAATGGAGGTGTGTGAAGTCAGACTGGAGGTGTGTGAAATCAGGATGTAGGTGTGTGACGTCACAGAATGGAGGTGTGTGAAGTCACAGAATGGAGGTATGTGAAGTCACAGAATGGAGGTGTGTGAAGGCAGAGAGTGGAGGAGTGTGAAGACACAGAATATAGGTGTGTGAAGTCAGAATGGATGTTTTTCAAAGCAGAATAGAAGTGTAGAAAGTCATAGATTGGAGGTGTGTGAAGTCAAAGAGGAGGTGTGTGAAGTCAGAATTGAGGTGTGTGAAGTCACGGAATGGATATGTGTGAAGTCAGAATGGAGGTGTGTGAAGTCATAGAATGGAGGTGTGTGTAGTCACAGAATGGAGGTGTGAGAAGTCATAAATGGAGGTGTGTAAAGTCATAGAATGGAGGTGTGTGAAGTCACAGAATGGACGTGTGAGAAGTCAAAGAATGGAGTTGTGAGAAGTCAAAATGGAGGTGTGTGAAGTCACAGAATATAGTTGTGTGAAGTCAAAATGGAGGTGTGTGAAGTCACAGAATGAAGGTGTGTGAAGTCACAGAATGGAGGTGTGTGAAGTCAAAGAATGGCGGTCTGTGAAGTCACAGAGTGGAGGTGTGTGAAGTCATAGAATGGAGTTGTGTGAAGTCACAGAATGGACCTGTGTGAAGTCAAAGAATGGAGTTGTGAGAATTCAAAATGGAGGTGTGTGAAGTCACAGAATGAAGGTGTGTGAAGTCACAGAATGGAGGTGTGTGAAGTCACAGAATGGAGGTATGTGAAGTCAGAGAATGGAGGTGTGTGAAGTCAGACTGGAGGAGTGTGAAATCAGGATGTAGGTGTGTGAAGTCATAGAATGGATATCTGTGAAGTAAGAATGCAGGTGTGTTAAGTCATAGATGGAGGTCTGTGAGTCAGAGAATGGAGGTTGTGAAGTCACAGAATGGAGATGTGTGAAGTCAAAATGGAGGTGTGTGAAGTCACAGAATGAAGGTGTGTGAAGTCACAGAATGGTTGTGTGTGAAGTCACAGAATGGAGGTGTGTGAAGTCAGACTGGAGGTGTGTGAAATCAGGATGTAGGTGTGTGAAGTCATAGAATGGAGGTGTGTGAAGTCATAGAATGGAGGTGTGTGAAGTCACAGAATGGACGTGTGTGAAGTCACAGAATTGAGTTGTGTGATGTCAGAATGGAGGTGTTTGAAGTCACAGAATGAAGGTGTGTGAAGTCACAGAGTGGTGGTGTGTGAAGTCACAGAATGGAGGTGTGTGAAGTCAGAATGGAGGTGTGTGAAATCATACAATGGAGGTGTGTGAAGTCAGAGTGGAGGTGTGTGAAATCAGAATGTAGGTGTGTGAAGTCATAGAATGGATGTCTGTGATGAAAGAATGCAGGTGTGTGAAGTCATAGAATGGAGGTCTGTGAAGTCATAGAATGGAGGTTGTGAAGTCATAGAATGGAGGTGTGTGAAGTCATAGAATGGCGGTGTGTGAAGTCAGAGAATGGACTTGTGTGAAGTCACTGAATGGAGTTGTGTGAAGTCAGAATGGAGGTATGTGAAGTCACAGAATGTAGGTGTGTGAGGTCACAGAATGGAGATGTGTGAAGTCACAGAATGGAGGTGTGTGAAGTCACAGAATGGAGGTGTGTGAAGTCAGAATGGAGGTGTGTAAAATCATAGAATGGAGGTGTGTGAAGTCAGAATGGAGGTGTGTGAAGTCATAGAATGGATGTGTGTGAAGTTACAGAATGTATGTATGTGAAATCACAGAATGGAGGTGTGTGAAGTCATAGAATGGAGGTGTGTGAAAATAAAGAGGAGGTGTGTGAAGTCAGAATGGAGGTGTGTGAAGTCACAGAATGGAGCTGTGTGAACTCAGAATGGATTTGTGTGACGTCACAAAATGGAGGTGTGTGAAGTCATAGAATGGACGTGTGTGAAGTCATAGAATGGAGGTGTGTGAAGTCAGAATGGACGTGTGTGAAGTCAGAATGGATGTGTTTGAAGTCATAGAATGGATGTTTGTGAAGTAAGAATGGAGGTGTGTGAAGTCATCAATGGAGGTTTGTAAAGTCATAAAATGGAGGTGTGTGAAGTCATAGAATGGAGGTGTGTGAAGTCATAGAATGGCGGTGTGTGAAGTTATAGAATGGAGGTGTGTGAAGTCACAGAATGGAGTTGTGTGAACTCAGAAGGGAGATGTGTGAAGTCACAGAATGGAGGTGTGTGAAGACATAGTATGATGTTGTGTGAAGTCAGAATGGAGGGGTGTGAAGTCCCAGAATGGAGGTGTGTTAAGTCACAAAATGAAGGTGTGTGAAGTCACAGAATGGAGGTTTGTGAAGTCATAGAATGCAGGTGTGTGAAGTCACAGAATGGAGATATGTGAAGTCAGAATGGAGGTGTGTGAAGTCACAGAATGGAGGTGTGTCTAGCCATAGAATGAAGGTTTGTGAGGTCAAAATGGAGGTGTGTGAAGTCAAAGAAGGGAGGTGAGTGAAGTCACAGAGGGGGTGTGTAGTCAAAGATTGGAGGTTTGTGCAGTCAGAGATTGGAGGTGTGTGAAGACACAGAATGAAGGTGTGAAGCCACAGTATGGAATTGTGTGAAGTCAGAGAATGGAGGAGTGTGAAGTCACAGAATGGAGGTGTGTGAAGTCAGAATGGATGTGTTTGAAAGCAGAATGGAAGTGTGGAAAGTCACAGAATGGAGGTGTGTGAAGTCAAAGAATGGCGGTCTGTGAAGTCATAGAGTGGAGGTGTGTGAAGTTATAGAATGGAGGTGTGTGATGTCACAGAATGGACGTGTGTGAAGTCAAGAATGGAGTAGTGAGAAGTCAAAATGGAGGTGTGTGAAGTCACAGAATGAAGGTGTGTGAAGTCACAGAATGGATGTGTGTGAAGTCACAGAATGGAGGTGTGTGAAATCACAGAATGGAGTTGTGTGAAGTCAGATTGGAGGTGTGTGAAGTCAGAGAATGGAGGTGTGTCAAGTCAAAATGGAGGTGTGAAGTCATAGAATGGAGGTGGGTGAAGTCATAGAAAGGAGGTGTGGGAAGTCATAGAATGGAGGAGTGTGAAGTCATTGAGCGGAGATGAGTGAAGTCACAGATTTGAGGTCTGTAAAGTCATAGAATGGAGGTGTGTGAAGTCAGAATGGTGGTGTGTGAAGTCATAGAATGGAGGTGTGTGAACTCATAGAATGGAGGTGTGTGACGTCACAATGGAAGTGTGTGAATTCATAGAATGGAGGTGTGTGAAGTCACAGAATGGAGGTGTGTGAAGTCAAAATGGAGGTGTGTGACGTCATAAAATGGAGGTGTGTGAAGTCATAGAATGGAGGTGTGCGAATTCATAATGTATGTGTGCGAAGTCATCGAATAGAGGTGTGTTAAGTCAGAATGGAGGTGTGTGAAGTCATAGAATGGAGGTGTGTGAAGTCAAAGAACAGAGGTGTGTGAAATCATAGAATGGAGGTGTGTGAAATCATATAATGGAGGTGTGAAGTCACAGAATGGAGGTGGGTGAAGTCATAGAAAGGAGGTGTGGGAAGTCATAGAATGGAGGAGAGTGAAGTCATAGAGTGGAGGTGAGTGAAGTCACAGATTCGAGGTTTGTGAAGTCATAGAATGGAGGTGTGTGAAGTCAGAATGGAGGTGTGTGAAGTCATAGAATGGAGGTGTGTGAACTCATAGAATGGAGGTGTGTGACGTCACAATGGAAGTGTGTGAATTCATTGAATGGAGGTGTGTGAAGTCACAGAATGGAGATGTGTGAAGTCAAAATGGAGGTGTGGGAAGTCATAGAATGGAGGTGTGTGAACTCATAGAATGGAGGTGTGTGACGTCACAATGGAAGTGTGTGAATTCATAGAATGGAGGTGTGTGAAGTCACAGAATGGAGGTGTGTGAAGTCAAAATGGAGGTGTGTGACGTCATAAAATGGAGGTGTGTGAAGTCATAGAATGGAGGTGTGTGAATTCAGAATGTATGTGTGCGAAGTCATCGAATAGAGGTGTGTTAAGTCAGAATGGAGGTGTGTGAAGTCATAGAATGGAGGTGTGTGAACTCATAAAATGGAGGTGTGTGACGTCACAATGGGAGTGTGTGCAGTCATAGAATGGAGGTGTGTGAAGTCACAGAATGGAAGTGTGTGAACTCTTACAATGGAGGTGTGTGAAGTCAGAATGGAGGTGTGTGAAGTCAGAATGGAGGTGTGTGAAGTCACAGAATGGAGGTGTGTGAACTCAGAATGGAGGTGTGTGAAGTCATAGATGGAGGTGCGTGAAGTCATAGTATGGAGGTGTGTGAAATCATAGAATGGAGTTTTGTGAAGTCACAGAATTGAGCTGTGTGAAGTCAGAATGGAGGTGTGTGAAGACATAGAATGGAGGTGTGTGAACTCATAGAATGGAGGTGTGTGACGTCACAATGGAAGTGTGTGAATTCATAGAATGGAGGTGTGTGAAGTCACAGAATGGAGGTGTGTGAAGTCAAAATGGAGGTGTGTGAAGTCATAGAATGGAGGTGTGTGAACTCATAGAATGGAGGTGTGTGACGTCACAATGGAAGTGTGTGAATTCATAGAATGGAGGTGTGTGAAGTCACAGAATGGAGGTGTGTGAAGTCAAAATGGAGGTGTGTGACGTCATAAAATGGAGGTGTGTGAAGTCATAGAATGGAGGTGTGTGAATTCAGAATGTATGTGTGCGAAGTCATCGAATAGAGGTGTGTTAAGTCAGAATGGAGGTGTGTGAAGTCATAGAATGGAGGTGTGTGAACTCATAGAATGGAGGTGTGTGACGTCACAATGGAAGTGTGTGCAGTCATAGAATGGAGGTGTGTGAAGTCACAGAATGGAAGTGTGTGAACTCTTACAATGGAGGTGTGTGAAGTCAGAATGGAGGTGTGTGAAGTCAGAATGGAGGTGTGTGAAGTCACAGAATGGAGGTGTGTGAACTCAGAATGGAGGTGTGTGAAGTCATAGATGGAGGTGCGTGAAGTCATAGTATGGAGGTGTGTGAAATCATAGAATGGAGTTTTGTGAAGTCACAGAATTGAGCTGTGTGAAGTCAGAATGGAGGTGTGTGAAGACATAGAATGGAGGTGTGTGAAGTCAGAATGGAGGTGTGTGAAGTCATATAATGGAGGTGTGTGAAGTCAAAGTATGGATGTTTGTGAAGTAAGAATGAAGGTGTGTGAAGTAATAGAATGCAGGCGTGTGAAGTCACAGAATGGAGGTGTCTGAACGCAGAATGGAGGTGTGTGAAGTCGTAGAATGGAGTTTTATGAAGTCACAAAATTGAGCTGTGTGAGTCAGAATTGAGGTGTGTGAAGTCATAGAATGTAGGTGTGTGAAGTCATAGAATGGAGGTGTGTGAAGTCAGAGAATGGAGGTGTGTGAAGTCATAGATTGGAGGTGTGAGAAGTCATAGACTGGAGGTGTTTAAAGTCATACAATGGAGGTATGTGAAGTCATAGAATGGAGGTGTGTGAAGTCACAGAATGGAGGTGTGTGAAGTCACAGAATGGAGGTGTGTGAAGTCACAGAATGGAGGTGTGTGAACTCAGAATGGAGGTGTGTGAAGGACCAGAATGGAGGTGTGTGAAGTCATAGAATGGAAATGTGTGAAGTCATAGAATGGACGTGTGTGAAGTCAGAATGGAGGTGTGTGAAGTCACCGAATGGAGTTGTGTGAACTCAGTATGGACGTGTGTGAAGTCACAGAATGGATGTTTGTGAAGGCATAGAATGGAGGTGTGTGAGGTCATAGAATGGGTGTTTCTGAAGTAAGAATGAAGGTCTGTGAAGTCATAGAATGGAGGTGTGTGATGTCAGAATGGAGGTGAGCGAAGTCATAGAATAGAGGTTTGTGAAGTCAGAATGGAGGTGTGTGAAGTCATAGTATGGAGGTGTGTGAAATCATAGAATGGAGTTTTGTGAAGTCACAGAATTGAGCTGTGTGAAGTCAGAATGGAGGTGTGTGAAGTCATAGAATGGAGGTGTGTGAAGTCAGAATGGAGGTGTGTGAACTCATAGAATGGAGATGTATGTAGTTACAATGGAGGTGTGTGAAGTCATAGAATGGAGGTGTGTGAAGTCACAAAATGGAGGTGTGTGAAGTCATAGAATGTAGGTGTGTGAAGTCACAGAATGGAGGTGTGTGAAGTCACAGAATGTAGGTGTGTGAGGTCACAGAATGGAGGTGTGTGAAGTCACAGAATGGAGGTGTGTGAAGTCACAGAATGGAGGTGTGTGAAGTCAGAATGGAGGTGTGTAAAATCATAGAATGGAGATGTGTGAAGTCAGAATGGAGGTGTGTGAAGTCATAGAATGGAGGTGTGTGAAGTTACAGAATGTATGTATGTGAAATCACAGAATGGAGGTGTGTGAAGTCATAGAATGGAGGTGTGTGAAAATAAAGAGGATGTGTGTGAAGTCAGAATGGAGGTGTGTGAAGTCACAGAATGGAGCTGTGTGAACTCAGAATGGATTTGTGTGACGTCACAAAATGCAGGTGTGTGAAGTCATAGAATGGACGTGTGTGAAGTCATAGAATGGAGGTGTGTGAAGTCAGAATGGACGTGTGTGAAGTCAGAATGGATGTGTTTGAAGTCATAGAATGGATGTTTGTGAAGTAAGAATGGAGGTGTGTGAAGTCATCAATGGAGGTTTGTAAAGTCATAAAATGGAGGTGTGTGAAGTCATAGAATGGAGGTGTGCGAAGTCATAGAATGGCAGTGTGTGAAGTTATAGAATGGAGGTGTGTGAAGTCACAGAATGGAGGTGTGTGAAGACATACTATGATGTTGTGTGAAGTCAGAATGGAGGGGTGTGAAGTCCCAGAATGGAGGTGTGTGAAGTCACAAAATGAAGGTGTGTGAAGTCACAGAATGGAGGTTTGTGAAGTCATAGAATGCAGGTGTGTGAAGTCACAGAATGGAGATATGTGAAGTCAGAATGGAGGTGTGTGAAGTCACAGAATGGAGGTGTGTCTAGCCATAGAATGAAGGTTTGTGAAGTCAAAATGGAGGTGTGTGAAGTCAAAGAAGGGAGGTGAGTGAAGTCACAGAGGGGGTGTGTAGTCAAAGATTGGAGGTTTGTGCAGTCAGAGATTGGAGGTGTGTGCAGTCACAGAATGAAGGTGTGTGAAGTCACAGAATGGAGGTGTGTGAAGTCAAAGAATGGCGGTCTGTGAAGTCATAGAGTGGAGGTGTGTGAAGTCATAGAATGGAGGTGTGTGATGTCACAGAATGGACCTGTGTGAAGTCAAAGAATGGAGTTGTGAGAAGTCAAAATGGAGTTGTGTGAAGTCACAGAATGAAGGTGTGTGAATTCACAGAATGGAGGTGTGTGAAGTCACAGAATGGAGGTGTGTGAAGTCAGAGAATGGAGGTGTGTGAAGTCAGACTGGAGGAGTGTGAAATCAGGATGTAGGTGTGTGAAGTCATAGAATGGATATCTGTGAAGTAAGAATGCAGGTGTGTTAAGTCATAGATGGAGGTCTGTGAGTCATAGAATGGAGGTTGTGAAGTCACAGAATGGAGTTGTGTGAAGTCAAAATGGAGGTGTGTGAAGTCACAGAATGAAGGTGTGTGAAGTTACAGAATGGTGGTGTGTGAAGTCACAGAATGGAGGTGTGTGAAGTCAGACTGGAGGTGTGTGAAATCAGGATGTAGGTGTGTGACGTCACAGAATGGAGGTGTGTGAAGTCACAGAATGGAGGTATGTGAAGTCACAGAATGGAGGTGTGTGAAGGCAGAGAGTGGAGGAGTGTGAAGACACAGAATATAGGTGTGTGAAGTCAGAATGGATGTTTTTCAAAGCAGAATAGAAGTGTAGAAAGTCATAGATTGGAGGTGTGTGAAGTCAAAGAGGAGGTGTGTGAAGTCAGAATTGAGGTGTGTGAAGTCACGGAATGGATATGTGTGAAGTCAGAATGGAGGTGTGTGAAGTCATAGAATGGAGGTGTGTGTAGTCACAGAATGGAGGTGTGAGAAGTCATAAATGGAGGTGTGTAAAGTCATAGAATGGAGGTGTGTGAAGTCACAGAATGGACGTGTGAGAAGTCAAAGAATGGAGTTGTGAGAAGTCAAAATGGAGGTGTGTGAAGTCACAGAATATAGTTGTGTGAAGTCAAAATGGAGGTGTGTGAAATCACAGAATGAAGGTGTGTGAAGTCACAGAATGGAGGTGTGTGAAGTCAAAGAATGGCGGTCTGTGAAGTCACAGAGTGGAGGTGTGTGAAGTCATAGAATGGAGTTGTGTGAAGTCACAGAATGGACCTGTGTGAAGTCAAAGAATGGAGTTGTGAGAATTCAAAATGGAGGTGTGTGAAGTCACAGAATGAAGGTGTGTGAAGTCACAGAATGGAGGTGTGTGAAGTCACAGAATGGAGGTATGTGAAGTCAGAGAATGGAGGTGTGTGAAGTCAGACTGGAGGAGTGTGAAATCAGGATGTAGGTGTGTGAAGTCATAGAATGGATATCTGTGAAGTAAGAATGCAGGTGTGTTAAGTCATAGATGGAGGTCTGTGAGTCAGAGAATGGAGGTTGTGAAGTCACAGAATGGAGATGTGTGAAGTCAAAATGGAGGTGTGTGAAGTCACAGAATGAAGGTGTGTGAAGTCACAGAATGGTTGTGTGTGAAGTCACAGAATGGAGGTGTGTGAAGTCAGACTGGAGGTGTGTGAAATCAGGATGTAGGTGTGTGAAGTCATAGAATGGAGGTGTGTGAAGTCATAGAATGGAGGTGTGTGAAGTCACAGAATGGACGTGTGTGAAGTCACAGAATTGAGTTGTGTGATGTCAGAATGGAGGTGTTTGAAGTCACAGAATGAAGGTGTGTGAAGTCACAGAGTGGTGGTGTGTGAAGTCACAGAATGGAGGTGTGTGAAGTCAGAATGGAGGTGTGTGAAATCATACAATGGAGGTGTGTGAAGTCAGAGTGGAGGTGTGTGAAATCAGAATGTAGGTGTGTGAAGTCATAGAATGGATGTCTGTGATGAAAGAATGCAGGTGTGTGAAGTCATAGAATGGAGGTCTGTGAAGTCATAGAATGGAGGTTGTGAAGTCATAGAATGGAGGTGTGTGAAGTCATAGAATGGCGGTGTGTGAAGTCAGAGAATGGACTTGTGTGAAGTCACTGAATGGAGTTGTGTGAAGTCAGAATGGAGGTGTGTGAAGTCACAGAATGTAGGTGTGTGAGGTCACAGAATGGAGATGTGTGAAGTCACAGAATGGAGGTGTGTGAAGTCACAGAATGGAGGTGTGTGAAGTCAGAATGGAGGTGTGTAAAATCATAGAATGGAGGTGTGTGAAGTCAGAATGGAGGTGTGTGAAGTCATAGAATGGATGTGTGTGAAGTTACAGAATGTATGTATGTGAAATCACAGAATGGAGGTGTGTGAAGTCATAGAATGGAGGTGTGTGAAAATAAAGAGGAGGTGTGTGAAGTCAGAATGGAGGTGTGTGAAGTCACAGAATGGAGCTGTGTGAACTCAGAATGGATTTGTGTGACGTCACAAAATGGAGGTGTGTGAAGTCATAGAATGGACGTGTGTGAAGTCATAGAATGGAGGTGTGTGAAGTCAGAATGGACGTGTGTGAAGTCAGAATGGATGTGTTTGAAGTCATAGAATGGATGTTTGTGAAGTAAGAATGGAGGTGTGTGAAGTCATCAATGGAGGTTTGTAAAGTCATAAAATGGAGGTGTGTGAAGTCATAGAATGGAGGTGTGTGAAGTCATAGAATGGCGGTGTGTGAAGTTATAGAATGGAGGTGTGTGAAGTCACAGAATGGAGTTGTGTGAACTCAGAAGGGAGATGTGTGAAGTCACAGAATGGAGGTGTGTGAAGACATAGTATGATGTTGTGTGAAGTCAGAATGGAGGGGTGTGAAGTCCCAGAATGGAGGTGTGTTAAGTCACAAAATGAAGGTGTGTGAAGTCACAGAATGGAGGTTTGTGAAGTCATAGAATGCAGGTGTGTGAAGTCACAGAATGGAGATATGTGAAGTCAGAATGGAGGTGTGTGAAGTCACAGAATGGAGGTGTGTCTAGCCATAGAATGAAGGTTTGTGAGGTCAAAATGGAGGTGTGTGAAGTCAAAGAAGGGAGGTGAGTGAAGTCACAGAGGGGGTGTGTAGTCAAAGATTGGAGGTTTGTGCAGACAGAGATTGGAGGTGTGTGAAGACACAGAATGAAGGTGTGAAGCCACAGTATGGAATTGTGTGAAGTCAGAGAATGGAGGAGTGTGAAGTCACAGAATGGAGGTGTGTGAAGTCAGAATGGATGTGTTTGAAAGCAGAATGGAAGTGTGGAAAGTCACAGAATGGAGGTGTGTGAAGTCAAAGAATGGCGGTCTGTGAAGTCATAGAGTGGAGGTGTGTGAAGTTATAGAATGGAGGTGTGTGATGTCACAGAATGGACGTGTGTGAAGTCAAGAATGGAGTTGTGAGAAGTCAAAATGGAGGTGTGTGAAGTCACAGAATGAAGGTGTGTGAAGTCACAGAATGGAGGTGTGTGAAGTCACAGAATGGAGGTGTGTGAAATCACAGAATGGAGTTGTGTGAAGTCAGATTGGAGGTGTGTGAAGTCAGAGAATGGAGGTGTGTCAAGTCAAAATGGAGGTGTGAAGTCATAGAATGGAGGTGGGTGAAGTCATAGAAAGGAGGTGTGGGAAGTCATAGAATGGAGGAGTGTGAAGTCATTGAGCGGAGATGAGTGAAGTCACAGATTTGAGGTCTGTAAAGTCATAGAATGGAGGTGTGTGAAGTCAGAATGGTGGTGTGTGAAGTCATAGAATGGAGGTGTGTGAACTCATAGAATGGAGGTGTGTGACGTCACAATGGAAGTGTGTGAATTCATAGAATGGAGGTGTGTGAAGTCACAGAATGGAGGTGTGTGAAGTCAAAATGGAGGTGTGTGACGTCATAAAATGGAGGTGTGTGAAGTCATAGAATGGAGGTGTGCGAATTCATAATGTATGTGTGCGAAGTCATCGAATAGAGGTGTGTTAAGTCAGAATGGAGGTGTGTGAAGTCATAGAATGGAGGTGTGTGAAGTCAAAGAACAGAGGTGTGTGAAATCATTGAATGGAGGTGTGTGAAATCATATAATGGAGGTGTGAAGTCACAGAATGGAGGTGGGTGAAGTCATAGAAAGGAGGTGTGGGAAGTCATAGAATGGAGGAGAGTGAAGTCATAGAGTGGAGGTGAGTGAAGTCACAGATTCGAGGTTTGTGAAGTCATAGAATGGAGGTGTGTGAAGTCAGAATGGAGGTGTGTGAAGTCATAGAATGGAGGTGTGTGAACTCATAGAATGGAGGTGTGTGACGTCACAATGGAAGTGTGTGAATTCATTGAATGGAGGTGTGTGAAGTCACAGAATGGAGGTGTGTGAAGTCAAAATGGAGGTGTGGGAAGTCATAGAATGGAGGTGTGTGAACTCATAGAATGGAGGTGTGTGACGTCACAATGGAAGTGTGTGAATTCATAGAATGGAGGTGTGTGAAGTCACAGAATGGAGGTGTGTGAAGTCAAAATGGAGGTGTGTGACGTCATAAAATGGAGGTGTGTGAAGTCATAGAATGGAGGTGTGTGAATTCAGAATGTATGTGTGCGAAGTCATCGAATAGAGGTGTGTTAAGTCAGAATGGAGGTGTGTGAAGTCATAGAATGGAGGTGTGTGAACTCATAGAATGGAGGTGTGTGACGTCACAATGGGAGTGTGTGCAGTCATAGAATGGAGGTGTGTGAAGTCACAGAATGGAAGTGTGTGAACTCTTACAATGGAGGTGTGTGAAGTCAGAATGGAGGTGTGTGAAGTCAGAATGGAGGTGTGTGAAGTCACAGAATGGAGGTGTGTGAACTCAGAATGGAGGTGTGTGAAGTCATAGATGGAGGTGCGTGAAGTCATAGTATGGAGGTGTGTGAAATCATAGAATGGAGTTTTGTGAAGTCACAGAATTGAGCTGTGTGAAGTCAGAATGGAGGTGTGTGAAGACATAGAATGGAGGTGTGTGAACTCATAGAATGGAGGTGTGTGACGTCACAATGGAAGTGTGTGAATTCATAGAATGGAGGTGTGTGAAGTCACAGAATGGAGGTGTGTGAAGTCAAAATGGAGGTGTGTGAAGTCATAGAATGGAGGTGTGTGAACTCATAGAATGGAGGTGTGTGACGTCACAATGGAAGTGTGTGAATTCATAGAATGGAGGTGTGTGAAGTCACAGAATGGAGGTGTGTGAAGTCAAAATGGAGGTGTGTGACGTCATAAAATGGAGGTGTGTGAAGTCATAGAATGGAGGTGTGTGAATTCAGAATGTATGTGTGCGAAGTCATCGAATAGAGGTGTGTTAAGTCAGAATGGAGGTGTGTGAAGTCATAGAATGGAGGTGTGAGAACTCATAGAATGGAGGTGTGTGACGTCACAATGGAAGTGTGTGCAGTCATAGAATGGAGGTGTGTGAAGTCACAGAATGGAAGTGTGTGAACTCTTACAATGGAGGTGTGTGAAGTCAGAATGGAGGTGTGTGAAGTCAGAATGGAGGTGTGTGAAGTCACAGAATGGAGGTGTGTGAACTCAGAATGGAGGTGTGTGAAGTCATAGATGGAGGTGCGTGAAGTCATAGTATGGAGGTGTGTGAAATCATAGAATGGAGTTTTGTGAAGTCACAGAATTGAGCTGTGTGAAGTCAGAATGGAGGTGTGTGAAGACATAGAATGGAGGTGTGTGAAGTCAGAATGGAGGTGTGTGAAGTCATATAATGGAGGTGTGTGAAGTCAAAGTATGGATGTTTGTGAAGTAAGAATGAAGGTGTGTGAAGTAATAGAATGGAGGCGTGTGAAGTCACAGAATGGAGGCGTCTGAACGCAGAATGGAGGTGTGTGAAGTCGTAGAATGGAGTTTTATGAAGTCACAAAATTGAGCTGTGTGAGTCAGAATTGAGGTGTGTGAAGTCATAGAATGTAGGTGTGTGAAGTCATAGAATGGAGGTGTGTGAAGTCAGAGAATGGAGGTGTGTGAAGTCATAGATTGGAGGTGTGAGAAGTCATAGACTGGAGGTGTTTAAAGTCATACAATGGAGGTATGTGAAGTCATAGAATGGAGGTGTGTGAAGTCACAGAATGGAGGTGTGTGAAGTCACAGAATGGAGGTGTGTGAAGTCACAGAATGGAGGTGTGTGAACTCAGAATGGAGGTGTGTGAAGGACCAGAATGGAGGTGTGTGAAGTCATAGAATGGAAATGTGTGAAGTCATAGAATGGACGTGTGTGAAGTCAGAATGGAGGTGTGTGAAGTCACCGAATGGAGTTGTGTGAACTCAGTATGGACGTGTGTGAAGTCACAGAATGGATGTTTGTGAAGGCATAGAATGGAGGTGTGTGAGGTCATAGAATGGGTGTTTCTGAAGTAAGAATGAAGGTCTGTGAAGTCATAGAATGGAGGTGTGTGATGTCAGAATGGAGGTGAGCGAAGTCATAGAATAGAGGTTTGTGAAGTCAGAATGGAGGTGTGTGAAGTCATAGTATGGAGGTGTGTGAAATCATAGAATGGAGTTTTGTGAAGTCACAGAATTGAGCTGTGTGAAGTCAGAATGGAGGTGTGTGAAGTCATAGAATGGAGGTGTGTGAAGTCAGAATGGAGGTGTGTGAACTCATAGAATGGAGATGTATGTAGTTACAATGGAGGTGTGTGAAGTCATAGAATGGAGGTGTGTGAAGTCACAAAATGGAGGTGTGTGAAGTCATAGAATGTAGGTGTGTGAAGTCACAGAATGGAGGTGTGTGAAGTCACAGAATGGAGATTTGTGAAGTCAAACAATGGAGGTGTGTGAAGTCACAGAATGGAGGTGTGTGAACTCAGAATGGAGGTGTGTGAAGTCACAGAATGGAGGTGTGTGAAGTCATAGATTGGAAGTGTGTGAAGTCATAGAATGGAGGTGTGTGAAGTGAGAATGGAAGTGTGTGAAGTCATAGAATGTAGGTGTGTGAAGTCACAGAATGGAGGTGTGTGAAGTCACAGAATGGAGGTTTGTGAAGTCAAACAATGGAGGTGTGTGAAGTCACAGAATGGAGGTGTGTGAACTCAGAATGGAGGTGTGTGAAGGCACAGAATGGAGGTGTGTGAAGTCATAGATTGGAAGTGTGTGAAGTCATAGAATGGAGGTGTGTGAAGTCAGAATGGAAGTGTGTGAAGTCACCGAATGGAGGTGTGTGAACTCAGAATGGAGGTGTGTGAAGTCACAGAATGGAGGTTTGCGAAGTCATTGAATGGAGGTGTGTGAAGTCATAGAATGGATGTTTCTGAATTAAGAATGAAGATGTGTGAAGTCATAGAATGGAGGTGTGTGAAGACAAAATTGTGGTGTGTGAACTCATAGAATGGATGTGTGTGAACTCATAGAATGGAGGTGTGTGAAGTCGTGGAATGGAGGTGTGTGAATTCATAGAATGGAGGTGTCAGAAGTCATAGACTGGAGGTGTGTGAAGTCACAGAATGGAGGTGTGTGAAGTCATAGAATGGAAGTGTGTGAAGTCACAGAATGGAGGTGTGTGAAGTCATAGAATGGAAGTGTGGGAAGTCATAGAATGGACGTGTGTGAACTTAGAATGGAGGTGTGTGAAGGCACCGAACGGAGTTGTGTGAACTCAGTATGGACGTGTGTGAAGTCACAGAATGGATGTTTGTGAAGGCATTGTATGGAGCTGTGTGAGGTCATAGAATGGATGTTTCTGAAGTAAGAATGAAGATGTGTGCAATCATAGAATGGAAGTGTGTGAAGTCATAGAATGGAGGTGTGTGAAGTCACAGAGTGGAAGTGTGTGAAGTCAGAATGGAGGTGTGAAATCATAGAATGAAGGTGGGTGAAGTCATAGAAAGGAGGTGTGGGAAGTCATAGAATGGAGGAGTGTGAAGTCATAGAGTGGAGGTGTGTGATGTCAGAATGGAGGTGAGCGAAGTCATAGAATAGAGGTTTGTGAAGTCAGAATGGAGGTGTGTGAAATCATAGTATGGAGGTGTGTGAAATCATAGAATGGAGTTTTGTGAAGTCACAGAATTGAGCTGTGTGAAGTCAGAATGGAGGCGTGTGAAGTCATAGAATAGAGGTGTGTGAAGTCAGAATGGAGGTGTGTGAACTGATAGAATGGAGGTGTGTGTAGTTACAATGGAGGTGTGTGAAGTCATAGATTGGAGGTGTGAGAAGTCATAGACTGGAGGTGTTTGAAGTCATACAATGGAGGTATGTGAAGTCATAGAATGGAGGTGTGTGCAGTCACAGAATGGAGGTGTGTGAAGTCACAGAATGGAGGTGTGTGAAGTCACAGAATGGAGGTGTGTGAACTCAGAATGGAGGTGTGTGAAGGACCAGAATGGAGGTGTGTGAAGTCATAGAATGGAAGTGTGTGAAGTCATAGAATGGACGTGTGTGAAGTCAGAATGGAGGTGTGTGAATTCACCGAATGGAGTTGTGTGAACTCAGTATGGACGTGTGTGAAGTCACAGAATGGATGTTTGTGAAGGCATAGAATGGAGGTGTGTGAGGTCATAGAATGGGTGTTTCTGAAGTAAGAATGAAGGTCTGTGAAGTCATAGAATGGAGGTGTGTGATGTCAGAATGGAGGTGAGCGAAGTCATAGAATAGAGGTTTGTGAAGTCAGAATGTAGGTGTGTGAAGTCATAGTATGGAGGTCTGTGAAATCATAGAATGGAGTTTTGTGAAGTCACAGAATTGAGCTGTGTGAAGTCAGAATGGAGGTGTGTGAAGTCATAGAATGGAGGTGTGTGAAGTCAGAATGGAGGTGTGTGAACTCATAGAATGGAGGTGTGTGTAGTTACAATGGAGGTGTGTGAAGTCATAGAATGGAGGTGTGTGAAGTCACAAAATGGAGGTGTGTGAAGTCATAGAATGTAGGTGTGTGAAGTCACAGAATGGAGGTGTGTGAAGTCACAGAATGGAGGTTTGTGAAGTCAAACAATGGAGGTGTGTGAAGTCACAGAATGGAGGTGTGTGAACTCAGAATGGAGGTGTGTGAAGTCACAGAATGGAGGTGTGTGAAGTCATAGATTGGAAGTGTGTGAAGTCATAGAATGGAGGTGTGTGAAGTCAGAATGGAAGTGTGTGAAGTCACCGAATGGAGGTGTGTGAACTCAGAATGGAGTTGTGTGAAGTCACAGAATGGAGGTTTGCGAAGTCATTGAATGGAGGTGTGTGAAGTCATAGAATGGATGTTTCTGAATTAAGAATGAAGATGTGTGAAGTCATAGAATGGAGGTGTGTGAAGACAAAATTGAGGTGTGTGAACTCATAAAATGGATGTGTGTGAACTCATAGAATGGAGGTGTGTGAAGTCGTGGAATGGAGGTGTGTGAATTCATAGAATGGAGGTGTCAGAAGTCATAGACTGGAGGTGTGTGAAGTCACAGAATGGAGGTGTGTGAAGTCATAGAATGGAAGTGTGTGAAGTCACAGAATGGAGGTGTGTGAAGTCATAGAATGGAAGTGTGGGAAATCATAGAATGGACGTGTGTGAACTCAGAATGGAGGTGTGTGAAGGCACCGAACGGAGTTGTGTGAACTCAGTATGGACGTGTGTGAAGTCACAGAATGGATGTTTGTGAAGGCATTGTATGGAGGTGTGTGAGGTCATAGAATGGATGTTTCTGAAGTAAGAATGAAGATGTGTGCAATCATAGAATGGAAGTGTGTGAAGTCATAGAATGGAGGTGTGTGAAGTCACAGAGTGGAAGTGTGTGAAGTCAGAATGGAGGTGTGAAATCATAGAATGAAGGTGGGTGAAGTCATAGAAAGGAGGTGTGGGAAGTCATAGAATGGAGGAGTGTGAAGTCATAGAGTGGAGGTGTGTGATGTCAGAATGGAGGTGAGCGAAGTCATAGAATAGAGGTTTGTGAAGTCAGAATGGAGGTGTGTGAAATCATAGTATGGAGGTGTGTGAAATCATAGAATGGAGTTTTGTGAAGTCACAGAATTGAGCTGTGTGAAGTCAGAATGGAGGTGTGTGAAGTCATAGAATAGAGGTGTGTGAAGTCAGAATGGAGGTGTGTGAACTCATAGAATGGAGGTGTGTGTAGTTACAATGGAGGTGTGTGAAGTCATAGATTGGAGGTGTGAGAAGTCATAGACTGGAGGTGTTTGAAGTCATACAATTGAGGTATGTGAATTCATAGAATGGAGGTGTGTGCAGTCACAGAATGGAGGTGTGTGAAGTCACAGAATGGAGGTGTGTGAAGTCACAGAATGGAGGTGTGTGAACTCAGAATGGAGGTGTGTGAAGGACCAGAATGGAGGTGTGTGAAGTCATAGAATGGAAGTGTGTGAAGTCATAGAATGGACGTGTGTGAAGTCAGAATGGAGGTGTGTGAAGTCACCGAATGGAGTTGTGTGAACTCAGTATGGACGTGTGTGAAGTCACAGAATGGATGTTTGTGAAGGCATAGAATGGAGGTGTGTGAGGTCATAGAATGGGTGTTTCTGAAGTAAGAATGAAGGTCTGTGAAGTCATAGAATGGAGGTGTGTGATGTCAGAATGGAGGTGAACGAAGTCATAGAATAGAGGTTTGTGAAGTCAGAATGTAGGTGTGTGAAGTCATAGTATGGAGGTGTGTGAAATCATAGAATGGAGTTTTGTGAAGTCACAGAATTGAGCTGTGTGAAGTCAGAATGGAGGTGTGTGAAGTCATAGAATGGAGGTGTGTGAAGTCAGAATGGAGGTGTGTGAACTCATAGAATGGAGGTGTGTGTAGTTACAATGGAGGTGTGTGAAGTCATAGAATGGAGGTGTGTGAAGTCACAAAATGGAGGTGTGTGAAGTCATAGAATGTAGGTGTGTGAAGTCACAGAATGGAGGTGTGTGAAGTCACAGAATGGAGGTTTGTGAAGTCAAACAATGGAGGTGTGTGAAGTCACAGAATGGAGGTGTGTGAACTCAGAATGGAGGTGTGTGAAGTCACAGAATGGAGGTGTGTGAAGTCATAGATTGGAAGTGTGTGAAGTCATAGAATGGAGGTGTGTGAAGTCAGAATGGAAGTGTGTGAAGTCACCGAATGGAGGTGTGTGAACTCAGAATGGAGGTGTGTGAAGTCACAGAATGGAGGTTTGCGAAGTCATTGAATGGAGGTGTGTGAAGTCATAGAATGGATGTTTCTGAATTAAGAATGAAGATGTGTGAAGTCATAGAATGGAGGTGTGTGAAGACAAAATTGTGGTGTGTGAACTCATAGAATGGATGTGTGTGAACTCATAGAATGGAGGTGTGTGAAGTCGTGGAATGGAGGTGTGTGAATTCATAGAATGGAGGTGTCAGAAGTCATAGACTGGAGGTGTGTGAAGTCACAGAATGGAGGTGTGTGAAGTCATAGAATGGAAGTGTGTGAAGTCACAGAATGGAGGTGTGTGAAGTCATAGAATGGAAGTGTGGGAAGTCATAAAATGGACGTGTGTGAACTCAGAATGGACGTGTGTGAAGTCACAGAATGGATGTTTGTGAAGGCATTGTATGGAGGTGTGTGAGGTCATAGAATGGATGTTTCTGAAGTAAGAATGAAGATGTGTGCAATCATAGAATGGAAGTGTGTGAAGTCATAGAATGGAGGTGTGTGAAGTCACAGAGTGGAAGTGTGTGAAGTCAGAATGGAGGTGTGAAATCATAGAATGAAGGTGGGTGAAGTCATAGAAAGGAGGTGTGGGAAGTCATAGAATGGAGGAGTGTGAAGTCATAGAGTGGAGGTGTGTGATGTCAGAATGGAGGTGAGCGAAGTCATACAATAGAGGTTTGTGAAGTCAGAATGGAGGTGTGTGAAATCATAGTATGGAGGTGTGTGAAATCATAGAATGGAGTTTTGTGAAGTCACAGAATTGAGCTGTGTGAAGTCAGAATGGAGGCGTGTGAAGTCATAGAATAGAGGTGTGTGAAGTCAGAATGGAGGTGTGTGAACTCATAGAATGGAGGTGTGTGTAGTTACAATGGAGGTGTGTGAAGTCATAGATTGGAGGTTTGAGAAGTCATAGACTGGAGGTGTTTGAAGTCATACAATGGAGGTATGTGAAGTCATAGAATGGAGGTGTGTGAAGTCACAGAATGGAGGTGTGTGAAGTCACAGAATGGAGGTGTGTGAAGTCACAGAATGGAGGTGTGTGAACTCAGAATGGAGGTGTGTGAAGGACCAGAATGGAGGTGTGTGAAGTCATAGAATGGAAGTGTGTGAAGTCATAGAATGGACGTGTGTGAAGTCAGAATGGAGGTGTGTGAAGTCACCGAATGGAGTTGTGTGAACTCAGTATGGACGTGTGTGAAGTCACAGAATGGATGTTTGTGAAGGCATAGAATGGAGGTGTGTGAGGTCATAGAATGGGTGTTTCTGAAGTAAGAATGAAGGTCTGTGAAGTCATAGAATGGAGGTGTGTGATGTCAGAATGGAGGTGAGCGAAGTCATAGAATAGAGGTTTGTGAAGTCAGAATGTAGGTGTGTGAAGTCATAGTATGGAGGTGTGTGAAATCATAGAATGGAGTTTTGTGAAGTCACAGAATTGAGCTGTGTGAAGTCAGAATGGAGGTGTGTGAAGTCATAGAATGGAGGTGTGTGAAGTCAGAATGGAGGTGTGTGAACTCATAGAATGGAGGTGTGTGTAGTTACAATGGAGGTGTGTGAAGTCATAGAATGGAGGTGTGTGAAGTCACAAAATGGAGGTGTGTGAAGTCATAGAATGTAGGTGTGTGAAGTCACAGAATGGAGGTGTGTGAAGTCACAGAATGGAGGTTTGTGAAGTCAAACAATGGAGGTGTGTGAAGTCACAGAATGGAGGTGTGTGAACTCAGAATGGAGGTGTGTGAAGTCACAGAATGGAGGTGTGTGAAGTCATAGATTGGAAGTGTGTGAAGTCATAGAATGGAGGTGTGTGAAGTCAGAATGGAAGTGTGTGAAGTCACCGAATGGAGGTGTGTGAACTCAGAATGGAGGTGTGTGAAGTCACAGAATGGAGGTTTGCGAAGTCATTGAATGGAGGTGTGTGAAGTCATAGAATGGATGTTTCTGAATTAAGAATGAAGATGTGTGAAGTCATAGAATGGAGGTGTGTGAAGACAAAATTGTGGTGTGTGAACTCATAGAATAGATGTGTGTGAACTCATAGAATGGAGGTGTGTGAAGTCGTGGAATGGAGGTGTGTGAATTCATAGAATGGAGGTGTCAGAAGTCATAGACTGGAGGTGTGTGAAGTCACAGAATGGAGGTGTGTGAAGTCATAGAATGGAAGTGTGTGAAGTCACAGAATGGAGGTGTGTGAAGTCATAGAATGGAAGTGTGGGAAGTCATAGAATGGACGTGTGTGAACTCAGAATGGAGGTGTGTGAAGGCACCGAACGGAGTTGTGTGAACTCAGTATGGACGTGTGTGAAGTCACAGAATGGATGTTTGTGAAGGCATTGTATGGAGGTGTGTGAGGTCATAGAATGGATGTTTCTGAAGTAAGAATGAAGATGTGTGCAATCATAGAATGGAAGTGTGTGAAGTCATAGAATGGAGGTGTGTGAAGTCACAGAGTGGAAGTGTGTGAAGTCAGAATGGAGGTGTGAAATCATAGAATGAAGGTGGGTGAAGTCATAGAAAGGAGGTGTGGGAAGTCATAGAATGGAGGAGTGTGAAGTCATAGAGTGGAGGTGTGTGATGTCAGAATGGAGGTGAGCGAAGTCATACAATAGAGGTTTGTGAAGTCAGAATGGAGGTGTGTGAAATCATAGTATGGAGGTGTGTGAAATCATAGAATGGAGTTTTGTGAAGTCACAGAATTGAGCTGTGTGAAGTCAGAATGGAGGCGTGTGAAGTCATAGAATAGAGGTGTGTGAAGTCAGAATGGAGGTGTGTGAACTCATAGAATGGAGGTGTGTGTAGTTACAATGGAGGTGTGTGAAGTCATAGATTGGAGGTTTGAGAAGTCATAGACTGGAGGTGTTTGAAGTCATACAATGGAGGTATGTGAAGTCATAGAATGGAGGTGTGTGAAGTCACAGAATGGAGGTGTGTGAAGTCACAGAATGGAGGTGTGTGAAGTCACAGAATGGAGGTGTGTGAACTCAGAATGGAGGTGTGTGAAGGACCAGAATGGAGGTGTGTGAAGTCATAGAATGGAAGTGTGTGAAGTCATAGAATGGACGTGTGTGAAGTCAGAATGGAGGTGTGTGAAGTCACCGAATGGAGTTGTGTGAACTCAGTATGGACGTGTGTGAAGTCACAGAATGGATGTTTGTGAAGGCATAGAATGGAGGTGTGTGAGGTCATAGAATGGGTGTTTCTGAAGTAAGAATGAAGGTCTGTGAAGTCATAGAATGGAGGTGTGTGATGTCAGAATGGAGGTGAGCGAAGTCATAGAATAGAGGTTTGTGAAGTCAGAATGTAGGTGTGTGAAGTCATAGTATGGAGGTGTGTGAAATCATAGAATGGAGTTTTGTGAAGTCACAGAATTGAGCTGTGTGAAGTCAGAATGGAGGTGTGTGAAGTCATAGAATGGAGGTGTGTGAAGTCAGAATGGAGGTGTGTGAACTCATAGAATGGAGGTGTGTGTAGTTACAATGGAGGTGTGTGAAGTCATAGAATGGAGGTGTGTGAAGTCACAAAATGGAGGTGTGTGAAGTCATAGAATGTAGGTGTGTGAAGTCACAGAATGGAGGTGTGTGAAGTCACAGAATGGAGGTTTGTGAAGTCAAACAATGGAGGTGTGTGAAGTCACAGAATGGAGGTGTGTGAACTCAGAATGGAGGTGTGTGAAGTCACAGAATGGAGGTGTGTGAAGTCATAGATTGGAAGTGTGTGAAGTCATAGAATGGAGGTGTGTGAAGTCAGAATGGAAGTGTGTGAAGTCACCGAATGGAGGTGTGTGAACTCAGAATGGAGGTGTGTGAAGTCACAGAATGGAGGTTTGCGAAGTCATTGAATGGAGGTGTGTGAAGTCATAGAATGGATGTTTCTGAATTAAGAATGAAGATGTGTGAAGTCATAGAATGGAGGTGTGTGAAGACAAAATTGTGGTGTGTGAACTCATAGAATGGATGTGTGTGAACTCATAGAATGGAGGTGTGTGAAGTCGTGGAATGGAGGTGTGTGAATTCATAGAATGGAGGTGTCAGAAGTCATAGACTGGAGGTGTGTGAAGTCACAGAATGGAGGTGTGTGAAGTCATAGAATGGAAGTGTGTGAAGTCACAGAATGGAGGTGTGTGAAGTCATAGAATGGAAGTGTGGGAAGTCATAGAATGGACGTGTGTGAACTCAGAATGGAGGTGTGTGAAGGCACCGAACGGAGTTGTGTGAACTCAGTATGGACGTGTGTGAAGTCACAGAATGGATGTTTGTGAAGGCATTGTATGGAGGTGTGTGAGGTCATAGAATGGATGTTTCTGAAGTAAGAATGAAGATGTGTGCAATCATAGAATGGAAGTGTGTGAAGTCATAGAATGGAGGTGTGTGAAGTCACAGAGTGGAAGTGTGTGAAGTCAGAATGGAGGTGTGAAATCATAGAATGAAGGTGGGTGAAGTCATAGAAAGGAGGTGTGGGAAGTCATAGAATGGAGGAGTGTGAAGTCATAGAGTGGAGGTGTGTGATGTCAGAATGGAGGTGAGCGAAGTCATACAATAGAGGTTTGTGAAGTCAGAATGGAGGTGTGTGAAATCATAGTATGGAGGTGTGTGAAATCATAGAATGGAGTTTTGTGAAGTCACAGAATTGAGCTGTGTGAAGTCAGAATGGAGGCGTGTGAAGTCATAGAATAGAGGTGTGTGAAGTCAGAATGGAGGTGTGTGAACTCATAGAATGGAGGTGTGTGTAGTTACAATGGAGGTGTGTGAAGTCATAGAATGGAGGTGTGTGAAGTCACAAAATGGAGGTGTGTGAAGTCATAGAATGTAGGTGTGTGAAGTCACAGAATGGAGGTGTGTGAAGTCACAGAATGGAGGTTTGTGAAGTCAAACAATGGAGGTGTGTGAAGTCACAGAATGGAGGTGTGTGAACTCAGAATGGAGGTGTGTGAAGTCACAGAATGGAGGTGTGTGAAGTCATAGATTGGAAGTGTGTGAAGTCATAGAATGGAGGTGTGTGAAGTGAGAATGGAAGTGTGTGAAGTCACCGAATGGAGGTGTGTGAACTCAGAATGGAAGTGTGTGAAGTCACAGAATGGAGGTTTGCGAAGTCATTGAATGGAGGTGTGTGAAGTAATAGAATGGATGTTTCTGAATTAAGAATGAAGATGTGTGAAGTCATAGAATGGAGTTGTGTGAAGACAAAATTGTGGTGTGTGAACTCATAGAATGGATGTGTGTGAACTCATAGAATGGAGGTGTGTGAAGTCGTGGAATGGAGGTGTGTGAATTCATAGAATGGAGGTGTCAGAAGTCATAGACTGGAGGTGTGTGAAGTCACAGAATGGAGGTGTGTGAAGTCATAGAATGGAAGTGTGTGAAGTCACAGAATGGAGGTGTGTGAAGTCATAGAATGGAAGTGTGGGAAGTCATAGAATGGACGTGTGTGAACTCAGAATGGAGGTGTGTGAAGGCACCGAACGGAGTTGTGTGAACTCAGTATGGACGTGTGTGAAGTCACAGAATGGATGTTTGTGAAGGCATTGTATGGAGGTGTGTGAGGTCATAGAATGGATGTTTCTGAAGTAAGAATGAAGATGTGTGCAATCATAGAATTGAAGTGTGTGAAGTCATAGAATGGAGGTGTGTGAAGTCACAGAGTTGAAGTGTGTGAAGTCAGAATGGAGGTGTGAAATCATAGAATGAAGGTGGGTGAAGTCATAGAAAGGAGGTGTGGGAAGTCATAGAATGGAGGAGTGTGAAGTCATAGAGTGGAGGTGTGTGATGTCAGAATGGAGGTGAGCGAAGTCATACAATAGAGGTTTCTGAATTCAGAATGGAGGTGTGGGAAATCATAGTATGGAGGTGTGTGAAATCATAGAATGGAGTTTTGTGAAGTCACAGAATTGAGCTGTGTGAAGTCAGAATGGAGGTGTGTGAAGTCATAGAATAGAGGTGTGTGAAGTCAGAATGGAGGTGTGTGAACTCATAGAATGGAGGTGTGTGTAGTTAAAATGGAGGTGTGTGAAGTCACAAAATGGAGGTGTGTGAAGTCATAGAATGGAGGTGTGTGAACTCACAGAATAGAGGTGTGTGAAGTCACAGAATGGAGGTTTGTGAAGTCAAAGAATGGAGTTGTGTGAAGTCACAAAATGGAGGTGTGGGAACTCAGAATGGAGGTGTGTGAAGTCACAGAATGGAAGTGTGTGAAGTCGTGGAATGGAAGTGTGTGAAGTCATAGAATGGAGGTGTGTGAAGTCAGAATGGAAGTTTGTGAAGACACCGAAAGGAGGTGTGTGAACTAAGAATGGAGGTGTGTGAATCACAGAATGGAGGTTTGCGAAGTCATTGAATGGAGGTGTGTGAAGTCATAGAATGGATGTTTCTGAATTAAGAATGGAGATGTGTGAAGTCATAAAATGGAGGTGTGTGAAGAGAAAATTGTGGTGTGTGAACTCATAGAATGGATGTTTGTGAACTCACAGAATGGAGGTGTGTGAAATCGTGGAATGGAGGTGTGTGAATTCATAAAATGGATGTGTGTGAAGTCAGAGAATTTAGGTGTGTGAAGTCATAGAATGGAGGTGTGAGAAGTCATACACTGGAGGTGTGTGAAGTCACACAATGGAGGTGTGTGAAGTCACAGAATGGAAGTGTGTGAAGTCACAGAATGGAGGTGTGTGAACTCAGAATGGAGGTGTGTGAAGTCACAGAATGGAGGTGTGTGAAGTCATAGAATGGAAGTGTGTGAAGTCATAGAATGGACGTGTGTGAAGTCAGAATGGAGGTGTGTGAAGTCACCGAATGGAGTTGTGTGAACTCAGTATGGAGGTGTGTGAAGTCACAGAATGGATGTTTGTGAAGGCATAGAATGGAGGTGTGTGAGGTCATAGAATGGATGTTTCTGAAGTAAGAATGAAGGTGTGTGAAATCATAGAATGGAGGTGTGTGAAGTCATAGAATGGAGGTGTGGGAAGTCACAGAATGGAAGTGTGTGAAGTCAGAATGGAGGTTTGAAGTCATAGAATGAAGGTGGATGAAGTCATAGAAAGGAGGTGTGGGAAGTCATAGAATGGAGGAGTGTGAAGTGATAGAGTGGAGGTGAGTGAAGTCACATATTCGAGGTCTGTGAAGTCATAGAATGGAGGTGTGTGATGTCAGAATGGAGGTGTGCGAAGTCATAGAATAGAGGTTTGTGAAGTCAGAATGGAGGTGTGTGAAGTCATAGAATGTACGTGTGTGAAGTCATAGAATGGAGGTGTTTGACCTCACAATGGAAGTGTGTGAAGTCAGAGAATGGGGGTGTGTGAAGTCATACAATGGAGTTGTGTGAAGTCAGAATGGAGGTGTGTGAAGTCACAGAATGGAGGTTTGTGAAGTCAAAGAATGGAGTTGTGTGAAGTCACAAAATGGAGGTGTGGGAACTCAGAATGGCGGTGTGTGAAGTCACAGAATGGAAGTGTGTGAAGTCGTGGAATGGAAGTGTGTGAAGTCATAGAATGGAGGTGTGTGAAGTCACAGAATGGAGGTTTGCGAAGTCATTGAATGGAGGTGTGTGAAGTCATAGAATGGATGTTTCTGAATTAAGAATGGAGATGTGTGAAGTCATAAAATGGAGGTGTGTGAAGAGAAAATTGTGGTGTGTGAACTCATAGAATGGATGTGTGTGAACTCACAGAATGGAGGTGTGTGAAATCGTGGAATGGAGGTGTGTGAATTCATAGAATGGATGTGTGTGAAGTCAGAGAATTTAGGTGTGTGAAGTCATAGAATGGAGGTGTGAGAAGTCATAGACTGGAGGTGTGTGAAGTCACAGAATGGAGATGTGTGAAGTCACAGAATGGAGGTGTGTGAAGTCACAGAATGGAGGTGTGTGAACTCAGAATGGAGGTGTGTGAAGTCACAGAATGGAGGTGTGTGAAGTCATAAAATGGAAGTGTGTGAAGTCATAGAATGGACGTGTGTGAAGTCAGAATGGAGGTGTGTGAAGTCACCGAATGGAGTTGTGTGAACTCAGTATGGAGGTGTGTGAAGTCACAGAATGGATGTTTGTGAAGGCATAGAATGGAGGTGTGTGAGGTCATAGAATGGATGTTTCTGAAGTAAGAATGAAGGTGTGTGAAATCATAGAATGGAGGTGTGTGAAGTCATAGAATGGAGGTGTGTGAAGTCACAGAATGGAAGTGTGTGAAGTCAGAATGGAGGTGTGAAGTCATAGAATGAAGGTGGATGAAGTCATAGAAAGGAGGTGTGGGAAGTCATAGAATGGAGGAGTGTGAAGTGATAGAGTGGAGGTAAGTGAAGTCACATATTCGAGGTCTGTGAAATCATAGAATGGAGGTGTGTGATGTCAGAATGGAGGTGTGCGAAGTCATAGAATAGAGGTTTGTGAAGTCAGAATAGAGGTGTGTGAAGTCATACAATGGAGTTGTGTGAAGTCAGAATGGAGGTGTTTGTCGTCATAGAACGGAGGTGTGTGAAGTCAGAATGGAGGTGTGTGAACTCATAGAATGGAGGTGTGTGTAGTCACAATGGAGGTGTGTGAAGTCATAGAATGGAGGTGTGTGAATTCATAGAATGGAGGTGTGTGAAATCATAGAATTGAGGCGTGTGAAATCATATAATGGAGGTGTGTGAAGTCAGAGAATGGAGGTGTGTCAAGTCAAAATGGAGGTGTGAAGTCATAGAATGGAGGTGGGTGAAGTCATAGAAAGGAGGTGTGGGAAGTCATAGAATGGAGGAGTGTGAAGTCATAGAGTGGAGGTGAGTGAAGTCACAGATTTGAGGTCTGTAAAGTCATAGAATGGAGGTGTGTGAAGTCAGAATGGAGGTGTGTGAAGTCATAGAATGGAGGTGTGTGAACTCATAGAATGGAGGTGTGTGACGTCACAATGGAAGTGTGTGAATTCATAGAATGGAGGTGTGTGAAGTCACAGAATGGAGGTGTGTGAAGTCAAAATGGAGGTGTGTGACGTCATAAAATGGAGGTGTGTGAAGTCATAGAATGGAGGTGTGTGAATTCAGAATGTATGTGTGCGAAGTCATCGAATAGAGGTGTGTTAAGTCAGAATGGAGGTGTGTGAAGTCATAGAATGGAGGTGTGTGAAGTCAAAGAACAGAGGTGTGTGAAATCATAGAATGGAGGTGTGTGAAATCATATAATGGAGGTGTGTGAAGTCACAGAATGGAGGTGTGTGAAGTCAAAATGGAGGTGTGAAGTCACAGAATGGAGGTGGGTGAAGTCATAGAAAGGAGGTGTGGGAAGTCATAGAATGGAGGAGTGTGAAGTCATAGAGTGGAGGTGAGTGAAGTCACAGATTCGAGGTCTGTGAAGTCATAGAATGGAGGTGTGTGAAGTCAGAATGGAGGTGTGTGAAGTCATAGAATGGAGGTGTGTGAACTCATAGAATGGAGGTGTGTGACGTCACAAAGGAAGGGTGTGATTTCATAGAATGGAGGTGTGTGAAGTCACAGAATGGAGGTGTGTGAAGTCAAAATGGAGGTGTGTGAAGTCATAGAATGGAGGTGTGTGAACTCATAGAATGGAGGTGTGTGACGTCACAATGGAAGTGTGTGAATTCATAGAATGGAGGTGTGTGAAGTCACAGAATGGAGGTGTGTGAAGTCAAAATGGAGGTGTGTGACGTCATAAAATGGAGGTGTGTGAAGTCATAGAATGGAGGTGTGTGAATTCAGAATGTATGTGTGCGAAGTCATCGAATAGAGGTGTGTTAAGTCAGAATGGAGGTGTGTGAAGTCATAGAATGGAGGTGTGTGAACTCATAGAATGGAGGTGTGTGACGTCACAATGGAAGTGTGTGCAGTCATAGAATGGAGGTGTGTGAAGTCACAGAATGGAAGTGTGTGAACTCTTACAATGGAGGTGTGTGAAGTCAGAATGGAGGTGTGTGAAGTCACAGAATGGAGGTGTGTGAAGTCATAGAATGGAGGTGTGTGAGGTCATAGAATGGATGTTTCAGAAGTAAGAATGAAGGTTGGTGAAGTCATAGAATGGAGTTGTGTGAAGTCATAGAATGGAGGTGTGTGAAGTCACAGAATGGAAGTGTGTGAAGTCAGAATAGAGGTGTGTGAAGTCACAGAATGGAGGTGTGTGAAGTCATACAATGGAGGTGTGTGAAGTCAGAATGGAGGTGTGTGAAGTCACAGAATGGAGGTGTGTGAACTCAGAATGGAGGTGTGTGAAGTCATAGATGGAGGTGTGTGAAGTCATAGTATGGAGGTGTGTGAAATCATAGAATGGAGTTTTGTGAAGTCACAGAATTGAGATGTGTGAAGTCAGAATGGAGGTGTGTGAAGACATAGAATGGAGGTGTGTGAAGTCAGAATGGAGGTGTGTGAAGTCATAGAATGGAGGTGTGTGAAGTCATAGTATGGATGTTTGTGAAGTAAGAATGAAGGTGTGTGAAGTAATAGAATGGAGGCGTGTGAAGTCACAGAATGGAGGTGTGTGAACTCAGAATGGAGGTGTGTGAAGTCGTAGAATGGAGTTTTATGAAGTCACAAAATTGAGCTGTGTGAGTCAGAATTGAGGTGTGTGAAGTCATAGAATGTAGGTGTGTGAAGTCATAGAATGGAGGTGTGTGAAGTCAGAGAATGGAGGTGTGTGAAGTCATAGATTGGAGGTGTGAGAAGTCATAGACTGGAGGTGTTTGAAGTCATACAATGGAGGTATGTGAAGTCATAGAATGGAGGTGTGTGAAGTCACAGAATGGAGGTGTGTGAAGTCACAGAATGGAGGTGTGTGAACTCAGAATGGAGGTGTGTGAAGGACCAGAATGGAGGTGTGTGAAGTCATAGAAAGGAAGTGTGTGAAGCCATAGAATGGACGTGTGTGAAGTCAGAATGGAGGTGTGTGAAGTCACCGAATGGAGTTGTGTGAACTCAGTATGGACGTGTGTGAAGTCACAGAATGGATGTTTGTGAAGGCATAGAATGGAGGTGTGTGAGGTCATAGAATGGGTGTTTCTGAAGTAAGAATGAAGGTCTGTGAAGTCATAGAATGGAGGTGTGTGATGTCAGAATGGAGGTGAGCGAAGTCATAGAATAGAGGTTTGTGAAGTCAGAATGTAGGTGTGTGAAGTCATAGTATGGAGTTGTGTGAAATCATAGAATGGAGTTTTGTGAAGTCACAGAATTGAGCTGTGTGAAGTCAGAATGGAGGTGTGTGAAGTCATAGAATGGAGGTGTGTGAAGTCAGAATGGAGGTGTGTGAACTCATAGAATGGAGGTGTGTGTAGTTACAATGGAGGTGTGTGAAGTCATAGAATGGAGGTGTGTGAAGTCACAAAATGGAGGTGTGTGAAGTCATAGAATGTAGGTGTGTGAAGTCACAGAATGGAGGTGTGTGAAGTCACAGAATGGAGGTTTGTGAAGTCAAACAATGGAGGTGTGTGAAGTCACAGAATGGAGGTGTGTGAACTCAGAATGGAGATGTGTGAAGTCACAGAATGGAGGTGTGTGAAGTCATAGATTGGAAGTGTGTGAAGTCATAGAATGGAGTTGTGTGAAGTCAGAATGGAAGTGTGTGAAGTCACCGAATGGAGGTGTGTGAACTCAGAATGGAGGTGTGTGAAGTCACAGAATGGAGGTTTGCGAAGTCATTGAATGGAGGTGTGTGAAGTCATAGAATGGATGTTTCTGAATTAAGAATGAAGATGTGTGAAGTCATAGAATGGAGGTGTGTGAAGACAAAATTGTGGTGTGTGAACTCATAGAATGGATGTGTGTGAACTCATAGAATGGAGGTGTGTGAAGTCGTGGAATGGAGGTGTGTGAATTCATAGAATGGAGGTGTCAGACGTCATAGACTGGAGGTGTGTGAAGTCACAGAATGGAGGTGTGTGAAGTCATAGAATGGAAGTGTGTGAAGTCACAGAATGGAGGTGTGTGAAGTCATAGAATGGAAGTGTGGGAAGTCATAGAATGGACGTGTGTGAACTCAGAATGGAGGTGTGTGAAGGCACCGATCGGAGTTGTGTGAACTCAGTATGGACGTGTGTGAAGTCACAGAATGGATGTTTGTGAAGGCATTGTATGGAGGTGTGTGAGGTCATAGAATGGATGTTTCTGAAGTAAGAATGAAGATGTGTGCAATCATAGAATGGAAGTGTGTGAAGTCATAGAATGGAGGTGTGTGAAGTCACAGAATGGATGTGTGTGAAGTCAGAGTGGAGGTGTGAAATCATAGAATGAAGGTGGGTGAAGTCATAGAAAGGAGGTGTGGGAAGTCATAGAATGGAGGATTGTGAAGTCATAGAGTGGAGGTGTGTGATGTCAGAATGGAGGTGAGCAAAGTCATAGAATAGAGGTTTGTGAAGTCAGAATGGAGGTGTGTGAAATCATAGTATGGAGGTGTGTGAAATCATAGAATGGAGTTTTGTGAAGTCACAGAATTGAGCTGTGTGAAGTCAGAATGGAGGCGTGTGAAGTCATAGAATAGAGGTGTGTGAAGTCAGAATGGAGGTGTGTGAACTCATAGAATGGAGGTGTGTGTAGTTTCAATGGAGGTGTGTGAAGTCACAAAATGGAGGTGTGTGAAGTCATAGAATGGAGGTGTGTGAAGTCACAGAATGGAGGTGTGTGAAGTCACAGAATGGAGGTTTGTGAAGTCAAAGAATGGAGTTGTGTGAAGTCACAAAATGCAGGTGTGGGAACTCAGAACGGAGGTGTGTGAAGTCACAGAATGGAAGTGTGTGAAGTCGTGGAATGGAAGTGTGTGAAGTCATAGAATGGAGGTGTGTGAAGTCAGAATGGAAGTTTGTGAAGACACCGAATGGAGGTGTGTGAACTAAGAATGGAGGTGTGTGAAGTCACAGAATGAAGGTTTGGGAAGTCATTGAATGGAGGTGTGTGAAGTCATAGAATGGATGTTTCCGAATTAAGAATGGAGATGTGTGAAGTCATAAAATGGAGGTGTGTGAAGAGAAAATTGTGGTGTGTGAACTCATAGAATGGATGTGTGTGAACTCACAGAATGGAGGTGTGTGAAATCGTGGAATGGAGGTGTGCGAATTCATAGAATGGATGTGTGTGAAGTCAGAGAATTTAGGTGTGTGAAGTCATAGAATGGAGGTGTGAGAAGTCATAGACTGGAGGTGTGTGAAGTCACAGAATGGAGGTGTGTGAAGTCACAGAATGGAGGTGTGTGAAGTCACAGAATGGAGGTGTGTGAACTCAGAATGGAGGTGTGTGAAGTCACAGAATGGAGGTGGGTGAAGTCATAGAATGGAAGTGTGTGAAGTCATAGAATGGACGTGTGTGAAGTCAGAATGGAGGTGTGTGAAGTCACCGAATGGAGTTGTGTGAACTCAGTATGGAGGTGTGTGAAGTCACAGAATGGATGTTTGTGAAGGCATAGAATGGAGGTGTGTGAGGTCATAGAATGGATGTTTCTGAAGTAAGAATGAAGGTGTGTGAAATCATAGAATGGAGGTGTGTGAAGTCATAGAATGGAGGTGTGTGAAGTCACAGAATGGAAGTGTGTGAAGTCAGAATGGAGGTGTGAAGTCATAGAATGAAGGTGGATGAAGTCATAGAAAGGAGGTGTGGGAAGTCATAGAATGGAGGAGTGTGAAGTGATAGAGTGGAGGTGAGTGAAGTCACTTATTCGAGGTCTGTGAAGTCATAGAATGGAGGTGTGTGATGTCAGAATGGAGGTGTGCGAAGTCATAGAATAGAGGTTTGTGAAGTCAGAATGGAGGTGTGTGAAGTCATAGAATGTACGTGTGTGAACTCATAGAATGGAGGTGTTTGACGTCACAATGGAAGTGTGTGAAGTCAGAGAATGGGGGTGTGTGAAGTCATAAAATGGAGTTGTGTGAAGTCAGAATGGAGGTGTGTGAAGTCACAGAATGGAGGTGTGTGAACTCAGATTGGAGGTGTGTGAAGTCATATATGTGGGTGTGTGAAGTCATAGTATGGAGGTGTGTAAAATCATAGAATGCAGTTTGTGAAGTCACGGAATTGAGCTGTGTGAAGTCAGAATGGAGGTGTTTGTCGTCATAGAATGGAGGTGTGTGTAGTCACAATAGAGGTGTGTGAAGTCATAGAATGGAGGTGTGTGAAGTCACAAAATGGAGGTGTGTGAAATCATAGAATGGAGGTGTGTGAAATCATACAATGGAGGTGTGTGAAGTCACAGAATGGAGGTGAGTGAAGTCATAGAATGGAGGTGTGGGAAGTCATAGAATGGAGGAGTGTGAAGTCATAGAGTGGAGGTGAGTGAAGTCACAGATTCGAGGTCTGTGAAGTCATAGAATGGAGGTGTGTGAAGTCAGAATGGAGGTGTGTGAAGTCATAGAATGGAGGTGTGTGAACTCATAGAATGGAGGTGTTTGACGTCACAATGGAAGTGTGTGAATTCATAGAATGGAGGTGTGTGAAGTCACAGAATGGAGGTGTGTGAAGTCAAAATGGAGGTGTGTGACGTCATAAAATGGAGGTGTGTGAAGTCATAGAATGGAGGTGTGTGAATTCAGAATGTATGTGTGCGAAGTCATCAAATAGAGGTGTGTTAAGTCAGAATGGAGGTGTGTGAAGTCATAGAATGGAGGTGTGTGAACTCATAGAATGGAGGTGTGTGACGTCACAATGGAAGTGTGTGCAGTCATAGAATGGAGGTGTGTGAAGTCACAGAATGGAAGTGTGTGAAGTCTTACAATGGAGGTGTGTGAAGTCAGAATGGAGGTGTGTGAAGTCACAGAATGGAGGTGTGTGAACTCAGAATGGAGGTGTGTGAAGTCATAGATGGAGGTGTGTGTAGTCATAGTATGGAGATGTGTGTGATCATAGAATGGAGTATTGTGAAGTCACAGAATGGATGTGTGTGAGTCAGAATTGAGGTGTGTGAAGTCATAGAATGTAGATGTGTGAAGTCAGAGAATGGAGGATTCTGAAGTCACCGAAGGGAGGTTTGTGAAGTCATAGAATAGAGATATGTGAAATCAAATTGGAGGGGTGTGAAGTCGGAGAAAGGAGATGTTCGAAGTCATAGAATGGAGGTGGGTGAAGTCATAGAATGGAGGTGTATGAACTCATAGAATGGAGGTGTGTGAAGTCACAGAATTTACGGGTATGAAGTCATAGAATGGAGGTGTGTGATGTCAGAGAATTGAGGTGTTTGAAGTCATATATTGGAGGTGTGTGAAGTCAAAATGGATGTGTGAAGTCATAGAATGTAGGCGTGTGAAGTCATAGAATGTAGGTGTGTGAAGTCATAGAATGGAGGTGTGTGAAGTCCGAGAATGGAGGTGTGTGAAGTCATAGAATGGAGGTGTGAGAAGTCATAGACTAGAGGTGTGTGAAGTCATGGAATGGAGGTATGTGAAGTCATAGAATGGAGTTGTATGAAGTCACAGAATGGAGGTTTGAGAAGTCACAGAATGGAGGTGTGTGAAGTTACAGAATGGAGGTGTGTGAAGCCGGAGAATGGAGGTGTGTGAAGTCCCAGAATGGAGGTGTGTGAAATCATAGAATGGAGGTGTGAGAAGTCAGAATGGAGGTGTGAAGTCATGGAATGGAGGTCTGTGAAATCATAGAATGGAGGTGTGTGAATTCAGAATGTATGTGTGCGAAGTCATCGAATAGAGGTGTGTTAAGTCAGAATGGAGGTGTGTGAAGTCATAGAATGAGGTGTGTGAACTCATAGAATGGAGGTGAGTGACGTCACAATGGAAGTGTGTGCAGTCATAGAATGGAGGTGTGTGAAGTCACAGAATGGAAGTGTGTGAAGTCATACAATGGAGGTGTGTGAAGTCAGAATGGAGGTGTGTGAAGTCACAGAATGGAGGTGTGTGAACTCAGAATGGAGGTGTGTGAAGTCATAGATGGAGGTGTGTGTAGTCATAGTATGGAGATGTGTGTAATCATAGAATGGAGTATTGTGAAGTCACAGAATGGAGGTGTGTGAGTCAGAATTGAGGTGTGTGAAGTCATAGAATGTAGATGTGTGAATTCAGATAATGGAGGATTGTGAAGTCACCGAAGGGAGGTTTGTGAAGTCATAGAATGGAGATATGTGAAGTCAAATTGGAGGGGTGTGAAGTCGCAGAATGGAGATGTTTGAAGTCATAGAATGGAGGTGGGTGAAATCATAGAATGGAGGTGTATGAAGTCATAGAATGGAGGTGCGTGAAGTCACAGAATGGACGGGTATGAAGTCATAGAATGGAGGTGTGTGATGTCAGAGAATTGAGGTGTTTGAAGTCATATATTGGAGGTGTGTGAAGTCAAAATGGATGTGTGAAGTCATAGAATGTAGGCGTGTGAAGTCATAGAATGGAGGTGTGTGAAGTCAGAGAATGGAGGTGTGTGAAGTCATAGAATTGAGGTGTGAGAATTCATGGACTAGAGGTGTGTGAAGTCATGGAATGGAGGTATGTGAAGTCATAGAATGGAGTTGTATGAAGTCACAGAATGGAGGTGTGTGAAGTCCCAGAATGGAGGTATGAGAAGTCACAGAATGGAGGTGTGTGAACTCAGAATGGACGTGTGTGAAGTCACAGAATGGAGGTGTGTGAACTAAGAATGGAGGTGTGTGAAGTCACAGAATGAAGGTTTGGGAAGTCATTGAATGGAGGTGTGTGAAGTCATAGAATGGATGTTTCCGAATTAAGAATGGAGATGTGTGAAGTCATAAAATGGAGGTGTGTGAAGAGAAAATTGTGGTGTGTGAACTCATAGAATGGATGTGTGTGAACTCACAGAATGGAGGTGTGTGAAATCGTGGAATGGAGGTGTGCGAATTCATAGAATGGATGTGTGTGAAGTCAGAGAATTTAGGTGTGTGAAGTCATAGAATGGAGGTGTGAGAAGTCATAGACTGGAGGTGTGTGAAGTCACAGAATGGAGGTGTGTGAAGTCACAGAATGGAGGTGTGTGAACTTAGAATGGAGGTGTGTGAAGTCACAGAATGGAGGTGGGTGAAGTCATAGAATGGAAGTGTGTGAAGTCATAGAATGGACGTGTGTGAAGTCAGAATGGAGGTGTGTGAAGTCACCGAATGGAGTTGTGTGAACTCAGTATGGAGGTGTGTGAAGTCACAGAATGGATGTTTGTGAAGGCATAGAATGGAGGTGTGTGAGGTCATAGAATGGATGTTTCTGAAGTAAGAATGAAGGTGTGTGAAATCATAGAATGGAGGTGTGTGAAGTCATAGAATGGAGGTGTGTGAAGTCACAGAATGGAAGTGTGTGAAGTCAGAATGGAGGTGTGAAGTCATAGAATGAAGGTGGATGAAGTCATAGAAAGGAGGTGTGGGAAGTCATAGAATGGAGGAGTGTGAAGTGATAGAGTGGAGGTGAGTGAAGTCACATATTCGAGGTCTGTGAAGTCATAGAATGGAGGTGTGTGATGTCAGAATGGAGGTGTGCGAAGTCATAGAATAGAGGTTTGTGAAGTCAGAATGGAGGTGTGTGAAGTCATAGAATGTACGTGTGTGAACTCATAGAATGGAGGTGTTTGACGTCACAATGGAAGTGTGTGAAGTCAGAGAATGGGGGTGTGTGAAGTCATAAAATGGAGTTGTGTGAAGTCAGAATGGAGGTGTGTGAAGTCACAGAATGGAGGTGTGTGAACTCAGATTGGAGGTGTGTGAAGTCATATATGTGGGTGTGTGAAGTCATAGTATGGAGGTGTGTAAAATCATAGAATGCAGTTTGTGAAGTCACGGAATTGAGCTGTGTGAAGTCACAATGGAGGTGTTTGTCGTCATAGAATGGAGGTGTGTGTAGTCACAATAGAGGTGTGTGAAGTCATAGAATGGAGGTGTGTGAAGTCACAGAATGGAGGTGTGTGAAATCATAGAATGGAGGTGTGTGAAATCATACAATGGAGGTGTGTGAAGTCACAGAATGGAGGTGAGTGAAGTCATAGAATGGAGGTGTGGGAAGTCATAGAATGGAGGAGTGTGAAGTCATAGAGTGGAGGTGAGTGAAGTCACAGATTCGAGGTCTGTGAAGTCATAGAATGGAGGTGTGTGAAGTCAGAATGGAGGTGTGTGAAGTCATAGAATGGAGGTGTGTGAACTCATAGAATGGAGGTGTTTGACGCCACAATGGAAGTGTGTGAATTCATAGAATGGAGGTGTGTGAAGTCACAGAATGGAGGTGTGTGAAGTCAAAATGGAGGTGTGTGACGTCATAAAATGGAGGTGTGTGAAGTCACAGAATGGAGGTGTGTGAATTCAGAATGTATGTGTGCGAAGTCATCAAATAGAGGTGTGTTAAGTCAGAATGGAGGTGTGTGAAGTCATAGAATGGAGGTGTGTGAACTCATAGAATGGAGGTGTGTGACGTCACAATGGAAGTGTGTGCAGTCATAGAATGGAGGTGTGTGAAGTCACAGAATGGAAGTGTGTGAAGTCTTACAATGGAGGTGTGTGAAGTCAGAATGGAGGTGTGTGAAGTCACAGAATGGAGGTGTGTGAACTCAGAATGGAGGTGTGTGAAGTCATAGATGGAGGTGTGTGTAGTCATAGTATGGAGATGTGTGTGATCATAGAATGGAGTATTGTGAAGTCACAGAATGGATGTGTGTGAGTCAGAATTGAGGTGTGTGAAGTCATAGAATGTAGATGTGTGAAGTCAGAGAATGGAGGATTCTGAAGTCACCGAAGGGAGGTTTGTGAAGTCATAGAATAGAGATATGTGAAATCAAATTGGAGGGGTGTGAAGTCGGAGAAAGGAGATGTTCGAAGTCATAGAATGGAGGTGGGTGAAGTCATAGAATGGAGGTGTATGAACTCATAGAATGGAGGTGTGTGAAGTCACAGAATTTACGGGTATGAAGTCATAGAATGGAGGTGTGTGATGTCAGAGAATTGAGGTGTTTGAAGTCATATATTGGAGGTGTGTGAAGTCAAAATGGATGTGTGAAGTCATAGAATGTAGGCGTGTGAAGTCATAGAATGTAGGTGTGTGAAGTCATAGAATGGAGGTGTGTGAAGTCCGAGAATGGAGGTGTGTGAAGTCATAGAATGGAGGTGTGAGAAGTCATAGACTAGAGGTGTGTGAAGTCATGGAATGGAGGTATGTGAAGTCATAGAATGGAGTTGTATGAAGTCACAGAATGGAGGTTTTTGAAGTCACAGAATGGAGGTGTGTGAAGTTACAGAATGGAGGTGTGTGAAGCCGGAGAATGGAGGTGTGTGAAGTCCCAGAATGGAGGTGTGTGAAATCATAGAATGGAGGTGTGTGAAGTCAGAATGGAGGTGTGAAGTCATGGAATGGAGGTCTGTGAAATCATAGAATGGAGGTGTGTGAATTCAGAATGTATGTGTGCGAAGTCATCGAATAGAGGTGTGTTAAGTCAGAATGGAGGTGTGTGAAGTCATAGAATGAGGTGTGTGAACTCATAGAATGGAGGTGAGTGACGTCACAATGGAAGTGTGTGCAGTCATAGAATGGAGGTGTGTGAAGTCACAGAATGGAAGTGTGTGAAGTCATACAATGGAGGTGTGTGAAGTCAGAATGGAGGTGTGTGAAGTCACAGAATGGAGGTGTGTGAACTCAGAATGGAGGTGTGTGAAGTCATAGATGGAGGTGTGTGTAGTCATAGTATGGAGATGTGTGTAATCATAGAATGGAGTATTGTGAAGTCACAGAATGGAGGTGTGTGAGTCAGAATTGAGGTGTGTGAAGTCATAGAATGTAGATGTGTGAATTCAGATAATGGAGGATTGTTAAGTCACCGAAGGGAGGTTTGTGAAGTCATAGAATGGAGATATGTGAAGTCAAATTGGAGGGGTGTGAAGTCGCAGAATGGAGATGTTTGAAGTCATAGAATGGAGGTGGGTGAAATCATAGAATGGAGGTGTATGAAGTCATAGAATGGAGGTGCGTGAAGTCACAGAATGGACGGGTATGAAGTCATAGAATGGAGGTGTGTGATGTCAGAGAATTGAGGTGTTTGAAGTCATATATTGGAGGTGTGTGAAGTCAAAATGGATGTGTGAAGTCATAGAATGTAGGCGTGTGAAGTCATAGAATGGAGGTGTGTGAAGTCAGAGAATGGAGGTGTGTGAAGTCATAGAATTGAGGTGTGAGAATTCATGGACTAGAGGTGTGTGAAGTCATGGAATGGAGGTATGTGAAGTCATAGAATGGAGTTGTATGAAGTCACAGAATGGAGGTGTGTGAAGTCCCAGAATGGAGGTATGAGAAGTCACAGAATGGAGGTGTGTGAACTCAGAATGGACGTGTGTGAAGTCACAGAATGGAGGTGTGTGAACTAAGAATGGAGGTGTGTGAAGTCACAGAATGAAGGTTTGGGAAGTCATTGAATGGAGGTGTGTGAAGTCATAGAATGGATGTTTCCGAATTAAGAATGGAGATGTGTGAAGTCATAAAATGGAGGTGTGTGAAGAGAAAATTGTGGTGTGTGAACTCATAGAATGGATGTGTGTGAACTCACAGAATGGAGGTGTGTGAAATCGTGGAATGGAGGTGTGCGAATTCATAGAATGGATGTGTGTGAAGTCAGAGAATTTAGGTGTGTGAAGTCATAGAATGGAGGTGTGAGAAGTCATAGACTGGAGGTGTGTGAAGTCACAGAATGGAGGTGTGTGAAGTCACAGAATGGAGGTGTGTGAAGTCACAGAATGGAGGTGTGTGAACTCAGAATGGAGGTGTGTGAAGTCACAGAATGGAGGTGGGTGAAGTCATAGAATGGAAGTGTGTGAAGTCATAGAATGGACGTGTGTGAAGTCAGAATGGAGGTGTGTGAAGTCACCGAATGGAGTTGTGTGAACTCAGTATGGAGGTGTGTGAAGTCACAGAATGGATGTTTGTGAAGGCATAGAATGGAGGTGTGTGAGGTCATAGAATGGATGTTTCTGAAGTAAGAATGAAGGTGTGTGAAATCATAGAATGGAGGTGTGTGAAGTCATAGAATGGAGGTGTGTGAAGTCACAGAATGGAAGTGTGTGAAGTCAGAATGGAGGTGTGAAGTCATAGAATGAAGGTGGATGAAGTCATAGAAAGGAGGTGTGGGAAGTCATAGAATGGAGGAGTGTGAAGTGATAGAGTGGAGGTGAGTGAAGTCACATATTCGAGGTCTGTGAAGTCATAGAATGGAGGTGTGTGATGTCAGAATGGAGGTGTGCGAAGTCATAGAATAGAGGTTTGTGAAGTCAGAATGGAGGTGTGTGAAGTCATAGAATGTACGTGTGTGAACTCATAGAATGGAGGTGTTTGACGTCACAATGGAAGTGTGTGAAGTCAGAGAATGGGGGTGTGTGAAGTCATAAAATGGAGTTGTGTGAAGTCAAAATGGAGGTGTGTGAAGTCACAGAATGGAGGTGTGTGAACTCAGATTGGAGGTGTGTGAAGTCATATATGTGGGTGTGTGAAGTCATAGTATGGAGGTGTGTAAAATCATAGAATGCAGTTTGTGAAGTCACGGAATTGAGCTGTGTGAAGTCAGAATGGAGGTGTTTGTCGTCATAGAATGGAGGTGTGTGTAGTCACAATAGAGGTGTGTGAAGTCATAGAATGGAGGTGTGTGAAGTCACAGAATGGAGGTGTGTGAAATCATAGAATGGAGGTGTGTGAAATCATACAATGGAGGTGTGTGAAGTCACAGAATGGAGGTGAGTGAAGTCATAGAATGGAGGTGTGGGAAGTCATAGAATGGAGGAGTGTGAAGTCATAGAGTGGAGGTGAGTGAAGTCACAGATTCGAGGTCTGTGAAGTCATAGAATGGAGGTGTGTGAAGTCAGAATGGAGGTGTGTGAAGTCATAGAATGGAGGTGTGTGAACTCATAGAATGGAGGTGTTTGACGCCACAATGGAAGTGTGTGAATTCATAGAATGGAGGTGTGTGAAGTCACAGAATGGAGGTGTGTGAAGTCAAAATGGAGGTGTGTGACGTCATAAAATGGAGGTGTGTGAAGTCACAGAATGGAGGTGTGTGAATTCAGAATGTATGTGTGCGAAGTCATCAAATAGAGGTGTGTTAAGTCAGAATGGAGGTGTGTGAAGTCATAGAATGGAGGTGTGTGAACTCATAGAATGGAGGTGTGTGACGTCACAATGGAAGTGTGTGCAGTCATAGAATGGAGGTGTGTGAAGTCACAGAATGGAAGTGTGTGAAGTCTTACAATGGAGGTGTGTGAAGTCAGAATGGAGGTGTGTGAAGTCACAGAATGGAGGTGTGTGAACTCAGAATGGAGGTGTGTGAAGTCATAGATGGAGGTGTGTGTAGTCATAGTATGGAGATGTGTGTGATCATAGAATGGAGTATTGTGAAGTCACAGAATGGATGTGTGTGAGTCAGAATTGAGGTGTGTGAAGTCATAGAATGTAGATTGTGAAGTCAGAGAATGGAGGATTCTGAAGTCACCGAAGGGAGGTTTGTGAAGTCATAGAATAGAGATATGTGAAATCAAATTGGAGGGGTGTGAAGTCGGAGAAAGGAGATGTTCGAAGTCATAGAATGGAGGTGGGTGAAGTCATAGAATGGAGGTGTATGAACTCATAGAATGGAGGTGTGTGAAGTCACAGAATTTACGGGTATGAAGTCATAGAATGGAGGTGTGTGATGTCAGAGAATTGAGGTGTTTGAAGTCATATATTGGAGGTGTGTGAAGTCAAAATGGATGTGTGAAGTCATAGAATGTAGGCGTGTGAAGTCATAGAATGTAGGTGTGTGAAGTCATAGAATGGAGGTGTGTGAAGTCCGAGAATGGAGGTGTGTGAAGTCATAGAATGGAGGTGTGAGAAGTCATAGACTAGAGGTGTGTGAAGTCATGGAATGGAGGTATGTGAAGTCATAGAATGGAGTTGTATGAAGTCACAGAATGGAGGTTTGAGAAGTCACAGAATGGAGGTGTGTGAAGTTACAGAATGGAGGTGTGTGAAGCCGGAGAATGGAGGTGTGTGAAGTCCCAGAATGGAGGTGTGTGAAATCATAGAATGGAGGTGTGTGAAGTCAGAATGGAGGTGTGAAGTCATGGAATGGAGGTCTGTGAAATCATAGAATGGAGGTGTGTGAATTCAGAATGTATGTGTGCGAAGTCATCGAATAGAGGTGTGTTAAGTCAGAATGGAGGTGTGTGAAGTCATAGAATGAGGTGTGTGAACTCATAGAATGGAGGTGAGTGACGTCACAATGGAAGTGTGTGCAGTCATAGAATGGAGGTGTGTGAAGTCACAGAATGGAAGTGTGTGAAGTCATACAATGGAGGTGTGTGAAGTCAGAATGGAGATGTGTGAAGTCACAGAATGGAGGTGTGTGAACTCAGAATGGTGGTGTGTGAAGTCATAGATGGAGGTGTGTGTAGTCATAGTATGGAGATGTGTGTAATCATAGAATGGAGTATTGTGAAGTCACAGAATGGAGGTGTGTGAGTCAGAATTGAGGTGTGTGAAGTCATAGAATGTAGATGTGTGAATTCAGATAATGGAGGATTGTGAAGTCACCGAAGGGAGGTTTGTGAAGTCATAGAATGGAGATATGTGAAGTCAAATTGGAGGGGTGTGAAGTCGCAGAATGGAGATGTTTGAAGTCATAGAATGGAGGTGGGTGAAATCATAGAATGGAGGTGTATGAAGTCATAGAATGGAGGTGCGTGAAGTCACAGAATGGACGGGTATGAAGTCATAGAATGGAGGTGTGTGATGTCAGAGAATTGAGGTGTTTGAAGTCATATATTGGAGGTGTGTGAAGTCAAAATGGATGTGTGAAGTCATAGAATGTAGGCGTGTGAAGTCATAGAATGGAGGTGTGTGAAGTCAGAGAATGGAGGTGTGTGAAGTCATAGAATTGAGGTGTGAGAATTCATGGACTAGAGGTGTGTGAAGTCATGGAATGGAGGTATGTGAAGTCATAGAATGGAGTTGTATGAAGTCACAGAATGGAGGTGTGTGAAGTCCCAGAATGGAGGTATGAGAAGTCACAGAATGGAGGTGTGTGAACTCAGAATGGACGTGTGTGAAGTCACAGAATGGAGGTGTGTGAACTAAGAATGGAGGTGTGTGAAGACATATAATAGAGGAGTGTGAAGTCGTGCAATGGAGGTGTGTGAAGTCAAATAATGGAGGTGTGTGAAGTCACAGAATGGAAGTGTGTGAAGACAAAATGGAGGTTTGTGAAGTCACAGACTGGAAGTGTGTGAAGTCAAAATGGAGGTGTGTGAAGTCACAGAATGGAGGTGTGTGAAGTCACAGAATGGAGGTGTGTGAAGTCCAAATGGTGGTGTGTGAGGTCAGAATGGATTTGTGTGAAGTCATAGAAAGGAGGTGTGTGAAGTCACAATGCAGGTGTGGGAACTCATAGAATGGAGGTGTGTGAAGTCACAATGTAGGTGTGTGAAGTCATAGAATGGAGGTGTGTGAAGTCACAGAATGGAGGTGTGTGAAATCATAGAATGGAGGTGTGTGAAGTCACAGAATGGAGGTGTGTGAAGTCAGAATGGAGGTGTGTGAAGTCATAGAATGGAGGTGTGTGAAGTCAGAATGGAGGTGTGAAGTCATAGAATGGAGGTGTGTGAAAACATAGAATAGTGGAGTGTGAAGTCGTGGAATGGAGGTGTGTGAAGTCAAATAATGGAGGTGTGTGAAGTCAAACAATGGTGGTGTGCGAAGTCACAGAATGGAGGTGTGTGAAGTCACAGAATGGAAATGTGTGAAGTCAAAATGGAGGTGTGTGAAGTCACAGAACGGAGGTGTGTGAAGTCACAGAATGGAGGTGTGTGAAGTCATAATGGTGGTGTGTGAAGTCACAAATGGATGTGTGTGAAGTCACAGAATGTAGGTCTGTGAAGTCAAAATGGAGGTGTGTGAAGTCAAAGAATGGAGGTGTGTGAACTCATAGAATGGAGGTGTGTGATGTCATGGAATGGAGGTTTGTGAAGTCAAACATTGGAAGTGTGGGAAGTTACAGAAAGGATATGTGTGAAGTCATAGAATGGAGGTGTGTGAAGTCATAGAATGGAGGACTGTGAAGTCAGAATGGAGATTTGTGAAGTCAGAGAATGGAGGTGTGTGAAGTCATAGAATGTTGGTGTATGAGGTCATAGAATGGAGGTGTATGAAGTCATAGAATGGAGGTGTGTGAAGTCAGAATGCAGGTGTGTGAAATCACAGAATGGAAAGGTGTGAATTCGCAGAATGTAGGTGTGTAAAGACACAGAGTGGAGATGTGTGCAGTCACAGAGTGGAGGTGTGTGAAGTCATAGAAAGGAGGTTTGTGAAGTCACAGAATGGAGGTGTGTGAAGTCAGAATAGAGGTGTGCAAAGTCATAGAATGGAGGTGTGTGAAGTCAGAATGGAGCTGTGTGAAGTCATAGAATGGAGGTGTGTGAAGTGAGAATGGAGGTGTGTGAACTCATAGAATGGAGGTGTGTGAAGTCACAGAATGGAGGTGTGTGAAGTCATAGAATGGAGGTGTGTGAAGTCACAGAATTTAGGTGTGTGAAGTCAGAATGGAGGTGTGTGAGGACAGAATGGATTTGTGTGAAGTCATAAAAAGGAGGTGTGTGAAGTCACAATGCAGGTGTGTGAACTCATAGAATGGAGGTGTGTGAAGTCACAATGTAGGTGTGTGAAGTCATAGAATGGAGGTGTGTGAAGTCACAGAATGGAGGTGTGTGAAATCATAGAATGGAGGTGTGTGAAGTCACAGAATGGAGGTGTGTGAAGTCAGAATGGAGGTGTGTGAAGTCATAGAATGGAGGTGTGTGAAGTCAAAGAATGGAGGTGTGTGACGTCAAATATTAGAGGAGTGGAAAGTCACAGAATGGAGATGTGTGAAGTCACAGAATGAAAGTTTGTGAAGTCATAGATTGGAGGTGTGTGACGTCAGAATTGAGGTGGGTGAAGTCACAAAATTGAGGTGTGTGACCTCAAAATAGAGGTGTGTGAGGTAACAGAACGGAGGTTTGTGAAGTCATAGAATGGAGGTGTGTGAAGTCATAGAATGGAACTTTCTGAAGTAATAATGAAGGTGTGTGAAGTCATGGAATGGAGGGGTGTGAAGTCAAAATGGGGGTGTGTGTACTCATACAATGGAGGTGTGTGAACTCATAGAATGGAGGTGTGTGATGTCATGCAATGGAGGTGTGTGAAGTCAAAGAATGGAAGTGTGTGAAGTCAAACAATAGAGGAGTGGAAAGTCACAGAATGGAGGTGTGTGAAGTCACAGAATGGAGGTGTGTGAAGACAAAACGGAGGTGTGTGAAGTCACAGAATCGAGGTGTGTGAAGTCACAGAATGGAGGTGTGTGAAATCAAAAATGTGGTGTGTGAAGTCAAAATGGAGGTGAGTGAAGTCATCGAATGGAGGTATGTGAAGTCATGGAATGGGGGTGTGTGAAGTCACAGAATGGAGGAGTGTGAAATCGGAACGGTGGTGTTCGAAGTCATAGAATGGAGGTGTGTGAAGTCAGAATGTTGGTGTGTGACGTCATAGAATGGAGTGGTGTGAAGTCAGAATGGAGGTGTGTGAACTCATAGAATGTAGGTGTGTGAAGTCACAATGTAGGTGTGTGAAGTCATAGAAGGGTGGTGTGTGAAGTCACAGAATGGAGGTGAGGAAGTCATAGAATGGAGGTGTGTGAAGTCAGAATGGAGGTATGAGAAGCCACAGAATGGAGCTGTATGAATTGATAATTGAGGTGTGTGAAGTCATAGAATGGAGGTGTGTGAAGTTATAGAATGGAGGTGTGTGAAATCATAGAATGGATGTGTGTGAAGTCACAGAATGGAAGTGTGTGAAGTCAGAATGCAGTTGTGTGTAGTGATAGAACTGAGGTGGGTGAAGTCAGAATGGAGGTGTGGGAACTCATAGAATGGAGGTGTGTGAAATCACAATGGAGGTGTGTGAAGTCACAGAATGGAGGTGTGTGAAGTCATAGAATGGAAGTATGTGAAGTCATAGAATGGAGGTGTGTGAAGTCAGAATGGAGGTGTATGAAGTCACAGAATGGAATTTTGTGAAGTCATAGAATGGAGGTGTGTGAAGTCATAGAATGGATGATTCTAAAGTAATAATGACGGTGTGTGAAGTCATAGAATGGAGGTGTGTGAAGTCAAAATGGAGGTGTGTGAACTCATAGTATGGAGGTGTGTGAACTCATAGAATGGAGGTGTGTGAAGTCATGGAATGGAGGTGTGTGAAGTCACAGAATGGAACTGTGTGAAGTCAAAGAATGGAAGTGTGTGAATTCAAAATGGATGTGTGTGAAGTCACAGAATGGAGGTGTGTGAAGTCACAGAATGGAGGTGTGTGAAGTCAAAATTGTGGAGTGTGACGTCACAAATGGAGGTGTGAAGTCAGAATTTAGCTGTGTGAAGTCATAGAATGGAGGTGTGTGAAGTCAGAATGGAGGTGTGTGAAGTCAGATTGGAGGTGTGTGAAATCACAGAAAGGAGGTATGTCAACTCAGAAATGACGTGTGTGAAGTCATATAATCTAGGTGTGTGAAGTCATAGAATGGAAGTGTGTGAAATCATAGAATGCAGGTGTGTGAAGTCACAGAACTGAGGCGTGTGAAGTCAAAATGGAGGTGTGTGAAGTCGGAATGGTTGTGTGTGAAGTCATAGAATGGAGGTGTGTGAAGTCACAATGCAGGTGTGTGAACTCATAGAATGGAGGTGTGTGAAGTCACAATATAGGTGTGTTAAGTTATAGAATGGAGGTGTGTGAAGTCATAGAATGGACGTGTGTGAAGTCACAGAATGGAGGTGTGTGAAATCATAGAATGGAGGTGTGTGAAGTCACAGAATGGAGGTTTGTGAAGTCATAGAATGGAGGTGTGTGAAGTCATAGAATAGAGGTGTGTGAAGTCATAGAATGGAGGTGTGTGAAGTCACAGAATGGAGGTGTGTGAAGTCATAGAATGGAGGTGTGTGAAGTCACAAAATGGAGGTATGTGAAGTCACAGATTGGAGGTGTGTGAACACAGAATGGAGGTTTGTGAAGTCACAGAATGGAGGTGTGTGAAGTCATAGAATGGAGGTGTGTGAAGTCACAGAATGGAAGTGTGTGAAGTCATAGATTGGAGGTGTGTGAAGTCAGAATGGAGGTGTGTTAAGTCACAGAATGGAGGTGTGTGACCTCAAAATAGAGGTGTGTGAGGTCACAGAACGGATGTTTGTGAAGTCATAGAATGGAGGTGTGTGAAGTCATAGAATGGAATTTTCTGAAGTAATAATGAAGGTGTGTGAAGTCATGGAATGGAGGTGTGTGAAGTGAAAATGAAGGTGTGTGTACTCATACACTGGAGGTGTGTGAACTCATAGAATGGAGGTGTGTGAACTCAGAATGGAGGTGTGTGAAGTAATAGAATGGAGGTTTGTGAAGTCAAACATTGGAAGTGTGTGAAGTTACAGAAAGGAGATGTGTGAAGTCATAGATTGGAGGTGTGTGAAGACATAGAATAGAGGACTGTGAAGTCGTGGAATGGAGGTGTGTGAACTCAAATAATGGAGGTGTGTGAAGTCACAGAATGGAAGTGTGTGAAGTCAAAATGGAGGTGTGTGAAGTCACAGAATGGAAGTGTGTGAAGTCAAAATGGAGGTGTGTGAACTCACAGAATGGAGGTGTGTGAAGTCACAGAATGGAGGTGTGTGAAGTCAAAATGGTGGTGTGTGAGGTCAGAATGGATTTGTGTGAAGTCATAGAAAGGAGGTGTGTGAAGTCACAATGCAGGTGTGTGAATTCATAGAATGGAGGTGTGTGAAGTCACAATGTAGGTGTTTGAAGTCATAGAATGGAGGTGTGTGAAGTCACAGAATGGAGGTGTGTGAAATCATAGAATGGAGGTGTGTGAAGTCACAGAATGGAGGTGTGTGAAGTCATACAATGGAGGTGTGTGAAGTCATAGAATGGAGGTGTGTGAAGTCAGAATGGAGGTGTGAAGTCATAGAATGCAGGTGGGTGAAGTCATAGAAATTAGGTGTGGGAAGTCATAGAATGGAGAAGTGTGAAGTCATAGAATGGAGGTGAGTGAAGTCACAGATTCGAGGTCTGTGAAATAATACAATGGTGGTGAGTGAAGTCAGAATGGAGGTGTGCGAAGTCATAGAATAGAGGAGTGTGAAGTCAGAATGGATATTTGTGAAGTCATAGAATGGAGGTGTGTTAAGTCATAGAATGTTGGTGTATGAAGTCATAGAATGGAGGTGAATGAACTCATAAAATGGAGGTGTGTGAAGTCAGAATGCAGGTGTGTGTAGTCATAGAATGGAGGTGTGTGAACTCATAGAATGGAAGTGTGTGAAGTCATAGAATGGCGGTGTGTGAAGTCATAGATGGAGGTGTGTGAAGTGTCGGAAGGGAGATGTGTGAAGTCACAGAATGGAGGTGTGTGAAGTCAAAGAATGGAGGTGTGTGAAGTCATAGAATGGAGGTGTGTGAAATCACAGAATGGAGGTGTGTGAATTCGCAGAATGGAGGTGTGTAAAGTCACAGAGTGGAGATGTGTGAAGTCACAGAGTGGAAGTGTGTGAAGTCATAGAATGGAGGTTTGTGAAGTCACAGAATGGAGGTGTGTGAATTCAGAATGGAGGTGTTTAAAGTCATAGAATTGAGGTGTGTGAAGTTAGAATGGAGCTGTGTGAAGTCATAGAATGGAGGTGTGTGAAGTCAAAATGGAGGTGTGTAAACTCATAGAATGGAGGTGTGTGAAGTCACAGAATGGAGGTGTGTGAAGTCATAGAATGGAGGTGTGTGAAGTCAGATTGGAGTTGGGTGAAGTCATACAATGGAGGTGTGTCAACTCAGAAAGGAGGTGTTTGAAGTCATAGAAAGGAGGTGTGTGAAATCATAGAATGGAGGTGTATGAAGTCACTGAAGGGAGGTGTGTGAAGTCACAATGCAGGTGTGTGTACTCATAGAATGGAGGTGTGTGAAGTCACAATGTAGTTGTGTGAAGTAAAATTGGAGGTGTGTGAACTCATAGAATGGAGGTGTGTGAAGTCACAGAATGGAGGTGTGTGAAGTCATATAATGGAGGTGTGTGAAGTCACAGAATGGAGGTGTGTGACGTCATACAATGGAGGTGTGTGAAGTCACAGAATGGAGGTGTGTGAAATCATAGAATAGAGGTGTGTGAAGTCACAGAATGGAGGTGTGTGAAGTCAGAACGGAGGTGTGCGACGTCATAGAATAGAGGTGTGTGAAGTCAGAATGGAGGTGTGTGAAGTCATAAAATGGAGGTGTGTGAACTCATAGAATGGAGGTGTGAAGTCACAATGAAGTGTGTGAAGTCATAGAATGGAGGTGTGTGAAGTCACAGAATGGAGGTGTGTGAACTCAGAATGGAGGTGTGTGAAGTAATAGAATGGAAGTTTCTGAAGTCAAACATTGGAAATGTTTGAAGTTACAGAAAGGAGATGTGTGAAGTCATAGAATGGAGGTGTGTGAAGACATAGAATAGAGGAGTGTGAAGTCGGGGAATGGAGGTGTGTGAAGTCAAATAATGGAGGTGTGTGAAGTCAAACAATGGTGGTGTGCGAAGTCACAGAATGGAGGTGTGTGAAGTCACAGAATGGAAGTGTGTGAAGTCAAAATGGAGGTGTGTGAACTCACAGAATGGAGGTGTGTGAAGTCACAGAATGGAGGTGTGTGAAGTCAAAATGGTGGTGTGTGAAGTCACAAATGGAGGTGTGTGAAGTCACAGAATGTAGGTCTGTGAAGTCAAAATGGAGGTGTGTGAAGTCAAAGAATGGAGGTGTGTGAACTCATAGAATGGAGGTGTGTGATGTCATGGAATGGAGGTTTGTGAAGTCATAGAATGGAGGACTGTGAAGTCAGAATGGAGATTTGTGAAGTCAGAGAATGGAGGTGTGTGAAGTCATAGAATGTTGGTGTATGAAGTCATAGAATGGAGGTGTATGAAGTCATAGAATGGAGGTGTGTGAAGTCAGAATGCAGGTGTGTGAAATCATAGAATGGAGGTTTGTGAAGTCATAGACTGGATGTGTGTGAAATCATAGAATGGAAGTGTGTGAAGTCATAGAATGGAGGTGTGTGATGTCATAGAATGGAGGTGTGTGAAGTCATAGAATGGAGGTGTGTGAAGTCACGGAAGGGAGGTGTGTGAAGTCACAGAATGGACGTGTGTGAAGTCACAATTGAGGTTTGTGAAATGATAGAATAGAGGAGGGTGTAGTCAAAGAATGGAGGTGTGTGAAGTCATAGAATGGAGGTGTGTGAAATCACAGAATGGAGAGGTGTGAATTCGCAGAATGGAGGTGTGTAAAGACACAGAGTGGAGATGTGTGCAGTCACAGACTGGAGGTGTGTGAAGTCATAGAAAGGAGGTTTGTGAAGTCACAGAATGGAGGTGTGTGAAGTCAGAATAGAGGTGTGCAAAGTCATAGAATGGAGGTGTGTGAAGTCAGAATGGAGCTGTGTGAAGTCATAGAATGGAGGTGTGTGAAGTGAGAATGGAGGTGTGTGAACTCGTAAAATGGAGGTGTGTGAAGTCACAGAATGGAGGTGTGTGAAGTCATAGAATGGAGGTGTGTGAAGTCACAGAATTTAGGTGTGTGAAGTCAGAATGGAGGTGTGTGAGGTCAGAATGGATTTGTGTGAATCATAGAAAGGAGGTGTGTGAAGTCACAATGCAGGTGTGTGTACTCATAGAATGGAGGTGTGTGAAGTCACAATGTAGGTGTGTGAAGTCATAGAATGGAGGTGTGTGAAGTCACAGAATGGAGGTGTGTGAAATCATAGAATGGAGGTGTGTGAAGTCACAGAATGGAGGTGTGTGAAGTCAGAATGGAGGTGTGTGAAGTCATAGAATGGAGGTGTGTGAAGTCAGAATGGAGGTGTGAAGTCATAGAATGGAGAAGTGTGAAGTCATAGAATGGAGGTGAGTGAAGTCACAGAATCGAGGTCTGTCAAATCATACAATGGTGGTGTGTGAAGTCAGAATGGAGGTGTGCGAAGTCATGGAATAGAGGAGTGTGAAGTCAGAATGGATATTTGTGAAGTCATAGAATGGAGGTGTGTTAAGTCATAGAATGTTGGTGTATGAACTCATAGAATGGAGGTGAATGAACTCATAAAATGGCGGTGTGTGAAGTCAGAATGCAGGTGTGTGTAGTCATAGAATGGAGGTTTGTGAAGTCATAGAATGGAAGTGTGTGAAGTCATAGAATGGAGGTGTGTGAAGTCATAGATGGAGGTGTGTGAAGTGTCGGAAGGGAGATGTGTGAAGTCACAGAATGGAGGTGTGTGAAGTCAAAGAATGGATGTGTGTGAAGTCATACAATGGAGGTGTGTGAAATTACAGAATGGAGGTGTGTGAATTCGCAGAATGGAGGTGTGTAAAGTCACAGAGTGGAGATGTGTGAAGTCACAGAGTGGAGGTGTGTGAAGTCATAGAATGGAGGTTTGTGAAGTCACAGAATGGAGGTGTGTGAAGTCAGAATAGAGGTGTTTAAAGTCATAGAATTGAGGTGTGTGAAGTTAGAATGGAGCTGTGTGAAGTCATAGAATGGAGGTGTTTGAAATCAAAATGGAGGTGTGTGAACTCATAGAATGGAGGTGTGTGAAGTCACAGATTGGAGGTGTGTGAAGTCATAGAATGGAGGTGTGTGAAGTCAGATTGGAGGTGGGTGAAGTCACAGAATGGAGGTGTGTCAACTCAGAGAAGAGGTGTGTGAAGTCATAGAATGGAGGTGTGTGAAATCATAGAATGGAGGTGTGTGAAGTCACAGAATGGAGGTGTGTGAAGTCACAATGCAGGTGTGTGTACTCATAGAATGGAGGTGTGTGAAGTCACAATGTAGTTGTGTGAAGTAAAAATGGAGGTGTGTGAACTCATAGAATGGAGGTGTGTGAAGTCACAGAATGGAGGTGTCTGAAGTCATAGAATAGAGGTGTGTGAAGACAAAACGGAGGTGTGTGAAGTCACAGAATCGAGGTGTGTGAAGTCACAGAATGGAGGTGTGTGAAATCAAAAATGTGGTGTGTGAAGTCAAAATGGAGCTGAGTGAAGTCATCGAATGGAGGTATGTGAAGTCATGGAATGGGGGTATGTGAAGTCACAGAATGGAGGAGTGTGAAGTCAGAACGGTGGTGTTCGATGTCATAGAATGGAGGTGTGTGAAGTCATAGAATGGAGGTGTGTTAAGTCAGAATGTAGGTGTGTGAAGTCACAGAATTGAGGTGTGTGAAGTCACAGAATGGAGGTGTGTGAAGCCACAGAATGAGGTGTGTGAAGTCATAGAATGGAGGTGTGCGAAGTCATAGAATGGATGTTTCTGAAGTAAAAATGAAGGTGTGTGAAGTCATAGAATGGAGGTGTGTGAAGACACAGAAGGGAGGTGTGTGAAGTCATAAAATGGAGATGTGTAAAGTCAGAATGGATGTGTGTGAAGTCACAGAATGGAGGTGTGTGAACTCAGAATGGAGGTGTGTGAAGTCATAGAATAGAGGTGTGTGAAGTCATAGAATGGAGGTGTGTGAAGTCAGCATGGAGGTGTGTGAAGTCACAGAACTGAGGTGTGTGAAGTCAAAATGGAGGTGTGTGAACTCATAGAATGGAGGTGTGTGATGTCATGGAATGGAGGTTTGTGAAGTCAAACATTGGAAGTGTGGGAAGTTACAGAAAGGATATGTGTGAAGTCATAGAATGGAGGTGTGTGAAGTCATAGAATGGAGGACTGTGAAGTCAGAATGGAGATTTGTGAAGTCAGAGAATGGAGGTGTGGGAAGTCATAGAATGTTGGTGTATGAAGTCATAGAATGGAGGTGTATGAAGTCATAGAATGGAGGTGTGTGAAGTCAGAATGCAGGTGTGTGAAATCATAGAATGGAGTTTTGTGAAGTCATAGACTGGATGTGTGTGAAATCATAGAATGGAAGTGTGTGAAGTCATAGAATGGAGGTGTGTGATGTCATAGAATGGAGGTGTGTGAAGTCATAGAATGGAGGTGTGTGAAGTCACGGAAGGGAGGTGTGTGAAGTCACAGAATGGACGTGTGTGAAGTCACAATTGAGGTTTGTGAAGTGATAGAATAGAGGAGGGTGTAGTCAAAGAATGGAGGTGTGTGAAGTCATAGAATGGAGGTGTGTGAAATCACAGAATGGAGAGGTGTGAATTCGCAGAATGGAGGTGTGTAAAGACACAGAGTGGAGATGTGTGCAGTCACAGAGTGGAGGTGTGTGAAGTCATAGAAAGGGGGTTTGTGAAGTCACAGAATGGAGGTGTGTGAAGTCAGAATAGAGGTGTGCAAAGTCATAGAATGGAGGTGTGTGAAGTCAGAATGGAGCTGTGTGAGGTCATAGAATGGAGGTGAGTGAGGTGAGAATGGAGGTGTGTGAACTCGTAGAATGGAGGTGTGTGAAGTCACAGAATGGAGGTGTGTGAAGTCATAGAATGGAGGTGTGTGAAGTCACAGAATTTAGGTGTGTGAAGTCAGAATGGAGGTGTGTGAGGTCAGAATGGATTTGTGTGAAGTCATAGAAAGGAGGTGTGTGAAGTCACAATGCAGGTGTGTGAACTCATAGAATGGAGGTGTGTGAAGTCACAATGTAGGTGTGTGAAGTCATAGAATGGAGGTGTGTGAAGTCACAGAATGGAGGTGTGCGAAGTCATAGAATAGAGGAGTGTGAAGTCAGAATGGATATTTGTGAAGTCATAGAATGGAGGTGTGTTAAGTCATAGAATGTTCGTGTATGAAGTCAGAGAATGGAGGTGAATGAACTCATAAAATGGAGGTGTGTGAAATCAGAATGCAGGTGTGTGTAGTCATAGAATGGAGGTGTGTGAAGTCATAGAATGGAAGTGTGTGAAGTCATCGAATGGAGGTGTGTGAAGTGTCGGAAAGGAGATGTGTGAAGTCACAGAATGGAGGTGTGTGAAGTCAAAGAATGGAGGTGTGTGAAGTCATAGAATGGAGATGTGTGAAATCACAGAATGGAGTTGTGTGAATTCGCAGAATGGAGGTGTGTAAATTCACAGAGTGGAGATGTGTGAAGTCACAGAGTGGAGGTGTGTGAAGTCATAGAATGGAGGTTTGTGAAGTCACAGAATGGAGGTGTGTGAAGTCAGAATAGAGGTGTTTAAAGTCATAGAATTGAGGTGTGTGAAGTTAGAATGGAGCTGTGTGAAGTCATAGAATGGAGGTGTGTGAAGTCAAAATGGAGGTGTGTGAACTCATAGAATGGAGGTGTGTGAAGTCACAGAATGGAGGTGTGTGAAGTCATAGAATGGAAGTGTGTGAAGTCAGATTGGAGGTGGGTGAAGTCATAGAATGGAGGTGTGTCAACTCAGAAAGGAGGTGTGTGAAGTCATAGAATGGAGGTGTGTGAAATCATAGAATGGAGGTGTGTGAAGTCACAGAATGCAGGTGTGTGAAGTCACACTGCAGGTGTGTGTACTCATAGAATGGAGGAGTGTGAAGTCACAATGTAGTTGTGTGAAGTAAAAATGGAGGTGTGTGAACTCATAGAATGGAGGTGTGTGAAGTCACAGAATGGAGGTGTGTGAAGTCATAGAATGGAGTTGTGTGAAGTCACACAATGGAGGTGTGTGAAATCATAGAATGGAGGTGTGTGAAGTCACAGAATGGAGGTGCGTGAAGTCATACAATGGAGGTGTGTGAAGTCACAGAATGGATTTGTGTGAAATCATAGAATGGAGGTGTGTGAAGTCACAGAATGGAGGTGTGTGAAGTCAGAATGGAGGTGTGTGAAGTCATAGAATGGAGGTGTGTGAAGTCAGAATAGAGAAGTGTGAAGTCACAGAATGGAGGTGGGTGAAGTCATAGAAATTAAGTGTGGGAAGTCATAGATTGGAGAAGTGTGAAGTCATAGAATGGAGGTGAGTGAAGTCACAGATTCGAGCTCTGTGAAATCATAGAATGGAGGTGTGTGAAGTCAGAATGGAGGTGTGTGAAGTCATAAAATGGAGGTGTGTGAACTCATAGAATGGAGGTGTGACGTCACAATGAAGTGTGTGAAGTCATAGAATGGAGGTGTTTGAAGTCACAGAATGGAGGTGTGTGAACTCAGAATGGAGGTGTGTGAAGTAATAGAATGGAGGTTTGTGAAGTCAAACATTGGAAGTGTGTGAAGTTACAGAAAGGAGATGTGTGAAGTCATAGATTGGAGGTGTGTGAAGACATAGAATAGAGGACTGTGAAGTCGTGGAATGGAGGAGTGTGAACTCAAATAATGGAGGTGTGTGAAGTCACAGAATGGAAGTGTGTGAAGTCAAAATGGAGGTGTGTGAAGTCACAGAATGGAAGTGTGTGAAGTCAAAATGGAGGTGTGTGAACTCACAGAATGGAGGTGTGTGAAGTCACAGAATGGAGGTGTGTGAAGTCAAAATGGTGGTGTGTGAGGTCAGAATGGATTTGTGTGAAGTCATAGAAAGGAGGTGTGTGAAGTCACAATGCAGGTGTGTGAACTCATAGAATGGAGGTGTGTGAAGTCACAATGTAGGTGTTTGAAGTCATAGAATGGAGGTGTGTGAAGTCACAGAATGGAGGTGTGTGAAATCATAGAATGGAGGTGTGTGAAGTCACAGAATGGAGGTGTGTGAAGTCATACAATGGAGGTGTGTGAAGTCATAGAATGGAGGTGTGTGAAGTCAGAATGGATGTGTGAAGTCATAGAATGGAGGTGGGTGAAGTCATAGAAATTAGGTGTGGGAAGTCATAGAATGGAGAAGTGTGAAGTCATAGAATGGAGGTGAGTGAAGTCACAGATTCGAGGTCTGTGAAATCATACAATGGTGGTGTGTGAAGTCAGAATGGAGGTGTGCGAAGTCATAGAATAGAGGAGTGTGAAGTCAGAATGGATATTTGTGAAGTCATAGAATGGAGGTGTGTTAAGTCATAGAATGTTGGTGTATGAAGTCATAGAATGGAGGTGAATGAACTCATAAAATGGCGGTGTGTGAAGTCAGAATGCAGGTGTGTGTAGTCATAGAATGGAGGTGTGTGAAGTCATAGAATGGGAGTGTGTGAAGTCATAGAATGGAGGTGTGTGAAGTCATAGATGGAGGTGTGTGAAGTGTCGGAAGGGAGATGTGTGAAGTCATAGAATGGAGGTGTGTGAAGTCATACAATGGAGGTGTGTGAAATCACAGAATGGAGGTGTGTGAATTCGCAGAATGGAGGTGTGTATAGTCACAGAGTGGAAATGTGTGAAGTCACAGAGTGGAGGTGTGTGAAGTCATAGAATGGAGGTTTGTGAAGTCACAGAATGGAGGTGTGTGAAGTCAGAATAGAGGTGTTTAAAGTCATAGAATTGAGGTGTGTGAAGTTAGAATGGAGCTGTGTGAAGTCATAGAATGGAGGTTTTTGAAGTCAAAATGGAGGTGTGTGAACTCATAGAATGGAGGTGTGTGAAGTCACAGAATGGAGGTGTGTGAAGTCATAGAATGGAGGTGTGTGAAGTCAGATTGGAGGTGGGTGAAGTCATAGAATGGAGGTGTGTCAACTCAGAAAGGAGGTGTGTGAAGTCATAGAATGGAGGTGTGTGAAATCATAGAATGGAGGTGTGTGAAGTCACAGAATGGAGGTGTGTGAAGTCACAATGCAGGTGTGTGTACTCATAGAATGGAGGTGTGTGAAGTCACAATGTAGTTGTGTGAAGTAAAAATGGAGGTGTGTGAACTCATAGAATGGAGGTGTGTGAAGTCACAGAATGGAGGTGTCTGAAGTCATAGAATGGAGTTGTGTGAAGTCAGAGAATGGAGGTGTGTGAAATCATAGAATGGAGGTGTGTGAAGTCACAGAATGGAGGTGTGTGAAATCATACAATGGAAGTGTGTGAAGTCACAGAATGGAGGTGTGTGAAATCATAGAATGGAGGTGTGTGAAGTCAAAGAATGGATGTGTAACGTCAGAATAGAGGTGTGTGAAGTCATAGAATGGAGGTGTGTGAAGTCAGATTGGAGGTGGGTGAAGTCATAGAATGGAGGTGTGTCAACTCAGAAAGGAGGTGTGTGAAGTCATAGAATGGAGGTGTGTGAAATCATAGAATGGAGGTGTGTGAAGTCACAGAATGGAGGTGTGTGAAGTCACAATGCAGGTGTGTGTACTCATAGAATGGAGGTGTGTGAAGTCACAATGTAGTTGTGTGAAGTAAAAATGGAGGTGTGTGAACTCAAAGAATGGAGGTGTGTGAAGTCACAGAATGGAGGTGTCTGAAGTCATAGAATGGAGTTGTGTGAAGTCACAGAATGGAGGTGTGTGAAATCATAGAATGGAGGTGTGTGAAGTCACAGAATGGAGGTGTGTGAAATCATACAATGGAGGTGTGTGAAGTCACAGAATGGAGGTGTGTGAAATCATAGAATGGAGGTGTGTGAAGTCAAAGAATGGATGTGTAACGTCAGAATGGAGGTGTGTGAAGTCATAGAATGGAGGTGTGTGAAGTCAGAATGGAGAAGTGTGAAGTCATAGAATGGAGGTGGGTGAAGTCATAGAAATTAGGTGTGGGAAGTCATAGAATGGAGAAGTGTGAAGTCATAGAATGGAGGTTAGTGAAGTCACAGATTCGAGGTCTGTGAAATCATAGAATGGAGGTGTGTGAAGTCAGAATGGAGGTGTGCAAAGTCATAGAATAGAGGTGTGTGAAGTCAGAATGGAGGTGTGTGAAGTCATAAAATGGAGGTGTGTGAAATCACAGAATGGAGGTGTGTGAATTCGCAGAATGGAGATGTGTAAAGTGACAGAGTTGAGATGTGTGAAGTCACAGAGTGGAGGTGTGTGAAGTCATAGAATGGAGGTGTGTTAAGTCAGAATGTAGGTGTGTGAAGTCACAGAATTGAGGTGTGTGAAGTCACAGAATGGAGGTGTGTGAAGCCACAGAATGAGGTGTGTGAAGTCATAGAATGGAGGTGTGCGAAGTCATAGAATGGATGTTTCTGAAGTAAAAATGAAGGTGTGTGAAGTCATAGAATGGAGGTGTGTGAAGACACAGAAGGGAGGTGTGTGAAGTCATACAATGGAGATGTGTAAAGTCAAAATGGATGTGTGTGAAGTCACAGAATGGAAGTGTGTGAACTCAGAATGGAGGTGTGTGAAGTCATAGAATAGAGGTGTGTGAAATCATAGAATGGAGGTGTGTGAAGTCAGCATGGAGGTGTGTGAAGTCACAGAACTGAGGTGTGTGAAGTCAAAATGGAGGTGTGTGAACTCATAAAATGGAGGTGTGTGATGTCATGGAATGGATGTTTGTGAAGTCAAACATTGGAAGTGTGGGAAGTTACAGAAAGGATATGTGTGAAGTCATAGAATGGAGGTGTGTGAAGTCATAGAATGGAGGACTGTGAAGTCAGAATGGAGATTTGTGAAGTCAGAGAATGGAGGTTTGGGAAGTCATAGAATGTTGGTGTATGAAGTCATAGAATGGAGGTGTATGAAGTCATAGAATGGAGGTGTGTGAAGTCAGAATGCAGGTGTGTGAAATCATAGAACGGAGGTTTGTGAAGTCATAGACTGGATGTGTGTGAAATCATAGAATGGAAGTGTGTGAAGTCATAGAATGGAGGTGTGTGATGTCATAGAATGGATGTTTCTGAAGTAACAATGAAGGTGTGTGAAGTCACAGAATGGAGGTGTGTAAAGTCACAGAATGGAGGTGTGTGAAGTCATACAATGGAGATGTGTAAAGTCAGAATGGAGGTGTGTGAAGTCAAAGAATGGAGGTGTGTGGACTCAGAATGGAGGTGTGTGAAGTCATAGAATAGAGGTGTGTGAAGTTATAGAATGGAGGTGTGTGAAGTCAGCATGGAGGTGTGTGAAGTCACAGAATGGAGGTGTGTGAAATCATAGAATGGAGGTGTGTGAAGTCACAGAATGGAGGTGTGTGAAGTCAGAATGGAGGTGTGTGAAGTCATAGAATGGAGGTGTGTGAAGTCAGAATGGAGGTGTGTGAAGTAACAGAATGGAGGTGTGTGAAGTCACAATGGTGGTGTGTGAAGTCAAAATGGAGGTGTGTGAAGTCAAAGAATGGAGGTGTGTGAAGTCATAGAATGGAGGTGTGTGAAGTCAGAATGGAGGTGTGTGAAGTAACAGAATGGAGGTGTGTGAAGTCACAATGCAGGTGTGTGTACTCATAGAATGGAGGTGTGTGAAGTCAGAATGGGGGTGTGCGAAGTCATAGAATAGAGGAGTGTGAAGTCAGAATGGAGGTGTGTGGAGGCATAACATGGAGGTGTGTGAACTCATAGAATGGAGGTGTGACGTCACAATGAAGTGTGTAGTCATAGAATGGAGGTGTGTGAAGTCAAACATTGGAAGTGTGTGAAGTTACAGAAAGGAGTTGTGTGAAGTCATAGAATCGAGGTGTGTGAAGTCATAGAATAGAGGCGTGTGAAGTCAGAATGGAGATTTGTGAAGTCATAGAATGGAGGTGTGTGATGTCATAGAATGTTGGTGTATGAAGTCAAAGAATGGAGGTGTATGAAGTCATAGAATGTAGGTGTGTGAAGTCAGAATGCAGGTGTGGGAAGTCATAGAATGGAGGTGTTTGAAGTCATAGAATGGGGGTGTGTGAAGCCAAAGAATGGAGGTGTGTGAAGTCATAGAATGGAGGTGTGTGAAATCACAGAATGGAGGTGTGTGAATTCGCAGAATGAAGGTGTGTAAAGTGACAGAGTTGAGATGTGTGAAGTCACAGAGTGGAGGTGTGTGAAGTCATAGAATGGAGGTTTGTGAAGTCACAGAATGGAGGTGTGTGAAGTCAAAATGGAGGTGTGTGAACTCACAGAATGGAGGTGTGTGAAGTCACAGAATGGAGGTGTGTGAAGTCATAGAATGGAGGTGTGTGAAATCATAGAATGGAGGTGTGTGAAGTCACAGAATGGAGGTGTGGGAGTCACAGAATGGAGGTGTGGGAAGTCAAAGAATGGAGGTGTGTGAACTCATAATGGAGGTGTGTATGTCACAGAATGGAGGTGTGTGAAGTCATAGAATGGATGTGTGTGAATTCATAGAATGGAGGTGTGTGAAGTCACGGAATGGAGGTGTGTGAAGTAACAGAATGGAGGTGTGTGAACTCAGAATGGAGGTGTGTGCAGTCACAGAATGGAGGTGTGTGAAGTCATAGAATGGAAGTGTGTGAAGTCATAGAATGGAAGTTTCTGAAGTAAGAATGAAGGTGTGTGAAGCCATAGAATGGAGGTGTGTGAAGTCACAGAATGCAGGTGTGTGAAGTCAGAATGGAGGTGTGTAGTCATAGACTGGAGGTGGGTGAAGTCATTAGAAGGAGGTGTGGGAAATCATAGAATGGTGGTGTGTGAAGTCACAGAATGGAGGTGTGTCAACTCAGAATTTAGGTGTGTGAAGTCAAAGAATGGAGGTGTGTGAAGTCATAGAATGGAGGTGTGTGAAGTCATAGAATGGAGGTGTGTGAAGTCAGAATGGAGGTGTGTGAAGTCACAGAATTGAGGTGTGTGAACACAGAATGGAGGTGTGTGAAGTCAAAGAATGGAGGTGTGTGAAGTCATAGTATGGAGGTGTGTGAAGTCATAGAATGTGTGTTTGTGAAGTAAGAATGAAGGTGTTGAAGTCACAGAATTGAGGTGTGTGACGTCACAGAATGGAGGTGTGTGAAATCTTAGAATGGAGGTGTGTGAATTCAGAATGGAGGTGTGTGAAGTCACCGAATGGAGGTGTGTAAACTCAGAATGGAGTTGTGTGAAGTCACAGAATGAAGGTTTGCGAAGTCACAGAATGGAGTTGTGGGAAGTCATAAAATGGATGTTTCTGAATTAGGAATGAAGGTGGGTGAAGACATAGAATGGAGGTGTGTGAACTCATAGAATGGAGGTTTGTGAAGTCGTGGAATGGAGGTGTGTGAAGTCAAAGAATGGCGGTGTGTGAAGTCAAACAATTGTGTTGTGTGAAGTCAGAGAATGGAGGTGTGTGAAGTCACAGAATGGAAGTGTTTGAAGTCAAAATGGAGGTGTGTGAAGTCAAAGAATGGAGGTGTGTGAAGTCACAGAATGGAGGTGTGTGAAGTCAAAATGGTGGTGTGTGAAGTCAAAATGGAGGTGTGTGAAGTCAAAGAATGGAGGTGTGTGTACTCATAGAATGGAGGTGTGTGAAGTCATGGAATGGAGGATTGTAAAGTCAAACATTGGAAGTGTGGGAAGTTACAAAAAGGAGATGTGTGAAGTCATAGAATGGAGGTGTGTGAAGTCATAGAATGGAGGAGTGTGAAGTCAGAATGGAGATTTGTGAAGTCAGAGAATGGAGGTGTGTGAAGTCATAGAATGTTGGTGTATGAAGCCATAGAAGGGAGGTGTATGAAGTCATAGAATGGAGGTGTGTGAAGTCAGAATGCATGTGTGTGAAGTCATAGAATGGAGGTTTGTGAAGTCATAGACTGGAGGTGTGTGAAATCATAGAATGGAAGTGTGTGAAGTCATAGAATGGAGGTGTGTGATGTCATAGAATGTAGGTGTGTGAAGTCATAGAATGGAGGAGTGTGAAGTCACGGTAGGGAGGTGTGTGAAGTCACAGAATGGACGTGTGTGAAGTCACAATGGAGGTTTGTGAAGTCATAGAATGGAGGTGTGTGAAGTCATAGAATGGAGGTGTGTGAAATCACAGAATGGAGGGGTATGAATTCGCAAAATGGAGGTGTGTAAAGTCACAGAGTGGAGATGTGTGCATTCATAGAGTGGAGGTGTGTGAAGTCATAGAAAAGAGGTTTGTGAAGTCACAGAATGGAGGTGTGTGAAGTCAGAAAAGAAGTGTGCAAAGTCACAGAATGGAGGTGTGTGAAGTCAGAATGGAGCTGTGTGAAGTCATAGAATGGAGGTGTGTGAAGTCAGAATGGAGGTGTGTGAACTCATAGAATGGAGGTGTGTGAAGTCACAGAATGGAGGTGTGTGAAGTCAAGGAATGGAGGTGTGTGAAGTCAAATTGGAGTTGTGTGAAGTCATATAATGGAGGTGTGTCAACTCAGATTGGAGTTGTGTGAAATCATAGAATGGAGGTGTGTGAAGTCACAGAATTTAGGTGTGTGAAGTCAGAATGGAGGTGTGTGAGGTCAGAATGGAGGTGTGTGAAGTCATAGAATGGAGGTGTGTGAACTCATAGAATGGAGGTGTGTGAAGTCACAATGTAGGTGTGTGAAGTCATAAAATGGAGGTGTGTGAGGTCACAGAATGGAGGTCTGTGAAGTCACAGAATTTAGGTGTGTGAAGTCAGAATGGAGGTCTGTGAGGTCAGAATGGAGGTGTGTGAAGTCATAGAATGGAGGTGTGTGAAGTCACAATGCAGGTGTGTGAACTCATAGAATGGAGGTGTGTGAAGTCACAATGTAGGTGTGTGAAGTAATAGAATGGAGGTGTGTGAAGTCCCAGAATGGAGGTGTGTGAAGTCACAGAATTGAGGTGTGTGAAGTCAGAATGGAGGTGTGTGAACTCATAGAATGGAGGTGTGTGAAGTCACAGAATGGAGGTGTGTGAAGTCAAGGAATGGAGGTGTGTGAAGTCAAATTGGAGTTGTGTGAAGTCATATAATGGAGGTGTGTCAACTCAGATTGGAGTTGTGTGAAATCATAGAATGGAGGTGTGTGAAGTCACAGAATTTAGGTGTGTGAAGTCAGAATGGAGGTGTGTGAGGTCAGAATGGAGGTGTGTGAAGTCATAGAATGGAGGTGTGTGAACTCATAGAATGGAGGTGTGTGAAGTCACAATGTAGGTGTGTGAAGTCATAAAATGGAGGTGTGTGAGGTCACAGAATGGAGGTCTGTGAAGTCACAGAATTTAGGTGTGTGAAGTCAGAATGGAGGTCTGTGAGGTCAGAATGGAGGTGTGTGAAGTCATAGAATGGAGGTGTGTGAAGTCACAATGCAGGTGTGTGAACTCATAGAATGGAGGTGTGTGAAGTCACAATGTAGGTGTGTGAAGTAATAGAATGGAGGTGTGTGAAGTCCCAGAATGGAGGTGTGTGAAGTCACAGAATTGAGATGTGTGAAGTCATAGAATGCAGTTGTGTGAAGTCACAGAATGGAGGTGTGTGAAATCATAGAATGGAGGTGTGTGAAATCACAGAATGGAGGTGTGTGAAGTCATAGATTGGAGGTGTGTGAAGTCAGAATGGAGATGTGAAGTCATAGAATGGAGGTGGGTGAAGCCATAGAAATTAGGTGTTGGAAGTCATAGAATGGAGAAGTGTGAAGACATAGAGTGGAGGTGAGTGAAGTCACAGATTCGAGCTCTGTGAAGTCATAGAATGGAGGTGTGTGAAGTCAGAATGTTCGTGTGCGAAGTCATAGAAGAGAGGTGTGTGAAATCAGAATGGAGTTGTGTGAAGTCATAGAATGGAGGTGTGTGAACTCTTAGAATGGAGGTGTGACCTCACAATGGAAGTGTGTGAAGTCATAGAATGGAGGTGTGTGAAGTCACAGAATGGAAGTGTGTGAAGTCATACAATGGAAGTGTGAAGTCAGAATGGAGGTGTGTGAAGTCACAGAATGGAGGTGTGTGAACTCAGAATGGAGGTGTATGAAGTCATAGATGGAGGTGTGTGAAGTCATAATATGGAGGTATGTGAAATCATAGAATGGAGTTTTGTGAAGTCACAGAATGGAGCTGTGTGAGTCAGAATTGAGGTGTGTGAAGTCATAGAATGTAGATGTGTGAAGTCATAGAATGGAGGATTGTGAAGTCACCGAAGGGAGGTTTGTGAATTCATAGAATGGAGGTATGTGAAGTCAAATTGGAGGGGGGTGAAGTCGGAGAATGGAGGTGTGTGAAGTCACAGAATGGAGGTGGGTGAAGTCATAGAATGGAGGTGTATGAAGTCATAGAATGGAGGTGTGTGAAGTCACAGAATGGACGGGTATGAAGTCAAAGAATGAAGGTGTGTGAAGTCAGAAAATTGAGGTGTTTGAAGTCATATATTGGAGGTGTGTGAAGTCAAACAATGGAGGTGTGTGAACTCAGAAAGGAGGTATGAGAAGTCACAGAATGGAGGTGTGAAGTAATAGAATGGAAGTGTGTGAAGTCATAAAAGGGAGGTGTGTGAAGTCAGAATGGAGGTGTGTGAAGTCACCGAATGGACGTGTGTGAACTCAGAATGGAGGTGTGTGAAGCCACAGAATTGAGGTTTGCGAAGTCATAGAATGGAGGTGTGTGAAGTCATAGAATGGAGGTGTGTGAAGACAAAATTGCGGTGTGGGAACTCATAGAATGGATGTGTGTGAACTCATAGAATGGAGGTGTGTGAAGTCGTGGAATGGAGTTGTGTGAAATCAAAGAATGGAGGTGTGTGAAGTCAAACAATGGTGGTGTGTGAAGTCACAGAATCTAGGTGTGTGATGTCACATAATGGAAGTGTGTGAAATAAAAATGGAGGTGTGTGAAGTCACAGAATGGAGGTGTGTGAAGTCACAGAATGGAGGTGTGTGAAGTCAAAGAATGGAGGTGTGTGAACTCATAGAATGGAGGTGTGTGAAGTCATGGATGGAGGTTTGTGAAGTCAAACATTGGAAGTGTGTGAAGTTCCAGAAAGGAGATGTGTGAAGTCATAGAATGGAGGTGTGTGAAGTCATAGAATGTAGGAGTGTGAAGTCAGAATGGAGATTTCTGAAGTCATAGAATGGAGGTGTGTGAAGTCATAGAATGTTGGTGTATGAAGTCATAGAATGGAGGTGTATGAAGTCAGAATGCATGTGTGTGAAGTCATAGAAGGGAGGTTTGTGAAGTCATAGACTGGAGGTGTGTGAAATCATAGAATGGAAGTGTGTGAAGTCATAGAATGGAGGTGTGTGATGTCATAGAATGTAGGTGTGTGAAGTCATAGAATGGAGGTGTGTGAAGTCACGGTAGGGAGGTGTGTGAAGTCACAGAATGGACGTGTGTGAAGTCACAATGGAGGTTTGTGAAGTCATAGAATGGAGGTGTGTGAAGTCATAGAATGGAGGTGTGTGAAATCACAGAATGGAGGGGTATGAATTCGCAGAATGGAGGTGTGTAAAGTCACAGAGTGGAGATGTGTGCATTCATAGAGTGGAGGTGTGTGAAGTCATAGAAAAGAGGTTTGTGAAGTCACAGAATGGAGGTGTGTGAAGTCAGAAAAGAAGTGTGCAAAGTCATAGAATGGAGGTGTGTGAAGTCAGAATGGAGCTGTGTGAAGTCATAGAATGGAGGTGTGTGAAGTCAGAATGGAGGTGTGTGAACTCATAGAATGGAGGTGTGTGAAGTCACAGAATGGAGGTGTGTGAAGTCAAGGAATGGAGGTGTGTGAAGTCAAATTGGAGTTGTGTGAAGTCATATAATGGAGGTGTGTCAACTCAGATTGGAGTTGTGTGAAATCATAGAATGGAGGTGTGTGAAGTCACAGAATTTAGGTGTGTGATGTCAGAATGGAGGTGTGTGAGGTCAGAATGGAGGTGTGTGAAGTCATAGAATGGAGGTGTGTGAACTCATAGAATGGAGGTGTGTGAAGTCACAATGTAGGTGTGTGAAGTCATAAAATGGAGGTGTGTGAGGTCACAGAATGGAGGTCTGTGAAATCACAGAATTTAGGTGTGTGAAGTCAGAATGGAGGTCTGTGAGGTCAGAATGGAGGTGTGTGAAGTCATAGAATGGAGGTGTGTGAAGTCACAATGCAGGTGTGTGAACTCATAGAATGGAGGTGTGTGAAGTCACAATGTAGGTGTGTGAAGTAATAGAATGGAGGTGTGTGAAGTCCCAGAATGGAGGTGTGTGAAGTCACAGAATGGAGGTGTGTGAAGTCATAGATTGGAGGTGTGTGAAGTCAGAATGGAGATGTGAAGTCATAGAATGGAGGTGGGTGAAGCCATAGAAATTAGGTGTTGGAAGTCATAGAATGGAGAAGTGTGAAGACATAGAGTGGAGGTGAGTGAAGTCACAGATTCGAGCTCTGTGAAGTCATAGAATGGAGGTGTGTGAAGTCAGAATGTTCGTGTGCGAAGTCATAGAAGAGAGGTGTGTGAAATCAGAATGGAGTTGTGTGAAGTCATAGAATGGAGGTGTGTGAACTCTTAGAATGGAGGTGTGACCTCACAATGGAAGTGTGTGAAGTCATAGAATGGAGGTGTGTGAAGTCACAGAATGGAAGTGTGTGAAGTCATACAATGGAAGTGTGAAGTCAGAATGGAGGTGTGTGAAGTCACAGAATGGAGGTGTGTGAACTCAGAATGGAGGTGTATGAAGTCATAGATGGAGGTGTGTGAAGTCATAATATGGAGGTATGTGAAATCATAGAATGGAGTTTTGGGAAGTCACAGAATGGAGCTGTGTGAGTCAGAATTGAGGTGTGTGAAGTCATAGAATGTAGATGTGTGAAGTCATAGAATGGAGGATTGTGAAGTCACCGAAGGGAGGTTTGTGAATTCATAGAATGGAGGTATGTGAAGTCAAATTGGAGGGGGGTGAAGTCGGAGAATGGAGGTGTGTGAAGTCACAGAATGGAGGTGGGTGAAGTCATAGAATGGAGGTGTATGAAGTCATAGAATGGAGGTGTGTGAAGTCACAGAATGGACGGGTATGAAGTCAAAGAATGAAGGTGTGTGAAGTCAGAAAATTGAGGTGTTTGAAGTCATATATTGGAGGTGTGTGAAGTCAAACAATGGAGGTGTGTGAACTCAGAAAGGAGGTATGTGAAGTCACAGAATGGAGGTGTGAAGTAATAGAATGGAAGTGTGTGAAGTCATAAAAGGGAGGTGTGTGAAGTCAGAATGGAGGTGTGTGAAGTCACCGAATGGACGTGTGTGAACTCAGAATGGAGGTGTGTGAAGCCACAGAATTGAGGTTTGCGATGTCATAGAATGGAGGTGTGTGAAGTCATAGAATGGAGGTGTGTGAAGACAAAATTGCGGTGTGGGAACTCATAGAATGGATGTGTGTGAACTCATAGAATGGAGGTGTGTGAAGTCAAACAATGGTGGTGTGTGAAGTCACAGAATCTAGGTGTGTGATGTCACATAATGGAAGTGTGTGAAATAAAAATGGAGGTGTGTGAAGTCACAGAATGGAGGTGTGTGAAGTCACAGAATGGAGGTGTGTGAAGTCAAAGAATGGAGGTGTGTGAACTCATAGAATGGAGGTGTGTGAAGTCATGGATGGAGGTTTGTGAAGTCAAACATTGGAAGTGTGTGAAGTTCCAGAAAGGAGATGTGTGAAGTCATAGAATGGAGGTGTGTGAAGTCATAGAATGTAGGAGTGTGAAGTCAGAATGGAGATTTCTGAAGTCATAGAATGGAGGTGTGTGAAGTCATAGAATGTTGGTGTATGAAGTCATAGAATGGAGGTGTATGAAGTCATAGAATGGAGGTGTGTGAAGTCAGAATGCAGGTGTGTTACGCCATAGAATGGAGGTGTGTGAAGTCATAAAAAGGAGGTGTGTGAAGTCATACAATGGAAGTGTGTGAAATCACAGATTGGAGGTGTGTGAATTTGCAGAATGGAGGTGTGTAAAGTCATAGAGTGCAGGTGAGTGAAGTCACAGATTCAAGGTCTGTGAAGTCATAGAATGGAGGTGTGTGATGTCAAAATGCATGTGTGCGAAGTCATAGATGGAGTTGTGTGAAGTCATAGTATGGAGGTGTGTGAAATCATAGAATGGAGTTTTGTGAAGTCACAGAATGGAGCTGTGTGAATTCAGAATGGAGGTGTGTGAAGTCACAGAATGGAGGTGTGTGAAGTCACATAATGGAGGTGTGTCAACTCAGAATTTAGGTGTGTGAAGTCAAAGAATGGAGGTGTGTGAAGTCATAGAATGGAGGTGTGTGAAGTCATAGAATGGAGGTGTGTGAAGTCAGAATGGAGGTGTGTGAAGTCACAGAATTGAGGTGTGTGAACACAGAATGGAGGTGTGTGAAGTCAAAGAATGGAGGTGTGTGAAGTCATAGTATGGAGGTGTGTGAAGTCATAGAATGTGTGTTTGTGAAGTAAGAATGAAGGTGTTGAAGTCACAGAATTGAGGTGTGTGACGTCACAGAATGGAGGTGTGTGAAATCTTAGAATGGAGGTGTGTGAATTCAGAATGGAGGTGTGTGAAGTCACCGAATGGAGGTGTGTAAACTCAGAATGGAGTTGTGTGAAGTCACAGAATGAAGGTTTGCGAAGTCACAGAATGGAGTTGTGGGAAGTCATAAAATGGATGTTTCTGAATTAGGAATGAAGGTGGGTGAAGACATAGAATGGAGGTGTGTGAAGACAAAATTGTGGTGTGTGAACTCATAGAATGGATGTGTGTGAACTCATAGAATGGAGGTTTGTGAAGTCGTGGAATGGAGGTGTGTGAAGTCAAAGAATGGCGGTGTGTGAAGTCAAACAATTGTGTTGTGTGAAGTCAGAGAATGGAGGTGTGTGAAGTCACAGAATGAAAGTGTTTGAAGTCAAAATGGAGGTGTGTGAAGTCAAAGAATGGAGGTGTGTGAAGTCACAGAATGGAGGTGTGTGAAGTCAAAATGGTGGTGTGTGAAGTCAAAATGGAGGTGTGTGAAGTCAAAGAATGGAGGTGTGTGTACTCATAGAATGGAGGTGTGTGAAGTCATGGAATGGAGGATTGTAAAGTCAAACATTGGAAGTGTGGGAAGTTACAAAAAGGAGATGTGTGAAGTCATAGAATGGAGGTGTGTGAAGTCATAGAATGGAGGAGTGTGAAGTCAGAATGGAGATTTGTGAAGTCAGAGAATGGAGGTGTGTGAAGTCATAGAATGTTGGTGTATGAAGCCATAGAAGGGAGGTGTATGAAGTCATAGAATGGAGGTGTGTGAATCAGAATGCATGTGTGTGAAGTCAGAGAATGGAGGTTTGTGAAGTCACAGAATCGAAGTGTGTGAAGTCAAAATGGAGGTGTGTGAAGTCAAAGAATGGAGGTGTGTGAAGTCCCAGAATGGAGGTGTGTGAAGTCAAAATGGTGGTGTGTGAAGTCACAAATGGAGGTGTGTGAAGTCACAGAATGGAGGTGTGTGAAGTCAAAATGGAGGTTTGTGAAGTCAAAGAATGGAGGTGTGTGAAGTCAAAATGGAGGTGTGTGAACTCATAGAATGGAGGTGTGTGAAGTCAAAGAATGGAGGTGTGTGAAGTCATAGAATGGAGGTGTGTGAAATCATAGAATGGAGGTGTGTGAAGTAACAGAATGGAGGAGTGTGAAGTCACAATGCAGGTGTTTGTACTCATAGAATGGAGGTGTGTGAACTCACAATGTAGGTGTGTGAATTAAAAATGGAGGTGTGTGAACTCATAGAATGGAGGTGTGTGAAGTCACAAAATGGAGGTGTGTGAAGTCATAGAATGGAGTTGTGTGAAGTCACAGAATGGAGGTGTGTGAAATCATAGAATGGAGGTGTGTGAAGTCACAGAATGGAGGTGTGTGAAGTCAGAATGGAGGTATGTGAAGTCATAGAATGGAGGTGTGTGAAGTCAGAATGGAGGTGTGTGAAGTAACAGAATGGAGGTGTGTGAAGTCACAATGCAGGTGTGTGTACTCATAGAATGGAGGTGTGTGAAGTCAGAATGGAGGTGTGCGAAATCATAGAATAGAGGAGTGTGAAGTCAGAATGGAGGTGTGTGGAGGCATAACATGGAGGTGTGTGAACTCATAGAATGGAGGTGTGACGTCACAATGAAGTGTGTAGTCATAGAATGGAGGTGTGTGAAGTCAAACATTGGAAGTGTGTGAAGTTACAGAAAGGAGTTGTGTGAAGTCATAGAATGGAGGTGTGTGAAGTCATAGAATAGAGGCGTGTGAAGTCAGAATGGAGATTTGTGAAGTCATAGAATGGAGGTGTGTGATGTCATAGAATGTTGGTGTATGAAGTCAAAGAATGGAGGTGTATGAAGTCATAGAATGTAGGTGTGTGAAGTCAGAATGCAGGTGTGGGAAGTCAGAGAATTGAGGTGTGTGAAGTCATAGAATGGGGGTGTGTGAAGCCAAAGAATGGAGGTGTGTGAAGTCATAGAATGGAGGTGTGTGAAATCACAGAATGGAGGTGTGTGAATTCGCAGAATGGAGGTGTGTAAAGTGACAGAGTTGAGATGTGTGAAGTCACAGAGTGGAGGTGTGTGAAGTCATAGAATGGAGGTTTGTGAAGTCACAGAATGGAGGTGTGTGAAGTCAAAATGGAGGTGTGTGAACTCACAGAATGGAGGTGTGTGAAGTCACACAATGGAGGTGTGTGAAGTCATAGAATGGAGGTGTGTGAAATCATAGAATGGAGGTGTGTGAAGTCACAGAATGGAGGTGTGGGAGTCACAGAATGGAGGTGTGGGAAGTCAAAGAATGGAGGTGTGTGAACTCATATTGGAGGTGTGTAAGTCACAGAATGGAGGTGTGTGAAGTCATAGAATGGATGTGTGTGAATTCATAGAATGGAGGTGTGTGAAGTCACGGAATGGAGGTGTGTGAAGTCACAGAATGGAGGTGTGTGAACTCAGAATGGAGGTGTGTGCAGTCACAGAATGGAGGTGTGTGAAGTCATAGAATGGAAGTGTGTGAAGTCATAGAATGGAAGTTTCTGAAGTAAGAATGAAGGTGTGTGAAGCCATAGAATGGAGGTGTGTGAAGTCACAGAATGCAGGTGTGTGAAGTCAGAATGGAGGTGTGTAGTCATAGACTGGAGGTGGGTGAAGTCATTAGAAGGAGGTGTGGGAAATCATAGAATGGAGGTGTGTGAAGTCACAGAATGTAGGTGTGTCAACTCAGAATTTAGGTGTGTGAAGTCAAAGAATGGAGGTGTGTGAAGTCATAGAATGGAGGTGTGTGAAGTCATAGAATGGAGGTGTGTGAAGTCAGAATGGAGGTGTGTGAAGTCACAGAATTGAGGTGTGTGAACACAGAATGGAGGTGTGTGAAGTCAAAGAATGGAGGTGTGTGAAGTCATAGTATGGAGGTGTGTGAAGTCATAGAATGTGTGTTTGTGAAGTAAGAATGAAGGTGTTGAAGTCACAGAATTGAGGTGTGTGACGTCACAGAATGGAGGTGTGTGAAATCTTAGAATGGAGGTGTGTGAATTCAGAATGGAGGTGTGTGAAGTCACCGAATGGAGGTGTGTAAACTCAGAATGGAGTTGTGTGAAGTCACAGAATGAAGGTTTGCGAAGTCACAGAATGGAGTTGTGGGAAGTCATAAAATGGATGTTTCTGAATTAGGAATGAAGGTGGGTGAAGACATAGAATGGAGGTGTGTGAACTCATAGAATGGAGGTTTGTGAAGTCGTGGAATGGAGGTGTGTGAAGTCAAAGAATGGCGGTGTGTGAAGTCAAACAATTGTGTTGTGTGAAGTCAGAGAATGGAGGTGTGTGAAGTCACAGAATGGAAGTGTTTGAAGTCAAAATGGAGGTGTGTGAAGTCAAAGAATGGAGGTGTGTGAAGTCACAGAATGGAGGTGTGTGAAGTCAAAATGGTGGTGTGTGAAGTCAAAATGGAGGTGTGTGAAGTCAAAGAATGGAGGTGTGTGAAGTCATAGAATGGAGGTGTGTGAAGTCAGAATGGAGGTGTGTGAAGTAACAGAATGGAGGTGTGTGAAGTCACAATGCAGGTGTGTGTACTCATAGAATGGAGGTGTGTGAAGTCAGAATGGAGGTGTGCGAAGTCATAGAATAGAGGAGTGTGAAGTCAGAATGGAGGTGTGTGGAGGCATAACATGGAGGTGTGTGAACTCATAGAATGGAGGTGTGACGTCACAATGAAGTGTGTAGTCATAGAATGGAGGTGTGTGAAGTCAAACATTGGAAGTGTGTGAAGTTACAGAAAGGAGTTGTGTGAAGTCATAGAATGGAGGTGTGTGAAGTCATAGAATAGAGGCGTGTGAAGTCAGAATGGAGATTTGTGAACTCATAGAATGGAGGTGTGTGATGTCATAGAATGTTGGTGTATGAAGTCAAAGAATGGAGGTGTATGAAGTCATAGAATGTAGGTGTGTGAAGTCAGAATGCAGGTGTGGGAAGTCATAGAATGGAGGTGTGTGAAGTCATAGAATGGGGGTGTGTGAAGCCAAAGAATGGAGGTGTGTGAAGTCATAGAATGGAGGTGTGTGAAATCACAGAATGGAGGTGTGTGAATTCGCAGAATGGAGGTGTGTAAAGTGACAGAGTTGAGATGTGTGAAGTCACAGAGTGGAGGTGTGTGAAGCCATAGAATGGAGGTTTGTGAAGTCACAGAATGGAGGTGTGTGAAGTCAAAATGGAGGTGTGTGAACTCACAGAATGGAGGTGTGTGAAGTCACAGAATGGAGGTGTGTGAAGTCATAGAATGGAGGTGTGTGAAATCATAGAATGGAGGTGTGTGAAGTCACAGAATGGAGGTGTGGGAGTCACAGAATGGAGGTGTGGGAAGTCATAGTATGGAGGTGTGTGAACTCATAATGGAGGTGTGTAAGTCACAGAATGGAGGTGTGTGAAGTCATAGAATGGATGTGTGTGAATTCATAGAATGGAGGTGTGTGAAGTCACGGAATGGAGGTGTGTGAAGTAACAGAATGGAGGTGTGTGAACTCAGAATGGAGGTGTGTGCAGTCACAGAATGGAGGTGTGTGAAGTCATAGAATGGAAGTGTGTGAAGTCATAGAATGGAAGTTTCTGAAGTAAGAATGAAGGTGTGTGAAGCCATAGAATGGAGGTGTGTGAAGTCACAGAATGCAGGTGTGTGAAGTCAGAATGGAGGTGTGTAGTCATAGACTGGAGGTGGGTGACGTCATTAGAAGGAGGTGTGGGAAATCATAGAATGGAGGTGTGTGAAGTCACAGAATGGAGGTGTGTCAACTCAGAATTTAGGTGTGTGAAGTCAAAGAATGGAGGTGTGTGAAGTCATAGAATGGAGGTGTGTGAAGTCATAGAATGGAGGTGTGTGAAGTCAGAATGGAGGGGTGTGAAGTCACAGAATTGAGGTGTGTGAACACAGAATGGAGGTGTGTGAAGTCAAAGAATGGAGGTGTGTGAAGTCATAGTATGGAGGTGTGTGAAGTCATAGAATGTGTGTTTGTGAAGTAAGAATGAAGGTGTTGAAGTCACAGAATTGAGGTGTGTGACGTCACAGAATGGAGGTGTGTGAAATCTTAGAATGGAGGTGTGTGAATTCAGAATGGAGGTGTGTGAAGTCACCGAATGGAGGTGTGTAAACTCAGAATGGAGTTGAGTGAAGTCACAGAATGAAGGTTTGCGAAGTCACAGAATGGAGTTGTGGGAAGTCATAAAATGGATGTTTCTGAATTAGGAATGAAGGTGGGTGAAGACATAGAATGGAGGTGTGTGAACTCATAGAATGGAGGTTTGTGAAGTCGTGGAATGGAGGTGTGTGAAGTCAAAGAATGGCGGTGTGTGAAGTCAAACAATTGTGTTGTGTGAAGTCAGAGAATGGAGGTGTGTGAAGTCACAGAATGGAAGTGTTTGAAGTCAAAATGGAGGTGTGTGAAGTCAAAGAATGGAGGTGTGTGAAGTCACAGAATGGAGGTGTGTGAAGTCAAAATGGTGGTGTGTGAAGTCAAAATGGAGGTGTGTGAAGTCAAAGAATGGAGGTGTGTGAAGTCATAGAATGGAGGTGTGTGAAGTCAGAATGGAGGTGTGTGAAGTAACAGAATGGAGGTGTGTGAAGTCACAATGCAGGTGTGTGTACTCATAGAATGGAGGTGTGTGAAGTCAGAATGGAGGTGTGCGAAGTCATAGAATAGAGGAGTGTGAAGTCAGAATGGAGGTGTGTGGAGGCATAACATGGAGGTGTGTGAACTCATAGAATGGAGGTGTGACGTCACAATGAAGTGTGTAGTCATAGAATGGAGGTGTGTGAAGTCAAACATTGGAAGTGTGTGAAGTTACAGAAAGGAGTTGTGTGAAGTCATAGAATGGAGGTGTGTGAAGTCATAGAATAGAGGCGTGTGAAGTCAGAATGGAGATTTGTGAAGTCATAGAATGGAGGTGTGTGATGTCATAGAATGTTGGTGTATGAAGTCAAAGAATGGAGGTGTATGAAGTCATAGAATGTAGGTGTGTGAAGTCAGAATGCAGGTGTGGGAAGTCATAGAATGGAGGTGTGTGAAGTCATAGAATGGGGGTGTGTGAAGCCAAAGAATGGAGGTGTGTGAAGTCATAGAATGGAGGTGTGTGAAATCACAGAATGGAGGTGTGTGAATTCGCAGAATGGAGGTGTGTAAAGTGACAGAGTTGAGATGTGTGAAGTCACAGAGTGGAGGTGTGTGAAGTCATAGAATGGAGGTTTGTGAAGTCACAGAATGGAGGTGTGTGAAGTCAAAATGGAGGTGTGTGAACTCACAGAATGGAGGTGTGTGAAGTCACAGAATGGAGGTGTGTGAAGTCATAGAATGGAGGTGTGTGAAATCATAGAATGGAGGTGTGTGAAATCACAGAATGGAGGTGTGGGAGTCACAGAATGGAGGTGTGGGAAGTCAAAGAATGGAGGTGTGTGAACTCATAATGGAGGTGTGTAAGTCACAGAATGGAGGTGTGTGAAGTCATAGAATGGATGTGTGTGAATTCATAGAATGGAGGTGTGTGAAGTCACGGAATGGAGGTGTGTGAAGTCACAGAATGGAGGTGTGTGAACTCAGAATGGAGGTGTGTGCAGTCACAGAATGGAGGTGTGTGAAGTCATAGAATGGAAGTGTGTGAAGTCATAGAATGGAAGTTTCTGAAGTAAGAATGAAGGTGTGTGAAGCCATAGAATGGAGGTGTGTGAAGTCACAGAATGCAGGTGTGTGAAGTCAGAATGGAGGTGTGTAGTCATAGACTGGAGGTGGGTAAAGTCATTAGAAGGAGGTGTGGGAAATCATAGAATGGAGGTGTGTGAAGTCACAGAATGGAGGTGTGTCAACTCAGAATTTAGGTGTGTGAAGTCAAAGAATGGAGGTGTGTGAAGTCATAGAATGGAGGTGTGTGAAGTCATAGAATGGAGGTGTGTGAAGTCAGAATGGAGGTGTGTGAAGTCACAGAATTGAGGTGTGTGAACACAGAATGGAGGTGTGTGAAGTCACAGAATGGAGGTGTGTGAAGTCATAGAATGGAAGTGTGTGAAGTCATAAAATGGAAGTGTGTGACGTCAGAATGGAGAAGTGTGAAGTCATAGAATGGAGGTGGGTGAAGTCATAGAAATTAAGTGTGGGAAGTCATAGAATGGAGAAGTGTGAAGTCATAGAATGGAGGTGAGTGAAGTCACAGATTCGAGGTCTGTGAAATCATAGAATGGAGGTGTGTGAAGTCAGAATGGAGGTGTGCGAAGTCATAGAATAGAGGTGTGTGAAGTCAGAATGGATGTGTGTGGAGTCATAACATGGAGGTGTGTGAACTCATAGAATGGAGGTGTGACGTCACAATGAAGTGTGTGAAGTCATAGAATGGAATTGTGTGAAGTCAAACATTGGAAGTGTGTGAAGTTACAGAAAGGAGATGTGTGAAGTCATGGATTGGAGTTGTGTGAAGTCATAGAATAGAGGCGTTTGAAGTCAGAATGGAGATTTGTGAAGTCATAGAATGGAGGTGTGTGATGTCATAGAATGTTGGTGTATGAAGTCAAAGAATGGAGGTGTATGAAGTCATAGAATGGAGGTGTGTGAAGTCAGAATGCAGGTGTGGGAAGTCATAGAATGGAGGTGCGTGAAGTCATAGAATGGGGGTGTGTGAAGTCAAAAATGGAGGTGTATGAACTCATAGAATGGAAGTTTCTGAAGTAAGAATGAAGGTGTGTGAAGTCATAGAATGGAGGTGTGTGAAGTCACAGAATGCAGGTGTGTGAAGTCAGAATGGAGGTGTGTAGTCATAGATTGGAGGTGGGTGAAGTAATTAAAAGGAGGTGTGGGAAATCATAGAATGGAGGAGTGTGAAGTCACAGAATGGAGGTGTGTGAAGTCATAGAATGGAGTTGTGTGAAGTCACACAATGGAGGTGTGTGAAATCATAGAATGGAGGTGTGTGAAGTCACAGAATGGAGGTGCGTGAAGTCATACAATGGAGGTGTGTGAAGTCACAGAATGGATTTGTGTGAAATCATAGAATGGAGGTGTGTGAAGTCACAGAATGGAGGTGTGTGAAGTCAGAATGGAGGTGTGTGAAGTCATAGAATGGAGGTGTGTGAAGTCAGAATAGAGAAGTGTGAAGTCACAGAATGGAGGTGGGTGAAGTCATAGAAATTAAGTGTGGGAAGTCATAGATTGGAGAAGTGTGAAGTCATAGAATGGAGGTGAGTGAAGTCACAGATTCGAGCTCTGTGAAATCATAGAATGGAGGTGTGTGAAGTCAGAATGGAGGTGTGTGAAGTCATAAAATGGAGGTGTGTGAACTCATAGAATGGAGGTGTGACGTCACAATGAAGTGTGTGAAGTCATAGAATGGAGGTGTTTGAAGTCACAGAATGGAGGTGTGTGAACTCAGAATGGAGGTGTGTGAAGTAATAGAATGGAGGTTTGTGAAGTCAAACATTGGAAGTGTGTGAAGTTACAGAAAGGAGATGTGTGAAGTCATAGATTGGAGGTGTGTGAAGACATAGAATAGAGGACTGTGAAGTCGTGGAATGGAGGAGTGTGAACTCAAATAATGGAGGTGTGTGAAGTCACAGAATGGAAGTGTGTGAAGTCAAAATGGAGGTGTGTGAAGTCACAGAATGGAAGTGTGTGAAGTCAAAATGGAGGTGTGTGAACTCACAGAATGGAGGTGTGTGAAGTCACAGAATGGAGGTGTGTGAAGTCAAAATGGTGGTGTGTGAGGTCAGAATGGATTTGTGTGAAGTCATAGAAAGGAGGTGTGTGAAGTCACAATGCAGGTGTGTGAACTCATAGAATGGAGGTGTGTGAAGTCACAATGTAGGTGTTTGAAGTCATAGAATGGAGGTGTGTGAAGTCACAGAATGGAGGTGTGTGAAATCATAGAATGGAGGTGTGTGAAGTCACAGAATGGAGGTGTGTGAAGTCATACAATGGAGGTGTGTGAAGTCATAGAATGGAGGTGTGTGAAGTCAGAATGGAGGTGTGAAGTCATAGAATGGAGGTGGGTGAAGTCATAGAAATTAGGTGTGGGAAGTCATAGAATGGAGAAGTGTGAAGTCATAGAATGGAGGTGAGTGAAGTCACAGATTCGAGGTCTGTGAAATCATACAATGGTGGTGTGTGAAGTCAGAATGGAGGTGTGCGAAGTCATAGAATAGAGGAGTGTGAAGTCAGAATGGATATTTGTGAAGTCATAGAATGGAGGTGTGTTAAGTCATAGAATGTTGGTGTATGAAGTCATAGAATGGAGGTGAATGAACTCATAAAATGGCGGTGTGTGAAGTCAGAATGCAGGTGTGTGTAGTCATAGAATGGAGGTGTGTGAAGTCATAGAATGGGAGTGTGTGAAGTCATAGAATGGAGGTGTGTGAAGTCATAGATGGAGGTGTGTGAAGTGTCGGAAGGGAGATGTGTGAAGTCATAGAATGGAGGTGTGTGAAGTCATACAATGGAGGTGTGTGAAATCACAGAATGGAGGTGTGTGAATTCGCAGAATGGAGGTGTGTATAGTCACAGAGTGGAAATGTGTGAAGTCACAGAGTGGAGGTGTGTGAAGTCATAGAATGGAGGTTTGTGAAGTCACAGAATGGAGGTGTGTGAAGTCAGAATAGAGGTGTTTAAAGTCATAGAATTGAGGTGTGTGAAGTTAGAATGGAGCTGTGTGAAGTCATAGAATGGAGGTTTTTGAAGTCAAAATGGAGGTGTGTGAACTCATAGAATGGAGGTGTGTGAAGTCACAGAATGGAGGTGTGTGAAGTCATAGAATGGAGGTGTGTGAAGTCAGATTGGAGGTGGGTGAAGTCATAGAATGGAGGTGTGTCAACTCAGAAAGGAGGTGTGTGAAGTCATAGAATGGAGGTGTGTGAAATCATAGAATGGAGGTGTGTGAAGTCACAGAATGGAGGTGTGTGAAGTCACAATGCAGGTGTGTGTACTCATAGAATGGAGGTGTGTGAAGTCACAATGTAGTTGTGTGAAGTAAAAATGGAGGTGTGTGAACTCATAGAATGGAGGTGTGTGAAGTCACAGAATGGAGGTGTCTGAAGTCATAGAATGGAGTTGTGTGAAGTCAGAGAATGGAGGTGTGTGAAATCATAGAATGGAGGTGTGTGAAGTCACAGAATGGAGGTGTGTGAAATCATACAATGGAAGTGTGTGAAGTCACAGAATGGAGGTGTGTGAAATCATAGAATGGAGGTGTGTGAAGTCAAAGAATGGATGTGTAACGTCAGAATAGAGGTGTGTGAAGTCATAGAATGGAGGTGTGTGAAGTCAGATTGGAGGTGGGTGAAGTCATAGAATGGAGGTGTGTCAACTCAGAAAGGAGGTGTGTGAAGTCATAGAATGGAGGTGTGTGAAATCATAGAATGGAGGTGTGTGAAGTCACAGAATGGAGGTGTGTGAAGTCACAATGCAGGTGTGTGTACTCATAGAATGGAGGTGTGTGAAGTCACAATGTAGTTGTGTGAAGTAAAAATGGAGGTGTGTGAACTCATAGAATGGAGGTGTGTGAAGTCACAGAATGGAGGTGTCTGAAGTCATAGAATGGAGTTGTGTGAAGTCACAGAATGGAGGTGTGTGAAATCATAGAATGGAGGTGTGTGAAGTCACAGAATGGAGGTGTGTGAAATCATACAATGGAGGTGTGTGAAGTCACAGAATGGAGGTGTGTGAAATCATAGAATGGAGGTGTGTGAAGTCAAAGAATGGATGTGTAACGTCAGAATGGAGGTGTGTGAAGTCATAGAATGGAGGTGTGTGAAGTCAGAATGGAGAAGTGTGAAGTCATAGAATGGAGGTGGGTGAAGTCATAGAAATTAGGTGTGGGAAGTCATAGAATGGAGAAGTGTGAAGTCATAGAATGGAGGTTAGTGAAGTCACAGATTCGAGGTCTGTGAAATCATAGAATGGAGGTGTGTGAAGTCAGAATGGAGGTGTGCAAAGTCATAGAATAGAGGTGTGTGAAGTCAGAATGGAGGTGTGTGAAGTCATAAAATGGAGGTGTGTGAAATCACAGAATGGAGGTGTGTGAATTCGCAGAATGGAGATGTGTAAAGTGACAGAGTTGAGATGTGTGAAGTCACAGAGTGGAGGTGTGTGAAGTCATAGAATGGAGGTGTGTTAAGTCAGAATGTAGGTGTGTGAAGTCACAGAATTGAGGTGTGTGAAGTCACAGAATGGAGGTGTGTGAAGCCACAGAATGAGGTGTGTGAAGTCATAGAATGGAGGTGTGCGAAGTCATAGAATGGATGTTTCTGAAGTAAAAATGAAGGTGTGTGAAGTCATAGAATGGAGGTGTGTGAAGACACAGAAGGGAGGTGTGTGAAGTCATACAATGGAGATGTGTAAAGTCAAAATGGATGTGTGTGAAGTCACAGAATGGAAGTGTGTGAACTCAGAATGGAGGTGTGTGAAGTCATAGAATAGAGGTGTGTGAAATCATAGAATGGAGGTGTGTGAAGTCAGCATGGAGGTGTGTGAAGTCACAGAACTGAGGTGTGTGAAGTCAAAATGGAGGTGTGTGAACTCATAAAATGGAGGTGTGTGATGTCATGGAATGGATGTTTGTGAAGTCAAACATTGGAAGTGTGGGAAGTTACAGAAAGGATATGTGTGAAGTCATAGAATGGAGGTGTGTGAAGTCATAGAATGGAGGACTGTGAAGTCAGAATGGAGATTTGTGAAGTCAGAGAATGGAGGTTTGGGAAGTCATAGAATGTTGGTGTATGAAGTCATAGAATGGAGGTGTATGAAGTCATAGAATGGAGGTGTGTGAAGTCAGAATGCAGGTGTGTGAAATCATAGAACGGAGGTTTGTGAAGTCATAGACTGGATGTGTGTGAAATCATAGAATGGAAGTGTGTGAAGTCATAGAATGGAGGTGTGTGATGTCATAGAATGGATGTTTCTGAAGTAACAATGAAGGTGTGTGAAGTCACAGAATGGAGGTGTGTAAAGTCACAGAATGGAGGTGTGTGAAGTCATACAATGGAGATGTGTAAAGTCAGAATGGAGGTGTGTGAAGTCAAAGAATGGAGGTGTGTGGACTCAGAATGGAGGTGTGTGAAGTCATAGAATAGAGGTGTGTGAAGTTATAGAATGGAGGTGTGTGAAGTCAGCATGGAGGTGTGTGAAGTCACAGAATGGAGGTGTGTGAAATCATAGAATGGAGGTGTGTGAAGTCACAGAATGGAGGTGTGTGAAGTCAGAATGGAGGTGTGTGAAGTCATAGAATGGAGGTGTGTGAAGTCAGAATGGAGGTGTGTGAAGTAACAGAATGGAGGTGTGTGAAGTCACAATGCAGGTGTGTGTACTCATAGAATGGAGGTGTGTGAAGTCAGAATGGGGGTGTGCGAAGTCATAGAATAGAGGAGTGTGAAGTCAGAATGGAGGTGTGTGGAGGCATAACATGGAGGTGTGTGAACTCATAGAATGGAGGTGTGACGTCACAATGAAGTGTGTAGTCATAGAATGGAGGTGTGTGAAGTCAAACATTGGAAGTGTGTGAAGTTACAGAAAGGAGTTGTGTGAAGTCATAGAATCGAGGTGTGTGAAGTCATAGAATAGAGGCGTGTGAAGTCAGAATGGAGATTTGTGAAGTCATAGAATGGAGGTGTGTGATGTCATAGAATGTTGGTGTATGAAGTCAAAGAATGGAGGTGTATGAAGTCATAGAATGTAGGTGTGTGAAGTCAGAATGCAGGTGTGGGAAGTCATAGAATGGAGGTGTTTGAAGTCATAGAATGGGGGTGTGTGAAGCCAAAGAATGGAGGTGTGTGAAGTCATAGAATGGAGGTGTGTGAAATCACAGAATGGAGGTGTGTGAATTCGCAGAATGAAGGTGTGTAAAGTGACAGAGTTGAGATGTGTGAAGTCACAGAGTGGAGGTGTGTGAAGTCATAGAATGGAGGTTTGTGAAGTCACAGAATGGAGGTGTGTGAAGTCAAAATGGAGGTGTGTGAACTCACAGAATGGAGGTGTGTGAAGTCACAGAATGGAGGTGTGTGAAGTCATAGAATGGAGGTGTGTGAAATCATAGAATGGAGGTGTGTGAAGTCACAGAATGGAGGTGTGGGAGTCACAGAATGGAGGTGTGGGAAGTCAAAGAATGGAGGTGTGTGAACTCATAATGGAGGTGTGTATGTCACAGAATGGAGGTGTGTGAAGTCATAGAATGGATGTGTGTGAATTCATAGAATGGAGGTGTGTGAAGTCACGGAATGGAGGTGTGTGAAGTAACAGAATGGAGGTGTGTGAACTCAGAATGGAGGTGTGTGCAGTCACAGAATGGAGGTGTGTGAAGTCATAGAATGGAAGTGTGTGAAGTCATAGAATGGAAGTTTCTGAAGTAAGAATGAAGGTGTGTGAAGCCATAGAATGGAGGTGTGTGAAGTCACAGAATGCAGGTGTGTGAAGTCAGAATGGAGGTGTGTAGTCATAGACTGGAGGTGGGTGAAGTCATTAGAAGGAGGTGTGGGAAATCATAGAATGGAGGTGTGTGAAGTCACAGAATGGAGGTGTGTCAACTCAGAATTTAGGTGTGTGAAGTCAAAGAATGGAGGTGTGTGAAGTCATAGAATGGAGGTGTGTGAAGTCATAGAATGGAGGTGTGTGAAGTCAGAATGGAGGTGTGTGAAGTCACAGAATTGAGGTGTGTGAACACAGAATGGAGGTGTGTGAAGTCAAAGAATGGAGGTGTGTGAAGTCATAGTATGGAGGTGTGTGAAGTCATAGAATGTGTGTTTGTGAAGTAAGAATGAAGGTGTTGAAGTCACAGAATTGAGGTGTGTGACGTCACAGAATGGAGGTGTGTGAAATCTTAGAATGGAGGTGTGTGAATTCAGAATGGAGGTGTGTGAAGTCACCGAATGGAGGTGTGTAAACTCAGAATGGAGTTGTGTGAAGTCACAGAATGAAGGTTTGCGAAGTCACAGAATGGAGTTGTGGGAAGTCATAAAATGGATGTTTCTGAATTAGGAATGAAGGTGGGTGAAGACATAGAATGGAGGTGTGTGAACTCATAGAATGGAGGTTTGTGAAGTCGTGGAATGGAGGTGTGTGAAGTCAAAGAATGGCGGTGTGTGAAGTCAAACAATTGTGTTGTGTGAAGTCAGAGAATGGAGGTGTGTGAAGTCACAGAATGGAAGTGTTTGAAGTCAAAATGGAGGTGTGTGAAGTCAAAGAATGGAGGTGTGTGAAGTCACAGAATGGAGGTGTGTGAAGTCAAAATGGTGGTGTGTGAAGTCAAAATGGAGGTGTGTGAAGTCAAAGAATGGAGGTGTGTGTACTCATAGAATGGAGGTGTGTGAAGTCATGGAATGGAGGATTGTAAAGTCAAACATTGGAAGTGTGGGAAGTTACAAAAAGGAGATGTGTGAAGTCATAGAATGGAGGTGTGTGAAGTCATAGAATGGAGGAGTGTGAAGTCAGAATGGAGATTTGTGAAGTCAGAGAATGGAGGTGTGTGAAGTCATAGAATGTTGGTGTATGAAGCCATAGAAGGGAGGTGTATGAAGTCATAGAATGGAGGTGTGTGAAGTCAGAATGCATGTGTGTGAAGTCATAGAATGGAGGTTTGTGAAGTCATAGACTGGAGGTGTGTGAAATCATAGAATGGAAGTGTGTGAAGTCATAGAATGGAGGTGTGTGATGTCATAGAATGTAGGTGTGTGAAGTCATAGAATGGAGGAGTGTGAAGTCACGGTAGGGAGGTGTGTGAAGTCACAGAATGGACGTGTGTGAAGTCACAATGGAGGTTTGTGAAGTCATAGAATGGAGGTGTGTGAAGTCATAGAATGGAGGTGTGTGAAATCACAGAATGGAGGGGTATGAATTCGCAAAATGGAGGTGTGTAAAGTCACAGAGTGGAGATGTGTGCATTCATAGAGTGGAGGTGTGTGAAGTCATAGAAAAGAGGTTTGTGAAGTCACAGAATGGAGGTGTGTGAAGTCAGAAAAGAAGTGTGCAAAGTCACAGAATGGAGGTGTGTGAAGTCAGAATGGAGCTGTGTGAAGTCATAGAATGGAGGTGTGTGAAGTCAGAATGGAGGTGTGTGAACTCATAGAATGGAGGTGTGTGAAGTCACAGAATGGAGGTGTGTGAAGTCAAGGAATGGAGGTGTGTGAAGTCAAATTGGAGTTGTGTGAAGTCATATAATGGAGGTGTGTCAACTCAGATTGGAGTTGTGTGAAATCATAGAATGGAGGTGTGTGAAGTCACAGAATTTAGGTGTGTGAAGTCAGAATGGAGGTGTGTGAGGTCAGAATGGAGGTGTGTGAAGTCATAGAATGGAGGTGTGTGAACTCATAGAATGGAGGTGTGTGAAGTCACAATGTAGGTGTGTGAAGTCATAAAATGGAGGTGTGTGAGGTCACAGAATGGAGGTCTGTGAAGTCACAGAATTTAGGTGTGTGAAGTCAGAATGGAGGTCTGTGAGGTCAGAATGGAGGTGTGTGAAGTCATAGAATGGAGGTGTGTGAAGTCACAATGCAGGTGTGTGAACTCATAGAATGGAGGTGTGTGAAGTCACAATGTAGGTGTGTGAAGTAATAGAATGGAGGTGTGTGAAGTCCCAGAATGGAGGTGTGTGAAGTCACAGAATTGAGGTGTGTGAAGTCAGAATGGAGGTGTGTGAACTCATAGAATGGAGGTGTGTGAAGTCACAGAATGGAGGTGTGTGAAGTCAAGGAATGGAGGTGTGTGAAGTCAAATTGGAGTTGTGTGAAGTCATATAATGGAGGTGTGTCAACTCAGATTGGAGTTGTGTGAAATCATAGAATGGAGGTGTGTGAAGTCACAGAATTTAGGTGTGTGAAGTCAGAATGGAGGTGTGTGAGGTCAGAATGGAGGTGTGTGAAGTCATAGAATGGAGGTGTGTGAACTCATAGAATGGAGGTGTGTGAAGTCACAATGTAGGTGTGTGAAGTCATAAAATGGAGGTGTGTGAGGTCACAGAATGGAGGTCTGTGAAGTCACAGAATTTAGGTGTGTGAAGTCAGAATGGAGGTCTGTGAGGTCAGAATGGAGGTGTGTGAAGTCATAGAATGGAGGTGTGTGAAGTCACAATGCAGGTGTGTGAACTCATAGAATGGAGGTGTGTGAAGTCACAATGTAGGTGTGTGAAGTAATAGAATGGAGGTGAGTGAAGTCCCAGAATGGAGGTGTGTGAAGTCACAGAATTGAGATGTGTGAAGTCATAGAATGCAGTTGTGTGAAGTCACAGAATGGAGGTGTGTGAAATCATAGAATGGAGGTGTGTGAAATCACAGAATGGAGGTGTGTGAAGTCATAGATTGGAGGTGTGTGAAGTCAGAATGGAGATGTGAAGTCATAGAATGGAGGTGGGTGAAGCCATAGAAATTAGGTGTTGGAAGTCATAGAATGGAGAAGTGTGAAGACATAGAGTGGAGGTGAGTGAAGTCACAGATTCGAGCTCTGTGAAGTCATAGAATGGAGGTGTGTGAAGTCAGAATGTTCGTGTGCGAAGTCATAGAAGAGAGGTGTGTGAAATCAGAATGGAGTTGTGTGAAGTCATAGAATGGAGGTGTGTGAACTCTTAGAATGGAGGTGTGACCTCACAATGGAAGTGTGTGAAGTCATAGAATGGAGGTGTGTGAAGTCACAGAATGGAAGTGTGTGAAGTCATACAATGGAAGTGTGAAGTCAGAATGGAGGTGTGTGAAGTCACAGAATGGAGGTGTGTGAACTCAGAATGGAGGTGTATGAAGTCATAGATGGAGGTGTGTGAAGTCATAATATGGAGGTATGTGAAATCATAGAATGGAGTTTTGTGAAGTCACAGAATGGAGCTGTGTGAGTCAGAATTGAGGTGTGTGAAGTCATAGAATGTAGATGTGTGAAGTCATAGAATGGAGGATTGTGAAGTCACCGAAGGGAGGTTTGTGAATTCATAGAATGGAGGTATGTGAAGTCAAATTGGAGGGGGGTGAAGTCGGAGAATGGAGGTGTGTGAAGTCACAGAATGGAGGTGGGTGAAGTCATAGAATGGAGGTGTATGAAGTCATAGAATGGAGGTGTGTGAAGTCACAGAATGGACGGGTATGAAGTCAAAGAATGAAGGTGTGTGAAGTCAGAAAATTGAGGTGTTTGAAGTCATATATTGGAGGTGTGTGAAGTCAAACAATGGAGGTGTGTGAACTCAGAAAGGAGGTATGAGAAGTCACAGAATGGAGGTGTGAAGTAATAGAATGGAAGTGTGTGAAGTCATAAAAGGGAGGTGTGTGAAGTCAGAATGGAGGTGTGTGAAGTCACCGAATGGACGTGTGTGAACTCAGAATGGAGGTGTGTGAAGCCACAGAATTGAGGTTTGCGAAGTCATAGAATGGAGGTGTGTGAAGTCATAGAATGGAGGTGTGTGAAGACAAAATTGCGGTGTGGGAACTCATAGAATGGATGTGTGTGAACTCATAGAATGGAGGTGTGTGAAGTCGTGGAATGGAGTTGTGTGAAATCAAAGAATGGAGGTGTGTGAAGTCAAACAATGGTGGTGTGTGAAGTCACAGAATCTAGGTGTGTGATGTCACATAATGGAAGTGTGTGAAATAAAAATGGAGGTGTGTGAAGTCACAGAATGGAGGTGTGTGAAGTCACAGAATGGAGGTGTGTGAAGTCAAAGAATGGAGGTGTGTGAACTCATAGAATGGAGGTGTGTGAAGTCATGGATGGAGGTTTGTGAAGTCAAACATTGGAAGTGTGTGAAGTTCCAGAAAGGAGATGTGTGAAGTCATAGAATGGAGGTGTGTGAAGTCATAGAATGTAGGAGTGTGAAGTCAGAATGGAGATTTCTGAAGTCATAGAATGGAGGTGTGTGAAGTCATAGAATGTTGGTGTATGAAGTCATAGAATGGAGGTGTATGAAGTCAGAATGCATGTGTGTGAAGTCATAGAAGGGAGGTTTGTGAAGTCATAGACTGGAGGTGTGTGAAATCATAGAATGGAAGTGTGTGAAGTCATAGAATGGAGGTGTGTGATGTCATAGAATGTAGGTGTGTGAAGTCATAGAATGGAGGTGTGTGAAGTCACGGTAGGGAGGTGTGTGAAGTCACAGAATGGACGTGTGTGAAGTCACAATGGAGGTTTGTGAAGTCATAGAATGGAGGTGTGTGAAGTCATAGAATGGAGGTGTGTGAAATCACAGAATGGAGGGGTATGAATTCGCAGAATGGAGGTGTGTAAAGTCACAGAGTGGAGATGTGTGCATTCATAGAGTGGAGGTGTGTGAAGTCATAGAAAAGAGGTTTGTGAAGTCACAGAATGGAGGTGTGTGAAGTCAGAAAAGAAGTGTGCAAAGTCATAGAATGGAGGTGTGTGAAGTCAGAATGGAGCTGTGTGAAGTCATAGAATGGAGGTGTGTGAAGTCAGAATGGAGGTGTGTGAACTCATAGAATGGAGGTGTGTGAAGTCACAGAATGGAGGTGTGTGAAGTCAAGGAATGGAGGTGTGTGAAGTCAAATTGGAGTTGTGTGAAGTCATATAATGGAGGTGTGTCAACTCAGATTGGAGTTGTGTGAAATCATAGAATGGAGGTGTGTGAAGTCACAGAATTTAGGTGTGTGATGTCAGAATGGAGGTGTGTGAGGTCAGAATGGAGGTGTGTGAAGTCATAGAATGGAGGTGTGTGAACTCATAGAATGGAGGTGTGTGAAGTCACAATGTAGGTGTGTGAAGTCATAAAATGGAGGTGTGTGAGGTCACAGAATGGAGGTCTGTGAAATCACAGAATTTAGGTGTGTGAAGTCAGAATGGAGGTCTGTGAGGTCAGAATGGAGGTGTGTGAAGTCATAGAATGGAGGTGTGTGAAGTCACAATGCAGGTGTGTGAACTCATAGAATGGAGGTGTGTGAAGTCACAATGTAGGTGTGTGAAGTAATAGAATGGAGGTGTGTGAAGTCCCAGAATGGAGGTGTGTGAAGTCACAGAATGGAGGTGTGTGAAGTCATAGATTGGAGGTGTGTGAAGTCAGAATGGAGATGTGAAGTCATAGAATGGAGGTGGGTGAAGCCATAGAAATTAGGTGTTGGAAGTCATAGAATGGAGAAGTGTGAAGACATAGAGTGGAGGTGAGTGAAGTCACAGATTCGAGCTCTGTGAAGTCATAGAATGGAGGTGTGTGAAGTCAGAATGTTCGTGTGCGAAGTCATAGAAGAGAGGTGTGTGAAATCAGAATGGAGTTGTGTGAAGTCATAGAATGGAGGTGTGTGAACTCTTAGAATGGAGGTGTGACCTCACAATGGAAGTGTGTGAAGTCATAGAATGGAGGTGTGTGAAGTCACAGAATGGAAGTGTGTGAAGTCATACAATGGAAGTGTGAAGTCAGAATGGAGGTGTGTGAAGTCACAGAATGGAGGTGTGTGAACTCAGAATGGAGGTGTATGAAGTCATAGATGGAGGTGTGTGAAGTCATAATATGGAGGTATGTGAAATCATAGAATGGAGTTTTGGGAAGTCACAGAATGGAGCTGTGTGAGTCAGAATTGAGGTGTGTGAAGTCATAGAATGTAGATGTGTGAAGTCATAGAATGGAGGATTGTGAAGTCACCGAAGGGAGGTTTGTGAATTCATAGAATGGAGGTATGTGAAGTCAAATTGGAGGGGGGTGAAGTCGGAGAATGGAGGTGTGTGAAGTCACAGAATGGAGGTGGGTGAAGTCATAGAATGGAGGTGTATGAAGTCATAGAATGGAGGTGTGTGAAGTCACAGAATGGACGGGTATGAAGTCAAAGAATGAAGGTGTGTGAAGTCAGAAAATTGAGGTGTTTGAAGTCATATATTGGAGGTGTGTGAAGTCAAACAATGGAGGTGTGTGAACTCAGAAAGGAGGTATGTGAAGTCACAGAATGGAGGTGTGAAGTAATAGAATGGAAGTGTGTGAAGTCATAAAAGGGAGGTGTGTGAAGTCAGAATGGAGGTGTGTGAAGTCACCGAATGGACGTGTGTGAACTCAGAATGGAGGTGTGTGAAGCCACAGAATTGAGGTTTGCGATGTCATAGAATGGAGGTGTGTGAAGTCATAGAATGGAGGTGTGTGAAGACAAAATTGCGGTGTGGGAACTCATAGAATGGATGTGTGTGAACTCATAGAATGGAGGTGTGTGAAGTCAAACAATGGTGGTGTGTGAAGTCACAGAATCTAGGTGTGTGATGTCACATAATGGAAGTGTGTGAAATAAAAATGGAGGTGTGTGAAGTCACAGAATGGAGGTGTGTGAAGTCACAGAATGGAGGTGTGTGAAGTCAAAGAATGGAGGTGTGTGAACTCATAGAATGGAGGTGTGTGAAGTCATGGATGGAGGTTTGTGAAGTCAAACATTGGAAGTGTGTGAAGTTCCAGAAAGGAGATGTGTGAAGTCATAGAATGGAGGTGTGTGAAGTCATAGAATGTAGGAGTGTGAAGTCAGAATGGAGATTTCTGAAGTCATAGAATGGAGGTGTGTGAAGTCATAGAATGTTGGTGTATGAAGTCATAGAATGGAGGTGTATGAAGTCATAGAATGGAGGTGTGTGAAGTCAGAATGCAGGTGTGTTAAGCCATAGAATGGAGGTGTGTGAAGTCATAAAAAGGAGGTGTGTGAAGTCATACAATGGAAGTGTGTGAAATCACAGATTGGAGGTGTGTGAATTTGCAGAATGGAGGTGTGTAAAGTCATAGAGTGCAGGTGAGTGAAGTCACAGATTCAAGGTCTGTGAAGTCATAGAATGGAGGTGTGTGATGTCAAAATGCATGTGTGCGAAGTCATAGATGGAGTTGTGTGAAGTCATAGTATGGAGGTGTGTGAAATCATAGAATGGAGTTTTGTGAAGTCACAGAATGGAGCTGTGTGAATTCAGAATGGAGGTGTGTGAAGTCACAGAATGGAGGTGTGTGAAGTCACAGAATGGAGGTGTGTCAACTCAGAATTTAGGTGTGTGAAGTCAAAGAATGGAGGTGTGTGAAGTCATAGAATGGAGGTGTGTGAAGTCATAGAATGGAGGTGTGTGAAGTCAGAATGGAGGTGTGTGAAGTCACAGAATTGAGGTGTGTGAACACAGAATGGAGGTGTGTGAAGTCAAAGAATGGAGGTGTGTGAAGTCATAGTATGGAGGTGTGTGAAGTCATAGAATGTGTGTTTGTGAAGTAAGAATGAAGGTGTTGAAGTCACAGAATTGAGGTGTGTGACGTCACAGAATGGAGGTGTGTGAAATCTTAGAATGGAGGTGTGTGAATTCAGAATGGAGGTGTGTGAAGTCACCGAATGGAGGTGTGTAAACTCAGAATGGAGTTGTGTGAAGTCACAGAATGAAGGTTTGCGAAGTCACAGAATGGAGTTGTGGGAAGTCATAAAATGGATGTTTCTGAATTAGGAATGAAGGTGGGTGAAGACATAGAATGGAGGTGTGTGAAGACAAAATTGTGGTGTGTGAACTCATAGAATGGATGTGTGTGAACTCATAGAATGGAGGTTTGTGAAGTCGTGGAATGGAGGTGTGTGAAGTCAAAGAATGGCGGTGTGTGAAGTCAAACAATTGTGTTGTGTGAAGTCAGAGAATGGAGGTGTGTGAAGTCACAGAATGAAAGTGTTTGAAGTCAAAATGGAGGTGTGTGAAGTCAAAGAATGGAGGTGTGTGAAGTCACAGAATGGAGGTGTGTGAAGTCAAAATGGTGGTGTGTGAAGTCAAAATGGAGGTGTGTGAAGTCAAAGAATGGAGGTGTGTGTACTCATAGAATGGAGGTGTGTGAAGTCATGGAATGGAGGATTGTAAAGTCAAACATTGGAAGTGTGGGAAGTTACAAAAAGGAGATGTGTGAAGTCATAGAATGGAGGTGTGTGAAGTCATAGAATGGAGGAGTGTGAAGTCAGAATGGAGATTTGTGAAGTCAGAGAATGGAGGTGTGTGAAGTCATAGAATGTTGGTGTATGAAGCCATAGAAGGGAGGTGTATGAAGTCATAGAATGGAGGTGTGTGAATCAGAATGCATGTGTGTGAAGTCAGAGAATGGAGGTTTGTGAAGTCACAGAATCGAAGTGTGTGAAGTCAAAATGGAGGTGTGTGAAGTCAAAGAATGGAGGTGTGTGAAGTCCCAGAATGGAGGTGTGTGAAGTCAAAATGGTGGTGTGTGAAGTCACAAATGGAGGTGTGTGAAGTCACAGAATGGAGGTGTGTGAAGTCAAAATGGAGGTTTGTGAAGTCAAAGAATGGAGGTGTGTGAAGTCAAAATGGAGGTGTGTGAACTCATAGAATGGAGGTGTGTGAAGTCAAAGAATGGAGGTGTGTGAAGTCATAGAATGGAGGTGTGTGAAATCATAGAATGGAGGTGTGTGAAGTAACAGAATGGAGGAGTGTGAAGTCACAATGCAGGTGTTTGTACTCATAGAATGGAGGTGTGTGAACTCACAATGTAGGTGTGTGAATTAAAAATGGAGGTGTGTGAACTCATAGAATGGAGGTGTGTGAAGTCACAAAATGGAGGTGTGTGAAGTCATAGAATGGAGTTGTGTGAAGTCACAGAATGGAGGTGTGTGAAATCATAGAATGGAGGTGTGTGAAGTCACAGAATGGAGGTGTGTGAAGTCAGAATGGAGGTATGTGAAGTCATAGAATGGAGGTGTGTGAAGTCAGAATGGAGGTGTGTGAAGTAACAGAATGGAGGTGTGTGAAGTCACAATGCAGGTGTGTGTACTCATAGAATGGAGGTGTGTGAAGTCAGAATGGAGGTGTGCGAAATCATAGAATAGAGGAGTGTGAAGTCAGAATGGAGGTGTGTGGAGGCATAACATGGAGGTGTGTGAACTCATAGAATGGAGGTGTGACGTCACAATGAAGTGTGTAGTCATAGAATGGAGGTGTGTGAAGTCAAACATTGGAAGTGTGTGAAGTTACAGAAAGGAGTTGTGTGAAGTCATAGAATGGAGGTGTGTGAAGTCATAGAATAGAGGCGTGTGAAGTCAGAATGGAGATTTGTGAAGTCATAGAATGGAGGTGTGTGATGTCATAGAATGTTGGTGTATGAAGTCAAAGAATGGAGGTGTATGAAGTCATAGAATGTAGGTGTGTGAAGTCAGAATGCAGGTGTGGGAAGTCAGAGAATTGAGGTGTGTGAAGTCATAGAATGGGGGTGTGTGAAACCAAAGAATGGAGGTGTGTGAAGTCATAGAATGGAGGTGTGTGAAATCACAGAATGGAGGTGTGTGAATTCGCAGAATGGAGGTGTGTAAAGTGACAGAGTTGAGATGTGTGAAGTCACAGAGTGGAGGTGTGTGAAGTCATAGAATGGAGGTTTGTGAAGTCACAGAATGGAGGTGTGTGAAGTCAAAATGGAGGTGTGTGAACTCACAGAATGGAGGTGTGTGAAGTCACACAATGGAGGTGTGTGAAGTCATAGAATGGAGGTGTGTGAAATCATAGAATGGAGGTGTGTGAAGTCACAGAATGGAGGTGTGGGAGTCACAGAATGGAGGTGTGGGAAGTCAAAGAATGGAGGTGTGTGAACTCATATTGGAGGTGTGTAAGTCACAGAATGGAGGTGTGTGAAGTCATAGAATGGATGTGTGTGAATTCATAGAATGGAGGTGTGTGAAGTCACGGAATGGAGGTGTGTGAAGTCACAGAATGGAGGTGTGTGAACTCAGAATGGAGGTGTGTGCAGTCACAGAATGGAGGTGTGTGAAGTCATAGAATGGAAGTGTGTGAAGTCATAGAATGGAAGTTTCTGAAGTAAGAATGAAGGTGTGTGAAGCCATAGAATGGAGGTGTGTGAAGTCACAGAATGCAGGTGTGTGAAGTCAGAATGGAGGTGTGTAGTCATAGACTGGAGGTGGGTGAAGTCATTAGAAGGAGGTGTGGGAAATCATAGAATGGAGGTGTGTGAAGTCACAGAATGTAGGTGTGTCAACTCAGAATTTAGGTGTGTGAAGTCAAAGAATGGAGGTGTGTGAAGTCATAGAATGGAGGTGTGTGAAGTCATAGAATGGAGGTGTGTGAAGTCAGAATGGAGGTGTGTGAAGTCACAGAATTGAGGTGTGTGAACACAGAATGGAGGTGTGTGAAGTCAAAGAATGGAGGTGTGTGAAGTCATAGTATGGAGGTGTGTGAAGTCATAGAATGTGTGTTTGTGAAGTAAGAATGAAGGTGTTGAAGTCACAGAATTGAGGTGTGTGACGTCACAGAATGGAGGTGTGTGAAATCTTAGAATGGAGGTGTGTGAATTCAGAATGGAGGTGTGTGAAGTCACCGAATGGAGGTGTGTAAACTCAGAATGGAGTTGTGTGAAGTCACAGAATGAAGGTTTGCGAAGTCACAGAATGGAGTTGTGGGAAGTCATAAAATGGATGTTTCTGAATTAGGAATGAAGGTGGGTGAAGACATAGAATGGAGGTGTGTGAACTCATAGAATGGAGGTTTGTGAAGTCGTGGAATGGAGGTGTGTGAAGTCAAAGAATGGCGGTGTGTGAAGTCAAACAATTGTGTTGTGTGAAGTCAGAGAATGGAGGTGTGTGAAGTCACAGAATGGAAGTGTTTGAAGTCAAAATGGAGGTGTGTGAAGTCAAAGAATGGAGGTGTGTGAAGTCACAGAATGGAGGTGTGTGAAGTCAAAATGGTGGTGTGTGAAGTCAAAATGGAGGTGTGTGAAGTCAAAGAATGGAGGTGTGTGAAGTCATAGAATGGAGGTGTGTGAAGTCAGAATGGAGGTGTGTGAAGTAACAGAATGGAGGTGTGTGAAGTCACAATGCAGGTGTGTGTACTCATAGAATGGAGGTGTGTGAAGTCAGAATGGAGGTGTGCGAAGTCATAGAATAGAGGAGTGTGAAGTCAGAATGGAGGTGTGTGGAGGCATAACATGGAGGTGTGTGAACTCATAGAATGGAGGTGTGACGTCACAATGAAGTGTGTAGTCATAGAATGGAGGTGTGTGAAGTCAAACATTGGAAGTGTGTGAAGTTACAGAAAGGAGTTGTGTGAAGTCATAGAATGGAGGTGTGTGAAGTCATAGAATAGAGGCGTGTGAAGTCAGAATGGAGATTTGTGAACTCATAGAATGGAGGTGTGTGATGTCATAGAATGTTGGTGTATGAAGTCAAAGAATGGAGGTGTATGAAGTCATAGAATGTAGGTGTGTGAAGTCAGAATGCAGGTGTGGGAAGTCATAGAATGGAGGTGTGTGAAGTCATAGAATGGGGGTGTGTGAAGCCAAAGAATGGAGGTGTGTGAAGTCATAGAATGGAGGTGTGTGAAATCACAGAATGGAGGTGTGTGAATTCGCAGAATGGAGGTGTGTAAAGTGACAGAGTTGAGATGTGTGAAGTCACAGAGTGGAGGTGTGTGAAGCCATAGAATGGAGGTTTGTGAAGTCACAGAATGGAGGTGTGTGAAGTCAAAATGGAGGTGTGTGAACTCACAGAATGGAGGTGTGTGAAGTCACAGAATGGAGGTGTGTGAAGTCATAGAATGGAGGTGTGTGAAATCATAGAATGGAGGTGTGTGAAGTCACAGAATGGAGGTGTGGGAGTCACAGAATGGAGGTGTGGGAAGTCATAGTATGGAGGTGTGTGAACTCATAATGGAGGTGTGTAAGTCACAGAATGGAGGTGTGTGAAGTCATAGAATGGATGTGTGTGAATTCATAGAATGGAGGTGTGTGAAGTCACGGAATGGAGGTGTGTGAAGTCACAGAATGGAGGTGTGTGAACTCAGAATGGAGGTGTGTGCAGTCACAGAATGGAGGTGTGTGAAGTCATAGAATGGAAGTGTGTGAAGTCATAGAATGGAAGTTTCTGAAGTAAGAATGAAGGTGTGTGAAGCCATAGAATGGAGGTGTGTGAAGTCACAGAATGCAGGTGTGTGAAGTCAGAATGGAGGTGTGTAGTCATAGACTGGAGGTGGGTGACGTCATTAGAAGGAGGTGTGGGAAATCATAGAATGGAGGTGTGTGAAGTCACAGAATGGAGGTGTGTCAACTCAGAATTTAGGTGTGTGAAGTCAAAGAATGGAGGTGTGTGAAGTCATAGAATGGAGGTGTGTGAAGTCATAGAATGGAGGTGTGTGAAGTCAGAATGGAGGTGTGTGAAGTCACAGAATTGAGGTGTGTGAACACAGAATGGAGGTGTGTGAAGTCAAAGAATGGAGGTGTGTGAAGTCATAGTATGGAGGTGTGTGAAGTCATAGAATGTGTGTTTGTGAAGTAAGAATGAAGGTGTTGAAGTCACAGAATTGAGGTGTGTGACGTCACAGAATGGAGGTGTGTGAAATCTTAGAATGGAGGTGTGTGAATTCAGAATGGAGGTGTGTGAAGTCACCGAATGGAGGTGTGTAAACTCAGAATGGAGTTGAGTGAAGTCACAGAATGAAGGTTTGCGAAGTCACAGAATGGAGTTGTGGGAAGTCATAAAATGGATGTTTCTGAATTAGGAATGAAGGTGGGTGAAGACATAGAATGGAGGTGTGTGAACTCATAGAATGGAGGTTTGTGAAGTCGTGGAATGGAGGTGTGTGAAGTCAAAGAATGGCGGTGTGTGAAGTCAAACAATTGTGTTGTGTGAAGTCAGAGAATGGAGGTGTGTGAAGTCACAGAATGGAAGTGTTTGAAGTCAAAATGGAGGTGTGTGAAGTCAAAGAATGGAGGTGTGTGAAGTCACAGAATGGAGGTGTGTGATGTCAAAATGGTGGTGTGTGAAGTCAAAATGGAGGTGTGTGAAGTCAAAGAATGGAGGTGTGTGAAGTCATAGAATGGAGGTGTGTGAAGTCAGAATGGAGGTGTGTGAAGTAACAGAATGGAGGTGTGTGAAGTCACAATGCAGGTGTGTGTACTCATAGAATGGAGGTGTGTGAAGTCAGAATGGAGGTGTGCGAAGTCATAGAATAGAGGAGTGTGAAGTCAGAATGGAGGTGTGTGGAGGCATAACATGGAGGTGTGTGAACTCATAGAATGGAGGTGTGACGTCACAATGAAGTGTGTAGTCATAGAATGCAGGTGTGTGAAGTCAAACATTGGAAGTGTGTGAAGTTACAGAAAGGAGTTGTGTGAAGTCATAGAATGGAGGTGTGTGAAGTCATAGAATAGAGGCGTGTGAAGTCAGAATGGAGATTTGTGAAGTCATAGAATGGAGGTGTGTGATGTCATAGAATGTTGGTGTATGAAGTCAAAGAATGGAGGTGTATGAAGTCATAGAATGTAGGTGTGTGAAGTCAGAATGCAGGTGTGGGAAGTCATAGAATGGAGGTGTGTGAAGTCATAGAATGGGGGTGTGTGAAGCCAAAGAATGGAGGTGTGTGAAGTCATAGAATGGAGGTGTGTGAAATCACAGAATGGAGGTGTGTGAATTCGCAGAATGGAGGTGTGTAAAGTGACAGAGTTGAGATGTGTGAAGTCACAGAGTGGAGGTGTGTGAAGTCATAGAATGGAGGTTTGTGAAGTCACAGAATGGAGGTGTGTGAAGTCAAAATGGAGGTGTGTGAACTCACAGAATGGAGGTGTGTGAAGTCACAGAATGGAGGTGTGTGAAGTCATAGAATGGAGGGGTGTGAAATCATAGAATGGAGGTGTGTGAAATCACAGAATGGAGGTGTGGGAGTCACAGAATGGAGGTGTGGGAAGTCAAAGAATGGAGGTGTGTGAACTCATAATGGAGGTGTGTAAGTCACAGAATGGAGGTGTGTGAAGTCATAGAATGGATGTGTGTGAATTCATAGAATGGAGGTGTGTGAAGTCACGGAATGGAGGTGTGTGAAGTCACAGAATGGAGGTGTGTGAACTCAGAATGGAGGTGTGTGCAGTCACAGAATGGAGGTGTGTGAAGTCATAGAATGGAAGTGTGTGAAGTCATAGAATGGAAGTTTCTGAAGTAAGAATGAAGGTGTGTGAAGCCATAGAATGGAGGTGTGTGAAGTCACAGAATGCAGGTGTGTGAAGTCAGAATGGAGGTGTGTAGTCATAGACTGGAGGTGGGTAAAGTCATTAGAAGGAGGTGTGGGAAATCATAGAATGGAGGTGTGTGAAGTCACAGAATGGAGGTGTGTCAACTCAGAATTTAGGTGTGTGAAGTCAAAGAATGGAGGTGTGTGAAGTCATAGAATGGAGGTGTGTGAAGTCATAGAATGGAGGTGTGTGAAGTCAGAATGGAGGTGTGTGAAGTCACAGAATTGAGGTGTGTGAACACAGAATGGAGGTGTGTGAAGTCACAGAATGGAGGTGTGTGAAGTCATAGAATGGAAGTGTGTGAAGTCATAAAATGGAAGTGTGTGACGTCAGAATGGAGAAGTGTGAAGTCATAGAATGGAGGTGGGTGAAGTCATAGAAATTAAGTGTGGGAAGTCATAGAATGGAGAAGTGTGAAGTCATAGAATGGAGGTGAGTGAAGTCACAGATTCGAGGTCTGTGAAATCATAGAATGGAGGTGTGTGAAGTCAGAATGGAGGTGTGCGAAGTCATAGAATAGAGGTGTGTGAAGTCAGAATGGATGTGTGTGGAGTCATAACATGGAGGTGTGTGAACTCATAGAATGGAGGTGTGACGTCACAATGAAGTGTGTGAAGTCATAGAATGGAATTGTGTGAAGTCAAACATTGGAAGTGTGTGAAGTTACAGAAAGGAGATGTGTGAAGTCATGGATTGGAGTTGTGTGAAGTCATAGAATAGAGGCGTTTGAAGTCAGAATGGAGATTTGTGAAGTCATAGAATGGAGGTGTGTGATGTCATAGAATGTTGGTGTATGAAGTCAAAGAATGGAGGTGTATGAAGTCATAGAATGGAGGTGTGTGAAGTCAGAATGCAGGTGTGGGAAGTCATAGAATGGAGGTGCGTGAAGTCATAGAATGGGGGTGTGTGAAGTCAAAAATGGAGGTGTATGAACTCATAGAATGGAAGTTTCTGAAGTAAGAATGAAGGTGTGTGAAGTCATAGAATGGAGGTGTGTGAAGTCACAGAATGCAGGTGTGTGAAGTCAGAATGGAGGTGTGTAGTCATAGATTGGAGGTGGGTGAAGTAATTAAAAGGAGGTGTGGGAAATCATAGAATGGAGGAGTGTGAAGTCATAGAGTGCAAGTGACTGAAGTCACAGATTCAAGGTCTGTGAAGTCATAGAATGGAGGTGTGTGAGGTCAAAATGGAGGTGTGCGAAGTCATAGAATAGAGGTGTGTGAAGTCAGAATGGAGGTGTGTGAAGTCATAGAATGGAGGTGTGTGAAGTCACAATGTAGGTGTGTGAAGTCATAGAATGGAGGTGTGTGAAGTCACAGAATGGAGGTGTGTGAAGTCATAGAATGGAGGTGTGTGAAATCATAGAATGGAGGTGTGTGAAGTCACAGAATGGAGGTGTGTGAAGTCAGAATGGAGGTGTGTGAAGTCATAGAATGGAGGTGTGGAAAGTCAGAATGGAGGTGTGAAGTCATAGAATGGAGGTGGGTGAAGTCATAGAAATTAGGTGTGGGAAGTCATAGAATGGAGAAGTGTGAAGTCATAGAGTGGAGGTGAGTGAAGTCACAGATTCGAGGTCTGTGACGTCATAGAATGGAGGTGTGTGAAGTCAGAATGTAGGTGTTCGAAGTCATAGAATAGAGGTGTGTGAAGTCAGAATAGAGGTGTGTGAAGTCATAGAATGGAAGTGTGTGAACTCATAGAATGGAGATGTGTGACGTCACAATGGAAGTTTGTGAAGTCTTAGAATGGAGGTGTGTGAAGTCAAAGAATGGAGGTGTGTGAAGTCATACAATGAAGGTGTGTGAAGTCAGAATGGAGGTGTGTGAAGTCACAGAATGGAGGTGTGTGAAGCCACAGAATGGAGGTGTGTGAAGTCATAGAATGGAAGTGTGTGAAGTCATAGAATGGACGTGTGTGAAGTCAGAATTGACGTGTGTGAAGTCACCGAATGGAGTTTTGTGAACTCAGTATTGAGGTGTGTGAAGTCACAGAATGGAGGTTTGTGAATTCATAGAATGGAGGTGTGTGAGGTCATAGAATGGATGTTTCTGAAGTAAGAATGAAGGTGTGTGAAGTCATAGAATGCAGGTGTCTGAAGTCATTGAATGGAGGTGTGTCAAGTCACTGAATGGAAGTGTGTGAAGTCAGAATGGAGGTGTGAAGTTATAGAATGAAGGTGGGTGAAGTCATAGAAAGGAGGTGTGGGAAGTAATAGAATGGAGGACTGTGAAATCATAGAGTGGAGGTGAGTGAAGTCACAAATTCGAGGTCCGTGAAGTCATAGATTGGAGGTTTGTGATGTCAGAATGGAGGTGCGCGAAGTCATAGAATAGAGGTTTCTGAAGTCAGAATGGAGGTGTGTGAAGTCATAGAATGGAGGTGTGTGAACTCATAGAATGGAGGTGTGTGACGTCACAATGGAAGTGTGTGAAATCACAGAATGCAGGTGTGTGAATTCATACAATGGAGGTGTGTGAAGTCAGAATGGAGTTTTGTGAAGTCACAGAATTGAGCTGTGTGAAATCAGAATGGAGGTGTGTGAAGTCAGAATGGAGGTGTGTGAACTCAGAGAATGGAGGTGTGTGTAGTCACAATGGAGGTGTGTGAAGTCATAGAATGCAGGTGTGTGAAGTCACAGAATGGAGGTGTGTGAAGTCATAGAATGGAGGTGTGTGAAGTCATAGAATGGATGTTTGTGAAGTAAGAATGAAGGTGTGTGAAGTCATAGAATGGAGGTGCGTGAAGTCACAGAATGGAGGTGTGGGATGTCTCAGATTGGAGGAGTGTGAAGTCACCGAATGGAGGTGTGTGAATCCAGAATGGAGGTGTGTAAAGTCATAGAATCGAGGTGTGTGAAGTCATAGAATGGAAGTGTGTGAAGTCATAGAATGGAGGTGTGTGAAGTCACAGAATGGACGGTATGAAGTCATAGAATGGAGGTGTGTGATGTCACAGAATTGAGGTGTTTGAAGTCATATATTTGAGGTGTGTGAAATCAAAATGGAAGTGTGAAGTCATAGAATGGACGTGTGTGAAATCATAGAATGAGGGTGTGTGAGGTTCTAGCATGGAGGTGTGTGAAGTCACAGAATGGAGGTGTGTGAAGTCATAGAATGGAGGTGTGTGAAGTCATAGAATGGAAGTGTGTAAAGTCACAGAATAGAGGTGTGTGAAGTCACAGAATGGAGGTGTGTGAAGTCACAGAATGGAGGTGTGTGAAGTCACAGAATGGAGGTGTGTGAAGTCATAGAATGGAGGTGTGTGAAGTCATAGAATGGAAGTGTGTGAAGTCACAGAATGGAGGTGTGTGAAGTCACAGAATGGAGGTGTGTGAAGTCATAGAATGGAAGTGTGTGAAGTCATAGAATGGAGGTGTGTGTAGTCAGAATGGAGGTGTGTGAAGTCACAGATTGGAGCTGTGTGAATTCAGAATGGAAGTGTGTAAAGTCACAGAATGGAGGTGTGTGAAGTTATAGAATGGAGGTGTGTGACGTCACAGAATGGAGGTGTGTGAACTCAGAATGGAGGTGTGTAAAGTCACAGAATGGAGGTGTGTGAAGTCATAGAATGGATGTGTGTGAAGTCATAGAATGGAGGTGTGTGAAGTCACAAAATTCAGGTGTTTGAAGTCATATATTGAAGGTGAGTGAAGTCAAAATGGATGTGTGAAATCATAGAATGGAGGTGTGTGAAATCATAGAATGAGGGTGTGTGAGGTCGTAGAATAGAGGTGTGTGAAGTCACAGATTGGAGGTGTATGAAGTCATAAAATGGAGGTGGGTGAAGTCATAGAAAGGAGGTGTGGGAAGTCATAGAATGGAGGAGTGTGAAGTCATAGAGTGGAGGTGAGTGAAGTCACATATTCGAGGTCTGTGAAGTCATAGAATGGAGGTCTGTGAATCACAGAATGGAGGTGTGTGAAGTCATAGAATGGAGGTGTGTGAAGTTACAGAAGGGAGGTGTGTTAAGTCACATAATGGAGGTGTGTGAAGTCAAAATGGAGGTGTGTGACGTCATAAAATGGAGGTGTGTGAAGTCATAGAATGGAGGTGTGTGAAATCATAGAATGGAGGTTTGTGAAGTCACAGAATGGAGGTGTGTGAAGTCACAGAATGGAGGTTTGTGAAGTCATAGAATGGAGGTATGTGAATTCAAATTGTAGGGGTGTGAAGTCGGAGAATGGAAGTGTGTGAAGTCACAGAATGGAGGTGGGTGAAGTCACAGAATGGAGGTGTGTGAAGTCATAGAATGGAGGTGTGTGAAGTCATAGAATGGAAGTGTGTGAAGTCATAAAATGGAGGTGTGTGAAGTCACAGAATGGACGGTATGAAGTCATAGAATGGAGGTGTGTGAAGTCACAGAATTGAGGTGTTTGAAGTCATATATTGGAGGTGTGTGAAGTCAAAATGGATGTGTGAAGTCATAGAATGGAGGTGTGTGAAATCATAGAATAAGGGTGTGTGAGGTCATAGAATGGAGGTGTGTGAAGTCACAGAATGGAGGTATGTGAAGTTATAAAATGGAGGTGTTTGAAGTCACACAATGGAGGTGTGTGAAGTCACAGAATGGAGGATTGTGAACTCAGAGAATGGAGGAGTGTGAACTCAGAATTGAGGTTTGTGAAGTCACACAATGGAGGTGTGTGAAGTCACAGAATGGAGGTTTGTGAAGTTACAGAATGGAGGTGTGTGAACTCAGAATGGAGGTTTGTGAACTCACAGAATGGAGGTGTGTGAAGTCATAGAATGAAAGTGTGTGAAGTCATAGAATGGAGGTGTGTGAAGTCAGAATGGAGAAGTGTGAAGTCATAGAATGGAGGTGGGTGAAGTCATAGAAATTAAGTTTGGGAAGTCATAGAATGGAGAAGTGTGAAGTCATAGAATGGAGGTGAGTGAAGTCACAGATTCGAGGTCTGTGAAATCATAGAATGGAGGTGTGTGAAGTCAGAATGGAGGTGTGCGAAGTCATAGAATAGAGGTGTGTGAAGTCAGAATGGATGTGTGTGGAGTCATAACATGGAGGTGTGTGAACTCATAGAATGGAGGTGTGACGTCACAATGAAGTGTGTGAAGTCATAGAATGGAAGTGTGTGAAGTCAAACATTGGAAGTGTGTGAAGTTACAGAAAGGAGATGTGTGAAGTCATGGATTGGAGTTGTGTGAAGTCATAGAATAGAGGCGTTTGAAGTCAGAATGGAGATTTGTGAAGTCATAGAATGGAGGTGTGTGATGTCATAGAATGTTGGTGTATGAACTCAAAGAATGGAGGTGTATGAAGTCATAGAATGGAGGTGTGTGAAGTCAGAATGCAGGTGTGGGAAGTCATAGAATGGAGGTGCGTGAAGTCATAGAATGGGGGTGTGTGAAGTCAAAAATGGAGGTGTGTGAACTCATAGAATGGAAGTTTCTGAAGTAAGAATGAAGGTGTGTGAAGTCATAGAATGGAGGTGTGTGAAGTCACAGAATGCAGGTGTGTGAAGACAGAATGGAGGTGTGTAGTCATAGATTGGAGGTGGGTGAAGTAATTAAAAGGAGATGTGGGAAATCATAGAATGGAGGAGTGTGAAGTCATAGAGTGCAAGTGAGTGAAGTCACAGATTCAAGGTCTGTGAAGTCATAGAATGGAGGTGTGTGATGTCAAAATGGAGGTGTGCGAAGTCATAGAATAGAGGTGTGTGAAGTCAGAATGGAGGTGTGTGAAGTCATAGATGGAGTTGTGTGAAGTCACAGTATGGAGGTGTGTGAAATCATAGAATGGAATTTTGTGAAGTGACAGAATGGAGCTGTGTGAATTCAGAATGGAGGTGTGTGAAGTCACAGAATGGAGGTGTGTGAAGTCACAGAATGGAGGTGTGTGAAGTCATAGAATGGAGGTGTGTGAAGTCATAGAATGGAGGTGTGTGAAGTCAGAATGGAGGTGTGTGAAGTCACAGAATTGAGGTGTGTGAACACAGAATGGATGTGTGTGAAGTCAAAGAATGGAGGTGGGTGAAGTCATAGTATGGAGTTGTGTGAAGTCATAGAATGTATGTTTGTGAAGTAAGAATGAAGGTGTTGAAGTCACAGAATTGAGGTGTGTGACGTCACAGAATGGAGGTGTGTGAAATCATAGACGGAGGTGTGTGAATTCAGAATGGAGGTGTGTGAAGTCACCGAATGGAGGTGTGTAAACTCAGAATGGAGGTGTGTGAAGTCACAGAATGAAGGTTTGCGAAGTCACAGAATGGAGTTGTGGGATGTCATAAGATGGATGTTTCTGAATTAAGAATGAAGGTGGGTGAAGACATAGAATGGAGGTGTGTGAAGACAAAATTGTGGTGTGTGAACTCATAGAATGGAGGTTTGTGAAGTCGTGGAATGGAGGTGTGTGAAGTCAAAGAATGGCGGTGTGTGAAGTCAAACAATAGTGTTGTGTGAAGTCAGAGAATGGAGGTGTGTGAATTCACAGAATGGAAGTGTTTGAAGTCAAAATGGAGGTGTGTGAAGTCAAAGAATGGAGGTGTGTGAAGTCACAGAATGGAGGTGTGTGAAGTCAAAATGGTGGTGTGTGAAGTCACAAATGGAGGTGTGTGAAGTCACAGAATGTAGGTGTGTGAAGTCAAAATGGAGGTGTGTGAAGTCAAAGAATGGAGGTGTGTGAACTCATAGAATGGAGTTGTGTGAAGTCATGGAATGGAGGATTGTAAAGTCAAACATTGGAAGTGTGGGAAGTTACAAAAAGGAGATGTGTGAAGTCATAGAATGGAGGTGTGTGAAGTCATAGAATGGAGGAGTGTGAAGTCACAGAATGCAGGTGTGTGAAGTCACAGAATGGAGGTGTGTGAAGTCATAGAATGTTGGTGTATGAAGCCATAGAAGGGAGGTGTATGAAGTCATAGAATGGAGGTGTGTGAAGTCAGAATGCATGTGTGTGAAGTCATAGAATGGAGGTTTGTGAAGTCATAGACTGGAGGTGTGTGAAGTCATAGAATGGAAGTGTGTGAAGTCATAGAATGGAGGTGTGTGATGTCATAGAATGGAGATGTGTGAAGTCATAGAATGGAGGTGTGTGAAGTCACGGTAGGGAGGTGTGTGAAGTCACAGAATGGACGTGTGTGAAGTCACAATGGAGGTTTCTGAAGTCATAGAATGGAGGTGTGTGAAGTCATAGAATGGAGGTGTGTGAAATCACAGAATGGAGGGGTATGAATTCGCAGAATGGAGGTGTGTAAAGTCACAGAGTGGAGATGTGTGCATTCAAAGAGTGGAGGTGTGTGAAGTCATAGAAAAGAGGTTTGTGAAGTCACAGAATGGAGGTGTGTGAAGTCAGAAAAGAAGTGTGCAAAGTCATGGAATGGAGGTGTGTGAAGTCAGAATGGAGCTGTGTGAAGTCATAGAATGGAGGTGTGTGAAGTCAGAATGGAGGTGTGTGAACTCATAGAATGGAGGTGTGTGAAGTCACAGAATGGAGTTGTGTGAAGTCAAGGAATGGAGGTGTGTGAAGTCAAATTGGAGTTGTGTGAAGTCATATAATGGAGGTGTGTCAACTCAGAATGGAGTTGTGTGAAATCATAGAATGGAGGTGTGTGAAGTCACAGAATTTAGGTGTGTGAAGTCAGAATGGAGGTGTGTGAGGTCAGAATGGAAGTGTGTAAAGTCATAGAATGGAGGTGTGTGAACTCATAGAATGGAGGTGTGTGAAGTCACAATGTAGGTGTGTGAAGTCATAGAATGGAGGTGTGTGAGGTCACAGAATGGAGGTCTGTGAAGTCACAGAATTTAGGTGTGTGAAGTCAGAATGGAGGTCTGTGAGGTCAGAATGGAGGTGTGTGAAGTCATAGAATGGAGGTGTGTGAAGTCACAATGCAGGTGTGTGAACTCATTGAATGGAGGTGTGTGAAGTCACAATGTAGGTGTGTGAAGTAATAGAATGGAGGTGTGTGAAGTCCCAGAATTAAGGTGTGTGAAGTCATAGAATGGAGTTGTGTGAAGTCACAGAATGGAGGTGTGTGAAATCATAGAATGGAGGTGTGTGAAATCACAGAATGGAGGTGTGTGAAGTCATAGATTGGAGGTGTGTGAAGTCAGAATGGAGATGTGAAGTCATAGAATGGAGGTGGTTGAAGCCATAGAAATTAGGTGTTGGAAGTCATAGAATGGAGAAGTGTGAAGTCATAGAGTGGAGGTGAGTGAAGTCACAGATTCGAGGTCTGTGAAGTCATAGAATGGAGGTGTGTGAAGTCAGAATGTTCGTGTGCGAAGTCATAGAAGAGAGGTGTGTGAAGTCAGAATGGAGTTGTGTGAAGTCATAGAATGGAGGTGTGTGAACTCTTAGAATGGAGGTATGACCTCACAATGGAAATGTGTGAAGTCCTAGAATGGAGGTGTGTGAAGTCACAGAATGGAAGTGTGTGAAGTCATACAATGGAAGTGTGAAGTCAGAATGGAGGTGTGTGAAGTCACAGAATGGAGGTGTGTGAACTCAGAATGGAGGTGTGTGAAGTCATAGATGTAGGTGTGTGAAGTCATAATATGGAGGTGTGTGAAATCATAGAATGGAGTTTTGTGAAGTCACAGAATGGAGCTGTGTGAGTCAGAATTGAGGTGTATGAAGTCATAGAATGTAGATGTGTGAAGTCATAGAATGGAGGATTGTGAAGTCACCGAAGGGAGGTTTGTGAATTCATAGAATGGAGGTATGTGAAGTCAAATTGGAGGGGTGTGAAGTCGGAGAATGGAGGTGTGTGAAGTCATAGAATGGAGGTGTATGAAGTCATAGAATGGAGGTGTGTGAAGTCACAGAATGGACGGGTATGAATTCAAAGAATGAAGGTGTGTGAAGTCAGAAAATTGAGGTGTTTGAAGTCATATATTGGAGGTGTGTGAAGTCAAACAATGGAGGTGTGTGAACTCAGAAAGGAGGTGTGTGAAGTCACAGAATGGAGGTGTGAAGTAATAGAATGGAAGTGTGTGAAGTCATAAAATGGAGGTGTGTGAAGTCAGAATGGAGGTGTGTGAAGTCACCGAATGGACGTGTGTGAACTCAGAATGGAGGTGTGTGAAGCCACAGAATTGAGGTTTGCGAAGTCATAGAATGGAGGTGTGTGAAGTCATAGAATGGAGGTGTATGAAGACTAAATTGCGGTGTGGGAACTCATAGGATGGATGTGTGTGAACTCATAGAATGGAGGTGTGTGAAGTCGTGGAATGGAGTTGTGTGAAATCAAAGAATGGAGGTGTGTGAAGTCAAACAATGGTGGTGTGTGAAGTCACAGAATCTAGGTGTGTGATGTCACAGAATGGAAGTGTGTGAAATCAAAATGGAGGTGTGTGAAGTCACAGAATGGAGGTGTGTGAAGTCACAGAATGGAGGTGTGTGAACTCATAGAATGGAGGTGTGTGAAGACATGGATGGAGGTTTGTGAAGTCAAACATTGGAAGTGTGTGAAGTTACAGAAAGGAGATGTGTGAAGTCATAGAATGGAGGTGTGTGAAGTCATAGATTGGAGGAGTGTGAAGTCAGAATGGAGATTACTGAAGTCATAGAATGGAGGTGTGTGAAGTCATAGAATGTTGGTGTATGAAGTCATAGAATGGAGGTGTATGAAGTCATAGAATGGAGGTGTGTGAAGTCAGAATGCAGGTGTGTTAAGTCATAGAATGGAGGTGTGTGAAGTCATACAATGGAGGTGTGTGAAGACATACAATGGAAGTTTGTGAAGTCATAGAATGGAGTTGTGTGATGTCATAGAATGTAGGTGTGTGAAGTCATAGAATGGAGGTGTGTGAAGTCACGGAAGGGAACTGTGCGAAGTCAGAGAATGGAGATGTGTGAAGTCACAATGGAGGTGTGTGAAGTCACAGAATGGAGGTGTGTGAAGTCAAAGAATGAAGGTGTGTGAAGTCATACAATGGAGGTGTGTGAAATCACAGAATGGAGGTGTGTGAATTCGCAGAATGGAGGTGTGTAAAGTCACAGAGTGGAGATGTGTGAAGTCACAGAGTGGAGGTGTGTGAAGTCATAGAATGGAGGTTTGTGAAGTCACAGAATGGAGGTGTGTGAAGTCAGAATACAGGTGTGTAAAGTCATAGAATGGAGGTGTGTGAAATCATAGAATATGGGTGTATGAGGTCATAGAATGGAGGTGTGTGAAGTCACAGAATGGAGGTATGTGAAGTTATAAAATGGAGGTGTTTGAAGTCACACAATGGAGGTGTGTGAAGTCACAGAATGGAGGTTTGTGAACTCACAGAATGGAGGAGTGTGAACTCAGAATTGAGGTTTGTGAAGTCACACAATGGAGGTGTGTGAAGTCACAGAATGGAGGTTTGTGAAGTTACAGAGTGGAGATGTGTGCATTCAAAGAGTGGAGGTGTGTGAAGTCATAGAAAAGAGGTTTGTGAAGTCACAGAATGGAGGTGTGTGAAGTCACAGATTGGAGCTGTGTGAATTCAGAATGGAAGTGTGTAAAGTCACAGAATGGAGGTGTGTGAAGTTATAGAATGGAGGTGTGTGACGTCACAGAATGGAGGTGTGTGAACTCAGAATGGAGGTGTGTAAAGTCACAGAATGGAGGTGTGTGAAGTCATAGAATGGATGTGTGTGAAGTCATAGAATGGAGGTGTGTGAAGTCACAAAATTCAGGTGTTTGAAGTCATATATTGAAGGTGAGTGAAGTCAAAATGGATGTGTGAAATCATAGAATGGAGGTGTGTGAAATCATAGAATGAGGGTGTGTGAGGTCGTAGAATAGAGGTGTGTGAAGTCACAGATTGGAGGTGTATGAAGTCATAAAATGGAGGTGGGTGAAGTCATAGAAAGGAGGTGTGGGAAGTCATAGAATGGAGGAGTGTGAAGTCATAGAGTGGAGGTGAGTGAAGTCACATATTCGAGGTCTGTGAAGTCATAGAATGGAGGTCTGTGAATCACAGAATGGAGGTGTGTGAAGTCATAGAATGGAGGTGTGTGAAGTTACAGAAGGGAGGTGTGTTAAGTCACATAATGGAGGTGTGTGAAGTCAAAATGGAGGTGTGTGACGTCATAAAATGGAGGTGTGTGAAGTCATAGAATGGAGGTGTGTGAAATCATAGAATGGAGGTTTGTGAAGTCACAGAATGGAGGTGTGTGAAGTCACAGATTGGAGGTTTGTGAAGTCATAGAATGGAGGTATGTGAATTCAAATTGTAGGGGTGTGAAGTCGGAGAATGGAAGTGTGTGAAGTCACAGAATGGAGGTGGGTGAAGTCACAGAATGGAGGTGTGTGAAGTCATAGAATGGAGGTGTGTGAAGTCATAGAATGGAAGTGTGTGAAGTCATAAAATGGAGGTGTGTGAAGTCACAGAATGGACGGTATGAAGTCATAGAATGGAGGTGTGTGAAGTCACAGAATTGAGGTGTTTGAAGTCATATATTGGAGGTGTGTGAAGTCAAAATGGATGTGTGAAGTCATAGAATGGAGGTGTGTGAAATCATAGAATAAGGGTGTGTGAGGTCATAGAATGGAGGTGTGTGAAGTCACAGAATGGAGGTATGTGAAGTTATAAAATGGAGGTGTTTGAAGTCACACAATGGAGGTGTGTGAAGTCACAGAATGGAGGTTTGTGAACTCACAGAATGGAGGAGTGTGAACTCAGAATTGAGGTTTGTGAAGTCAAAAATGGAGGTGTGTGAAGTCACAGAATGGAGGTTTGTGAAGTTACAGAATGGAGGTGTGTGAACTCAGAATGGAGGTTTGTGAACTCACAGAATGGAGGTGTGTGAAGTCATAGAATGAAAGTGTGTGAAGTCATAGAATGGAGGTGTGTGAAGTCAGAATGGAGAAGTGTGAAGTCATAGAATGGAGGTGGGTGAAGTCATAGAAATTAAGTTTGGGAAGTCATAGAATGGAGAAGTGTGAAGTCATAGAATGGAGGTGAGTGAAGTCACAGATTCGAGGTCTGTGAAATCATAGAATGGAGGTGTGTGAAGTCAGAATGGAGGTGTGCGAAGTCATAGAATAGAGGTGTGTGAAGTCAGAATGGATGTGTGTGGAGTCATAACATGGAGGTGTGTGAACTCATAGAATGGAGGTGTGACGTCACAATGAAGTGTGTGAAGTCATAGAATGGAAGTGTGTGAAGTCAAACATTGGAAGTGTGTGAAGTTACAGAAAGGAGATGTGTGAAGTCATGGATTGGAGTTGTGTGAAGTCATAGAATAGAGGCGTTTGAAGTCAGAATGGAGATTTGTGAAGTCATAGAATGGAGGTGTGTGATGTCATAGAATGTTGGTGTATGAAGTCAAAGAATGGAGGTGTATGAAGTCATAGAATGGAGGTGTGTGAAGTCAGAATGCAGGTGTGGGAAGTCATAGAATGGAGGTGCGTGAAGTCATAGAATGGGGGTGTGTGAAGTCAAAAATGGAGGTGTGTGAACTCATAGAATGGAAGTTTCTGAAGTAAGAATGAAGGTGTGTGAAGTCATAGAATGGAGGTGTGTGAAGTCACAGAATGCAGGTGTGTGAAGACAGAATGGAGGTGTGTAGTCATAGATTGGAGGTGGGTGAAGTAATTAAAAGGAGATGTGGGAAATCATAGAATGGAGGAGTGTGAAGTCATAGAGTGCAAGTGAGTGAAGTCACAGATTCAAGGTCTGTGAAGTCATAGAATGGAGGTGTGTGATGTCAAAATGGAGGTGTGCGAAGTCATAGAATAGAGGTGTGTGAAGTCAGAATGGAGGTGTGTGAAGTCATAGATGGAGTTGTGTGAAGTCACAGTATGGAGGTGTGTGAAATCATAGAATGGAATTTTGTGAAGTGACAGAATGGAGCTGTGTGAATTCAGAATGGAGGTGTGTGAAGTCACAGAATGGAGGTGTGTGAAGTCACAGAATGGAGGTGTGTGAAGTCATAGAATGGAGGTGTGTGAAGTCATAGAATGGAGGTGTGTGAAGTCAGAATGGAGGTGTGTGAAGTCACAGAATTGAGGTGTGTGAACACAGAATGGATGTGTGTGAAGTCAAAGAATGGAGGTGGGTGAAGTCATAGTATGGAGTTGTGTGAAGTCATAGAATGTATGTTTGTGAAGTAAGAATGAAGGTGTTGAAGTCACAGAATTGAGGTGTGTGACGTCACAGAATGGAGGTGTGTGAAATCATAGACGGAGGTGTGTGAATTCAGAATGGAGGTGTGTGAAGTCACCGAATGGAGGTGTGTAAACTCAGAATGGAGGTGTGTGAAGTCACAGAATGAAGGTTTGCGAAGTCACAGAATGGAGTTGTGGGATGTCATAAGATGGATGTTTCTGAATTAAGAATGAAGGTGGGTGAAGACATAGAATGGAGGTGTGTGAAGACAAAATTGTGGTGTGTGAACTCATAGAATGGAGGTTTGTGAAGTCGTGGAATGGAGGTGTGTGAAGTCAAAGAATGGCGGTGTGTGAAGTCAAACAATAGTGTTGTGTGAAGTCAGAGAATGGAGGTGTGTGAAGTCACAGAATGGAAGTGTTTGAAGTCAAAATGGAGGTGTGTGAAGTCAAAGAATGGAGGTGTGTGAAGTCACAGAATGGAGGTGTGTGAAGTCAAAATGGTGGTGTGTGAAGTCACAAATGGAGGTGTGTGAAGTCACAGAATGTAGGTGTGTGAAGTCAAAATGGAGGTGTGTGAAGTCAAAGAATGGAGGTGTGTGAACTCATAGAATGGAGTTGTGTGAAGTCATGGAATGGAGGATTGTAAAGTCAAACATTGGAAGTGTGGGAAGTTACAAAAAGGAGATGTGTGAAGTCATAGAATGGAGGTGTGTGAAGTCATAGAATGGAGGAGTGTGAAGTCACAGAATGCAGGTGTGTGAAGTCACAGAATGGAGGTGTGTGAAGTCATAGAATGTTGGTGTATGAAGCCATAGAAGGGAGGTGTATGAAGTCATAGAATGGAGGTGTGTGAAGTCAGAATGCATGTGTGTGAAGTCATAGAATGGAGGTTTGTGAAGTCATAGACTGGAGGTGTGTGAAGTCATAGAATGGAAGTGTGTGAAGTCATAGAATGGAGGTTTGTGATGTCATAGAATGGAGATGTGTGAAGTCATAGAATGGAGGTGTGTGAAGTCACGGTAGGGAGGTGTGTGAAGTCACAGAATGGACGTGTGTGAAGTCACAATGGAGGTTTGTGAAGTCATAGAATGGAGGTGTGTGAAGTCATAGAATGGAGGTGTGTGAAATCACAGAATGGAGGGGTATGAATTCGCAGAATGGAGGTGTGTAAAGTCACAGAGTGGAGATGTGTGCATTCAAAGAGTGGAGGTGTGTGAAGTCATAGAAAAGAGGTTTGTGAAGTCACAGAATGGAGGTGTGTGAAGTCAGAAAAGAAGTGTGCAAAGTCATGGAATGGAGGTGTGTGAAGTCAGAATGGAGCTGTGTGAAGTCATAGAATGGAGGTGTGTGAAGTCAGAATGGAGGTGTGTGAACTCATAGAATGGAGGTGTGTGAAGTCACAGAATGGAGTTGTGTGAAGTCAAGGAATGGAGGTGTGTGAAGTCAAATTGGAGTTGTGTGAAGTCATATAATGGAGGTGTGTCAACTCAGAATGGAGTTGTGTGAAATCATAGAATGGAGGTGTGTGAAGTCACAGAATTTAGGTGTGTGAAGTCATAATGGAGGTGTGTGAGGTCAGAATGGAAGTGTGTAAAGTCATAGAATGGAGGTGTGTGAACTCATAGAATGGAGGTGTGTGAAGTCACAATGTAGGTGTGTGAAGTCATAGAATGGAGGTGTGTGAGGTCACAGAATGGAGGTCTGTGAAGTCACAGAATTTAGGTGTGTGAAGTCAGAATGGAGGTCTGTGAGGTCAGAATGGAGGTGTGTGAAGTCATAGAATGGAGGTGTGTGAAGTCACAATGCAGGTGTGTGAACTCATTGAATGGAGGTGTGTGAAGTCACAATGTAGGTGTGTGAAGTAATAGAATGGAGGTGTGTGAAGTCCCAGAATTAAGGTGTGTGAAGTCATAGAATGGAGTTGTGTGAAGTCACAGAATGGAGGTGTGTGAAATCATAGAATGGAGGTGTGTGAAATCACAGAATGGAGGTGTGTGAAGTCATAGATTGGAGGTGTGTGAAGTCAGAATGGAGATGTGAAGTCATAGAATGGAGGTGGTTGAAGCCATAGAAATTAGGTGTTGGAAGTCATAGAATGGAGAAGTGTGAAGTCATAGAGTGGAGGTGAGTGAAGTCACAGATTCGAGGTCTGTGAAGTCATAGAATGGAGGTGTGTGAAGTCAGAATGTTCGTGTGCGAAGTCATAGAAGAGAGGTGTGTGAAGTCAGAATGGAGTTGTGTGAAGTCATAGAATGGAGGTGTGTGAACTCTTAGAATGGAGGTATGACCTCACAATGGAAATGTGTGAAGTCCTAGAATGGAGGTGTGTGAAGTCACAGAATGGAAGTGTGTGAAGTCATACAATGGAAGTGTGAAGTCAGAATGGAGGTGTGTGAAGTCACAGAATGGAGGTGTGTGAACTCAGAATGGAGGTGTGTGAAGTCATAGATGTAGGTGTGTGAAGTCATAATATGGAGGTGTGTGAAATCATAGAATGGAGTTTTGTGAAGTCACAGAATGGAGCTGTGTGAGTCAGAATTGAGGTGTATGAAGTCATAGAATGTAGATGTGTGAAGTCATAGAATGGAGGATTGTGAAGTCACCGAAGGGAGGTTTGTGAATTCATAGAATGGAGGTATGTGAAGTCAAATTGGAGGGGTGTGAAGTCGGAGAATGGAGGTGTGTGAAGTCATAGAATGGAGGTGTATGAAGTCATAGAATGGAGGTGTGTGAAGTCACAGAATGGACGGGTATGAATTCAAAGAATGAAGGTGTGTGAAGTCAGAAAATTGAGGTGTTTGAAGTCATATATTGGAGGTGTGTGAAGTCAAACAATGGAGGTGTGTGAACTCAGAAAGGAGGTTTGTGAAGTCACAGAATGGAGGTGTGAAGTAATAGAATGGAAGTGTGTGAAGTCATAAAATGGAGGTGTGTGAAGTCAGAATGGAGGTGTGTGAAGTCACCGAATGGACGTGTGTGAACTCAGAATGGAGGTGTGTGAAGCCACAGAATTGAGGTTTGCGAAGTCATAGAATGGAGGTGTGTGAAGTCATAGAATGGAGGTGTATGAAGACTAAATTGCGGTGTGGGAACTCATAGGATGGATGTGTGTGAACTCATAGAATGGAGGTGTGTGAAGTCGTGGAATGGAGTTGTGTGAAATCAAAGAATGGAGGTGTGTGAAGTCAAACAATGGTGGTGTGTGAAGTCACAGAATCTAGGTGTGTGATGTCACAGAATGGAAGTGTGTGAAATCAAAATGGAGGTGTGTGAAGTCACAGAATGGAGGTGTGTGAAGTCACAGAATGGAGGTGTGTGAACTCATAGAATGGAGGTGTGTGAAGTCATGGATGGAGGTTTGTGAAGTCAAACATTGGAAGTGTGTGAAGTTACAGAAAGGAGATGTGTGAAGTCATAGAATGGAGGTGTGTGAAGTCATAGATTGGAGGAGTGTGAAGTCAGAATGGAGATTACTGAAGTCATAGAATGGAGGTGTGTGAAGTCATAGAATGTTGGTGTATGAAGTCATAGAATGGAGGTGTATGAAGTCATAGAATGGAGGTGTGTGAAGTCAGAATGCAGGTGTGTTAAGTCATAGAATGGAGGTGTGTGAAGTCATACAATGGAGGTGTGTGAAGACATACAATGGAAGTTTGTGAAGTCATAGAATGGAGTTGTGTGATGTCATAGAATGTAGGTGTGTGAAGTCATAGAATGGAGGTGTGTGAAGTCACGGAAGGGAACTGTGCGAAGTCAGAGAATGGAGATGTGTGAAGTCACAATGGAGGTGTGTGAAGTCACAGAATGGAGGTGTGTGAAGTCAAAGAATGAAGGTGTGTGAAGTCATACAATGGAGGTGTGTGAAATCACAGAATGGAGGTGTGTGAATTCGCAGAATGGAGGTGTGTAAAGTCACAGAGTGGAGATGTGTGAAGTCACAGAGTGGAGGTGTGTGAAGTCATAGAATGGAGGTTTGTAAAGTCACAGAATGGAGGTGTGTGAAGTCAGAATACAGGTGTGTAAAGTCATAGAATGGAGGTGTGTGAAATCATAGAATATGGGTGTATGAGGTCATAGAATGGAGGTGTGTGAAGTCACAGAATGGAGGTATGTGAAGTTATAAAATGGAGGTGTTTGAAGTCACACAATGGAGGTGTGTGAAGTCACAGAATGGAGGTTTGTGAACTCACAGAATGGAGGAGTGTGAACTCAGAATTGAGGTTTGTGAAGTCACACAATGGAGGTGTGTGAAGTCACAGAATGGAGGTTTGTGAAGTTACAGAATGGAGGTGTGTGAACTCAGAATGGAGGTTTGTGAACTCACAGAATGGAGGTGTGTGAAGTCATAGAATGAAAGTGTGTGAAGTCATAGAATGGAGGTGTGTGAAGTCAGAATGGAGAAGTGTGAAGTCATAGAATGGAGGTGGGTGAAGTCATAGAAATTAAGTTTGGGAAGTCATAGAATGGAGAAGTGTGAAGTCATAGAATGGAGGTGAGTGAAGTCACAGATTCGAGGTCTGTGAAATCATAGAATGGAGGTGTGTGAAGTCAGAATGGAGGTGTGCGAAGTCATAGAATAGAGGTGTGTGAAGTCAGAATGGATGTGTGTGGAGTCATAACATGGAGGTGTGTGAAGTCATAGAATGGAGGTGTGACGTCACAATGAAGTGTGTGAAGTCATAGAATGGAAGTGTGTGAAGTCAAACATTGGAAGTGTGTGAAGTTACAGAAAGGAGATGTGTGAAGTCATAGATTGGAGTTGTGTGAAGTCATAGAATAGAGGCGTTTGAAGTCAGAATGGAGATTTGTGAAGTCATAGAATGGAGGTGTGTGATGTCATAGAATGTTGGTGTATGAACTCAAAGAATGGAGGTGTATGAAGTCATAGAATGGAGGTGTGTGAAGTCAGAATGCAGGTGTGGGAAGTCATAGAATGGAAGTTTCTGAAGTAAGAATGAAGGTGTGTGAAGTCATAGAATGGAGGTGTGTGAAGTCACAGAATGCAGGTGTGTGAAGTCAGAATGGAGGTGTGTAGTCATAGATTGGAGGTGGGTGAAGTCATTAAAAGGAGGTGTGGGAAATCATAGAATGGAGGAGTGTGAAGTCATAGAGTGCAAGTGAGTGAAGTCACAGATTCAAGGTCTGTGAAGTCATAGAATGGAGGTGTGTGATGTCAAAATGGAGGTGTGCGAAGTCATAGAATAGAGGTGTGTGAAGTCAGAATGGAGGTGTGTGAAGTCATAGAATGGAGGTGTGTGAAGTCACAATGTAGGTGTGTGAAGTCATAGAATGGAGGTGTGTGAAGTCACAGAATGGAGGTGTGTGAAGTCATAGAATGGAGGTGTGTGAAATCATAGAATGGAGGTGTGTGAAGTCACAGAATGGAGGTGTGTGAAGTCAGAATGGAGGTGTGTGAAGTCATAGAATGGAGGTGTGGAAAGTCAGAATGGAGGTGTGAAGTCATAGAATGGAGGTGGGTGAAGTCATAGAAATTAGGTGTGGGAAGTCATAGAATGGAGAAGTGTGAAGTCATAGAGTGGAGGTGAGTGAAGTCACAGATTCGAGGTCTGTGACGTCATAGAATGGAGGTGTGTGAAGTCAGAATGTAGGTGTTCGAAGTCATAGAATAGAGGTGTGTGAAGTCAGAATAGAGGTGTGTGAAGTCATAGAATGGAAGTGTGTGAACTCATAGAATGGAGATGTGTGACGTCACAATGGAAGTTTGTGAAGTCTTAGAATGGAGGTGTGTGAAGTCACAGAATGGAGGTGTGTGAAGTCATACAATGAAGGTGTGTGAAGTCAGAATGGAGGTGTGTGAAGTCACAGAATGGAGGTGTGTGAAGTCACAGAATGGAGGTGTGTGAAGTCATAGAATGGAAGTGTGTGAAGTCATAGAATGGACGTGTGTGAAGTCAGAATTGACGTGTGTGAAGTCACCGAATGGAGTTTTGTGAACTCAGTATTGAGGTGTGTGAAGTCACAGAATGGAGGTTTGTGAATTCATAGAATGGAGGTGTGTGAGGTCATAGAATGGATGTTTCTGAAGTAAGAATGAAGGTGTGTGAAGTCATAGAATGCAGGTGACTGAAGTCATTGAATGGAGGTGTGTCAAGTCACTGAATGGAAGTGTGTGAAGTCAGAATGGAGGTGTGAAGTTATAGAATGAAGGTGGGTGAAGTCATAGAAAGGAGGTGTGGGAAGTAATAGAATGGAGGACTGTGAAATCATAGAGTGGAGGTGAGTGAAGTCACAAATTCGAGGTCCGTGAAGTCATAGATTGGAGGTGTGTGATGTCAGAATGGAGGTGCGCGAAGTCATAGAATAGAGGTTTCTGAAGTCAGAATGGAGGTGTGTGAAGTCATAGAATGGAGGTGTGTGAACTCATAGAATGGAGGTGTGTGACGTCACAATGGAAGTGTGTGAAATCACAGAATGGTGGTGTGTGAATTCATACAATGGAGGTGTGTGAAGTCAGAATGGAGTTTTGTGAAGTCACAGAATTGAGCTGTGTGAAATCAGAATGGAGGTGTGTGAAGTCAGAATGGAGGTGTGTGAACTCAGAGAATTGAGGTGTGTGTAGTCACAATGGAGGTGTGTGAAGTCATAGAATGCAGGTGTGTGAAGTCACAGAATGGAGGTGTGTGAAGTCATAGAATGGAGGTGTGTGAAGTCATAGAATGGATGTTTGTGAAGTCAGAATGAAGGTGTGTGAAGTCATAGAATGGAGGTGCGTGAAGTCACAGAATGGAGGTGTGGGATGTCTCAGATTTGAGGAGTGTGAAGTCACCGAATGGAGGTGTGTGAACCCAGAATGGAGGTGTGTAAAGTCATAGAATCGAGGTGTGTGAAGTCATAGAATGCAAGTGTGTGAAGTCATAGAATGGAGGTGTGTGAAGTCACAGAATGGACGGTATGAAGTCATAGAATGGAGGTGTGTGAAGTCACAGAATTGAGGTGTTTGAAGTCATATATTTGAGGTGTGTGAAATCAAAATGGAAGTGTGAAGTCATAGAATGGACGTGTGTGAAATCATAGAATGAGGGTGTGTGAGGTTCTAGCATGGAGGTGTGTGAAGTCACAGAATGGAGGTGTGTGAAGTCAAAGAATGGAGGTGTGTGAAGTCATAGAATGGAAGTGTGTAAAGTCACAGAATAGAGGTGTGTGAAGTCACAGAATGGAGGTGTGTGAAGTCACAGAATGGAGGTGTGTGAAGTCACAGAATGGAGGTGTGTGAAGTCATAGAATGGAGGTGTGTGAAGTCATAGAATGGAAGTGTGTGAAGTCACAGAATGGAGGTGTGTGAAGTCACAGAATGGAGGTGTGTGAAGTCATAGAATGGAAGTGTGTGAAGTCATAGAATGGAGGTGTGTGTAGTCAGAATGGAGGTGTGTGAAGTCACAGATTGGAGCTGTGTGAATTCAGAATGGAAGTGTGTAAAGTCACAGAATGGAGGTGTGTGAAGTTATAGAATGGAGGTGTGTGACGTCACAGAATGGAGGTGTGTGAACTCAGAATGGAGGTGTGTAAAGTCACAGAATGGAGGTGTGTGAAGTCATAGAATGGATGTGTGTGAAGTCATAGAATGGAGGTGTGTGAAGTCACAAAATTCAGGTGTTTGAAGTCATATATTGAAGGTGAGTGAAGTCAAAATGGATGTGTGAAATCATAGAATGGAGGTGTGTGAAATCATAGAATGAGGGTGTGTGAGGTCTTAGAATAGAGGTGTGTGAAGTCACAGATTGGAGGTGTCTGAAGTCATAAAATGGAGGTGGGTGAAGTCATAGAAAGGAGGTGTGGGAAGTCATAGAATGGAGGAGTGTGAAGTCATAGAGTGGAGGTGAGTGAAGTCACATATTCGAGGTCTGTGAAGTCATAGAATGGAGGTGTGTGAATCACAGAATGAAGGTGTGTGAAGTCATAGAATGGAGGTGTGTGAAGTTACAGAAGGGAGGTGTGTTAAGTCACATAATGGAGGTGTGTAAAGTCAAAATGGAGGTGTGTGACGTCATAAAATGGAGGTGTGTGAAGTCATAGAATGGAGGTGTGTGAAATCATATAATGGAGGTTTGTGAAGTCACAGAATGGAGGTGTGTGAAGTCACAGAATGGAGGTTTGTGAAGTCATAGAATGGAGGTATGTGAATTCAAATTGTAGGGGTGTGAAGTCGGAGAATGGAAGTGTGTGAAGTCACAGAATGGAGGTGGGTGAAGTCACAGAATGGAGGTGTGTGAAGTCATAGAATGGAGGTGTGTGAAGTCATAGAATGGAAGTGTGTGAAGTCATAAAATGGAGGTGTGTGAAGTCACAGAATGGACGGTATGAAGTCATAGAATGGAGGTGTGTGAAGTCACAGAATTGAGGTGTTTGAAGTCATATATTGGAGGTGTGTGAAGTCAAAATGGATGTGTGAAGTCATAGAATGGAGGTGTGTGAAATCATAGAATAAGGGTGTGTGAGGTCATAGAATGGAGGTGTGTGAAGTCACAGAATGGAGGTATGTGAAGTTATAAAATGGAGGTGTTTGAAGTCACACAATGGAGGTGTGTGAAGTCACAGAATGGAGGTTTCTGAACTCACAGAATGGAGGAGTGTGAACTCAGAATTGAGGTTTGTGAAGTCACACAATGGAGGTGTGTGAAGTCACAGAATGGAGGTTTGTGAAGTTACAGAATGGAGGTGTGTGAACTCAGAATGGAGGTTTGTGAACTCACAGAATGGAGGTGTGTGAAGTCATAGAATGAAAGTGTGTGAAGTCATAGAATGGAGGTGTGTGAAGTCAGAATGGAGAAGTGTGAAGTCATAGAATGGAGGTGTGTGAGGTCACAGAATGGAGGTCTGTGAAGTCACAGAATTTAGGTGTGTGAAGTCAGAATGGAGGTCTGTGAGGTCAGAATGGAGGTGTGTGAAGTCATAGAATGGAGGTGTGTGAAGTCACAATGCAGGTGTGTGAACTCATTGAATGGAGGTGTGTGAAGTCACAATGTAGGTGTGTGAAGTAATAGAATGGAGGTGTGTGAAGTCCCAGAATTAAGGTGTGTGAAGTCATAGAATGGAGTTGTGTGAAGTCACAGAATGGAGGTGTGTGAAATCATAGAATGGAGGTGTGTGAAATCACAGAATGGAGGTGTGTGAAGTCATAGATTGGAGGTGTGTGAAGTCAGAATGGAGATGTGAAGTCATAGAATGGAGGTGGTTGAAGCCATAGAAATTAGGTGTTGGAAGTCATAGAATGGAGAAGTGTGAAGTCATAGAGTGGAGGTGAGTGAAGTCACAGATTCGAGGTCTGTGAAGTCATAGAATGGAGGTGTGTGAAGTCAGAATGTTCGTGTGCGAAGTCATAGAAGAGAGGTGTGTGAAGTCAGATGGAGTTGTGTGAAGTCATAGAATGGAGGTGTGTGAACTCTTAGAATGGAGGTATGACCTCACAATGGAAATGTGTGAAGTCCTAGAATGGAGGTGTGTGAAGTCACAGAATGGAAGTGTGTGAAGTCATACAATGGAAGTGTGAAGTCAGAATGGAGGTGTGTGAAGTCACAGAATGGAGGTGTGTGAACTCAGAATGGAGGTGTGTGAAGTCATAGATGTAGGTGTGTGAAGTCATAATATGGAGGTGTGTGAAATCATAGAATGGAGTTTTGTGAAGTCACAGAATGGAGCTGTGTGAGTCAGAATTGAGGTGTATGAAGTCATAGAATGTAGATGTGTGAAGTCATAGAATGGAGGATTGTGAAGTCACCGAAGGGAGGTTTGTGAATTCATAGACTGGAGGTATGTGAAGTCAAATTGGAGGGGTGTGAAGTCGGAGAATGGAGGTGTGTGAAGTCATAGAATGGAGGTGTATGAAGTCATAGAATGGAGGTGTGTGAAGTCACAGAATGGACGGGTATGAATTCAAAGAATGAAGGTGTGTGAAGTCAGAAAATTGAGGTGTTTGAAGTCATATATTGGAGGTGTGTGAAGTCAAACAATGGAGGTGTGTGAACTCAGAAAGGAGGTTTGTGAAGTCACAGAATGGAGGTGTGAAGTAATAGAATGGAAGTGTGTGAAGTCATAAAATGGAGGTGTGTGAAGTCAGAATGGAGGTGTGTGAAGTCACCGAATGGACGTGTGTGAACTCAGAATGGAGGTGTGTGAAGCCACAGAATTGAGGTTTGCGAAGTCATAGAATGGAGGTGTGTGAAGTCATAGAATGGAGGTGTATGAAGACTAAATTGCGGTGTGGGAACTCATAGGATGGATGTGTGTGAACTCATAGAATGGAGGTGTGTGAAGTCGTGGAATGGAGTTGTGTGAAATCAAAGAATGGAGGTGTGTGAAGTCAAACAATGGTGGTGTGTGAAGTCACAGAATCTAGGTGTGTGATGTCACAGAATGGAAGTGTGTGAAATCAAAATGGAGGTGTGTGAAGTCACAGAATGGAGGTGTGTGAAGTCACAGAATGGAGGTGTGTGAACTCATAGAATGGAGGTGTGTGAAGTCATGGATGGAGGTTTGTGAAGTCAAACATTGGAAGTGTGTGAAGTTACAGAAAGGAGATGTGTGAAGTCATAGAATGGAGGTGTGTGAAGTCATAGATTGGAGGAGTGTGAAGTCAGAATGGAGATTACTGAAGTCATATAATGGAGGTGTGTGAAGTCATAGAATGTTGGTGTATGAAGTCATAGAATGGAGGTGTATGAAGTCATAGAATGGAGGTGTGTGAAGTCAGAATGCAGGTGTGTTAAGTCATAGAATGGAGGTGTGTGAAGTCATACAATGGAGGTGTGTGAAGACATACAATTGAAGTTTGTGAAGTCATAGAATGGAGTTGTGTGATGTCATAGAATGTAGGTGTGTGAAGTCATAGAATGGAGGTGTGTGAAGTCACGGAAGGGAACTGTGCGAAGTCAGAGAATGGAGATGTGTGAAGTCACAATGGAGGTGTGTGAAGTCACAGAATGGAGGTGTGTGAAGTCAAAGAATGAAGGTGTGTGAAGTCATACAATGGAGGTGTGTGAAATCACAGAATGGAGGTGTGTGAATTCGCAGAATGGAGGTGTGTAAAGTCACAGAGTGGAGATGTGTGAAGTCACAGAGTGGAGGTGTGTGAAGTCATAGAATGGAGGTTTGTGAAGTCACAGAATGGAGGTGTGTGAAGTCAGAATACAGGTGTGTAAAGTCATAGAATGGAGGTGTGTGAAATCATAGAATATGGGTGTATGAGGTCATAGAATGGAGGTGTGTGAAGTCACAGAATGGAGGTATGTGAAGTTATAAAATGGAGGTGTTTGAAGTCACACAGTGGATGTGTGTGAAGTCACAGAATGGAGGTTTGTGAACTCACAGAATGGAGGAGTGTGAACTCAGAATTGAGGTTTGTGAAGTCACACAATGGAGGTGTGTGAAGTCACAGAATGGAGGTTTGTGAAGTTACAGAATGGAGGTGTGTGAACTCAGAATGGAGGTTTGTGAACTCACAGAATGGAGGTGTGTGAAGTCATAGAATGAAAGTGTGTGAAGTCATAGAATGGAGGTGTGTGAAGTCAGAATGGAGAAGTGTGAAGTCATAGAATGGAGGTGGGTGAAGTCATAGAAATTAAGTTTGGGAAGTCATAGAATGGAGAAGTGTGAAGTCATAGAATGGAGGTGAGTGAAGTCACAGATTCGAGGTCTGTGAAATCATAGAATGGAGGTGTGTGAAGTCAGAATGGAGGTGTGCGAAGTCATAGAATAGAGGTGTGTGAAGTCAGAATGGATGTGTGTGGAGTCATAACATGGAGGTGTGTGAAGTCATAGAATGGAGGTGTGACGTCACAATGAAGTGTGTGAAGTCATAGAATGGAAGTGTGTGAAGTCAAACATTGGAAGTGTGTGAAGTTATAGAAAGGAGATGTGTGAAGTCATAGATTGGAGTTGTGTGAAGTCATAGAATAGAGGCGTTTGAAGTCAGAATGGAGATTTGTGAAGTCATAGAATGGAGGTGTGTGATGTCATAGAATGTTGGTGTATGAACTCAAAGAATGGAGGTGTATGAAGTCATAGAATGGAGGTGTGTGAAGTCAGAATGCAGGTGTGGGAAGTCATAGAATGGAAGTTTCTGAAGTAAGAATGAAGGTGTGTGAAGTCATAGAATGGAGGTGTGTGAAGTCACAGAATGCAGGTGTGTGAAGTCAGAATGGAGGTGTGTAGTCATAGATTGGAGGTGGGTGAAGTCATTAAAAGGAGGTGTGGGAAATCATAGAATGGAGGAGTGTGAAGTCATAGAGTGCAAGTGAGTGAAGTCACAGATTCAAGGTCTGTGAAGTCATAGAATGGAGGTGTGTGATGTCAAAATGGAGGTGTGTGACGTCATAAAATGGAGGTGTGTGAAGTCATAGAATGGAGGTGTGTGAAATCATATAATGGAGGTTTGTGAAGTCACAGAATGGAGGTGTGTGAAGTCACAGAATGGAGGTTTGTGAAGTCATAGAATGGAGGGATGTGAATTCAAATTGTAGGGGTGTGAAGTCGGAGAATGGAAGTGTGTGAAGTCACAGAATGGAGGTGGGTGAAGTCATAAAATGGAGGTGTGTGAAGTCACAGAATGGACGGTATGAAGTCATAGAATGGAGGTGTGTGAAGTCACAGAATTGAGGTGTTTGAAGTCATATATTGGAGGTGTGTGAAGTCAAAATGGATGTGTGAAGTCATAGAATGGAGGTGTGTGAAATCATAGAATAAGGGTGTGTGAGGTCATAGAATGGAGGTGTGTGAAGTCACAGAATGGAGGTATGTGAAGTTATAAAATGGAGGTGTTTGAAGTCACACAATGGAGGTGTGTGAAGTCACAGAATGGAGGATTGTGAACTCAGAGAATGGAGGAGTGTGAACTCAGAATTGAGGTTTGTGAAGTCACACAATGGAGGTGTGTGAAGTCACAGAATGGAGGTTTGTGAAGTTACAGAATGGAGGTGTGTGAACTCAGAATGGAGGTTTGTGAACTCACAGAATGGAGGTGTGTGAAGTCATAGAATGAAAGTGTGTGAAGTCATAGAATGGAGGTGTGTGAAGTCAGAATGGAGAAGTGTGAAGTCATAGAATGGAGGTGTGTGAGGTCACAGAATGGAGGTCTGTGAAGTCACAGAATTTAGGTGTGTGAAGTCAGAATGGAGGTCTGTGAGGTCAGAATGGAGGTGTGTGAAGTCATAGAATGGAGGTGTGTGAAGTCACAATGCAGGTGTGTGAACTCATTGAATGGAGGTGTGTGAAGTCACAATGTAGGTGTGTGAAGTAATAGAATGGAGGTGTGTGAAGTCCCAGAATTAAGGTGTGTGAAGTCATAGAATGGAGTTGTGTGAAGTCACAGAATGGAGGTGTGTGAAATCATAGAATGGAGGTGTGTGAAATCACAGAATGGAGGTGTGTGAAGTCATAGATTGGAGGTGTGTGAAGTCAGAATGGAGATGTGAAGTCATAGAATGGAGGTGGTTGAAGCCATAGAAATTAGGTGTTGGAAGTCATAGAATGGAGAAGTGTGAAGTCATAGAGTGGAGGTGAGTGAAGTCACAGATTCGAGGTCTGTGAAGTCATAGAATGGAGGTGTGTGAAGTCAGAATGTTCGTGTGCGAAGTCATAGAAGAGAGGTGTGTGAAGTCAGAATGGAGTTGTGTGAAGTCATAGAATGGAGGTGTGTGAACTCTTAGAATGGAGGTATGACCTCACAATGGAAATGTGTGAAGTCCTAGAATGGAGGTGTGTGAAGTCACAGAATGGAAGTGTGTGAAGTCATACAATGGAAGTGTGAAGTCAGAATGGAGGTGTGTGAAGTCACAGAATGGAGGTGTGTGAACTCAGAATGGAGGTGTGTGAAGTCATAGATGTAGGTGTGTGAAGTCATAATATGGAGGTGTGTGAAATCATAGAATGGAGTTTTGTGAAGTCACAGAATGGAGCTGTGTGAGTCAGAATTGAGGTGTATGAAGTCATAGAATGTAGATGTGTGAAGTCATAGAATGGAGGATTGTGAAGTCACCGAAGGGAGGTTTGTGAATTCATAGACTGGAGGTATGTGAAGTCAAATTGGAGGGGTGTGAAGTCGGAGAATGGAGGTGTGTGAAGTCATAGAATGGAGGTGTATGAAGTCATAGAATGGAGGTGTGTGAAGTCACAGAATGGACGGGTATGAATTCAAAGAATGAAGGTGTGTGAAGTCAGAAAATTGAGGTGTTTGAAGTCATATATTGGAGGTGTGTGAAGTCAAACAATGGAGGTGTGTGAACTCAGAAAGGAGGTTTGTGAAGTCACAGAATGGAGGTGTGAAGTAATAGAATGGAAGTGTGTGAAGTCATAAAATGGAGGTGTGTGAAGTCAGAATGGAGGTGTGTGAAGTCACCGAATGGACGTGTGTGAACTCAGAATGGAGGTGTGTGAAGCCACAGAATTGAGGTTTGCGAAGTCATAGAATGGAGGTGTGTGAAGTCATAGAATGGAGGTGTATGAAGACTAAATTGCGGTGTGGGAACTCATAGGATGGATGTGTGTGAACTCATAGAATGGAGGTGTGTGAAGTCGTGGAATGGAGTTGTGTGAAATCAAAGAATGGAGGTGTGTGAAGTCAAACAATGGTGGTGTGTGAAGTCACAGAATCTAGGTGTGTGATGTCACAGAATGGAAGTGTGTGAAATCAAAATGGAGGTGTGTGAAGTCACAGAATGGAGGTGTGTGAAGTCACAGAATGGAGGTGTGTGAACTCATAGAATGGAGGTGTGTGAAGTCATGGATGGAGGTTTGTGAAGTCAAACATTGGAAGTGTGTGAAGTTACAGAAAGGAGATGTGTGAAGTCATAGAATGGAGGTGTGTGAAGTCATAGATTGGAGGAGTGTGAAGTCAGAATGGAGATTACTGAAGTCATAGAATGGAGGTGTGTGAAGTCATAGAATGTTGGTGTATGAAGTCATAGAATGGAGGTGTATGAAGTCATAGAATGGAGGTGTGTGAAGTCAGAATGCAGGTGTGTTAAGTCATAGAATGGAGGTGTGTGAAGTCATACAATGGAGGTGTGTGAAGACATACAATGGAAGTTTGTGAAGTCATAGAATGGAGTTGTGTGATGTCATAGAATGTAGGTGTGTGAAGTCATAGAATGGAGGTGTGTGAAGTCACGGAAGGGAACTGTGCGAAGTCAGAGAATGGAGATGTGTGAAGTCACAATGGAGGTGTGTGAAGTCACAGAATGGAGGTGTGTGAAGTCAAAGAATGAAGGTGTGTGAAGTCATACAATGGAGGTGTGTGAAATCACAGAATGGAGGTGTGTGAATTCGCAGAATGGAGGTGTGTAAAGTCACAGAGTGGAGATGTGTGAAGTCACAGAGTGGAGGTGTGTGAAGTCATAGAATGGAGGTTTGTGAAGTCACAGAATGGAGGTGTGTGAAGTCAGAATACAGGTGTGTAAAGTCATAGAATGGAGGTGTGTGAAATCATAGAATATGGGTGTATGAGGTCATAGAATTGAGGTGTGTGAAGTCACAGAATGGAGGTATGTGAAGTTATAAAATGGAGGTGTTTGAAGTCACACAATGGAGGTGTGTGAAGTCACAGAATGGAGGTTTGTGAACTCACAGAATGGAGGAGTGTGAACTCAGAATTGAGGTTTGTGAAGTCACACAATGGAGGTGTGTGAAGTCACAGAATGGAGGTTTGTGAAGTTACAGAATGGAGGTGTGTGAACTCAGAATGGAGGTTTGTGAACTCACAGAATGGAGGTGTGTGAAGTCATAGAATGAAAGTGTGTGAAGTCATAGAATGGAGGTGTGTGAAGTCAGAATGGAGAAGTGTGAAGTCATAGAATGGAGGTGGGTGAAGTCATAGAAATTAAGTTTGGGAAGTCATAGAATGGAGAAGTGTGAAGTCATAGAATGGAGGTGAGTGAAGTCACAGATTCGAGGTCTGTGAAATCATAGAATGGAGGTGTGTGAAGTCAGAATGGAGGTGTGCGAAGTCATAGAATAGAGGTGTGTGAAGTCAGAATGGATGTGTGTGGAGTCATAACATGGAGGTGTGTGAAGTCATAGAATGGAGGTGTGACGTCACAATGAAGTGTGTGAAGTCATAGAATGGAAGTGTGTGAAGTCAAACATTGGAAGTGTGTGAAGTTACAGAAAGGAGATGTGTGAAGTCATAGATTGGAGTTGTGTGAAGTCATAGAATAGAGGCGTTTGAAGTCAGAATGGAGATTTGTGAAGTCATAGAATGGAGGTGTGTGATGTCATAGAATGTTGGTGTATGAACTCAAAGAATGGAGGTGTATGAAGTCATAGAATGGAGGTGTGTGAAGTCAGAATGCAGGTGTGGGAAGTCATAGAATGGAAGTTTCTGAAGTAAGAATGAAGGTGTGTGAAGTCATAGAATGGAGGTGTGTGAAGTCACAGAATGCAGGTGTGTGAAGTCAGAATGGAGGTGTGTAGTCATAGATTGGAGGTGGGTGAAGTCATTAAAAGGAGGTGTGGGAAATCATAGAATGGAGGAGTGTGAAGTCATAGAGTGCAAGTGAGTGAAGTCACAGATTCAAGGTCTGTGAAGTCATAGAATGGAGGTGTGTGATGTCAAAATGGAGGTGTGCGAAGTCATAGAATAGAGGTGTGTGAAGTCAGAATGGAGGTGTGTGAAGTCATAGAATGGAGGTGTGTGAAGTCACAATGTAGGTGTGTGAAGTCATATAGTGGAGGTGTGTGAAGTCACAGAATGGAGGTGTGTGAAGTCATAGAATGGAGGTGTGTGAAATCATAGAATGGAGGTGTGTGAAGTCACAGAATGCAGGTGTGTGAAGTCAGAATGGAGGTGTGTGAAGTCATAGAATGGAGGTGTGGAAAGTCAGAATGGAGGTGTGAAGTCATAGAATGGAGGTGGGTGAAGTCATAGAAATTAGGTGTGGGAAGTCATAGAATGGAGAAGTGTGAAGTCATAGAGTGGAGGTGAGTGAAGTCACAGATTCGAGGTCTGTGACGTCATAGAATGGAGGTGTGTGAAGTCAGAATGTAGGTGTTCGAAGTCATAGAATAGAGGTGTGTGAAGTCAGAATAGAGGTGTGTGTAGTCATAGAATGGAAGTGTGTGAACTCATAGAATGGAGATGTGTGACGTCACAATGGAAGTTTGTGAAGTCTTAGAATGGAGGTGTGTGAAGTCACAGAATGGAGGTGTGTGAAGTCATACAATGAAGGTGTGTGAAGTCAGAATGGAGGTGTGTGAAGTCACAGAATGGAGGTGTGTGAAGTCACAGAATGGAGGTGTGTGAAGTCATAGAATGGAAGTGTGTGAAGTCATAGAATGGACGTGTGTGAAGTCAGAATTGACGTGTGTGAAGTCACCGAATGGAGTTTTGTGAACTCAGTATTGAGGTGTGTGAAGTCACAGAATGGAGGTTTGTGAATTCATAGAATGGAGGTGTGTGAGGTCATAGAATGGATGTTTCTGAAGTAAGAATGAAGGTGTGTGAAGTCATAGAATGCAGGTGTCTGAAGTCATTGAATGGAGGTGTGTCAAGTCACTGAATGGAAGTGTGTGAAGTCAGAATGGAGGTGTGAAGTTATAGAATGAAGGTGGGTGAAGTCATAGAAAGGAGGTGTGGGAAGTAATAGAATGGAGGACTGTGAAATCATAGAGTGGAGGTGAGTGAAGTCACAAATTCGAGGTCCGTGAAGTCATAGATTGGAGGTGTGTGATGTCAGAATGGAGGTGCGCGAAGTCATAGAATAGAGGTTTCTGAAGTCAGAATGGAGGTGTGTGAAGTCATAGAATGGAGGTGTGTGAACTCATAGAATGGAGGTGTGTGACGTCACAATGGAAGTGTGTGAAATCACAGAATGGTGGTGTGTGAATTCATACAATGGAGGTGTGTGAAGTCAGAATGGAGTTTTGTGAAGTCACAGAATTGAGCTGTGTGAAATCAGAATGGAGGTGTGTGAAGTCAGAATGGAGGTGTGTGAACTCAGAGAATGGAGGTGTGTGTAGTCACAATGGAGGTGTGTGAAGTCATAGAATGCAGGTGTGTGAAGTCACAGAATGGAGGTGTGTGAAGTCATAGAATGGAGGTGTGTGAAGTCATAGAATGGATGTTTGTGAAGTAAGAATGAAGGTGTGTGAAGTCATAGAATGGAGGTGCGTGAAGTCACAGAATGGAGGTGTGGGATGTCTCAGATTGGAGGAGTGTGAAGTCACCGAATGGAGGTGTGTGAACCCAGAATGGAGGTGTGTAAAGTCATAGAATTGAGGTGTGTGAAGTCATAGAATGGAAGTGTGTGAAGTCATAGAATGGAGGTGTGTGAAGTCACAGAATGGACGGTATGAAGTCATAGAATGGAGGTGTGTGAAGTCACAGAATTGAGGTGTTTGAAGTCATATATTTGAGGTGTGTGAAATCAAAATGGAAGTGTGAAGTCATAGAATGGACGTGTGTGAAATCATAGAATGAGGGTGTGTGAGGTTCTAGCATGGAGGTGTGTGAAGTCACAGAATGGAGGTGTGTGAAGTCATAGAATGGAGGTGTGTGAAGTCATAGAATGGAAGTGTGTAAAGTCACAGAATAGAGGTGTGTGAAGTCACAGAATGGAGGTGTGTGAAGTCACAGAATGGAGGTGTGTGAAGTCACAGAATGGAGGTGTGTGAAGTCATAGAATGGAGGTGTGTGAAGTCATAGAATGGAAGTGTGTGAAGTCACAGAATGGAGGTGTGTGAAGTCACAGAATGGAGGTGTGTGAAGTCATAGAATGGAAGTGTGTGAAGTCATAGAATGGAGGTGTGTGTAGTCAGAATGGAGGTGTGTGAAGTCACAGATTGGAGCTGTGTGAATTCAGAATGGAAGTGTGTAAAGTCACAGAATGGAGGTGTGTGAAGTTATAGAATGGAGGTGTGTGACGTCACAGAATGGAGGTGTGTGAACTCAGAATGGAGGTGTGTAAAGTCACAGAATGGAGGTGTGTGAAGTCATAGAATGGATGTGTGTGAAGTCATAGAATGGAGGTGTGTGAAGTCACAAAATTCAGGTGTTTGAAGTCATATATTGAAGGTGAGTGAAGTCAAAATGGATGTGTGAAATCATAGAATGGAGGTGTGTGAAATCATAGAATGAGGGTGTGTGAGGTCGTAGAATAGAGGTGTGTGAAGTCACAGATTGGAGGTGTATGAAGTCATAAAATGGAGGTGGGTGAAGTCATAGAAAGGAGGTGTGGGAAGTCATAGAATGGAGGAGTGTGAAGTCATAGAGTGGAGGTGAGTGAAGTCACATATTCGAGGTCTGTGAAGTCATAGAATGGAGGTGTGTGAATCACAGAATGAAGGTGTGTGAAGTCATAGAATGGAGGTGTGTGAAGTTACAGAAGGGAGGTGTGTTAAGTCACATAATGTAGGTGTGTGAAGTCAAAATGGAGGTGTGTGACGTCATAAAATGGAGGTGTGTGAAGTCATAGAATGGAGGTGAGTGAAATCATAGAATGGAGGTTTGTGAAGTCACAGAATGGAGGTGTGTGAAGTCACAGAATGGAGGTTTGTGAAGTCATAGAATGGAGGTATGTGAATTCAAATTGTAGGGGTGTGAAGTCGGAGAATGGAAGTGTGTGAAGTCACAGAATGGAGGTGTGTGAAGTCACAGAATGGAGGTGTGTGAAGTCATAGAATGGAGGTGTGTGAAGTCATAGAATGAAAGTGTGTGAAGTCATAAAATGGAGGTGTGTGAAGTCACAGAATGGACGGTATGAAGTCATAGAATGGAGGTGTGTGAAGTCACAGAATTGAGGTGTTTGAAGTCATATATTGGAGGTGTGTGAAGTCAAAATGGATGTGTGAAGTCATAGAATGGAGGTGTGTGAAATCATAGAATAAGGGTGTGTGAGGTCATAGAATGGAGGTGTGTGAAGTCACAGAATGGAGGTATGTGAAGTTATAAAATGGAGGTGTTTGAAGTCACACAATGGAGGTGTGTGAAGTCACAGAATGGAGGTTTGTGAACTCACAGAATGGAGGTGTGTGAACTCAGAATGGAGGTTTGTGAACTCACAGAATGGAGGTGTGTGAAGTCATAGAATGAAAGTGTGTGAAGTCATAGAATGGAGGTGTGTGAAGTCAGAATGGAGAAGTGTGAAGTCATAGAATGGAGGTGGGTGAAGTCATAGAAATTAAGTTTGGGAAGTCATAGAATGGAGAAGTGTGAAGTCATAGAATGGAGGTGAGTGAAGTCACAGATTCGAGGTCTGTGAAATCATAGAATGGAGGTGTGTGAAGTCAGAATGGAGGTGTGCGAAGTCATAGAATAGAGGTGTGTGAAGTCAGAATGGATGTGTGTGGAGTCATAACATGGAGGTGTGTGAAGTCATAGAATGGAGGTGTGACGTCACAATGAAGTGTGTGAAGTCATAGAATGGAAGTGTGTGAAGTCAAACATTGGAAGTGTGTGAGTTACAGAAAGGAGATGTGTGAAGTCATAGATTGGAGTTGTGTGAAGTCATAGAATAGAGGCGTTTGAAGTCAGAATGGAGATTTGTGAAGTCATAGAATGGAGGTGTGTGATGTCATAGAATGTTGGTGTATGAACTCAAAGAATGGAGGTGTATGAAGTCATAGAATGGAGGTGTGTGAAGTCAGAATGCAGGTGTGGGAAGTCATAGAATGGAGGTGCGTGAAGTCATAGAATGGGGGTGTGTGAAGTCAAAAATGGAGGTGTGTGAACTCATAGAATGGAAGTTTCTGAAGTAAGAATGAAGGTGTGTGAAGTCATAGAATGGAGGTGTGTGAAGTCACAGAATGCAGGTGTGTGAAGTCAGAATGGAGGTGTGTAGTCATAGATTGGAGGTGGGTGAAGTCATTAAAAGGAGGTGTGGGAAATCATAGAATGGAGGAGTGTGAAGTCATAGAGTGCAAGTGAGTGAAGTCACAGATTCAAGGTCTGTGAAGTCATAGAATGGAGGTGTGTGATGTCAAAATGGAGGTGTGCGAAGTCATAGAATAGAGGTGTGTGAAGTCAGAATGGAGGTGTGTGAAGTCATAGAATGGAGGTGTGTGAAGTCACAATGTAGGTGTGTGAAGTCATAGAGTGGAGGTGTGTGAAGTCACAGAATGGAGGTGTGTGAAGTCATAGAATGGAGGTGTGTGAAATCATAGAATGGAGGTGTGTGAAGTCACAGAATGGAGGTGTGAGAAGTCAGAATGGAGGTGTGTGAAGTCATAGAATGGAGGTGTGGAAAGTCAGAATGGAGGTGTGAAGTCATAGAATGGAGGTGGGTGAAGTCATAGAAATTAGGTGTGGGAAGTCATAGAATGGAGAAGTGTGAAGTCATAGAGTGGAGGTGAGTGAAGTCACAGATTCGAGGTCTGTGACGTCATAGAATGGAGGTGTGTGAAGTCAGAATGTAGGTGTTCGAAGTCATAGAATAGAGGTGTGTGAAGTCAGAATAGAGGTGTGTGAAGTCATAGAATGGAAGTGTGTGAACTCATAGAATGGAGATGTGTGACGTCACAATGGAAGTTTGTGAAGTCTTAGAATGGAGGTGTGTGAAGTCACAGAATGGAGGTGTGTGAAGTCATACAATGAAGGTGTGTGAAGTCAGAATGGAGGTGTGTGAAGTCACAGAATGGAGGTGTGTGAAGTCACAGAATGGAGGTGTGTGAAGTCATAGAATGGAAGTGTGTGAAGTCATAGAATGGACGTGTGTGAAGTCAGAATTGACGTGTGTGAAGTCACCGAATGGAGTTTTGTGAACTCAGTATTGAGGTGTGTGAAGTCACAGAATGGAGGTTTGTGAATTCATAGAATGGAGGTGTGTGAGGTCATAGAATGGATGTTTCTGAAGTAAGAATGAAGGTGTGTGAAGTCATAGAATGCAGGTGTCTGAAGTCATTGAATGGAGGTGTGTCAAGTCACTGAATGGAAGTGTGTGAAGTCAGAATGGAGGTGTGAAGTTATAGAATGAAGGTGGGTGAAGTCATAGAAAGGAGGTGTGGGAAGTAATAGAATGGAGGACTGTGAAATCATAGAGTGGAGGTGAGTGAAGTCACAAATTCGAGGTCCGTGAAGTCATAGATTGGAGGTGTGTGATGTCAGAATGGAGGTGCGCGAAGTCATAGAATAGAGGTTTCTGAAGTCAGAATGGAGGTGTGTGAAGTCATAGAATGGAGGTGTGTGAACTCATAGAATGGAGGTGTGTGACGTCACAATGGAAGTGTGTGAAATCACAGAAAGGTGGTGTGTGAATTCATACAATGGAGGTGTGTGAAGTCAGAATGGAGTTTTGTGAAGTCACAGAATTGAGCTGTGTGAAATCAGAATGGAGGTGTGTGAAGTCAGAATGGAGGTGTGTGAACTCAGAGAATGGAGGTGTGTGTAGTCACAATGGAGGTGTGTGAAGTCATAGAATGCAGGTGTGTGAAGTCACAGAATGGAGGTGTGTGAAGTCATAGAATGGAGGTGTGTGAAGTCATAGAATGGATGTTTGTGAAGTAAGAATGAAGGTGTGTGAAGTCATAGAATGGAGGTGCGTGAAGTCACAGAATGGAGGTGTGGGATGTCTCAGATTGGAGGAGTGTGAAGTCACCGAATGGAGGTGTGTGAACCCAGAATGGAGGTGTGTAAAGTCATAGAATCGAGGTGTGTGAAGTCATAGAATGGAAGTGTGTGAAGTCATAGAATGGAGGTGTGTGAAGTCACAGAATGGACGGTATGAAGTCATAGAATGGAGGTGTGTGAAGTCACAGAATTGAGGTGTTTGAAGTCATATATTTGAGGTGTGTGAAATCAAAATGGAAGTGTGAAGTCATAGAATGGACGTGTGTGAAATCATAGAATGAGGGTGTGTGAGGTTCTAGCATGGAGGTGTGTGAAGTCACAGAATGGAGGTGTGTGAAGTCATAGAATGGAGGTGTGTGAAGTCATAGAATGGAAGTGTGTAAAGTCACAGAATAGAGGTGTGTGAAGTCACAGAATGGAGGTGTGTGAAGTCACAGAATGGAGGTGTGTGAAGTCACAGAATGGAGGTGTGTGAAGTCATAGAATGGAGGTGTGTGAAGTCATAGAATGGAAGTGTGTGAAGTCACAGAATGGAGGTGTGTGAAGTCACAGAATGGAGGTGTGTGAAGTCATAGAATGGAAGTGTGTGAAGTCATAGAATGGAGGTGTGTGTAGTCAGAATGGAGGTGTGTGAAGTCACAGATTGGAGCTGTGTGAATTCAGAATGGAAGTGTGTAAAGTCACAGAATGGAGGTGTGTGAAGTTATAGAATGGAGGTGTGTGACGTCACAGAATGGAGGTGTGTGAACTCAGAATGGAGGTGTGTAAAGTCACAGAATGGAGGTGTGTGAAGTCATAGAATGGATGTGTGTGAAGTCATAGAATGGAGGTGTGTGAAGTCACAAAATTCAGGTGTTTGAAGTCATATATTGAAGGTGAGTGAAGTCAAAATGGATGTGTGAAATCATAGAATGGAGGTGTGTGAAATCATAGAATGAGGGTGTGTGAGGTCGTAGAATAGAGGTGTGTGAAGTCACAGATTGGAGGTGTATGAAGTCATAAAATGGAGGTGGGTGAAGTCATAGAAAGGAGGTGTGGGAAGTCATAGAATGGAGGAGTGTGAAGTCATAGAGTGGAGGTGAGTGAAGTCACATATTCGAGGTCTGTGAAGTCATAGAATGGAGGTGTGTGAATCACAGAATGAAGGTGTGTGAAGTCATAGAATGGAGGTGTGTGAAGTTACAGAAGGGAGGTGTGTTAAGTCACATAATGGAGGTGTGTGAAGTCAAAATGGAGGTGTGTGACGTCATAAAATGGAGGTGTGTGAAGTCATAGAATGGAGGTGTGTGAAATCATAGAATGGAGGTTTGTGAAGTCACAGAATGGAGGTGTGTGAAGTCACAGAATGGAGGTTTGTGAAGTCATAGAATGGAGGTATGTGAATTCAAATTGTAGGGGTGTGAAGTCGGAGAATGGAAGTGTGTGAAGTCACAGAATGGAGGTGGGTGAAGTCACAGAATGGAGGTGTGTGAAGTCATAGAATGGAGGTGTGTGAAGTCATAGAATGGAAGTGTGTGAAGTCATAAAATGGAGGTGTGTGAAGTCACAGAATGTACGGTATGAAGTCATAGAATGGAGGTGTGTGAAGTCACAGAATTGAGGTGTTTGAAGTCATATATTGGAGGTGTGTGAAGTCAAAATGGATGTGTGAAGTCATAGAATGGAGGTGTGTGAAATCATAGAATAAGGGTGTGTGAGGTCATAGAATGGAGGTGTGTGAAGTCACAGAATGGAGGTATGTGAAGTTATAAAATGGAGGTGTTTGAAGTCACACAATGGAGGTGTGTGAAGTCACAGAATGGAGGTTTGTGAACTCACAGAATGGAGGAGTGTGAACTCAGAATTGAGGTTTGTGAAGTCACACAATGGAGGTGTGTGAAGTCACAGAATGGAGGTTTGTGAAGTTACAGAATGGAGGTGTGTGAACTCAGAATGGAGGTTTGTGAACTCACAGAATGGAGGTGTGTGAAGTCATAGAATGAAAGTGTGTGAAGTCATAGAATGGAGGTGTGTGAAGTCAGAATGGAGAAGTGTGAAGTCATAGAATGGAGGTGGGTGAAGTCATAGAAATTAAGTTTGGGAAGTCATAGAATGGAGAAGTGTGAAGTCATAGAATGGAGGTGAGTGAAGTCACAGATTCGAGGTCTGTGAAATCATAGAATGGAGGTGTGTGAAGTCAGAATGGAGGTGTGCGAAGTCATAGAATAGAGGTGTGTGAAGTCAGAATGGATGTGTGTGGAGTCATAACATGGAGGTGTGTGAACTCATAGAATGGAGGTGTGACGTCACAATGAAGTGTGTGAAGTCATAGAATGGAAGTGTGTGAAGTCAAACATTGGAAGTGTGTGAAGTTACAGAAAGGAGATGTGTGAAGTCATGGATTGGAGTTGTGTGAAGTCATAGAATAGAGGCGTTTGAAGTCAGAATGGAGATTTGTGAAGTCATAGAATGGAGGTGTGTGATGTCATAGAATGTTGGTGTATGAAGTCAAAGAATGGAGGTGTATGAAGTCATAGAATGGAGGTGTGTGAAGTCAGAATGCAGGTGTGGGAAGTCATAGAATGGAGGTGCGTGAAGTCATAGAATGGGGGTGTGTGAAGTCAAAAATGGAGGTGTGTGAACTCATAGAATGGAAGTTTCTGAAGTAAGAATGAAGGTGTGTGAAGTCATAGAATGGAGGTGTGTGAAGTCACAGAATGCAGGTGTGTGAAGTCAGAATGGAGGTGTGTAGTCATAGATTGGAGGTGGGTGAAGTAATTAAAAGGAGGTATGGGAAATCATAGAATGGAGGAGTGTGAAGTCATAGAGTGCAAGTGAGTGAAGTCACAGATTCAAGGTCTGTGAAGTCATAGAATGGAGGTGTGTGATGTCAAAATGGAGGTGTGCGAAGTCATAGAATAGAGGTGTGTGAAGTCAGAATGGAGGTGTGTGAAGTCATAGATGGAGTTGTGTGAAGTCACAGTATGGAGGTGTGTGAAATCATAGAATGGAATTTTGTGAAGTGACAGAATGGAGCTGTGTGAATTCAGAATGGAGGTGTGTGAAGTCACAGAATGGAGGTGTGTGAAGTCACAGAATGGAGGTGTGTGAACTCAGAATTTAGGTGTGTGAAGTCAAAGAATGGAGGTGTGTGAAGTCATAGAATGGAGGTGTGTGAAGTCAGAATGGAGGTGTGTGAAGTCACAGAATTGAGGTGTGTGAACACAGAATGGAGGTGTGTGAAGTCAAAGAATGGAGGTGGGTGAAGTCATAGTATGGAGTTGTGTGAAGTCATAGAATGTATGTTTGTGAAGTAAGAATGAAGGTGTTGAAGTCACAGAATTGAGGTGTGTGACGTCACAGAATGGAGGTGTGTGAAATCATAGACGGAGGTGTGTGAATTCAGAATGGAGGTGTGTGAAGTCACCAAATGGAGGTGTGTAAACTCAGAATGGAGGTGTGTGAAGTCACAGAATGAAGGTTTGCGAAGTCACAGAATGGAGTTGTGGGATGTCATAAGATGGATGTTTCTGAATTAAGAATGAAGGTGGGTGAAGACATAGAATGGAGGTGTGTGAAGACAAAATTGTGGTGTGTGAACTCATAGAATGGATGTGTGTGAACTCATAGAATGGAGGTTTGTGAAGTCGTGGAATGGAGGTGTGTGAAGTCAAAGAATGGCGGTGTGTGAAGTCAAACAATAGTGTTGTGTGAAGTCAGAGAATGGAGGTGTGTGAAGTCACAGAATGGAAGTGTTTGAAGTCAAAATGGAGGTGTGTGAAGTCAAAGAATGGAGGTGTGTGAAGTCACAGAATGGAGGTGTGTGAAGTCAAAATGGTGGTGTGTGAAGTCACAAATGGAGGTGTGTGAAGTCACAGAATGTAGGTGTGTGAAGTCAAAATGGAGGTGTGTGAAGTCAAAGAATGGAGGTGTGTGAACTCATAGAATGGAGTTGTGTGAAGTCATGGAATGGAGGATTGTAAAGTCAAACATTGGAAGTGTGGGAAGTTACAAAAAGGAGATGTGTGAAGTCATAGAATGGAGGTGTGTGAAGTCATAGAATGGAGGAGTGTGAAGTCACAGAATGCTGGTGTGTGAAGTCACAGAATGGAGGTGTGTGAAGTCATAGAATGTTGGTGTATGAAGCCATAGAAGGGAGGTGTATGAAGTCATAGAATGGAGGTGTGTGAAGTCAGAATGCATGTGTGTGAAGTCATAGAATGGAGGTTTGTGAAGTCATAGACTGGAGGTGTGTGAAGTCATAGAATGGAAGTGTGTGAAGTCATAGAAGGGAGGTGTGTGATGTCATAGAATGGAGATGTGTGAAGTCATAGAATGGAGGTGTGTGAAGTCACGGTAGGGAGGTGTGTGAAGTCACAGAATGGACGTGTGTGAAGTCACAATGGAGGTTTGTGAAGTCATAGAATGGAGGTGTGTGAAGTCATAGAATGGAGGTGTGTGAAATCACAGAATGGAGGGGTATGAATTCGCAGAATGGAGGTGTGTAAAGTCACAGAGTGGAGATGTGTGCATTCAAAGAGTGGAGGTGTGTGAAGTCATAGAAAAGAGGTTTGTGAAGTCACAGAATGGAGGTGTGTGAAGTCAGAAAAGAAGTGTGCAAAGTCATAGAATGGAGGTGTGTGAAGTCAGAATGGAGCTGTGTGAAGTCATAGAATGGAGGTGTGTGAAGTCAGAATGGAGGTGTGTGAACTCATAGAATGGAGGTGTGTGAAGTCACAGAATGGAGTTGTGTGAAGTCAAGGAATGGAGGTGTGTGAAGTCAAATTGGAGTTGTGTGAAGTCATATAATGGAGGTGTGTCAACTCAGAATGGAGTTGTGTGAAATCATAGAATGGAGGTGTGTGAAGTCACAGAATTTAGGTGTGTGAAGTCACAATGCAGGTGTGTGAACTCATTGAATGGAGGTGTGTGAAGTCACAATGTAGGTGTGTGAAGTAATAGAATGGAGGTGTGTGAAGTCCCAGAATTAAGGTGTGTGAAGTCATAGAATGGAGTTGTGTGAAGTCACAGAATGGAGGTGTGTGAAATCATAGAATGGAGGTGTGTGAAATCACAGAATGGAGGTGTGTGAAGTCATAGATTGGAGGTGTGTGAAGTCAGAATGGAGAAGTGAAGTCATAGAATGGAGGTGGTTGAAGCCATAGAAATTAGGTGTTGGAAGTCATAGAATGGAGAAGTGTGAAGTCATAGAGTGGAGGTGAGTGAAGTCACAGATTCGAGGTCTGTGAAGTCATAGAATGGAGGTGTGTGAAGTCAGAATATTCGTGTGCGAAGTCATAGAAGAGAGGTGTGTGAAGTCAGAATGGAGTTGTGTGAAGTCATAGAATGGAGGTGTGTGAACTCTTAGAATGGAGGTATGACCTCACAATGGAAATGTGTGAAGTCCTAGAATGGAGGTGTGTGAAGTCACAGAATGGAAGTGTGTGAAGTCATACAATGGAAGTGTGAAGTCAGAATGGAGGTGTGTGAAGTCACAGAATGGAGGTGTGTGAACTCAGAATGGAGGTGTGTGAAGTCATAGATGTAGGTGTGTGAAGTCATAATATGGAGGTGTGTGAAATCATAGAATGGAGTTTTGTGAAGTCACAGAATGGAGCTGTGTGAGTCAGAATTGAGGTGTATGAAGTCATAGAATGTAGATGTGTGAAGTCATAGAATGGAGGATTGTGAAGTCACCGAAGGGAGGTTTGTGAATTCATAGAATGGAGGTATGTGAAGTCAAATTGGAGGGGTGTGAAGTCGGAGAATGGAGGTGTGTGAAGTCATAGAATGGAGGTGTATGAAGTCATAGAATGGAGGTGTGTGAAGTCACAGAATGGACGGGTATGAATTCAAAGAATGAAGGTGTGTGAAGTCAGAAAATTGAGGTGTTTGAAGTCATATATTGGAGGTGTGTGAAGTCAAACAATGGAGGTGTGTGAATTCAGATTGGAGGTGTGTGAAGTCATAGAATGGAGGTGTGTCAACTCAGAAAAGAGGTGTGTGAATTCATAGAATGGAGGTGTGTGAAGTCATAGAATGGAGGTGTGTGAAATCATACAATGGAGGTCTGTGAAGTCACAGAATTTAAGTGTGTGAAGTCAGAATGGAGGTGTGTGAGGTAAGAATGGAGGTGTGTGAAGTCATAGAATGGAGGTGTGTGAAGTCACAATGCAGGTGTGTGAACTCATAGAATGGAAGTGTGTGAAGTCACAATGTAGGTGTGTGAAGTCATAGAATGGAGGTGTGTGAAGTCACAGAATGGAGGTGTGTAAAGTCATAGAATGGAGGTGTGTGAAGTCACAGAATGGTGGTGTGTGAAATCATAGAATGGAGGTGTGTGAAGTCACAGAATGGTGGTGTGTGAAGTCAGAATGGAGGTGTGTGAACTCATAGAATGGAGGTGTGTGAAGTTAGAATGGAGGTGTGAAGTCATAGAATGGAGGTGGGTGAAGTCATAGAAATTAGGTGTGGGAAGTCATAAAATGGAGAAGTGTGAAGTCATAGAGTGGAGGTGAGTGAAGTCACAGATTCGAGGTCTGTGACGTCATAGAATGGAGGTGTGTGAAGTCAGAATGTAGGTGTTCGAAGTCATAGAATAGAGGTGTGTGAAGTCAGAATGGAGGTGTGTGAAGTCATAGAATGGAGGTGTGTGAACTCATACAATGGAGATGTGTGACGTCACAATAGAAGTTTGTGAAGTCCTAGAATGGAGGTGTGTGAAGTCACAGAATGGAGGTGTGTGAAGTCATACAATGGAGGTGTGTGAAGTCAGAATGGAGGTGTGTGAAGTCACAGAATGGAGGTGTGTGAATTCACAGAATGGAGGTGTGTGAAGTCACAGAATGGAGGTGTGTGAACTCAGAATGGAGGTGTGTGAAGTCACAGAATGGAGGTGTGTGCAGTCATAGAATGGAAGTGTGAAGTCATAGAATGGACGTGTGTGAAGTCAGAATGGACGTGTGTGAAGTCACCGAATGGAGTTTTGTGAACTCAGTATTGAGGTGTGTGAAGTCACAGAAAGGAGGTTTGTGAAGTCATAGAATGAAGGTGTGTGAAGTCATAGAATGCAGGTGTGTGAAGTCATTTAATGGAGGTGTGTGAAGTCACTGAATGGAAGTGTGTGAAGTCAGAATGGAGGTGTGAAGTCATAGAATGAAGGTGGGTGAAGTCATAGAAAGGAGGTGTGGGAAGTCACAGAATGGATGAGTGTGAAGTCATAGAGGGAGGTGAGTGAAATCACAAATTCGAGGTCTGTGAAGTCATAGATTGGAGGTGTGTGATGTCAGAATGGAGGTGTGCGAAGTCATAGAATAGAAATTTGTGAAGTCAGAATGCAGGTGTGTGAAGTCATAGAATGGAGGTGTGTGAACTCATAGAATGGAGGTGTGTGACGTCACAATGGAAGTGTGTGAAATCACAGAATGGAGGTGTGTCAATTCACACAATGGAGGTGTGTGAAGTCAGAATGGAGTTTTGTGAAGTCACAGAATTGAGCTGTGTGAATTCAGAATGGAGGTGTGTGAAGTCATAGAATGGAGGTGTGTGAAGTCAGAATGGAGGTGTGTGAACTCATAGAATGGAGGTGTGTGTAGTCAAAATGGAGGTGTGTGAAGTCATAGAATGCAGGTGTGTGAAGTCACAGAATGGAGGTGTGTGAAGTCACAGATGGAGGTGTGTGAATTCATACAATGGAGGTGTGTGAAGTCAGAATGGAGTTTTGTGAAGTCACAGAATTGAGCTGTGTGAATTCAGAATCGACGTGTGTGAAGTCATAGAATGGAAGTGTGTGAAGTCATAGAATGGAGGTGTGTGAAGTCACAGAATGGACGGTATGAAGTCATAGAATGGAGGTGTGTGAAGTCACAGAATTGAGGTGTTTGAAGTCATATATTTGAGGTGTGTGAAATCAAAATGGATGTGTGAAGTCATAGAATGGACGTGTGTGAAATCATAGAATGAGGGTGTGTGAGGTTCTAGCATGGAGGTGTGTGAAGTCACAGAATGGAGGTGTGTGAAGTCATAGAATGGAGGTGTGTGAAGTCATACAATGAAAGTGTGTGAAGTCACAGAATGGAGGTGTGTGAAGTCACAGAATGGAGGTGTGTGAAGTCACAGATGGAGGTGTGTGAACTCAGAATGGAGGTGTGTGAAGTCACAGAATGGAGGTGTGTGAAGTCATAGAATGGAAGTGTGTGAAGTCATAGAATGGAGGTGTGTGAAGTCAGAATAGAGGTGTGTGAAGTCACAGAATGGAGCTGTGTGAATTCAGAATGGAAGTGTGTAAAGTCATAGAATGGAGGTGTGTGAAGTCATAGAATGGAAGTTAGTGAAGTCATGGAATGGAGGTGTGGGAAGTCACAGAATGGAGGTGTGTGACGTCACAGAATGGAGGTGTGTGAACTCAGAATGGAGGTGTGTAAAGTCACAGAATGGAGGTGTGTGAAGTCATAGAATGGATGTGTGTGAAGTCATAGAATGGAGGTGTGTGAAGTCACAGAATGGAGGGTATCAAGTCATAGAATGGAGGTGTGTGAAGTCTAGAATTCAGGTGTTAGAAGTCATATATTGATGGTGAGTGAACTCAAAATGGATGTGAGAAGTCATAGAATGGAGGTGTGTGAAATCATAGAATGAGGGTGTGTGAGGTCGTAGAATAGAGGTGTGTGAAGTCACAGAATGGAGGTGTATGAAGTCATAAAATGGAGGTGGGTTAAGTCATAGAAAGGAGGTGTGGGAAGTCATAGAATGGAGGAGTGTGAAGTCATAGAGTGGAGGTGAGTGAAGTCAAATATTCGAGGTCTGTGAAGTCATAGAATGGAGGTGTGTGAACTCAGAATGGAGGTGTGTGAAGTCATAGAATGGAGGTGTGTGAAATGATAGAATGGAGTTTTGTGAAGTCACAGAATGGAGGTGTGTGAACTCAGAATGGAGGTGTGTGAAGTCACAGAATGGAGGTGTGTGAAGTCATAGCATGGAGGTATGTGAAATCATAGAATGGAAGTGTGTGAAGTCATAGAATGGAGTGTGTGAAGTCACAGAATGAAGGTGTGTGAAGTCATAGAATGGAGGTGTGTGAAGTTACAGAAGGAGGTGTGTGAAGTCACATAATGGAGGTGTGTGAAGTCAAAATGGAGGTGTGTGACGTCATAAAATGGAGGTGTGTGAAGTCATAGAATGGAGGTGTGTGAACTCAGAACGGAGGTGTGTGAAGCCACAGAATTGAGGTTTGCGAAGTCATAGAATGGAGTTGTGTGAAGTCATAGAATGGAGGTGTGTGAAGACCAAATTGCGGTGTGGGAACTCATAGAATGGATGTGTGTGAACTCATAGAATGGAGGTGTGTGAAGTCGTGGAATGGAGTTGTGTGAAATCAAAGAATGGAGGTGTGTGAAGTCAAACAATGGTGGTGTGTGAAGTCACAGAATCTAGGTGTGTGAAGTCACAGAATGGAGGTGTGTGAAGTCATAGAATGGAGGTGTGTGAAGTCACAGAATGGAGGTGTGTGAAGTCATAGATTGGAGGTGTGTGAAGTCAGAATGGAGATGTGAAGTCAGAGAATGGAGGGGGCTGAAGCCATAGAAATTAGGTGTTGGAAGTCATAGAATGGAGAAGTGTGAAGTCATAGAGTGGAGGTGAGTGAAGTCACAGATTCGAGGTCTGTGAAGTCATAGAATGGAGGTGTTTGAAGTCAGAATGTTCGTGTGCGAAGTCATAGAAGAGAGGTGTGTGAAATCAGAATGGAGTTGTGTGAAGTCATAGAATGGAGGTGTGTGAACTCTTAGAATGGAGGTGTGACCTCACAATGGAAGTGTGTGAAGTCATAGAATGGAGGTGTGTGAAGTCACAGAATGGAAGTGTGTGAAGTCATACAATGGAAGTGTGAAGTCAGAATGGAGGTGTGTGAAGTCACAGAATGGAGGTGTGTGAACTCAGAATGGCGGTGTGTGAAGTCATAGATGGAGGTGTGTGAAGTCATAATATGGAGGTGTGTGAAATCATAGAATGGAGTTTTGTGGAGTCACAGAATGGAGCTGTGTGAAGTCACAGAATGGAGGTGTGTGAAGTCATAGATTGGAGGTGTGTGAAGTCAGAATGGAGATGTGAAGTCAGAGAATGGAGGTGTGAAGTAATAGAATGGAAGTGTGTGAAGTCATAAAATGGAGGTGTGTGAAGTCAGAATGGAGGTGAGTGAAGTCACCGAATGGACATGTGTGAACTCAGAATGGAGGTGTGTGAAGCCACAGAATTGAGGTTTGCGAAGTCATAGAATGGAGGTGTGTGAAGTCATAGAATGGAGGTGTGTGAAGACAAAGTTGCGGTGTGGGAACTCATAGAATGGATGTGTGTGAACTCATAGAATGGAGGTGTATGAAGTCGTGGAATGGAGTTGTGTGAAATCAAAGAATGGAGGTGTGTGAAGTCAAACAATGGTGGTGTGTGAAGTCACAGAATCTAGGTGTGTGATGTCACAGAGTGGAAGTGTGTGAAATCAAAACGTAGGTGTGTGAAGTCACAGAATGGAGGTGTGTGAAGTCACAGAATGGAGGTGTGTGAAGTCAAAAATGGAGGTGTGTGAACTCACAGAATGGAGGTGTGTAAAGTGACAGAGTAGAGATGTGTGAAGTCACAGAATGGAGGTGTGTGAAGTCAAACAATGGTGGTGTGTGAAGTCACAGAATCTAGGTGTGTGATGTCACAGAAAGGAAGTGTGTGAAATCAAAATGGAGGTGTGTGAAGTCAATTAATGTAGGTGTGTGAAGTCATAGAATGGAGGTGTGTGAAATCACAGAATGGAGGTGTGTGAATTCGCAGAATGGAGGTGTGTAAAGTGACAGAGTGCAGATGTGTGAAGTCACAGAGTGGAGGTGTGTGAAGTCATAGAATGGAGGATTGTGAACTCACAGAATGGAGTTGTGTGAAGTCAGAATAGAGGTGTTTAAAGTCATAGAACTGAGGTGTGTGAAGTTAGAATGGAGCTGTGTGAAGTCATAGAATGGAGGTGTGTGAAGTCAAAATGGAGGTGTGTGAACTCACAGAATGGAGGTGTGTGAAGTCACAGAATTGAGGTGTGTGAAGTCATAGAAGGGAGGTGTGCGAAGTCATAGAATGGAGGTGTGTGAAGTCACAGAATGGAGGTGTGTGAAGTCATAGAATGGATGTGTGTGAATTCATAGAATGGAGGTGTGTGAACTCATAGAATGGATGTGTGTGAAGTCACAGAATGGAGGTGTGTGAAGTCACAGAATGGAGGTGTGTGAAGTCATAGATTGGAGGTGTGTGAAGTCAGAATGGAGATGTGAAGTCAGAGAATGGAGGTGGTTGAAGCCATAGAAATTAGGTGTTGGAAGTCATAGAATGGAGAAGTGTGAAGTCATAGAGTGGAGGTGAGTGAAGTCACAGATTCCAGGTCTGTGAAGTCATAGAATGGAGGTGTTTGAAGTCAGAATGTTCGTGTGCGAAGTCATAGAAGAGAGTTGTGTGAAATCAGAATGGAGTTGTGTGAAGTCATAGAATGGAGGTGTGTGAACTCTTAGAATGGAGGTGTGACCTCACAATGGAAGTGTGTGAAGTCATAGAATGGAGGTGTGTGAAGTCACAGAATGGAAGTGTGTGAAGTCATACAATGGAAGTGTGAAGTCAGAATGGAGGTGTGTGACGTCACAGAATGGAGGTGTGTGAACTCAGAATGGAGGTGTGTGAAGTCATAGATGGAGGTGTGTGAAGTCATAATATGGAGGTGTGTGAAATCATAGAATGGAGTTTTGTGAAGTCACAGAATGGAGCTGTGTGAGTCAGAATTGAGGTGTGTGAAGTCATAGAATGTAGATGTGTGAAGTCATAGAATGGAGGATTGTGAAGTCACCGAAGGGAGGTTTGTGAATTCATAGAATGGAGGTATGTGAAGTCAAATTGGAGGGGTGTGAAGTCGGAGAATGGAGGTGTGTGAAGTCACAGAATGGAGGTGGGTGAAGTCATAGAATGGAGGTGTATGAAGTCATAGAATGGAGGTGTGTGAAGTCACAGAATGGACGGGTATGAAGTCAAAGAATGAAGGTGTGTGAAGTCAGAAAATTGAGGTGTTTGAAGTCATATATTGGAGGTGTGTGAAGTCAAACAATGGAGGTGTGTGAACTCAGAAAGGAGGTGTGTGAAGTCACAGAATGGAGGTGTGAAGTAATAGAATGGAAGTGTGTGAAGTCATAAAATGGAGGTGTGTGAAGTCAGAATGGAGGTGTGTGAAGTCACCGAATAGACATGTGTGAACTCAGAATGGAGGTGTGTGAAGCCACAGAATTGAGGTTTGCGAAGTCATAGAATGGAGGTGTGTGAAGTCATAGAATGGAGGTGTGTGAAGACAAAGTTGCGGTGTGGGAACTCATAGAATGGATGTGTGTGAACTCATAGAATGGAGGTGTGTGAAGTCGTGGAATGGAGTTGTGTGAAGTCAAACAATGGTGGTGTGTGAAGTCACAGAATCTAGGTGTGTGATGTCACAGAGTGGAAGTGTGTGAAATCAAAACGTAGGTGTGTGAAGTCACAGAATGGAGGTATGTGAAGTCACAGAATGGAGGTGTGTGAAGTCAAAAATGGAGGTGTGTGAACTCACAGAATGGAGGTGTGTAAAGTGACAGAGTAGAGATGTGTGAAGTCACAGAATGGAGGTGTGTGAAGTCAAACAATGGTGGTGTGTGAAGTCACAGAATCTAGGTGTGTGATGTCACAGAAAGGAAGTGTGTGAAATCAAAATGGAGGTGTGTGAAGTCAAAGAATGTAGGTGTGTGAAGTCATAGAATGGAGGTGTGTGAAATCACAGAATGGAGGTGTGTGAATTCGCAGAATGGAGGTGTGTAAAGTGACAGAGTGCAGATGTGTGAAGTCACAGAGTGGAGGTGTGTGAAGTCATAGAATGGAGGATTGTGAACACACAGAATGGAGTTGTGTGAAGTCAGAATAGAGGTGTTTAAAGTCATAGAATTGAGGTGTGTGAAGTTAGAATGGAGCTGTGTGAAGTCATAGAATGGAGGTGTGTGAAGTCAAAATGGAGGTGTGTGAACTCACAGAATGGAGGTGTGTGAAGTCACAGAATGGAGGTGTGTGAAGTCAAAATGGAGGTGTGTGAACTCACAGAATGGAGGTGTGTGAAGTCACAGAATGGAGGTGTGTGAAGTCATAGAAGGGAGGTGTGCGAAGTCATAGAATGGAGGTGTGTGAAGTCACAGAATGGAGGTGTGTGAAGTCATAGAATGGATGTGTGTGAATTCATAGAATGGAGGTGTGTGAACTCATAGAATGGATGTGTGTGAAGTCACAGAATGGAGGTGTGTGAACTCAGAATGGAGGTGTGTGAAGTCACAGAATGGAGGTGTGTGAAGTCATAGAATGGAAGTGTGTGAAATCAAGAATGCAGGTGTGTGAAGGCACAGAATGGAGGTGTGTGAAGTCACCGAATGGAGTTGTGTGAACTCAGAATGGAGATGTGTGAAGTCACAGAATGCAGGTTTGTGAAGTCATAGTATGGAGGTGTGTGAACTCATAGAATGGAAGTTTCTGAAGTAAGAATGAAGGTGTGTGAAGCCCTAGAATGGAGGTGTGTGAAGTCACAGAATGCAGGTGTGTGAAGTCAGAATGGAGATGTGTAGTCATAGATTGGATGTGGGTGAAGTCATTAAAAGGACGTGTGGGAAATCATAGAATGGAGGTGTGTGAATTCATAGAGTGCAGGTGAGTGAAGTCACAGATTCAAGGTCTGTGAAGTCATAGAATGGAGGTGTGTGATGTCAAAATGGAGGTGTGCGAAGTCATAGAATAGAGGTGTGTGAAGTCAGAATGGAGGTGTGTGAAGTCTTAGAATGGAGGTGTGTGAAGTCATACAATGGAAGTGTGTGAAGTCACAGAATGGAGGTGTGTGAAGTCACAGAATGGAGGTGTGTGAAGTCACAGATGGAGGTGTGTGAACTCAGAATGGAGGTGTGTGTAGTCACAGAATGGAGGTGTGTGAAGTCATAGAATGGAAGTGTGTGAAGTCATAGAATGGAGGTGTGTGAAGTCAGAATAGAGGTGTGTGAAGTCACAGAATGGAGCTGTGTGAATTCAGAATGGAAGTGTGTAAAGTCATAGAATGGAGGTGTGTGAAGTCATAGAATGGAAGTTAGTGAAGTCATGGAATGGAGGTGTGGGAAGTCACAGAATGGAGGTGTGTGATGTCACAGAATGGAGGTGTGTGAACTCAGAATGGAGGTGTGTAAAGTCACAGAATGGAGGTGTGTGAAGTCATAGAATGGATGTGTGTGAAGTCATAGAATGGAGGTGTGTGAAGTCACAGAATGGAGGGTATGAAGTCATAGAATGGAGGTGTGTGAAGTCTAGAATTCAGGTGTTAGAAGTCATATATTGAAGGTGAGTGAACTCAAAATGGATGTGAGAAGTCATAGAATGGAGGAGTGTGAAATCATAGAATGAGGGTGTGTGATGTCGTAGAATAGAGGTGTGTGAAGTCACAGAATGGAGGTGTATGAAGTCATAAAATGGAGGTGGGTTAAGTCATAGAAAGGAGGTGTGGGAAGTCATAGAATGGAGGAGTGTGAAGTCATAGAGTGGAGGTGAGTGAAGTCAAATATTCGAGGTCTGTGAAGTCATAGAATGGAGGTGTGTGAACTCAGAATGGAGGTGTGTGAAGTCACAGAATGGAGGTGTGTGAAGTCATAGCATGGAGGTATGTGAAATCATAGAATGGAAGTGTGTGAAGTCATAGAATGGAGGTGTGTGAAGTCACAGAATGAAGGTGTGTGAAGTCATAGAATGGAGGTGTGTGAAATGATAGAATGGAGTTTTGTGAAGTCACAGAATGGAGGTGTGTGAACTCAGAATGGAGGTGTGTGAAGTCACAGAATGGAGGTGTGTGAAGTCATAGCATGGAGGTATGTGAAATCATAGAATGGAAGTGTGTGAAGTCATAGAATGGAGGTGTGTGAAGTCACAGAATGAAGGTGTGTGAAGTCATAGAATGGAGGTGTGTGAAGTTACAGAAGGAGGTGTGTGAAGTCACATAATGGAGGTGTGTGAAGTCAAAATGGAGGTGTGTGACGTCATAAAATGGAGGTGTGTGAAGTCATAGAATGGAGGTGTGTGAACTCAGGACGGAGGTGTGTGAAGCCACAGAATTGAGGTTTGCGAAGTCATAGAATGGAGGTGTGTGAAGTCAAAGAATGGAGGTGTGTGAAGACCAAATTGCGGTGTGGGAACTCATAGAATGGATGTGTGTGAACTCAGAGAATGGAGGTGTGTGAAGTCGTGGAATGGAGTTGTGTGAAATCAAAGAATGGAGGTGTGTGAAGTCAAACAATGGTGGTGTGTGAAGTCACAGAATCTAGGTGTGTGATGTCACAGAATGGAAGTGTGTGAAATCAAAATGGAGGTGTGTGAAGTCACAGAATGTAGGTGTGTGAAGTCACAGAATGGAGGTGTGTGAAGTCATAGAATGGAGGTGTGTGAAGTCACAGAATGGAGGTGTGTGAAGTCATAGATTGGAGGTGTGTGAAGTCAGAATGGAGATGTGAAGTCAGAGAATGGAGGGGGCTGAAGCCATAGAAATTAGGTGTTGGAAGTCATAGAATGGAGAAGTGTGAAGTCATAGAGTGGAGGTGAGTGAAGTCACAGATTCGAGGTCTGTGAAGTCATAGAATGGAGGTGTTTGAAGTCAGAATGTTCGTGTGCGAAGTCATAGAAGAGAGGTGTGTGAAATCAGAATGGAGTTGTGTGAAGTCATAGAATGGAGGTGTGTGAACTCTTAGAATGGAGGTGTGACCTCACAATGGAAGTGTGTGAAGTCATAGAATGGAGGTGTGTGAAGTCACAGAATGGAAGTGTGTGAAGTCATACAATGGAAGTGTGAAGTCAGAATGGAGGTGTGTGAAGTCACAGAATGGAGGTGTGTGAACTCAGAATGGAGGTGTGTGAAGTCATAGATGGAGGTGTGTGAAGTCATAATATGGAGGTGTGTGAAATCATAGAATGGAGATTTGTGAAGTCACAGAATGGAGCTGTGTGAGTCAGAATTGAGGTGTGTGAAGTCATAGAATGTAGATGTGTGCAGTCATAGAATGGAGGATTGTGAAGTCACCGAAGGGAGGTTTGTGAATTCATAGAATGGAGGTATGTGAAGTCAAATTGGAGGGGTGTGAAGTCGGAGAATGGAGGTGTGTGAAGTCACAGAATGGAGGTGGGTGAAGTCATAGAATGGAGGTGTATGAAGTCATAGAATGGAGGTGTGTGAAGTCACAGAATGGACGGGTATGAAGTCAAAGAATGAAGGTGTGTGAAGTAAGAAAATTGAGGTGTTTGAAGTCATATATTGCAGGTGTGTGAAGTCAAACAATGGAGGTGTGTGAACTCAGAAAGGAGGTGTGTGAAGTCACAGAATGGAGGTGTGAAGTAATAGAATGGAAGTGTGTGAAGTCATAAAATGGAGGTGTGTGAAGCCAGAATGGAGGTGTGTGAAGTCACCGAATGGACGTGTGTGAACTCAGAATGGAGGTGTGTGAAGCCAGAGAATTGAGGTTTGCGAAGTCATAGAATTGAGGTGTGTGAAGTCATAGAATGGAGGTGTGTGAAGACAAAATTGCGGTGTGGGAACTCATAGAATGGATGTGTGTGAACTCATAGAATGGAGGTGTGTGAAGTCGTGGAATTGTGTTGTGTGAAATCAAAGAATGGAGGTGTGTGAAGTCAAACAATGGTGGTGTGTGAAGTCACAGAATCTAGGTGGGTGATGTCACAGAATGGAAGTGTGTGAAATCAAAATGGAGGTGTGTGAAGTCACAGAATGGAGGTGTGTGAAGTCACAGAATGGAGGTGTGTGAAGTGAAAGAATGGAGGTGTGTGAACTCATAGAATGGAGGTGTGAAGTCATGGATGGAGGTTTGTGAAGTCAAACATTGGAAGTGTGTGAAGTTACAGAAAGGAGATGTGTGAAGTCATAGAATGGAGGTGTGTGAAGTCATAGAATGTTGGTGTATGAAGTCATAGAATGGAGGTGTATGAATTCATAGAATGGAGGTGTGTGAAGTCAGAATGCAGGTGTGTTTAGTCATAGAATGGAGGTGTGTGAAGTCATAAAATGGAGGTGTATGAAGTCATAGAATGGAAGTATGTGAAATCACAGAATGGAGGTGTGTGAATTCGCAGAGTGGAGGTGTGTAAAGTCACAGAGTGGAGATGTGTGAAGTCACAGAGTGGAGGTGTGTGAATTCATAGAATGGAGGTTTTTGAAGTCACAGAATGGAGGTGTGTGAAGTCAGAATGGAGGTGTGTGAAGTCATAGAATGGAGGTGTGTGAAGTCAGAATGGAGGTGTGAAGTCATAGAATGGAGGTGGGTGAAGTCATAGAAATTAGGTGTGGGAAGTCATAGAATGGGGAAGTGTGAAGTCATGGAGTGGAGGTGAGTGAAGTCACAGATTCGAGGTCTGTGACGTCATAAAATGGAGGTGTGTGAAGTCAGAATGTAGGTGTTCAAAGTCATAGAATAGAGGTGTGTGAAGTCAGAATGGAGGTGTGTGAAGTCAAAGAATGGAGGTGTGTGAACTCATAGAATGGAGATGTGTGACGTCACAATGGAAGTTTGTGAAGTCCTAGAATGGAGGTGTGTGACGTCACAGAATGGAGGTGTGTGAAGTCATACAATGGAGGTGTGTGAAGTCAAAATGGAGGTGTGTGAAGTCACAGAATGGAGGTGGGTGAAGTCAAAGAATGGAGGTGTGTGAAGTCACAGAATGGAGGTGTGTGAACTCTGAATGGAGCTGTGTGAAGTCACAGAATGGAGGTGTGTGAAGTCATAGAATGGAAGTGTGTGAAGTCATAGAATGGACGTGTGTGAAGTCAGAATGGACGTGTGTGAAGTCACCGAACGGACTTTTGTGAACTCAGTATTGAGGTGTGTGAAGTCACAGAAAGGAGGTTTGTGAAGTCATAGAATGGAGGTGTGTGAGGTCATAGAATGGATGTTTCTGAAGTAAGAATGAAGGTGTGTGAAGTCATAGAATGCAGGTGTCTGAAGTCATTGAATGGAGGTGTGTCAAGTCACTGAATGGAAGTGTGTGAAGTCAGAATGGAGGTGTGAAGTCATAGAATGAAGGTGGGTGAAGTCATGGAAAGGAGGTGTGGGAAGTCATAGAATGGAGGAGTGTGAAGTCATAGAGTGGAGGTGAGTGAAGTCACAAATTCGAGGTCCGTGAAGTCATAGATTGGAGGTGTGTGATGTCAGAATGGAGGTGCGCGAAGTCATAGAATAGAGGTTTCTGAAGTCAGAATGGAGGTGTGTGAAGTCATAGAATGGAGGTGTGTGAAGTCGTGGAATGGAGTTGTGTGAAATCAAAGAATGGAGGTGTGTGAAGTCAAACAATGGTGGTGTGTGAAGTCACAGAATCTAGGTGTGTGATGTCACAGAGTGGAAGTGTGTGAAATCAAAACGTAGGTGTGTGAAGTCACAGAATGGAGGTGTGTGAAGTCACAGAATGGAGGTGTGTGAAGTCAAAAGTGGAGGTGTGTGAACTCACAGAATGGAGGTGTGTAAAGTGACAGAGTAGAGATGTGTGAAGTCACAGAATGGAGGTGTGTGAAGTCAAACAATGGTGGTGTGTGAAGTCACAGAATCTAGGTGTGTGATGTCACAGAAAGGAAGTGTGTGAAATCAAAATGGAGGTGTGTGAAGTCAAAGAAGGTAGGTGTGTGAAGTCATAGAATGGAGGTGTGTGAAATCACAGAATGGAGGTGTGTGAATTCGCAGAATGGAGGTGTGTAAAGTGACAGAGTGCAGATGTGTGAAGTCACAGAGTGGAGGTGTGTGAAGTCATAGAATGGAGGATTGTGAACTCACAGAATGGAGTTGTGTGAAGTCAGAATAGAGGTGTTTAAAGTCATAGAATTGAGGTGTGAGAAGTTAGAATGGAGCTGTGTGAAGTCATAGAATGGAGGTGTGTGAAGTCAAAATGGAGGTGTGTGAACTCACAGAATGGAGGTGTGTGAAGTCACAGAATGGAGGTGTGTGAAGTCAAAATGGAGGTGTGTGAACTCACAGAATGGAGGTGTGTGAAGTCACAGAATGGAGGTGTGTGAAGTCATAGAAGGGAGGTGTGCGAAGTCATAGAATGGAGGTGTGTGAAGTCACAGAATGGAGGTGTGTGAAGTCATAGAATGGATGTGTGTGAATTCATAGAATGGAGGTGTGTGAACTCATAGAATGGATGTGTGTGAAGTCACAGAATGGAGGTGTGTGAACTCAGAATGGAGGTGTGTGAAGTCACAGAATGGAGGTGTGTGAAGTCACCGAATGGAGTTGGGTGAACTCAGAATGGAGATGTGTGAAGTCACAGAATGCAGGTTTGTGAAGTCATAGTATGGAGGTGTGTGAACTCATAGAATGGAAGTTTCTGAAGTAAGAATGAAGGTGTGTGAAGCCATAGAATGGAGGTGTGTGAAGTCACAGAATGCAGGTGTGTGAAGTCAGAATGGAGGTGTGTAGTCATAGATTGGAGGTGGTTGAAGTCATTAAAGGGACGTGTGGGAAATCATAGAATGGAGGTGTGTGAATTCATAGAGTGCAGGTGAGTGAAGTCACAGATTCAAGGTCTGTGAAGTCATAGAATGGAGGTGTGTGATGTCAAAATGGAGGTGTGCGAAGTCATAGAATAGAGGTGTGTGAAGTCAGAATGGAGGTGTGTGAAGTCATAGATGGAGTTGTGTGAAGTCATAGTATGGAGGTGTGTGAAATCATAGAATGGAGTTTTGTGAAGTCACAGAATGGAGCTGTGTGAATTCAGAATGGAGGTGTGTGAAGTCACAGAATGGAGGTGTGTGAAGTCACAGAATGGAGGTGTGTGAACTCAGAATTTAGGTGTGTGAAGTCAAAGAATCGAGGTGTGTGAAGTCATAGAATGGAGGTGTGTGAAGTCATAGAATGGAGGTGTGTGAAGTCAGAATGGAGGTGTGTGAAGTCACAGAATTGAGGTGTGTGAACACAGAATGGAGGTGTGTGAAGTCAAAGAATGGAGGTGTGTGAAGTCATAGTATGGAGGTGTGTGAAGTCATAGAATGTATGTTTGTGAAGTAAGAATGAAGGTGTTGAAGTCACAGAATTGAGGTGTGTGACGTCACAGAATGGAGGTGTGTGAAATCATAGACGGAGGTGTGTGAATTCAGAATGGAGGTGTGTGAAGTCACCGAATGGAGGTGTGTAAACTCAGAATGGAGGTGTGTGAAGTCACAGAATGAAGGTTTGCGAAGTCACAGAATGGAGTTGTGGGATGTCATAAAATGGATGTTTCTGAATTAAGAATGAAGGTGGGTGAAGACAAAGAATGGAGGTGTGTGAAGACAAAATTGTGGTGTGTGAACTCATAGAATGGATGTGTGTGAACTCATAGAATGGAGGTTTGTGAAGTCGTGGAATGGAGGTGTGTGAAGTCAAAGAATGGAGGTGTGTGAAGTCACAGAATGGAGGTGTGTGAAGTCAAAATGGTGGTGTGTGAAGTCACAAATGGAGGTGTGTGAAGTCACAGAATGTAGGTGTGTGAAGTCAAAATGGAGGTGTGTGAAGTCAAAGAATGGAGGTGTGTGAACTCATAGAATGGAGTTGTGTGAAGTCATGGAATGGAGGATTGTAAAGTCAAACATTGGAAGTGTGGGAAGTTACAAAAAGGAGATGTGTGAAGTCATAGAATGGAGGTGTGTGAAGTCATAGAATGGAGGAGTGTGAAGTCAGAATGGAGATTTGTGAAGTCACAGAATGGAGGTGTGTGAAGTCATAGAATGTTGGTGTATGAAGCCATAGAAGGGAGGTGTATGAAGTCATAGAATGGAGGTGTGTGAAGTCAGAATGCATGTGTGTGAAGTCATAGAATGGAGGTTTGTGAAGTCATAGACTGGAGGTGTGTGAAGTCATAGAATGGAAGTGTGTGAAGTCATAGAATGGAGGTGTGTGATGTCATAGAATTGAGATGTGTGAAGTCATAGAATGGAGGTGTGTGAAGTCACGGTAGGGAGGTGTGTGAAGTCACAGAATGGACGTATGTGAAGTCACAATGGAGGTTTCTGAAGTCATAGAATGGAGGTGTGTGAAGTCATAGAATGGAGGTGTGTGAAATCACAGAATGGAGGGGTATGAATTCGCAGAATGGAGGTGTGTAAATTAACAGAGTGGAGATGTGTGCATTTACAGAGTGGAGGTGTGTGAAGTCATAGAACAGAGGTTTGTGAAGTCACAGAATGGAGGTGTGTGAAGTCAGAAAAGAAGTGTGCAAAGTCATAGAATGGAGGTGTGTGAAGTCAGAATGGAGCTGTGTGAAGTCATAGAATGGAGGTGTGTGAAGTCAGAATGGAGGTGTGTGAACTCATAGAATGGAGGTGTGTGAAGTCACAGAATGGAGTTGTGTGAAGTCAAGGAATGGAGGTGTGTGAAGTCAAATTGGAGTTGTGTGAAGTCATATAATGGAGGTGTGTCAACTCAGAATGGAGTTGTGTGAAATCATAGAATGGAGGTGTGTGAAGTCACAGAATTTAGGTGTGTGAAGTCAGAATGGAGGTGTGTGAGGTCAGAATGGAGGTGTGTGAAGTCATAGAATGGAGGTGTGTGAACTCATAGAATGGAGGTGTGTGAAGTCACAATGTAGGTGTGTGAAGTCATAGAATGGAGGTGTGTGAGGTTACAGAATGGAGGTCTGTGAAGTCACAGAATTTAGGTGTGTGAAGTCAGAATGGAGGTCTGTGAGGTCAGAATGGAGGTGTGTGAAGTCATAGAATGGAGGTGTGTGAAGTCACAATGCAGGTGTGTGAACTCATAGAATGGAGGTGTGTGAAGTCACAATGTAGGTGTGTGAAGTAATAGAATGGAGGTGTGTGAAGTCCCAAAATTGAGGTGTGTGAAGTCATAGAATGGAGTTGTGTGAAGTCACAGAATGGAGGTGTGTGAAATCATAGAATGGAGGTGTGTGAAGTCACAGAATGGAGGTGTGTGAAGTCATAGATTGGAGGTGTGTGAAGTCAGAATGGAGATGTGAAGTCATAGAATGGAGGTGGGTGAAGCCATAGAAATTAGGTGTTGGAAGTCGTAGAATGGAGAAGTGTGAAGTCATAGAGTGGAAGTGAGTGAAGTCACAGATTCGAGGTCTGTGAAGTCATAGAATGGAGGTGTGTGAAGTCAGAATGTTCGTGTGCGAAGTCATAGAAGAGAGGTGTGTGAAATCAGAATGGAGTTGTGTGAAGTCATAGAATGGAGGTGTGTGAACTCTTAGAATGGAGGTGTGACCTCACAATGGAAGTGTGTGAAGTCATAGAATGGAGGTGTGTGAAGTCACAGAATGGAAGTGTGTGAAGTCATACAATGGAAGTGTGAAGTCAGAATGGAGGTGTGTGACGTCACAGAATGGAGGTGTGTGAACTCAGAATGGAGGTGTGTGAAGTCATAGATGGAGGTGTGTGAAGTCATAATATGGAGGTGTGTGAAATCATAGAATGGAGTTTTGTGAAGTCACAGAATGGAGCTGTGTGAGTCAGAATTGAGGTGTGAGAAGTCATAGAATGTAGATGTGTGAAGTCATAGAATGGAGGATTGTGAGGTCACAGAAGGGAGGTTTGTGAATTCATAGAATGGAGGTATGTGAAGGCAAATTGGAGGGGTGTGAAGTCGGAGAATGGAGGTGTGTGAAGTCACAGAATGGAGGTGGGTGAAGTCATAGAATGGAGGTGTATGAAGTCATAGAATGGAGGTGTGTGAAGTCACAGAATGGACGGGTATGAAGTCAAAGAATGAAGGTGTGTGAAGTAAGAAAATTGAGGTGTTTGAAGTCATATATTGCAGGTGTGTGAAGTCAAACAATGGAGGTGTGTGAACTCAGAAAGGAGGTGTGTGAAGTCACAGAATGGAGGTGTGAAGTAATAGAATGGAAGTGTGTGAAGTCATAAAATGGAGGTGTGTGAAGTCAGAATGGAGATGTGTGAAGTCACCGAATGGACGTGTGTGAACTCAGAATGGAGGTGTGTGAAGCCAGAGAATTGAGGTTTGCGAATTCATAGAATTGAGGTGTGTGAAGTCATAGAATGGAGGTGTGTGAAGTAGTGGAATGGAGTTGTGTGAAATCAAAGAATGGATGTGTGTGAAGTCAAACAATGGTGGTGTGTGAAGTCACAGAATCTAGGTGTGTGATGTCACAGAATGGAAGTGTGTGAAATCAAAATGGAGGTGTGTGAAGTCACAGAATGGAGGTGTGTGAAGTCACAGAATGGAGGTGTGTGAAGTGAAAGAATGGAGGTGTGTGAACTCATAGAATGGAGGTGTGAAGTCATGGATGGAGGTTTGTGAAGTCAAACATTGGAAGTGTGTGAAGTTACAGAAAGGAGATGTGTGAAGTCATAGAATGGAGGTGTGTGAAGTCATAGAATGGAGGAGTGTGAAGTCAGAATGGAGATTTCTGAAGTCATAGAATGGAGGTGTGTGAAGTCATAGAATGTTGGTGTATGAAGTCATAAAATGGAGGTGTATGAATTCATAGAATGGAGGTGTGTGAAGTCAGAATGCAGGTGTGTTTAGTCATAGAATGGAGGTGTGTGAAGTCATAAAATGGAGGTGTATGAAGTCATAGAATGGAAGTATGTGAAATCACAGAATGGAGGTGTGTGAATTCGCAGAGTGGAGGTGTGTAAAGTCACAGAGTGGAGATGTGTGAAGTCACAGAGTGGAGGTGTGTGAATTCATAGAATGGAGGTTTTTGAAGTCACAGAATGGAGGTGTGTGAAGTCAGAATAGAGGTGTTTATACTCATAGAATTCAGGTGTGTGAAGTCAGAATGGACCTGTGTGAAATCATAGAAAGGAGGTGTGTGAAGTCAAAATGCAGGTGTGTGAACTCATAGAATGGAGGTGTGTGAAGTCACAGAATGGAGGTGTCTGAAGTCATAGAATGGAGATGTGTGAATTCAGATTGGAGGTGTGTGAAGTCATAGAATGGAGGTGTGTCAACTCAGAAAGGAGGTGTGTGAAGTCATAGAATGGAGGTGTGTGAAGTCATAGAATGGAGGTGTGTGAAATTATACAATGTAGGTGTGTGAAGTCACAGAATTTAAATGTGTGAAGTCAGAATGGAGGTGTGTGAGGTCAGAATGGAGGTGTGTGAAGTCATAGAATGGAGGTGTGTGAAGTCACAATGCAGGTGTGTGAACTCATAGAATGGAGGTGTGCGAAGTCACAATGTAGGTGTGTGAAGTCATAGAATGGAGGTGTGTGAAGTCACAGAATGGAGGTGTGTGAAATCATAGAATGGAGGTGTGTGAAGTCACAGAATGGAGGTGTGTGAAGTCAGAATGGAGGTGTGTGAAGTCATACAATGGAGGTGTGTGAAGTCAGAATGGAGGTGTGAAGTCATAGAATGGAGGTGGGTGAAGTCATAGAAATTAGGTGTGGGAAGTCATAGAATGGAGAAGTGTGAAGTCATGGAGGGGAGGTGAGTGAAGTCACAGATTCGAGGTCTGTGACGTCATAGAATGGAGGTGTGTGAAGTCAGAATGTAGGTGTTCGAAGTCATAGAATAGAGGTGTGTGAAGTCAGAATGGAGGTGTGTGAAGTCAAAGAATGGAGGTGTGTGAACTCATAGAATGGAGATGTGTGACGTCACAATGGAAGTTTGTGAAGTCCTAGAATGGAGGTGTGTGACGTCACAGAATGGAGGTGTGTGAAGTCATACAATGGAGGTGTGTGAAGTCAGAATGGAGGTGTGTGAAGTCACAGAATGGAGGTGGGTGAAGTCAAAGAATGGAGGTGTGTGAAGTCACAGAATGGAGGTGTGTGAACTCTGAATGGAGGTGTGTGAAGTCACAGAATGGAGGTGTGTGAAGTCATAGAATGGAAGTGTGTGAAGTCATAGAATGGACGTGTGTGAAGTCAGAATGGACGTGTGTGAAGTCACCGAACGGACTTTTGTGAACTCAGTATTGAGGTGTGTGAAGTCACAGAATGGAGGTTTGTGAAGTCATAGAATGGAGGTGTGAGAGGTCATAGAATGGATGTTTCTGAAGAAAGAATGAAGGTGTGTGAAGTCATAGAATGCAGGTGTCAGAAGTCATTGAATGGAGGTGTGTCAAGTCACTGAATGGAAGTGTGTGAAGTCAGAATGGAGGTGTGAAGTCATATAATGAAGGTGGGTGAAGTCATGGAAAGGAGGTGTGGGAAGTCATAGAATGGAGGAGTGTGAAGTCATAGAGTGGAGGTGAGTGAAGTCACAAATTCGAGGTCCGTGAAGTCATAGATTGGAGGTGTGTGATGTCAGAATGGAGGTGCGCGAAATCATAGAATAGAGGTTTGTGAAGTCAGAATGGAGGTGTGTGAAGTCATAGAATGGAGGTGTGTGAACTCATAGAATGGAGGTGTGTGACGTCACAATAGCAGTGTGTAAAATCACAGAATGGAGGTGTGTGAACTCATAGAATGGAGGTGTGTGAAGTCATGGATGGAGGTATGTGAAGTCAAACATTGGAAGTGTGTGAAGTTACAGAAAGGAGATGTGTGAAGTCATAGAATGGAGGTGTGTGAAGTCATAGAATGGAGGAGTGTGAAGTCAAAATGGAGATTTCTGAAGTCATAGAATGGAGGTGTGTGAAGTCATAGAATATTGGTGTATGAAGTCATAGAATGGAGGTGTATGAAGTCATAGAATGGAGGTGTGTGAAGTCAGAATTCAGGTGTGTTAAGTCATAGAATGGAGGTGTGTGAAGTCATACAATGGAGGTGTGTGAAGACATACAATGGAAGTTTGTGAAGTCATAGAATGGAGGTGTGTGATGTCATAGAATGTAGGTGTGTGAAGTCATAGAATGGAGGTGTGTGAAGTCACGGAAGGGAGGTGTGCGAAGTCAGAGAATGGAGATGTGTGAAGTCACAATGGAGGTGTGTGAAGTCATAGAATGGAGGTGTGTGAAGTCAAAGAATGAAGGTGTGTGAAGTCATACAATGGAGGTGTGTGAAATCACAGAATGGAGGTGTGTGAATTCGCAGAATGGAGGTGTGTAAAGTCACAGAGTGGAGATGTGTGAAGTCACAGAGTGGAGGTGTGTGAAGTCATAGAATGGAGGTTTGTGAAGTCACAGAATGGAGGTGTGTGAAGCCAGAATACAGGTGTGTAAAGTCATAGAATTGAGGTGTGTGAAGTCAGAATGGAGCTGTGTGAAATCATAGAAAGGAGGTGTGTGAAGTCAAAATGGAGGTGTGTGAACTCATAGAATGGAGGTGTGTGAAGTCGCAGAATGGAGGTGTCTGAAGTCATAAAATGGAGATGTGTGAATTCAGATTGGAGGTGTGTGAAGTCATAGAATGGAGGTGTGTCAACTCAGAAAAGAGGTGTGTGAATTCATAGAATGGAGGTGTGTGAAGTCATAGAATGGAGGTGTGTGAAATTATACAATGGAGGTGTGTGAAGTCACAGAATTTAAGTGTGTGAAGTCAGAATGGAGGTGTGTGAGGTCAGAATGGAGGTGTGTGAATTCATAGAATGGAGGTGTGTGGAGTCACAATGTAGGTGTGTGAAGTCATAGAATGCAGGTGTGTGAAGTCACAGAATGGAGGTGTGTGAAGTCATAGAATGGAGGTGTGTGAAGTCAGAGAATGGAGGTGTGTGAAATCATAGAATGGAGGTGTGTGAAGTCACAGAATGGAGGTGTGTGAAGTCAGAATGGAGGTGTGTGAAGTCATACAATGGAGGTGTGTGAAGTCAGAATGGAGGTGTGAAGTCATAGAATGGAGGTGGGTGAAGTCATAGAAATTAGGTGTGGGAAGTCATAAAATGGAGAAGTGTGAAGTCATAGAGTGGAGGTGAGTGAAGTCACAAATTCGAGGTCTGTGAAGTCACAGATTGGAGGTGTGTGATGTCAGAATGGAGGTGTGCGAAGTCATAGATTAGAAGTTTGTGAAGTCAGAATGGAGGTGTGTGAAGTCATAGAATGGAGGTGTGTGAAGTCGTGGAATGGAGTTGTGTGAAATCAAAGAATGGAGGTGTGTGAAGTCAAACAATGGTGGTGTGTGAAGTCACAGAATCTAGGTGTGTGATGTCACAGAGTGGAAGTGTGTGAAATCAAAACGTAGGTGTGTGAAGTCACAGAATGGAGGTGTGTGAAGTCACAGAATGGAGGTGTGTGAAGTCAAAAGTGGAGGTGTGTGAACTCACAGAATGGAGGTGTGTAAAGTGACAGAGTAGAGATGTGTGAAGTCACAGAATGGAGGTGTGTGAAGTCAAACAATGGTGGTGTGTGAAGTCACAGAATCTAGGTGTGTGATGTCACAGAAAGGAAGTGTGTGAAATCAAAATGGAGGTGTGTGAAGTCAAAGAATGTAGGTGTGTGAAGTCATAGAATGGAGGTGTGTGAAATCACAGAATGGAGGTGTGTGAATTCGCAGAATGGAGGTGTGTAAAGTGACAGAGTGCAGATGTGTGAAGTCACAGAGTGGAGGTGTGTGAAGTCATAGAATGGAGGATTGTGAACTCACAGAATGGAGTTGTGTGAAGTCAGAATAGAGGTGTTTAAAGTCATAGAATTGAGGTGTGTGAAGTTAGAATGGAGCTGTGTGAAGTCATAGAATGGAGGTGTGTGAAGTCAAAATGGAGGTGTGTGAACTCACAGAATGGAGGTGTGTGAAGTCACAGAATGGAGGTGTGTGAAGTCAAAATGGAGGTGTGTGAACTCACAGAATGGAGGTGTGTGAAGTCACAGAATGGAGGTGTGTGAAGTCATAGAAGGGAGGTGTGCGAAGTCATAGAATGGAGGTGTGTGAAGTCACAGAATGGAGGTGTGTGAAGTCATAGAATGGATGTGTGTGAATTCATAGAATGGAGGTGTGTGAACTCATAGAATGGATGTGTGTGAAGTCACAGAATGGAGGTGTGTGAACTCAGAATGGAGGTGTGTGAAGTCACAGAATGGAGGTGTGTGAAGTCATAGAATGGAAGTGTGTGAAATGAAGAATGCAGGTGTGTGAAGGCACAGAATGGAGGTGTGTGAAGTCACCGAATGGAGTTGTGTGAACCCAGAATGGAGATGTGTGAAGTCACAGAATGCAGGTTTGTGAAGTCATAGTATGGAGGTGTGTGAACTCATAGAATGGAAGTTTCTGAAGTAAGAATGAAGGAGTGTGAAGCCATAGAATGGAGGTGTGTGAAGTCACAGAATGCAGGTGTGTGAAGTCAGAATGGAGGTGTGTAGTCATAGATTGGAGGTGGTTGAAGTCATTAAAGGGACGTGTGGGAAATCATAGAATGGAGGTGTGTGAATTCATAGAGTGCAGGTGAGTGAAGTCACAGATTCAAGGTCTGTGAAGTCATAGAATGGAGGTGTGTGATGTCAAAATGGAGGTGTGCGAAGTCATAGAATAGAGGTGTGTGAAGTCAGAATGGAGGTGTGTGAAGTCATAGATGGAGTTGTGTGAAGTCATAGTATGGAGGTGTGTGAAATCATAGAATGGAGTTTTGTGAAGTCACAGAATGGAGCTGTGTGAATTCAGAATGGAGGTGTGTGAAGTCACAGAATGGAGGTGTGTGAAGTCACAGAATGGAGGTTGTGAACTCAGAATTTAGGTGTGTGAAGTCAAAGAATGGAGGTGTGTGAAGTCATAGAATGGAGGTGTGTGAAGTCATAGAATGGAGGTGTGTGAAGTCAGAATGGAGGTGTGTGAAGTCACAGAATTGAGGTGTGTGAACACAGAATGGAGGTGTGTGAAGTCAAAGAATGGAGGTGTGTGAAGTCATAGTATGGAGGTGTGTGAAGTCATAGAATGTATGTTTGTGAAGTAAGAATGAAGGTGTTGTAGTCACAGAATTGAGGTGTGTGACGTCACAGAATGGAGGTGTGTGAAATCATAGACGGAGGTGTGTGAATTCAGAAAGGAGGTGTGTGAAGTCACCGAATGGAGGTGTGTAAACTCAGAATGGAGGTGTGTGAAGTCACAGAATGAAGGTTTGCGAAGTCACAGAATGGAGTTGTGGGATGTCATAAAATGGATGTTTCTGAATTAAGAATGAAGGTGGGTGAAGACATAGAATGGAGGTGTGTGAAGACAAAATTGTGGTGTGTGAACTCATAGAATGGATGTGTGTGAACTCATAGAATGGAGGTGTGTGAAGTCAAAGAATGGCGGTGTGTGAAGTCAAACAATAGTGTTGAGTGAAGTCAGAGAATGGAGGTGTGTGAAGTCACAGAATGGAAGTGTTTGAAGTCAAAATGGAGGTGTGTGAAGTCAAAGAATGGAGGTGTGTGAAGTCACAGAATGGAGGTGTGTGAAGTCAAAATGGTGGTGTGTGAAGTCACAAATGGAGGTGTGTGAAGTCACAGAATGTAGGTGTGTGAAGTCAAAATGGAGGTGTGTGAAGTCAAAGAATGGAGGTGTGTGAACTCATAGAATGGAGTTGTGTGAAGTCATGGAATGGAGGATTGTAAAGTCAAACATTGGAAGTGTGGGAAGTTACAAAAAGGAGATGTGTGAAGTCATAGAATGGAGGTGTGTGAAGTCATAGAATGGAGGAGTGTGAAGTCAGAATGGAGATTTGTGAAGTCACAGAATGGAGGTGTGTGAAGTCATAGAATGTTGGTGTATGAAGCCATAGAAGGGAGGTGTATGAAGTCATAGAATGGAGGTGTGTGAAGTCAGAATGCATGTGTGTGAAGTCATAGAATGGAGGTTTGTGAAGTCATAGACTGGAGGTGTGTGAAGTCATAGAATGGAAGTGTGTGAAGTCATAGAATGGAGGTGTGTGATGTCATAGAATGGAGATGTGTGAAGTCATAGAATGGAGGTGTGTGAAGTCACGGTAGGGAGGTGTGTGAAGTCACAGAATGGACGTGTGTGAAGTCACAATGGAGGTTTCTGAAGTCATAGAATGGAGGTGTGTGAAGTCATAGAATGGAGGTGTGTGAAATCACAGAATGGAGGGGTATGAATTCGCAGAATGGAGGTGTGTAAAGTCACAGAGTGGAGATGTGTGCATTCACAGAGTGGAGGTGTGTGAAGTCATAGAACAGAGGTTTGTGAAGTCACAGAATGGAGGTGTGTGAAGTCAGAAAAGAAGTGTGCAAAGTCATAGAATGGAGGTGTGTGAAGTCAGAATGGAGCTGTGTGAAGTGATAGAATGGAGGTGTGTGAAGTCAGAATGGAGGTGTGTGAACTCATAGAATGGAGGTGTGTGAAGTCACAGAATGGAGTTGTGTGAAGTCAAGGAATGGAGGTGTGTGAAGTCAAATTGGAGTTGTGTGAAGTCATATAATGGAGGTGTGTCAACTCAGAATGGAATTGTGTGAAATCATAGAATGGAGGTGTGTGAAGTCACAGAATTTAGGTGTGTGAAGTCAGAATGGAGGTGTGTGAGGTCAGAATGGAGGTGTGTGAAGTCATAGAATGGAGGTGTGTGAACTCATAGAATGGAGGTGTGTGAAGTCACAATGTAGGTGTGTGAAGTCATAGAATGGAGGTGTGTGAGGTCACAGAATGGAGGTCTGTGAAGTCACAGAATTTAGGTGTGTGAAGTCAGAATGGAGGTCTGTGAGGTCAGAATGGAGGTGTGTGAAGTCATAGAATGGAGGTGTGTGAAGTCACAATGCAGGTGTGTGAACTCATAGAATGGAGGTGTGTGAAGTCACAATGTAGGTGTGTGAAGTAATAGAATGGAGGTGTGTGAAGTCCCAAAATTGAGGTGTGTGAAGTCATAGAATGGAGTTGTGTGAAGTCACAGAATGGAGGTGTGTGAAATCATAGAATGGAGGTGTGTGAAGTCACAGAATGGAGGTGTGTGAAGTCATAGATTGGAGGTGTGTGAAGTCAGAATGGAGATGTGAAGTCATAGAATGGAGGTGGGTGAAGCCATAGAAATTAGGTGTTGGAAGTCGTAGAATGGAGAAGTGTGAAGTCATAGAGTGGAAGTGAGTGAAGTCACAGATTCGAGGTCTGTGAAGTCATAGAATGGAGGTGTGTGAAGTCAGAATGTTCGTGTGCGAAGTCATAGAAGAGAGGTGTGTGAAATCAGAATGGAGTTGTGTGAAGTCATAGAATGGAGGTGTGTGAACTCTTAGAATGGAGGTGTGACCTCACAATGGAAGTGTGTGAAGTCATAGAATGGAGGTGTGTGAAGTCACAGAATGGAAGTGTGTGAAGTCATACAATGGAAGTGTGAAGTCAGAATGGAGGTGTGTGAAGTCACAGAATGGAGGTGTGTGAACTCAGAATGGAGGTTTGTGAAGTCATAGATGGAGGTGTGTGAAGTCATAATATGGAGGTGTGTGAAATCATAGAATGGAGTTTTGTGTAGTCACAGAATGGAGCTGTGTGAGTCAGAATTGAGGTGTGTGAAGTCATAGAATGTAGATGTGTGAAGTCATAGAATGGAGAATTGTGAGGTCACCGAAGGGAGGTTTGTGAATTCATAGAATGGAGGTATGTGAAGTCAAATTGGAGGGGTGTGAAGTCGGAGAATGGAGGTGTGTGAAGTCACAGAATGGAGGTGGGTGAAGTCATAGAATGGAGGTGTGTGAACTCATAGAATGGAGGTGTGTGAAGTCACAATGTAGGTGTGTGAAGTCATAGAATGGAGGTGTGTGAGGTCACAGAATGGAGGTCTGTGAAGTCACAGAATTTAGGTGTGTGAAGTCAGAATGGAGGTCTGTGAGGTCAGAATGGAGGTGTGTGAAGTCATAGAATGGAGGTGTGTGAAGTCACAATGCAGGTGTGTGAACTCATAGAATGGAGGTGTGTGAAGTCACAATGTAGGTGTGTGAAGTAATAGAATGGAGGTGTGTGAAGTCCCAAAATTGAGGTGTGTGAAGTCATAGAATGGAGTTGTGTGAAGTCACAGAATGGAGGTGTGTGAAATCATAGAATGGAGGTGTGTGAAGTCACAGAATGGAGGTGTGTGAAGTCATAGATTGGAGGTGTGTGAAGTCAGAATGGAGATGTGAAGTCATAGAATGGAGGTGGGTGAAGCCATAGAAATTAGGTGTTGGAAGTCGTAGAATGGAGAAGTGTGAAGTCATAGAGTGGAAGTGAGTGAAGTCACAGATTCGAGGTCTGTGAAGTCATAGAATGGAGGTGTGTGAAGTCAGAATGTTCGTGTGCGAAGTCATAGAAGAGAGGTGTGTGAAATCAGAATGGAGTTGTGTGAAGTCATAGAATGGAGGTGTGTGAACTCTTAGAATGGAGGTGTGACCTCACAATGGAAGTGTGTGAAGTCATAGAATGGAGGTGTGTGAAGTCACAGAATGGAAGTGTGTGAAGTCATACAATGGAAGTGTGAAGTCAGAATGGAGGTGTGTGAAGTCATAGATGGAGGTGTGTGAAGTCATAATATGGAGGTGTGTGAAATCATAGAATGGAGTTTTGTGAAGTCACAGAATGGAGCTGTGTGAGTCAGAATTGAGGTGTGTGAAGTCATAGAATGTAGATGTGTGAAGTCATAGAATGGAGGATTGTGAGGTCACCGAAGGGAGGTTTGTGAATTCATAGAATGGAGGTATGTGAAGTCAAATTGGAGGGGTGTGAAGTCGGAGAATGGAGGTATGTGAAGTCACAGAATGGAGGTGGGTGAAGTCATAGAATGGAGGTGTATGAAGTCATAGAATGGAGGTGTGTGAAGTCACAGAATGGACGGGTATGAAGTCAAAGAATGAAGGTGTGTGAAGTACGAAAATTGAGGTGTTTGAAGTCATATATTGCAGGTGTGTGAAGTCAAACAATGGAGGTGTGTGAACTCAGAAAGGAGGTGTGTGAAGTCACAGAATGGAGGTGTGAAGTAATAGAATGGAAGTGTGTGAAGTCATAAAATGGAGGTGTGTGAAGTCAGAATGGAGGTGTGTGAAGTCACCGAATGGACGTGTGTGAACTCAGAATGGAGGTGTGTGAAGCCAGAGAATTGAGGTTTGCGAAGTCATAGAATTGAGGTGTGTGAAGTCATAGAATGGAGGTGTGTGAAGACAAAATTGCGGTGTGGGAACTCATAGAATGGATGTGTGTGAACTCATAGAATGGAGGTGTGTGAAGTCGTGGAATGGAGTTGTGTGAAATCAAAGAATGGAGGTGTGTGAAGTCAAACAATGGTGGTGTGTGAAGTCACAGAATCTAGGTGTGTGATGTCACAGAATGGAAGTGTGTGAAATCAAAATGGAGGTGTGTGAAGTCACAGAATGGAGGTGTGTGAAGTCACAGAATGGAGGTGTGTGAAGTGAAAGAATGGAGGTGTGTGAACTCATAGAATGGAGGTGTGAAGTCATGGATGGAGGTTTGTGAAGTCAAACATTGGAAGTGTGTGAAGTTACAGAAAGGAGATGTGTGAAGTCATAGAATGGAGGTGTGTGAAGTTATAGAATGTTGGTGTATGAAGTCATAGAATGGAGGTGTATGAATTCATAGAATGGAGGTGTGTGAAGTCAGAATGCAGGTGTGTTTAGTCATAGAATGGAGGTGTGTGAAGTCATAAAATGGAGGTGTATGAAGTCATAGAATGGAAGTATGTGAAATCACAGAATGGAGGTGTGTGAATTCGCAGAGTGGAGGTGTGTAAAGTCACAGAGTGGAGATGTGTGAAGTCACAGAGTGGAGGTGTGTGAAGTCACAGAATGGAGGTGTGTGAACTCAGAATAGAGGTGTGTATAGTCATAGAATTCAGGTGTGTGAAGTCAGAATGGAGCTGTGTGAAATCATAGAAAGGAGGTGTGTGAAGTCAAAATGGAGGTGTGTGAACTCATAGAATGGAGGTGTGTGAAGTCACAGAATGGAGGTGTCTGAAGTCATAGAATGGAGATGTGTGAATTCAGATTGGAGGTGTGTGAAGTCATAGAATGGAGGTGTGTCAACTCAGAAAGGAGGTGTGTGAAGTCATAGAATGGAGGTGTGTGAAATCATACAATGTAGGTGTGTGAAGTCACAGAATTTAAATGTGTGAAGTCAGAATGGAGGTGTGTGAGGTCAGAATGGAGGTGTGTGAAGTCATAGAATGGAGGTGTGTGAAGTCACAATGCAGGTGTGTGAACTCATAGAATGGAGGTGTATGAAGTCACAGAATGGAGGTGTGTGAAATCATAGAATGGAGGTGTGTGAAGTCACAGAATGGAGGTGTGTGAAGTCAGAATGGAGGTGTGTGAAGTCATAGAATGGAGGTGTGTGAAGTCAGAATGGAGGTGTGAAGTCATAGAATGGAGGTGGGTGAAGTCATAGAAATTAGGTGTGGGAAGTCATAGAATGGAGAAGTGTGAAGTCATGGAGTGGAGGTGAGTGAAGTCACAGATTCGAGGTCTGTGACGTCATAGAATGGAGGTGTGTGAAGTCAGAATGTAGGTGTTCGAAGTCATAGAATAGAGGTGTGTGAAGTCAGAATGGAGGTGTGTGAAGTCAAAGAATGGAGGTGTGTGAACTCATAGAATGGAGATGTGTGACGTCACAATGGAAGTTTGTGAAGTCCTAGAATGGAGGTGTGTGACGTCACAGAATGGAGGTGTGTGAAGTCATACAATGGAGGTGTGTGAAGTCAAAATGGAGGTGTGTGAAGTCACAGAATGGAGGTGGGTGAAGTCAAAGAATGGAGGTGTGTGAAGTCACAGAATGGAGGTGTGTGAACTCTGAATGGAGGTGTGTGAAGTCACAGAATGGAGGTGTGTGAAGTCATAGAATGGAAGTGTGTGAAGTCATAGAATGGACGTGTGTGAAGTCAGAATGGACGTGTGTGAAGTCACCGAACGGACTTTTGTGAACTCAGTATTGAGGTGTGTGAAGTCACAGAATGGAGGTTTGTGAAGTCATAGAATGGAGGTGTGTGAGGTCATAGAATGGATGTTTCTGAAGTAAGAATGAAGGTGTGTGAAGTCATAGAATGCAGGTGTCTGAAGTCATTGAATGGAGGTGTGTCAAGTCACTGAATGGAAGTGTGTGAAGTCAGAATGGAGGTGTGAAGTCATAGAATGAAGGTGGGTGAAGTCATGGAAAGGAGGTGTGGGAAGTCATAGAATGGAGGAGTGTGAAGTCATAGAGAGGAGGTGAGTGAAGTCACAAATTCGAGTTCCGTGAAGTCATAGATTGGAGGTGTGTGATGTCAGAATGGAGGTGCGCGACGTCATAGAATAGAGGTTTGTGAAGTCAGAATGGAGGTGTGTGAAGTCATAGAATGGAGGTTTGTGAACTCATAGAATGGAGGTGTGTGACGTCACAATGGCAGTGTGTAAAATCACAGAATGGAGGTGTGTGAACTCATAGAATGGAGGTGTGTGAAGTCATGGATGGAGGTTTGAGAAGTCAAACATTGGAAGTGTGTGAAGTTACAGAAAGGAGATGTGTGAAGTCATAGAATGGAGGTGTGTGAAGTCATAGAATGGAGGAGTGTGAACTCAGAATGGAGATTTCTGAAGTCATAGAATGGAGGTGTGTGAAGTCATAGAATATTGGTGTATGAAGTCATAGAATGGAGGTGTATGAAGTCATAGAATGGAGGTGTGTGAAGTCAGAATTCAGGTGTGTTAAGTCATAGAATGGAGGTGTGTGAAGTCATACAATGGAGGTGTGTGAAGACATACAATGGAAGTTTGTGAAGTCATAGAATGGAGGTGTGTGATGTCATAGAATGTAGGTGTGTGAAGTCATAGAATGGAGGTGTGTGAAGTCACGGAAGGGAGGTGTGCGAAGTCAGAGAATGGAGATGTGTGAAGTCACAATGGAGGTGTGTGAAGTCATAGAATGGAGGTGTGTGAAGTCAAAGAATGAAGGTGTGTGAGGTCATACAATGGAGGTGTGTGAAATCACAGAATGGAGGTGTGTGAATTCGCAGAATGGAGGTGTGTAAAGTCACAGAGTGGAGATGTGTGAAGTCACAGAGTGGAGGTGTGTGAAGTCATAGAATGGAGGTTTGTGAAGTCACAGAATGGAGGTGTGTGAAGTCAGAATACAGGTGTGTAAAGTCATAGAATTGAGGTGTGTGAAGTCAGAATGGAGCTGTGTGAAATCATAGAATGGAGGTGTGTGAAGTCACAGAATTTAGGTGTGTGAAGTCAGAATGGAGGTGTGTGAGGTCAGAATGGAGGTGTGTGAAGTCATAGAATGGAGGTTTGTGAACTCATAGAATGGAGGTGTGTGAAGTCACAATGTAGGTGTGTGAAGTCATAGAATGGAGGTGTGTGAGGTTACAGAATGGAGGTCTGTGAAGTCACAGAATTTAGGTGTGTGAAGTCAGAATGGAGGTCTGTGAGGTCAGAATGGAGGTGTGTGAAGTCATAGAATGGAGGTGTGTGAAGTCACAATGCAGGTGTGTGAACTCATAGAATGGAGGTGTGTGAAGTCACAATGTAGGTGTGTGAACTAATAGAATGGAGGTGTGTGAAGTCCCAGAATTGAGGTGTGTGAAGTCATAGAATGGAGTTGTGTGAAGTCACAGAATGGAGGTGTGTGAAGTCATAGAATGGAGGTGTGTGAAGTCACAGAATGGAGGTGTGTGAAGTCATAGATTGGAGGTGTGTGAAGTCAGAATGGAGATGTGAAGTCATAGAATGGAGTGGGTGAAGCCATAGAAATTAGGTGTTGGAAGTCATAGAATGGAGAAGTGTGAAGTCATAGAGTGGAGGTGAGTGAAGTCACAGATTCCAGGTCTGTGAAGTCATAGAATGGAGGTGTGTGAAGTCAGAATATTCGTGTGCGAAGTCATAGAAGAGAGGTGTGTGAAATCAGAATGCAGTTGTGTGAAGTCATAGAATGGAGGTGTGTGAACTCTTAGAATGGAGGTGTGACCTCACAATGGAAGTGTGTGAAGTCATAGAATGGAGGTGTGTGAAGTCACAGAATGGAAGTGTGTGAAGTCATACAATGGAAGTGTGAAGTCAGAATGGAGGTGTGTGAAGTCACAGAATGGAGGTGTGTGAACTAAGAATGGAGGTGTGTGAAGTCATAGATGGAGGTGTGTGAAGTCATAATATGGAGGTGTGTGAAATCATAGAATGGAGTTTTGTGAAGTCACAGAATGGAGCTGTGTGAGTCAGAATTGAGGTGTGTGAAGTCATAGAATGTAGATGTGTGAAGTCATAGAATGGAGGATTGTGAGGTCACGGAAGGGAGGTTTGTGAATTCATAGAATGGAGGTATGTGAAGTCAAATTGGAGGGGTGTGAAGTCGGAGAATGGAGGTGTGTGAAGTCACAGAATGGAGGTGGGTGAAGTCATAGAATGGAGGTGTATGAAGTCATAGAATGGAGGTGTGTGAAGTCACAGAATGGACGGGTATGAAGTCAAAGATTGAAGGTGTGTGAAGTCAGAAAATTGAGGTGTTTGAAGTCATATATTGGAGGTGTGTGAAGTCAAACAATGGAGGTGTGTGAACTCAGAAAGGAGGTGTGTGAAGTCACAGAATGGAGGTGTGAAGTAATAGAATGGAAGTGTGTGAAGTCATAAAATGGAGGTGTGTGAAGTCAGAATGGAGGTGTGTGAAGTCACCGAATGGACGTGTGTGAACTCAGAATGGAGGTGTGTGAAGCCAGAGAATTGAGGTTTGCGAAGTCATAGAATTGAGGTGTGTGAAGTCATAGAATGGAGGTGTGTGAAGACAAAATTGCGGTGTGGGAACTCATAGAATGGATGTGTGTGAACTCATAGAATGGAGGTGTGTGAAGTCGTGGAATGGAGTTGTGTGAAATCAAAGAATGGAGGTGTGTGAAGTCAAACAATGGTGGTGTGTGAAGTCACAGAATCTAGGTGTGTGATGTCACAGAATGGAAGTGTGTGAAATCAAAATGGAGGTGTGTGAAGTCACAGAATGGAGGTGTGTGAAGTCACAGAATGGAGGTGTGTGAAGTGAAAGAATGGAGGTGTGTGAACTCATAGAATGGAGGTGTGAAGTCATGGATGGAGGTTTGTGAAGTCAAACATTGAAAGTGTGTGAAGTTACAGAAAGGAGATGTGTGAAGTCATAGAATGGAGGTGTGTGAAGTTATAGAATGTTGGTGTATGAAGTCATAGAATGGAGGTGTATGAATTCATAGAATGGAGGTGTGTGAAGTCAGAATGCAGGTGTGTTTAGTCATAGAATGGAGGTGTGTGAAGTCATAAAATGGAGGTGTATGAAGTCATAGAATGGAAGTATGTGAAATCACAGAATGGAGGTGTGTGAATTCGCAGAGTGGAGGTGTGTAAAGTCACAGAGTGGAGATGTGTGAAGTCACAGAGTGGAGGTGTGTGAAGTCACAGAATGGAGGTGTGTGAAGTCAGAATAGAGGTGTGTATAGTCATAGAATTCAGGTGTGTGAAGTCAGAATGGAGCTGTGTGAAATCATAGAAAGGAGGTGTGTGAAGTCAAAATGGAGGTGTGTGAACTCATAGAATGGAGGTGTGTGAAGTCACAGAATGGAGGTGTCTGAAGTCATAGAATGGAGATGTGTGAATTCAGATTGGAGGTGTGTGAAGTCATAGAATGGAGGTGTGTCAACTCAGAAAGGAGGTGTGTGAAGTCATAGAATGGAGGTGTGTGAAGTCATAGAATGGAGGTGTGTGAAATCATACAATGTAGGTGTGTGAAGTCACAGAATTTAAATGTGTGAAGTCAGAATGGAGGTGTGTGACGTCAGAATGGAGGTGTGTGAAGTCATAGAATGGAGGTGTGTGAAGTCACAATGCAGGTGTGTGAACTCATAGAATGGAGGTGTATGAAGTCACAGAATGGAGGTGTGTGAAATCATAGAATGGAGGTGTGTGAAGTCACAGAATGGAGGTGTGTGAAGTCAGAATGGAGGTGTGTGAAGTCATAGAATGGAGGTGTGTGAAGTCAGAATGGAGGTGTGAAGTCATAGAATGGAGGTGGGTGAAGTCATAGAAATTAGGTGTGGGAAGTCATAGAATGGAGAAGTGTGAAGTCATGGAGTGGAGGTGAGTGAAGTCACAGATTCGAGGTCTGTGACGTCATAGAATGGAGGTGTGTGAAGTCAGAATGTAGGTGTTCGAAGTCATAGAATAGAGGTGTGTGAAGTCAGAATGGAGGTGTGTGAAGTCAAAGAATGGAGGTGTGTGAACTCATAGAATGGAGATGTGTGACGTCACAATGGAAGTTTGTGAAGTCCTAGAATGGAGGTGTGTGACGTCACAGAATGGAGGTGTGTGAAGTCATACAATGGAGGTGTGTGAAGTCAAAATGGAGGTGTGTGAAGTCACAGAATGGAGGTGGGTGAAGTCAAAGAATGGAGGTGTGTGAAGTCACAGAATGGAGGTGTGTGAACTCTGAATGGAGGTGTGTGAAGTCACAGAATGGAGGTGTGAGAAGTCATAGAAGGGAAGTGTGTGAAGTCATAGAATGGACGTGTGTGAAGTCAGAATGGACGTGTGTGAAGTCACCGAACGGACTTTTGTGAACTCAGTATTGAGGTGTGTGAAGTCACAGAATGGAGGTTTGTGAAGTCATAGAATGGAGGTGTGTGAGGTCATAGAATGGATGTTTCTGAAGTAAGAATGAAGGTGTGTGAAGTCATAGAATGCAGGTGTCTGAAGTCATTGAATGGAGGTGTGTCAAGTCACTGAATGGAAGTGTGTGAAGTCAGAATGGAGGTGTGAAGTCATAGAATGAAGGTGGGTGAAGTCATGGAAAGGAGGTGTGGGAAGTCATAGAATGGAGGAGTGTGAAGTCATAGAGTGGAGGTGAGTGAAGTCACAAATTCGAGGTCCGTGAAGTCATAGATTGGAGGTGTGTGATGTCAGAATGGAGGTGCGCGAAGTCATAGAATAGAGGTTTGTGAAGTCAGAATGGAGGTGTGTGAAGTCATAGAATGGAGGTTTGTGAACTCATAGAATGGAGGTGTGTGACGTCACAATGGCAGTGTGTAAAATCACAGAATGGAGGTGTGTGAACTCATAGAATGGAGGTGTGTGAAGTCATGGATGGAGGTTTGTGAAGTCAAACATTGGAAGTGTGTGAAGTTACAGAAAGGAGATGTGTGAAGTCATAGAATGGAGGTGTGTGAAGTCATAGAATGGAGGAGTGTGAAGTCAAAATGGAGATTTCTGAAGTCATAGAATGGAGGTGTGTGAAGTCATAGAATATTGGTGTATGAAGTCATAGAATGGAGGTGTATGAAGTCATAGAATGGAGGTGTGTGAAGTCAGAATTCAGGTGTGTTAAGTCATAGAATGGAGGTGTGTGAAGTCATACAATGGAGGTGTGTGAAGACATACAATGGAAGTTTGTGAAGTCATAGAATGGAGGTGTGTGATGTCATAGAATGTAGGTGTGTGAAGTCATAGAATGGAGGTGTGTGAAGTCACGGAAGGGAGGTGTGCGAAGTCAGAGAATGGAGATGTGTGAAGTCACAATGGAGGTGTGTGAAGTCATAGAATGGATGTGTGTGAAGTCAAAGAATGAAGGTGTGTGAAGTCATACAATGGAGGTGTGTGAAATCACAGAATGGAGGTGTGTGAATTCGCAGAATGGAGGTGTGTAAAGTCACAGAGTGGAGATGTGTGAAGTCAGAGAGTGGAGGTGTGTGAAGCCAGAATACAGGTGTGTAAAGTCATAGAATTGAGGTGTGTGAAGTCAGAATGGAGCTGTGTGAAATCATAGAAAGGAGGTGTGTGAAGTCAAAATGGAGGTGTGTGAACTCATAGAATGGAGGTGTGTGAAGTCGCAGAATGGAGGTGTCTGAAGTCATAGAATGGAGATGTGTGAATTCAGATTGGAGGTGTGTGAAGTCATAGAATGGAGGTGTGTCAACTAAGAAAAGAGGTGTGTGAATTCATAGAATGGAGGTGTGTGAAGTCATAGAATGGAGGTGTGTGAAATCATACAATGGAGGTGTGTGAAGTCACAGAATTTAAGTGTGTGAAGTCAGAATGGAGGTGTGTGAGGTCAGAATGGAGGTGTGTGAATTCATAGAATGGAGGTGTGTGGAGTCACAATGTAGGTGTGTGAAGTCATAGAATGGAGGTGTGTGAAGTCACAGAATGGAGGTGTGTGAAGTCATAGAATGGAGGTGTGTGAAGTCACAGAATGGAGGTGTGTGAAATCATAGAATGGAGGTGTGTGAAGTCACAGAATGGAGGTGTGTGAAGTCAGAATGGAGGTGTGTGAAGTCATACAATGGAGGTGTGTGAAGTCAGAATGGAGGTGTGAAGTCATAGAATGGAGGTGGGTGAAGTCATAGAAATTAGGTGTGGGAAGTCATAAAATGGAGAAGTGTGAAGTCATAGAGTGGAGGTGAGTGAAGTCACAGATTCGAGGTCTGTGACGTCATAGAATGGAGGTGTGTGAAGTCAGAATGTAGGTGTTCGAAGTCATAGAATAGAGGTGTGTGAAATCAGAATGGAGGTGTGTGAAGTCATAGAATGGAGGTCTGTGAACTCATAGAATGGAGATGTGTGACGTCACAATGGAAGTTTGTGAAGTCCTAGAATGGAGGTGTGTGAAGTCACAGAATGGAGGTATGTGAATTGACAGAATGGAGGTGTGTGAAGTCACAGAATGGAGGTGTGTGAACTCAGAATGGAGGTGTGTGAAGTCACAGAATGGAGGTGTGTGAAGTCATAGAATGGAAGTGTGTGAAGTCATAGAATGGATGTGTGTGAAGTCAGAATGGACGTGTGTGAAGTCACCGAATGGAGTTTTGTGAACTCAGTATTGAGGTGTGTGAAGTCACAGAAAGGAGGTTTGTGAAGTCATAGAATGGAGGTGTGTGAGGTCATAGAATGGATGTTTCTGAAGTAAGAATGAAGGTGTGTGAAGTCATAGAATGCAGGTGTGTGAAGTCATTGAATGGAGGTGTGTGAAGTCACTGAATGGAAGTGTGTGAAGTCAGAATGGAGGTGTGAAGTCATAGAATGAAGGTGGGTGAAGTCATAGAAAGGAGGTGTGGGAAGTCACAGAATGGAGGAGTGTGAAGTCATAGAGGGAGGTGAGTGAAGTCACAAATTCGAGGTCTGTGAAGTCATAGATTGGAGGTGTGTGATGTCAGAATGGAGGTGTGCGAAGTCATAGATTAGAAGTTTGTGAAGTCAGAATGGAGGTGTGTGAAGTCATAGAATGGAGGTGTGTGAAGTCGTGGAATGGAGTTGTGTGAAATCAAAGAATGGAGGTGTGTGAAGTCAAACAATGGTGGTGTGTGAAGTCACAGAATCTAGGTGTGTGATGTCACAGAGTGGAAGTGTGTGAAATCAAAACGTAGGTGTGTGAAGTCACAGAATGGAGGTGTATGAAGTCACAGAATGGAGGTGTGTGAAGTCAAAAATGGAGGTGTGTGAACTCACAGAATGGAGGTGTGTAAAGTGACAGAGTAGAGATGTGTGAAGTCACAGAATGGAGGTGTGTGAAGTCAAACAATGGTGGTGTGTGAAGTCACAGAATCTAGGTGTGTGATGTCACAGAAAGGAAGTGTGTGAAATCAAAATGGAGGTGTGTGAAGTCAAAGAATGTAGGTGTGTGAAGTCATAGAATGGAGTTGTGTGAAATCACAGAATGGAGGTGTGTGAATTCGCAGAATGGAGGTGTGTAAAGTGACAGAGTGCAGATGTGTGAAGTCACAGAGTGGAGGTGTGTGAAGTCATAGAATGGAGGATTGTGAACTCACAGAATGGAGTTGTGTGAAGTCAGAATAGAGGTGTTTAAAGTCATAGAATTGAGGTGTGTCAAGTTAGAATGGAGCTGTGTGAAGTCATAGAATGGAGGTGTGTGAAGTCAAAATGGAGGTGTGTGAACTCACAGAATGGAGGTGTGTGAAGTCACAGAATGGAGGTGTGTGAAGTCAAAATGGAGGTGTGTGAACTCACAGAATGGAGGTGTGTGAAGTCACAGAATGGAGGTGTGTGAAGTCATAGAAGGGAGGTGTGCGAAGTCATAGAATGGAGGTGTGTGAAGTCACAGAATGGAGGTGTGTGAAGTCATAGAATGGATGTGTGTGAATTCATAGAATGGAGGTGTGTGAACTCATAGAATGGATGTGTGTGAAGTCACAGAATGGAGGTGTGTGAACTCAGAATGGAGGTGTGTGAAGTCACAGAATGGAGGTGTGTGAAGTCATAGAATGGAAGTGTGTGAAATCAAGAATGCAGGTGTGTGAAGGCACAGAATGGAGGTGTGTGAAGTCACCGAATGGAGTTGTGTGAACTCAGAATGGAGATGTGTGAAGTCACAGAATGCAGGTTTGTGAAGTCATAGTATGGAGGTGTGTGAACTCATAGAATGGAAGTTTCTGAAGTAAGAATGAAGGTGTGTGAAGCCATAGAATGGAGGTGTGTGAAGTCACAGAATGCAGGTGTGTGAAGTCAGAATGGAGGTGTGTAGTCATAGATTGGAGGTGGTTGAAGTCATTAAAGGGACGTGTGGGAAATCATAGAATGGAGGTGTGTGAATTCATAGAGTGCAGGTGAGTGAAGTCACAGATTCAAGGTCTGTGAAGTCATAGAATGGAGGTGTGTGATGTCAAAATGGAGGTGTGCGAAGTCATAGAATAGAGGTGTGTGAAGTCAGAATGGAGGTGTGTGAAGTCATAGATGGAGTTGTGTGAAGTCATAGTATGGAGGTGTGTGAAATCATAGAATGGAGTTTTGTGAAGTCACAGAATGGAGCTGTGTGAATTCAGAATGGAGGTGTGTGAAGTCACAGAATGGAGGTGTGTGAAGTCACAGAATGGAGGTGTGTGAACTCAGAATTTAGGTGTGTGAAGTCAAAGAATGGAGGTGTGTGAAGTCATAGAATGGAGGTGTGTGAAGTCATAGAATGGAGGTGTGTGAAGTCAGAATGGAGGTGTGTGAAGTCACAGAATTGAGGTGTGTGAACACAGAATGGAGGTGTGTGAAGTCAAAGAATGGAGGTGTGTGAAGTCATAGTATGGAGGTGTGTGAAGTCATAGAATGTATGTTTGTGGAGTAAGAATGAAGGTGTTGAAGTCACAGAATTGAGGTGTGTGACGTCACAGAATGGAGGTGTGTGAAATCATAGACGGAGGTGTGTGAATTCAGAAAGGAGGTGTGTGAAGTCACCGAATGGAGGTGTGTAAACTCAGAATGGAGGTGTGTGAAGTCACAGAATGAAGGTTTGCGAAGTCACAGAATGGAGTTGTGGGATGTCATAAAATGGATGTTTCTGAATTAAGAATGAAGGTGGGTGAAGACATGGAATGGAGGTGTGTGAAGACAAAATTGTGGTGTGTGAACTCATAGAATGGATGTGTGTGAACTCATAGAATGGAGGTTTGTGAAGTCGTGGAATGGAGGTGTGTGAAGTCAAAGAATGGCGGTGTGTGAAGTCAAACAATAGTGTTGAGTGAAGTCAGAGAATGGAGGTGTGTGAAGTCACAGAATGGAAGTGTTTGAAGTCAAAATGGAGGTGTGTGAAGTCAAAGAATGGAGGTGTGTGAAGTCACAGAATGGAGGTGTGTGAAGTCAAAATGGTGGTGTGTGAAGTCACAACTGGAGGTGTGTGAAGTCACAGAATGTAGGTGTGTGAAGTCAAAATGGAGGTGTGTGAAGTCAAAGAATGGAGGTGTGTGAACTCATAGAATGGAGTTGTGTGAAGTCATGGAATGGAGGATTGTAAAGTCAAACATTGGTAGTGTGGGAAGTTACAAAAAGGAGATGTGTGAAGTCATAGAATGGAGGTGTGTGAAGTCATAGAATGGAGGAGTGTGAAGTCAGAATGGAGATTTGTGAAGTCACAGAATGGAGGTGTGTGAAGTCATAGAATGTTGGTGTATGAAGCCATAGAAGGGAGGTGTATGAAGTCATAGAATGGAGGTGTGTGAAGTCAGAATGCATGTGTGTGAAGTCATAGAATGGAGGTGTGTGATGTCATAGAATGGAGATGTGTGAAGTCATAGAATGGAGGTGTGTGAAGTCACGGTAGGGAGGTGTGTGAAGTCACAGAATGGACGTGTGTGAAGTCACAATGGAGGTTTCTGAAGTCATAGAATGGAGGTGTGTGAAGTCATAGAATGGAGGTGTGTGAAATCACAGAATGGAGGGGTATGAATTCGAAGAATGGAGGTGTGTAAAGTCACAGAGTGGAGATGTGTGCATTCACAGAGTGGAGGTGTGTGAAGTCATAGAACAGAGGTTTGTGAAGTCACAGAATGGAGGTGTGTGAAGTCAGAAAAGAAGTGTGCAAAGTCATAGAATGGAGGTGTGTGAAGTCAGAATGGAGCTGTGTGAAGTCATAGAATGGAGGTGTGTGAAGTCAGAATGGAGGTGTGTGAACTCATAGAATGGAGGTGTGTGAAGTCACAGAATGGAGTTGTGTGAAGTCAAGGAATGGTGGTGTGTGAAGTCAAATTGGAGTTGTGTGAAGTCATATAATGGAGGTGTGTCAACTCAGAATGGAATTGTGTGAAATCATAGAATGGAGGTGTGTGAAGTCACAGAATTTAGGTGTGTGAAGTCAGAATGGAGGTGTGTGAGGTCAGAATGGAGGTGTGTGAAGTCATAGAATGGAGGTGTGTGAACTCATAGAATGGAGGTGTGTGAAGTCACAATGTAGGTGTGTGAAGTCATAGAATGGAGGTGTGTGAGGTCACAGAATGGAGGTCTGTGAAGTCACAGAATTTAGGTGTGTGAAGTCAGAATGGAGGTCTGTGAGGTCAGAATGGAGGTGTGTGAAGTCATAGAATGGAGGTGTGTGAAGTCACAATGCAGGTGTGTGAACTCATAGAATGGAGGTGTGTGAAGTCACAATGTAGGTGTGTGAAGTAATAGAATGGAGGTGTGTGAATTCCCAAAATTGAGGTGTGTGAAGTCATAGAATGGAGTTGTGTGAAGTCACAGAATGGAGGTGTGTGAAATCATAGAATGGAGGTGTGTGAAGTCACAGAATGGAGGTGTGTGAAATCATAGATTGGAGGTGTGTGAAGTCAGAATGGAGATGTGAAGTCATAGAATGGAGGTGGGTGAAGCCATAGAAATTAGGTGTTGGAAGTCGTAGAATGGAGAAGTGTGAAGTCATAGAGTGGAAGTGAGTGAAGTCACAGATTCGAGGTCTGTGAAGTCATAGAATGGAGGTGTGTGAAGTCAGAATGTTCGTGTGCGAAGTCATAGAAGAGAGGTGTGTGAAATCAGAATGGAGTTGTGTGAAGTCATAGAATGGAGGTGTGTGAACTCTTAGAATGGAGGTGTGACCTCACAATGGAAGTGTGTGAAGTCATAGAATGGAGGTGTGTGAAGTCACAGAATGGAAGTGTGTGAAGTCATACAATGGAAGTGTGAAGTCAGAATGGAGGTGTGTGAAGTCATAGATGGAGGTGTGTGAAGTCATAATATGGAGGTGTGTGAAATCATAGAATGGAGTTTTGTGAAGTCACAGAATGGAGCTGTGTGAGTCAGAATTGAGGTGTGTGAAGTCATAGAATGTAGATGTGTGAAGTCATAGAATGGAGGATTGTGAGGTCACCGAAGGGAGGTTTGTGAATTCATAGAATGGAGGTATGTGAAGTCAAATTGGAGGGGTGCGAAGTCGGAGAATGGAGGTGTGTGAAGTCACAGAATGGAGGTGGGTGAAGTCATAGAATGGAGGTGTATGAAGTCATAGAATGGAGGTGTGTGAAGTCACAGAATGGACGGGTATGAAGTCAAAGAATGAAGGTGTGTGAAGTAAGAAAATTGAGGTGTTTGAAGTCATATATTGCAGGTGTGTGAAGTCAAACAATGGAGGTGTGTGAACTCAGAAAGGAGGTGTGTGAAGTCACAGAATGGAGGTGTGAAGTAATAGAATGGAAGTGTGTGAAGTCATAAAATGGAGGTGTGTGAAGTCAGAATGGAGGTGTGTGAAGTCACCGAATGGACGTGTGTGAATTCAGAATGGAGGTGTGTGAAGCCAGAGAATTGAGGTTTGCGAAGTCATAGAATTGAGGTGTGTGAAGTCATAGAATAGAGGTGTGTGAAGACAAAATTGCGGTGTGGGAACTCATAGAATGGATGTGTGTGAACTCATAGAATGGAGGTGTGTGAAGTAGTGGAATGGAGTTGTGTGAAATCAAAGAATGGATGTGTGTGAAGTCAAACAATGGTGGTGTGTGAAGTCACAGAATCTAGGTGTGTGATGTCATAGAATGGAAGTGTGTGAAATCAAAATGGAGGTGTGTGAAGTCACAGAATGGAGGTGTGTGAAGTCACAGAATGGAGGTGTGTGAAGTGAAAGAATGGAGGTGCGTGAACTCATAGAATGGAGGTGTGAAGTCATGGATGGAGGTTTGTGAAGTCAAACATTGGAAGTGTGTGAAGTTACAGAAAGGAGATGTGTGAAGTCATAGAATGGAGGTGTGTGAAGTCATAGAATGGAGGAGTGTGAAGTCAGAATGGAGATTTCTGAAGTCATAGAATGGAGGTGTGTGAAGTCATAGAATGTTGGTGTATGAAGTCATAAAATGGAGGTGTATGAATTCATAGAATGGAGGTGTGTGAAGTCAGAATGCAGGTGTGTTTAGTCATAGAATGGAGGTGTGTGAAGTCATAAAATGGAGGTGTATGAAGTCATAGAATAGAAGTATGTGAAATCACAGAATGGAGGTGTGTGAATTGGCAGAGTGGAGGTGTGTAAAGTCACAGAGTGGAGATGTGTGAAGTCACAGAGTGGAGGTGTGTGAATTCATAGAATGGAGGTTTTTGAAGTCACAGAATGGAGGTGTGTGAAGTCAGAATAGAGGTGTGTATACTCATAGAATTCAGGTGTGTGAAGTCAGAATGGGGCTGTGTGAAATCATAGAAAGGAGGTGTGTGAAGTCAAAATGCAGGTGTGTGAACTCATAGAATGGAGGTGTGTGAAGTCACAGAATGGAAGTGTCTGAAGTCATAGAATGGAGATGTGTGAATTCAGATTGGAGGTGTGTGAAGTCATAGAATGGAGGTGTGTCAACTCAGAAAGGAGGTGTGTGAAGTCATAGAATGGAGGTGTGTGAAGTCATAGAATGGAGGTGTGTGAAATCATACAATGTAGGTGTGTGAAGTCACAGAATTTAAATGTGTGAAGTCAGAATGGAGGTGTGTGAGGTCAGAATGGAGGTGTGTGAAGTCATAGAATGGAGGTGTGTGAAGTCACAATGCAGTTGTGTGAACTCATAGAATGGAGGTGTGTGAAGTCACAATGTAGGTGTGTGAAGTCATAGAATGGAGGTGTGTGAAGTCACAGAATGGAGGTGTGTGAAATCATAGAATGGAGGTGTGTGAAGTCACAGAATGGAGGTGTGTGAAGTCAGAATGGAGGTGTGTGAAGTCATAGAATGGAGGTGTGTGAAGTCAGAATGGAGGTGTGAAGTCATAGAATGGAGGTGGGTGAAGTAATAGAAATTAGATGTGGGAAGTCATAGAATGGAGAAGTGTGAAGTCATGGAGGGGAGTTGAGTGAAGTCACAGATTCAAGGTCTCTGACGTCATAGAATGGAGGTGTGTGAAGTCAGAATGTAGGTGTTCGAAGTCATAGAATAGAGGTGTGTGAAGTCAGAATGGAGGTGTGTGAAGTCAAAGAATGGAGGTGTGTGAACTCATAGAATGGAGATGTGTGACGTCACAATGGAAGTTTGTGAAGTCATAGAATGGAGGTGTGTGACGTCACAGAATGGAGGTGTGTGAAGTCATACAATGGAGGTGTGTGAAGTCAGAATGGAGGTGTGTGAAGTCACAGAATGGAGGTGGGTGAAGTCAAAGAATGGAGGTGTGTGAAGTCACAGAATGGAGGTGTGTGAACTCTGAATGGAGGTGTGTGAAGTCACAGAATGGAGGTGTGTGAAGTCATAGAATGGAAGTGTGTGAAGTCATAGAATGGACGTGTGTGAAGTCAGAATGGACGTGTGTGAAGTCACCGAACGGACTTTTGTGAACTCAGTATTGAGGTCTGTGAAGTCACAGAACGGAGGTTTGTGAAGTCATACAATGGAGGTGTGAGAGGTCATACAATGGATGTTTCTGAAGTAAGAATGAAGGTGTGTGAAGTCATAGAATGCAGGTGTCTGAAGTCATTGAATGGAGGTGTGTCAAGTCACTGAATGGAAGTGTGTGAAGTCAGAATGGAGGTGTGAAGTCATAGAATGAAGGTGGGTGAAGTCATGGAAAGGAGGTGTGGGAAGTCATAGAATGGAGGAGTGTGAAGTCACAGAGTGGAGGTGAGTGAAGTCACAAATTCGAGGTCCGTGAAGTCATAGATTGGAGGTGTGTGATGTCAGAATGGAGGTGCGCGAAGTCATAGAATAGAGGTTTGTGAAGTCAGAATGGAGGTGTGTGAAGTCATAGAATGGAGGTTTGTGAACTCATAGAATGGAGGTGTGTGACGTCACAATGGCAGTGTGTAAAATCACAGAATGGAGGTGTGTGAACTCATAGAATGGAGGTGTGTGAAGTCATGGATGGAGGTTTGTGAAGTCAAACATTGGAAGTGTGTGAAGTTACAGAAAGGAGATGTGTGAAGTCATAGAATGGAGGTGTGTGAAGTCATAGAATGGAGGAGTGTGAAGTCAAAATGGAGATTTCTGAAGTCATAGAATGGAGGTGTGTGAAGTCATAGAATATTGGTGTATGAAGTCATAGAATGGAGGTGTATGAAGTCATAGAATGGAGGTGTGTGAAGTCAGAATTCAGGTGTGTTAAGTCATAGAATGGAGGTGTGTGAAGTCATACAATGGAGGTGTGTGAAGACATACAATGGAAGTTTGTGAAGTCATAGAATGGAGGTGTGTGATGTCATAGAATGTAGGTGTGTGAAGTCATAGAATGGAGGTGTGTGAAGTCACGGAAGGGAGGTGTGCGAAGTCAGAGAATGGAGATGTGTGAAGTCACAATGGAGGTGTGTGAAGTCATAGAATGGATGTGTGTGAAGTCAAAGAATGAAGGTGTGTGAAGTCATACAATGGAGGTGTGTGAAATCACAGAATGGAGGTGTGTGAATTCGCAGAATGGAGGTGTGTAAAGTCACAGAGTGGAGATGTGTGAAGTCACAGAGTGGAGGTGTGTGAAGTCATAGAATGGAGGTTTGTGAAGTCACAGAATGGAGGTGTGTGAAGCCAGAATACAGGTGTGTAAAGTCATAGAATTGAGGTGTGTGAAGTCAGAATGGAGCTGTGTGAAATCATAGAAAGGAGGTGTGTGAAGTCAAAATGGAGGTGTGTGAACTCATAGAATGGAGGTGTGTGAAGTCGCAGAATGGAGGTGTCTGAAGTCATAGAATGGAGATGTGTGAAATTATACAATGGAGGTGTGTGAAGTCACAGAATTTAAGTGTGTGAAGTCAGAATGGAGGTGTGTGAGGTCAGAATGGAGGTGTGTGAATTCATAGAATGGAGGTGTGTGGAGTCACAATGTAGGTGTGTGAAGTCATAGAATGGAGGTGTGTGAAGTCACAGAATGGAGGTGTGTGAAGTCATAGAATGGAGGTGTGTGAAGTCACAGAATGGAGGTGTGTGAAATCATAGAATGGAGGTGTGTGAAGTCACAGAATGGAGGTGTGTGAAGTCAGAATGGAGGTGTGTGAAGTCATACAATGGAGGTGTGTGAAGTCAGAATGGAGGTGTGAAGTCATAGAATGGAGGTGGGTGAAGTCATAGAAATTAGGTGTGGGAAGTCATAAAATGGAGAAGTGTGAAGTCATAGAGTGGAGGTGAGTGAAGTCACAGATTCGAGGTCTGTGACGTCATAGAATGGAGGTGTGTGAAGTCAGAATGTAGGTGTTCGAAGTCATAGAATAGAGGTGTGTGAAATCAGAATGGAGGTGTGTGAAGTCATAGAATGGAGGTGTGTGAACTCATAGAATGGAGATTTGTGACGTCACAATGGAAGTTTGTGAAGTCCTAGAATGGAGGTGTGTGAAGTCACAGAATGGAGGTATGTGAATTGACAGAATGGAGGTGTGTGAAGTCACAGAATGGAGGTGTGTGAACTCAGAATGGAGGTGTGTGAAGTCACAGAATGGAGGTGTGTGAAGTCATAGAATGGAAGTGTGTGAAGTCATAGAATGGACGTGTGTGAAGTCAGAATGGACGTGTGTGAAGTCACCGAATGGAGTTTTGTGAACTCAGTATTGAGGTGTGTGAAGTCACAGAAAGGAGGTTTGTGAAGTCATAGAATGGAGGTGTGTGCGGTCATAGAATGGATGTTTCTGAAGTAAGAATGAAGGTGTGTGAAGTCATAGAATGCAGGTGTGTGAAGTCATTGAATGGAGGTGTGTGAAGTCACTGAATGGAAGTGTGTGAAGTCAGAATGGAGGTGTGAAGTCATAGAATGAAGGTGGGTGAAGTCATAGAAAGGAGGTGTGGGAAGTCACAGAATGGAGGAGTGTGAAGTCATAGAGGGAGGTGAGTGAAGTCACAAATTCGAGGTCTGTGAAGTCATAGATTGGAGGTGTGTGATGTCAGAATGGAGGTGTGCGAAGTCATAGATTAGAAGTTTGTGAAGTCAGAATGGAGGTGTGTGAAGTCATAGAATGGAGGTGTGTGAAGTCGTGGAATGGAGTTGTGTGAAATCAAAGAATGGAGGTGTGTGAAGTCAAACAATGGTGGTGTGTGAAGTCACAGAATCTAGGTGTGTGATGTCACAGAGTGGAAGTGTGTGAAATCAAAACGTAGGTGTGTGAAGTCACAGAATGGAGGTGTATGAAGTCACAGAATGGAGGTGTGTGAAGTCAAAAATGGAGGTGTGTGAACTCACAGAATGGAGGTGTGTAAAGTGACAGAGTAGAGATGTGTGAAGTCACAGAATGGAGGTGTGTGAAGTCAAACAATGGTGGTGTGTGAAGTCACAGAATCTAGGTGTGTGATGTCACAGAAAGGAAGTGTGTGAAATCAAAATGGAGGTGTGTGAAGTCAAAGAATGTAGGTGTGTGAAGTCATAGAATGGAGTTGTGTGAAATCACAGAATGGAGGTGTGTGAATTCGCAGAATGGAGGTGTGTAAAGTGACAGAGTGCAGATGTGTGAAGTCACAGAGTGGAGGTGTGTGAAGTCATAGAATGGAGGATTGTGAACTCACAGAATGGAGTTGTGTGAAGTCAGAATAGAGGTGTTTAAAGTCATAGAATTGAGGTGTGTGAAGTTAGAATGGAGCTGTGTGAAGTCATAGAATGGAGGTGTGTGAAGTCAAAATGGAGGTGTGTGAACTCACAGAATGGAGGTGTGTGAAGTCACAGAATGGAGGTGTGTGAAGTCAAAATGGAGGTGTGTGAACTCACAGAATGGAGGTGTGTGAAGTCACAGAATGGAGGTGTGTGAAGTCATAGAAGGGAGGTGTGCGAAGTCATAGAATGGAGGTGTGTGAAGTCACAGAATGGAGGTGTGTGAAGTCATAGAATGGATGTGTGTGAATTCATAGAATGGAGGTGTGTGAACTCATAGAATGGATGTGTGTGAAGTCACAGAATGGAGGTGTGTGAACTCAGAATGGAGGTGTGTGAAGTCACAGAATGGAGGTGTGTGAAGTCATAGAATGGAAGTGTGTGAAATCAAGAATGCAGGTGTGTGAAGGCACAGAATGGAGGTGTGTGAAGTCACCGAATGGAGTTGTGTGAACTCAGAATGGAGATGTGTGAAGTCACAGAATGCAGGTTTGTGAAGTCATAGTATGGAGGTGTGTGAACTCATAGAATGGAAGTTTCTGAAGTAAGAATGAAGGTGTGTGAAGCCATAGAATGGAGGTGTGTGAAGTCACAGAATGCAGGTGTGTGAAGTCAGAATGGAGGTGTGTAGTCATAGATTGGAGGTGGTTGAAGTCATTAAAGGGACGTGTGGGAAATCATAGAATGGAGGTGTGTGAATTCATAGAGTGCAGGTGAGTGAAGTCACAGATTCAAGGTCTGTGAAGTCATAGAATGGAGGTGTGTGATGTCAAAATGGAGGTGTGCGAAGTCATAGAATAGAGGTGTGTGAAGTCAGAATGGAGGTGTGTGAAGTCATAGATGGAGTTGTGTGAAGTCATAGTATGGAGGTGTGTGAAATCATAGAATGGAGTTTTGTGAAGTCACAGAATGGAGCTGTGTGAATTCAGAATGGAGGTGTGTGAAGTCACAGAATGGAGGTGTGTGAAGTCACAGAATGGAGGTGTGTGAACTCAGAATTTAGGTGTGTGAAGTCAAAGAATGGAGGTGTGTGAAGTCATAGAATGGAGGTGTGTGAAGTCATAGAATGGAGGTGTGTGAAGTCAGAATGGAGGTGTGTGAAGTCACAGAATTGAGGTGTGTGAACACAGAATGGAGGTGTGTGAAGTCAAAGAATGGAGGTGTGTGAAGTCATAGTATGGAGGTGTGTGAAGTCATAGAATGTATGTTTGTGGAGTAAGAATGAAGGTGTTGAAGTCACAGAATTGAGGTGTGTGACGTCACAGAATGGAGGTGTGTGAAATCATAGACGGAGGTGTGTGAATTCAGAAAGGAGGTGTGTGAAGTCACCGAATGGAGGTGTGTAAACTCAGAATGGAGGTGTGTGAAGTCACAGAATGAAGGTTTGCGAAGTCACAGAATGGAGTTGTGGGATGTCATAAAATGGATGTTTCTGAATTAAGAATGAAGGTGGGTGAAGACATGGAATGGAGGTGTGTGAAGACAAAATTGTGGTGTGTGAACTCATAGAATGGATGTGTGTGAACTCATAGAATGGAGGTTTGTGAAGTCGTGGAATGGAGGTGTGTGAAGTCAAAGAATGGCGGTGTGTGAAGTCAAACAATAGTGTTGAGTGAAGTCAGAGAATGGAGGTGTGTGAAGTCACAGAATGGAAGTGTTTGAAGTCAAAATGGAGGTGTGTGAAGTCAAAGAATGGAGGTGTGTGAAGTCACAGAATGGAGGTGTGTGAAGTCAAAATGGTGGTGTGTGAAGTCACAACTGGAGGTGTGTGAAGTCACAGAATGTAGGTGTGTGAAGTCAAAATGGAGGTGTGTGAAGTCAAAGAATGGAGGTGTGTGAACTCATAGAATGGAGTTGTGTGAAGTCATGGAATGGAGGATTGTAAAGTCAAACATTGGAAGTGTGGGAAGTTACAAAAAGGAGATGTGTGAAGTCATAGAATGGAGGTGTGTGAAGTCATAGAATGGAGGAGTGTGAAGTCAGAATGGAGATTTGTGAAGTCACAGAATGGAGGTGTGTGAAGTCATAGAATGTTGGTGTATGAAGCCATAGAAGGGAGGTGTATGAAGTCATAGAATGGAGGTGTGTGAAGTCAGAATGCATGTGTGTGAAGTCATAGAATGGAGGTGTGTGATGTCATAGAATGGAGATGTGTGACGTCATAGAATGGAGGTGTGTGAAGTCACGGTAGGGAGGTGTGTGAAGTCACAGAATGGACGTGTGTGAAGTCACAATGGAGGTTTCTGAAGTCATAGAATGGAGGTGTGTGAAGTCATAGAATGGAGGTGTGTGAAATCACAGAATGGAGGGGTATGAATTCGAAGAATGGAGGTGTGTAAAGTCACAGAGTGGAGATGTGTGCATTCACAGAGTGGAGGTGTGTGAAGTCATAGAACACAGGTTTGTGAAGTCACAGAATGGAGGTGTGTGAAGTCAGAAAAGAAGTGTGCAAAGTCATAGAATGGAGGTGTGTGAAGTCAGAATGGAGCTGTGTGAAGTCATAGAATGGAGGTGTGTGAAGTCAGAATGGAGGTGTGTGAACTCATAGAATGGAGGTGTGTGAAGTCACAGAATGGAGTTGTGTGAAGTCAAGGAATGGAGGTGTGTGAAGTCAAATTGGAGTTGTGTGAAGTCATATAATGGAGGTGTGTCAACTCAGAATGGAATTGTGTGAAATCATAGAATGGAGGTGTGTGAAGTCACAGAATTTAGGTGTGTGAAGTCAGAATGGAGGTGTGTGAGGTCAGAATGGAGGTGTGTGAAGTCATAGAATGGAGGTGTGTGAACTCATAGAATGGAGGTGTGTGAAGTCACAATGTAGGTGTGTGAAGTCATAGAATGGAGGTGTGTGAGGTCACAGAATGGAGGTCTGTGAAGTCACAGAATTTAGGTGTGTGAAGTCAGAATGGAGGTCTGTGAGGTCAGAATGGAGGTGTGTGAAGTCATAGAATGGAGGTGTGTGAAGTCACAATGCAGGTGTGTGAACTCATAGAATGGAGGTGTGTGAAGTCACAATGTAGGTGTGTGAAGTAATAGAATGGAGGTGTGTGAAGTCCCAAAATTGAGGTGTGTGAAGTCATAGAATGGAGTTGTGTGAAGTCACAGAATGGAGGTGTGTGAAATCATAGAATGGAGGTGTGTGAAGTCACAGAATGGAGGTGTGTGAAGTCATAGATTGGAGGTGTGTGAAGTCAGAATGGAGATGTGAAGTCATAGAATGGAGGTGGGTGAAGCCATAGAAATTAGGTGTTGGAAGTCGTAGAATGGAGAAGTGTGAAGTCATAGAGTGGAAGTGAGTGAAGTCACAGATTCGAGGTCTGTGAAGTCATAGAATGGAGGTGTGTGAAGTCAGAATGTTCGTGTGCGAAGTCATAGAAGAGAGGTGTGTGAAATCAGAATGGAGTTGTGTGAAGTCATAGAATGGAGGTGTGTGAACTCTTAGAATGGAGGTGTGACCTCACAATGGAAGTGTGTGAAGTCATAGAATGGAGGTGTGTGAAGTCACAGAATGGAAGTGTGTGAAGTCATACAATGGAAGTGTGAAGTCAGAATGGAGGTGTGTGAAGTCATAGATGGAGGTGTGTGAAGTCATAATATGGAGGTGTGTGAAATCATAGAATGGAGTTTTGTGAAGTCACAGAATGGAGCTGTGTGAGTCAGAATTGAGGTGTGTGAAGTCATAGAATGTAGATGTGTGAAGTCATAGAATGGAGGATTGTGAGGTCACCGAAGGGAGGTTTGTGAATTCATAGAATGGAGGTATGTGAAGTCAAATTGGAGGGGTGTGAATTCGGAGAATGGAGGTGTGTGAAGTCACAGAATGGAGGTGAGTGAAGTCATAGAATGGAGGTGTATGAAGTCATAGAATGGAGGTGTGTGAAGTCACAGAATGGACGGGTATGAAGTCAAAGATTGAAGGTGTGTGAAGTCAGAAAATTGAGGTGTTTGAAGTCATATATTGGAGGTGTGTGAAGTCAAACAATGGAGGTGTGTGAACTCAGAAAGGAGGTGTGTGAAGTCACAGAATGGAGGTGTGAAGTAATAGAATGGAAGTGTGTGAAGTCATAAAATGGAGGTGTGTGAAGTCAGAATGGAGGTGTGTGAAGTCACCGAATGGACGTGTGTGAACTCAGAATGGAGGTGTTTGAAGCCAGAGAATTGAGGTATGCGAAGTCATAGAATTGAGGTGTGTGAAGTCATAGAATGGAGGTGTGTGAAGACAAAATTGCGGTGTGGGAACTCATAGAATGGATGTGTGTGAACTCATAGAATGGAGGTGTGTGAAGTCGTGGAATGGAGTTGTGTGAAATCAAAGAATGGAGGTGTGTGAAGTCAAACAATGGTGGTGTGTGAAGTCACAGAATCTAGGTGTGTGATGTCACAGAATGGAAGTGTGTGAAATCAAAATGGAGGTGTGTGAAGTCACAGAATGGAGGTGTGTGAAGTCACAGAATGGAGGTGTGTGAAGTGAAAGAATGGAGGTGTGTGAACTCATAGAATGGAGGTGTGAAGTCATGGATGGAGGTTTGTGAAGTCAAACATTGGAAGTGTGTGAAGTTACAGAAAGGAGATGTGTGAAGTCATAGAATGGAGGTGTGTGAAGTCATAGAATGTTGGTGTATGAAGTCATAGAATGGAGGTGTATGAATTCATAGAATGGAGGTGTGTGAAGTCAGAATGCAGGTGTGTTTAGTCATAGAATGGAGGTGTGTGAAGTCATAAAATGGAGGTGTATGAAGTCATAGAATGGAAGTATGTGAAATCACAGAATGGAGGTGTGTGAATTCGCAGAGTGGAGGTGTGTAAAGTCACAGAGTGGAGATGTGTGAAGTCACAGAGTGGAGGTGTGTGAATTCATAGAATGGAGGTTTTTGAAGTCACAGAATGGAGGTGTGTGAAGTCAGAATAGAGGTGTGTATAGTCATAGAATTCAGGTGTGTGAAGTCAGAATGGAGCTGTGTGAAATCATAGAAAGGAGGTGTGTGAAGTCAAAATGGAGGTGTGTGAACTCATAGAATGGAGGTGTGTGAAGTCACAGAATGGAGGTGTGTGAAGTCATAGAATGGAGATGTGTGAATTCAGATTGGAGGTGTGTGAAGTCATAGAATGGAGGTGTGTCAACTCAGAAAGGAGGTGTGTGAAGTCATAGAATGGAGGTGTGAGAAGTCATAGAATGGAGGTGTGTGAAATCATACAATGTAGGTGTGTGAAGTCACAGAATTTAAATGTGTGAAGTCAGAATGGAGGTGTGTGAGGTCAGAATGGAGGTGTGTGAAGTCATAGAATGGAGGTGTGTGAAGTCACAATGCAGGTGTGTGAACTCATAGAATGGAGGTGTGTGAAGTCACAATGTAGGTGTGTGAAGTCATAGAATGGAGGTGTGTGAAGTCACAGAATGGAGGTGTGTGAAATCATAGAATGGAGGTGTGTGAAGTCACAGAATGGAGGTGTGTGAAGTCAGAATGGAGGTGTGTGAAGTCATAGAATGGAGGTGTGTGAAGTCAGAATGGAGATGTGAAGTCATAGAATGGAGGTGGGTGAAGTCATAGAAATTAGGTGTGGGAAGTCATAGAATGGAGAAGTGTGAAGTCATGGAGTGGAGGTGAGTGAAGTCACAGATTCGAGGTCTGTGACGTCATAGAATGGAGGTGTGTGAAGTCAGAATGTAGGTGTTCGAAGTCATAGAATAGAGGTGTGTGAAGTCAGAATGGAGGTGTGTGAAGTCAAAGAATGGAGGTGTGTGAACTCATAGAATGGAGATGTGTGACGTCACAATGGAAGTTTGTGAAGTCCTAGAATGGAGGTGTGTGACGTCACAGAAGGGAGGTGTGTGAAGTCATACAATGGAGGTGTGTGAAGTCAAAATGGAGGTGTGTGAAGTCACAGAATGGAGGTGGGTGAAGTCAAAGAATGGAGGTGTGTGAAGTCACAGAATGGAGGTGTGTGAACTCTGAATGGAGGTGTGTGAAGTCAGAATGGACGTGTGTGAAGTCACCGAACGGACTTTTGTGAACTCAGTATTGAGGTGTGTGAAGTCACAGAAGGGAGGTTTGTGAAGTCATAGAATGGAGGTGTGTGAGGTCATAGAATGGATGTTTCTGAAGTAAGAATGAAGGTGTGTGAAGTCATAGAATGCAGGTGTCTGAAGTCATTGAATGGAGGTGTGGGAAGTCAGAATGGAGGTGTGAAGTCATAGAATGAAGGTGGGTGAAGTCATGGAAAGGAGGTGTGGGAAGTCATAGAATGGAGGAGTGTGAAGTCATAGAGTGGAGGTGAGTGAAGTCACAAATTCGAGGTCCGTGAAGTCATAGATTGGAGGTGTTTGATGTCAGAATGGAGGTGCGCGAAGTCATAGAATAGAGGTTTGTGAAGTCAGAATGGAGGTGTGTGAAGTCATAGAATGGAGGTGTGTGAACTCATAGAATGGAGGTGTGTGACGTCACAATGGCAGTGTGTAAAATCACAGAATGGAGGTGTGTGAACTCATAGAATGGAGGTGTGTGAAGTCAAACATTGGAAGTGTGTGAAGTTACAGAAAGGAGATGTGTGAAGTCATAGAATGGAGGTGTGTGAAGTCATAGAATGGAGGAGTGTGAAGTCAGAATGGAGATTTCTGAAGTCATAGAATGGAGGTGTGTGAAGTCATAGAATATTGGTGTATGAAGTCATAGAATGGAGGTGTATGAAGTCATAGAATGGAGGTGTGTGAAGTCAGAATTCAGGTGTGTTAAGTCATAGAATGGAGGTGTGTGAAGTCATACAATGGAGGTGTGTGAAGACATACAATGGAAGTTTGTGAAGTCATAGAATGGAGGTGTGTGATGTCATAGAATGTAGGTGAGTGAAGTCATAGAATGGAGGTGTGTGAAGTCACGGAAGGGAGGTGTACGAAGTCAGAGAATGGAGATGTGTGAAGTCACAATGGAGGTGTGTGAAGTCATAGAATGGAGGTGTGTGAAGTCAAAGAATGAAGGTGTGTGAGGTCATACAATGGAGGTGTGTGAAATCACAGAATGGAGGTGTGTGAATTCGCAGAATGGAGGTGTGTAAAGTCACAGAGTGGAGATGTGTGAAGTCACAGAGTGGAGGTGTGTGAAGTCATAGAATGGAGGTTTGTGAAGTCACAGAATGGAGGTGTGTGAAGTCAGAATACAGGTGTGTAAAGTCATAGAATTGAGGTGTGTGAAGTCAGAATGGAGCTGTGTGAAATCATAGAAAGGAGGTGTGTGAAGTCAAAATGGAGGTGTGTGAACTCATAGAATGGAGGTGTGTGAAGTCGCAGAATGGAGGTGTCTGAAGTCATAGAATGGAGATGTGTGAATTCAGATTGGAGGTGTGTGAAGTCATAGAAAGGAGGTGTGTCAACTCAGAAAAGAGGTGTGTGAATTCATAGAATGGAGGTGTGTGAAGTCATATAATGGAGGTGTGTGAAATCATACAATGGAGTTGTGTGAAGTCACAGAATTTAAGTGTGTGAAGTCAGAATGGAGGTGTGTGAGGTCAGAATGGAGGTGTGTGAATTCATAGAATGGAGGTGTGTGGAGTCACAATGCAGGTGTGTGAACTCATAGAATGGAGGTGTGTGAAGTCACAATGTAGGTGTGTGAAGTCATAGAATGGAGGTGTGTGAAGTCACAGAATGGAGGTGTGTGAAATCATAGAATGGAGGTGTGTGAAGTCACAGAATGGAGGTGTGTGAAGTCAGAATGGAGGTGTGTGAAGTCATAGAATGGAGGTGTGTGAAGTCAGAATGGAGTTGTGAAGTCATAGAATGGAGGTGGGTGAAGTCATAGAAATTAGGTGTGGGAAGTCATAGAATGGAGAAGTGTGAAGTCATGGAGTGGAGGTGAGTGAAGTCACAGATTCGAGGTCTGTGACGTCATAAAATGGAGGTGTGTGAAGTCAGAATGTAGGTGTTCGAAGTCATAGAATAGAGGTGTGTGAAGTCAGAATGGAGGTGTGTGAAGTCAAAGAATGGAGGTGTGTGAACTCATAGAATGGAGATGTGTGACGTCACAATGGAAGTTTGTGAAGTCCTAGAATGGAGGTGTGTGAAGTCATAGAATGGAGGTGTGTGAAGTCAAAATGGAGGTGTGTGAAGTCACAGAATGGAGGTGTGTGAAGTCATAGAATGGAAGTGTGTGAAGTCATAGAATGGACGTGTGTGAAGTCAGAATGGACGTGTGTGAAGTCACCGAACGGACTTTTGTGAACTCAGTATTGAGGTGTGTGAAGTCACAGAATGGAGGTTTGTGAAGTCATAGAATGGAGGTGTGTGAGGTCATAGAATGGATGTTTCTGAAGTAAGAATTAAGGTGTGTGAAGTCATAGAATGCAGGTGTCTGAAGTCATTGAATGGAGGTGTGTCAAGTCACTGAATGGAAGTGTGTGAAGTCAGAATGGAGGTGTGAAGTAATAGAATGAAGGTGGGTGAAGTCATGGAAAGGAGGTGTGGGAAGTCATAGAATGGAGGAGTGTGAAGTCATAGAGTGGAGGTGAGTGAAGTCACAAATTCGAGGTCCGTGAAGTCACAGAATGGAGGTGGGTGAAGTCAAAGAATGGAGGTGTGTGAAGTCACAGAATGGAGGTGTGTGAACTCTGAATGGAGGTGTGTGAAGTCAGAATGGAGGTGTGTGAGGTCATAGAATGGATGTTTCTGAAGTAAGAATTAAGGTGTGTGAAGTCATAGAATGCAGGTGTCTGAAGTCATTGAATGGAGGTGTGTCAAGTCACTGAATGGAAGTGTGTGAAGTCAGAATGGAGGTGTGAAGTCATAGAATGAAGGTGGGTGAAGTCATGGAAAGGAGGTGTGTGAGGTCATACAATGGAGGTGTGTGAAATCACAGAATGGAGGTGTGTGAATTCGCAGAATGGAGGTGTGTAAAGTCACAGAGTGGAGATGTGTGAAGTCACAGAGTGGAGGTGTGTGAAGTCATAGAATGGAGGTTTGTGAAGTCACAGAATGGAGGTGTGTGAAGTCAGAATACAGGTGTGTAAAGTCATAGAATTGAGGTGTGTGAAGTCAGAATGGAGCTGTGTGAAATCATAGAAAGGAGGTGTGTGAAGTCAAAATGGAGGTGTGTGAACTCATAGAATGGAGGTGTGTGAAGTCGCAGAATGGAGGTGTCTGAAGTCATAGAATGGAGATGTGTGAATTCAGATTGGAGGTGTGTGAAGTCATAGAATGGAGGTGTGTCAACTAAGAAAAGAGGTGTGTGAATTGATAGAATGGAGGTGTGTGAAGTCATAGAATGGAGGTGTGTGAAATCATACAATGGAGGTGTGTGAAGTCACAGAATTTAAGTGTGTGAAGTCAGAATGGAGGTGTGTGAGGTCAGAATGGAGGTGTGTGAATTCATAGAATGGAGGTGTGTGGAGTCACAATGCAGGTGTGTGAACTCATAGAATGGAGGTGTGTGAAGTCACAATGTAGGTGTGTGAAGTCATAGAATGGAGGTGTGTGAAGTCACAGAATGGAGGTGTGTGAAATCATAGAATGGAGGTGTGTGAAGTCACAGAATGGAGGTGTGTGAAGTCAGAATGGAGGTGTGTGAAGTCATACAATGGAGGTGTGTGAAGTCAGAATGGAGGTGTGAAGTCATAGAATGGAGGTGGGTGAAGTCATAGAAATTAGGTGTGGGAAGTCATAGAATGGAGAAGTGTGAAGTCATGGAGGGGAGGTGAGTGAAGTCACAGATTCGAGGTCTGTGACGTCATAGAATGGAGGTGTGTGAAGTCAGAATGTAGGTGTTCGAAGTCATAGAATAGAGGTGTGTGAAGTCAGAATGGAGGTGTGTGAAGTCAAAGAATGGAGGTGTGTGAACTCATAGAATGGAGATGTGTGACGTCACAATGGAAGTTTGTGAAGTCCTAGAATGGAGGTGTGTGACGTCACAGAATGGAGGTGTGTGAAGTCATACAATGGAGGTGTGTGAAGTCAAAATGGAGGTGTGTGAAGTCACAGAATGGAGGTGGGTGAAGTCAAAGAATGGAGGTGTGTGAAGTCACAGAATGGAGGTGTGTGAACTCTGAATGGAGGTGTGTGAAGTCACAGAATGGAGGTGTGTGAAGTCAGAATGGACGTGTGTGAAGTCACCGAACGGACTTTTGTGAACGCAGTATTGAGGTGTGTGAAGTCACAGAAAGGAGGTTTGTGAAGTCATAGAATGGAGGTGTGTGAGGTCATAGAATGGATGTTTCTGAAGTAAGAATGAAGGTGTGTGAAGTCATAGAATGCAGGTGTCTGAAGTCATTGAATGGAGGTGTGTCAAGTCACTGAATGGAAGTGTGTGAAGTCAGAATGGAGGTGTGAAGTCATAGAATGAAGGTGGGTGAAGTCATGGAAAGGAGGTGTGGGAAGTCATAGAACGGAGGAGTGTGAAGTCATAGAGTGGAGGTGAGTGAAGTCACAAATTCGAGGTCCGTGAAGTCATAGATTGGAGGTGTGTGATGTCAGAATGGAGGTGCGCGAAGTCATAGAATAGAGGTTTGTGAAGTCAGAAGGGAGGTGTGTGAAGTCATAGAATGGAGGTGTGTGAACTCATAGAATGGAGGTATGTGACGTCACAATGGCAGTGTGTAAAATCACAGAATGGAGGTGTGTGAACTCATAGAATGGAGGTGTGTGAAGTCATGGATGGAGGTTTGTGAAGTCAAACATTGGAAGTGTGTGAAGTTACAGAAAGGAGATGTGTGAAGTCATAGAATGGAGGTGTGTGAAGTCATAGAATGGAGGAGTGTGAACTCAGAATGGAGATTTCTGAAGTCATAGAATGGAGGTGTGTGAAGTCATAGAATATTGGTGTATGAAGTCATAGAATGGAGGTGTATGAAGTCATAGAATGGAGGTGTGTGAAGTCAGAATTCAGGTGTGTTAAGTCATAGAATGGAGGTGTGTGAAGTCATACAATGGAGGTGTGTGAAGACATACAATGGAAGTTTGTGAAGTCATAGAATGGAGGTGTGTGATGTCATAGAATGTAGGTGTGTGAAGTCATAGAATGGAGGTGTGTGAAGTCACGGAAGGGAGGTGTGCGAAGTCAGAGAATGGAGATGTGTGAAGTCACAATGGAGGTGTGTGAAGTCATAGAATGGAGGTGTGTGAAGTCAAAGAATGAAGGTGTGTGAGGTCATACAATGGAGGTGTGTGAAATCACAGAATGGAGGTGTGTGAATTCGCAGAATGGAGGTGTGTAAAGTCACAGAGTGGAGATGTGTGAAGTCACAGAGTGGAGGTGTGTGAAGTCATAGAATGGAGGTTTGTGAAGTCACAGAATGGAGGTGTGTGAAGTCAGAATACAGGTGTGTAAAGTCATAGAATTGAGGTGTGTGAAGTCAGAATGGAGCTGTGTGAAATCATAGAATGGAGGTGTGTGAAGTCACAGAATTTAGGTGTGTGAAGTCAGAATGGAGGTGTGTGAGGTCAGAATGGAGGTGTGTGAAGTCATAGAATGGAGGTGTGTGAACTCATAGAATGGAGGTGTGTGAAGTCACAATGTAGGTGTGTGAAGTCATAGAATGGAGGTGTGTGAGGTTACAGAATGGAGGTCTGTGAAGTCACAGAATTTAGGTGTGTGAAGTCAGAATGGAGGTCTGTGAGGTCAGAATGGAGGTGTGTGAAGTCATAGAATGGAGGTGTGTGAAGTCACAATGCAGGTGTGTGAACTCATAGAATGGAGGTGTGTGAAGTCCCAGAATTGAGGTGTGTGAAGTCATAGAATGGAGTTGTGTGAAGTCACAGAATGGAGGTGTGTGAAGTCATAGAATGGAGTTGTGTGAAGTCACAGAATGGAGGTGTGTGAAGTCATAGATTGGAGGTGTGTGAAGTCAGAATGGAGATGTGAAGTCATAGAATGGAGGTGGGTGAAGCCATAGAAATTAGGTGTTGGAAGTCATAGAATGGAGAAGTGTGAAGTCATAGAGTGGAGGTGAGTGAAGTCACAGATTCCAGGTCTGTGAAGTCATAGAATGGAGGTGTGTGAAGTCAGAATGTTCGTGTGCGAAGTCATAGAAGAGAGGTGTGTGAAATCAGAATGGAGTTGTGTGAAGTCATAGAATGGAGGTGTGTGAACTCTTAGAATGGAGGTGTGACCTCACAATGGAAGTGTGTGAAGTCATAGAATGGAGGTGTGTGAAGTCACAGAATGGAAGTGTGTGAAGTCATACAATGGAAGTGTGAAGTCAGAATGGAGGTGTGTGAAGTCACAGAATGGAGGTGTGTGAACTAAGAATGGAGGTGTGTGAAGTCATAGATGGAGGTGTGTGAAGTCATAATATGGAGGTGTGTGAAATCATAGAATGGAGTTTTGTGAAGTCACAGAATGGAGCTGTGTGAGTCAGAATTGAGGTGTGTGAAGTCATAGAATGTAGATGTGTGAAGTCATAGAATGGAGGATTGTGAGGTCACCGAAGGGAGGTTTGTGAATTCATAGAATGGAGGTATGTGAAGTCAAATTGGAGGGGTGTGAAGTCGGAGAATGGAGGTGTGTGAAGTCACAGAATGGAGGTGGGTGAAGTCATAGAATGGAGGTGTATGAAGTCATAGAATGGAGGTGTGTGAAGTCACAGAATGGACGGGTATGAAGTCAAAGAATGAAGGTGTGTGAAGTCAGAAAATTGAGGTGTTTGAAGTCATATATTGGAGTTGTGTGAAGTCAAACAATGGAGGTGTGTGAACTCAGAAAGGAGGTGTGTGAAGTCACAGAATGGAGGTGTGAAGTAATAGAATGGAAGTGTGTGAAGTCATAAAATGGAGGTGTGTGAAGTCAGAATGGAGGTGTGTGAAGTCACCGAATGGACGTGTGTGAACTCAGAATGGAGGTGTGTGAAGCCAGAGAATTGAGGTTTGCGAAGTCATAGAATTTAGGTGTGTGAAGTCATAGAATGGAGGGTGTGAAGACAAAATTGCGGTGTGGGAACTCATAGAATGGATGTGTGTGAACTCATAGAATGGAGGTGTGTGAAGTCGTGGAATGGTGTTGTGTGAAATCAAAGAATGGAGGTGTGTGAAGTCAAACAATGGTGGTGTGTGAAGTCACAGAATCTAGGTGTGTGATGTCACAGAATGGAAGTGTGTGAAATCAAAATGGAGGTGTGTGAAGTCACAGAATGGAGGTGTGTGAAGTCACAGAATGGAGGTGTGTGAAGTGAAAGAATGGAGGTGTGTGAACTCATAGAATGGAGGTGTGAAGTCATGGATGGAGGTTTGTGAAGTCAAACATTGGAAGTGTGTGAAGTTACAGAAAGGAGATGTGTGAAGTCATAGAATGGAGGTGTGTGAAGTCATAGAATGTTGGTGTATGAAGTCATAGAATGGAGGTGTATGAATTCATAGAATGGAGGTGTGTGAAGTCAGAATGCAGGTGTGTTTAGTCATAGAATGGAGGTGTGTGAAGTCATAAAATGGAGGTGTATGAAGTCATAGAATGGAAGTATGTGAAATCACAGGATGGAGGTGTGTGAATTCGCAGAGTGGAGGTGTGTAAAGTCACAGAGTGGAGATGTGTGAAGTCACAGAGTGGAGGTGTGTGAATTCATAGAATGGAGGTTTTTGAAGTCACAGAATGGAGGTGTGTGAAGTCAGAATAGAGGTGTGTATAGTCATAGAATTCAGGTGTGTGAAGTCAGAATGGAGCTGTGTGAAATCATAGAAAGGAGGTGTGTGAAGTCAAAATGGAGGTGTGTGAACTCATAGAATGGAGGTGTGTGAAGTCACAGAATGGAGGTGTCTGAAGTCATAGAATGGAGATGTGTGAATTCAGATTGGAGGTGTGTGAAGTCATAGAATGGAGGTGTGTCAACTCAGAAAGGAGGTGTGTGAAGTCATAGAATGGAGGTGTGTGAAGTCATAGAATGGAGGTGTGTGAAATCATACAATGTAGGTGTGTGAAGTCACAGAATTTAAATGTGTGAAGTCAGAATGGAGGTGTGTGAGGTCAGAATGGAGGTGTGTGAAGTCATAGAATGGAGGTGTGTGAAGTCACAATGCAGGTGTGTGAACTCATAGAATGGAGGTGTGTGAAGTCACAATGTAGGTGTGTGAAGTCATAGAATGGAGGTGTGTGAAGTCACAGAATGGAGGTGTGTGAAATCATAGAATGGAGGTGTGTGAAGTCACAGAATGGAGGTGTGTGAAGTCAGAATGGAGGTGTGTGAAGTCATAGAATGGAGGTGTGTGAAGTCAGAATGGAGGTGTGAAGTCATAGAATGGAGGTGGGTGAAGTCATAGAAATTAGGTGTGGGAAGTCATAGAATGGAGAAGTGTGAAGTCATGGAGTGGAGGTGAGTGAAGTCACAGATTCGAGGTCTGTGACGTCATAGAATGGAGGTGTGTGAAGTCAGAATGTAGGTGTTCGAAGTCATAGAATAGAGGTGTGTGAAGTCAGAATGGAGGTGTGTGAAGTCAAAGAATGGAGGTGTGTGAACTCATAGAATGGAGATGTGTGATGTCACAATGGAAGTTTGTGAAGTCCTAGAATGGAGGTGTGTGACGTCACAGAATGGAGGTGTGTGAAGTCATACAATGGAGGTGTGTGAAGTCAAAATGGAGGTGTGTGAAGTCACAGAATGGAGGTGGGTGAAGTCAAAGAATGGAGGTGTGTGAAGTCACAGAATGGAGGTGTGTGAACTCTGAATGGAGGTGTGTGAAGTCAGAATGGACTGGTGTGAAGTCACCGAACGGACTTTTGTGAACTCAGTATTGAGGTGTGTGAAGTCACAGAATGGAGGTTTGTGAAGTCATAGCATGGAGGTGTGTGAGGTCATAGAATGGATGTTTCTGAAGTAAGAATGAAGGTGTGTGAAGTCATAGAATGCAGGTGTCTGAAGTCATTGAATGGAGGTGTGTCAAGTCACTGAATGGAAGTGTGTGAAGTCAGAATGGAGGTGTGGAGTCATAGAATGAAGGTGGGTGAAGTCATGGAAAGGAGGTGTGAGAAGTCATAGAATGGAGGCGTGTGAAGTCATAGAGTGGAGGTGAGTGAAGTCACAAATTCGAGGTCCGTGAAGTCATAGATTGGAGGTGTGTGATGTCAGAATGGAGGTGCGCAAAGTCATAGAATAGAGGTTTGTGAAGTCAGAATGGAGGTGTGTGAAGTCATAGAATGGAGGTGTGTGAACTCATAGAATGGAGGTGTGTGACGTCACAATGGCAGTGTGTAAAATCACAGAATGGAGGTGTGTGAACTCATAGAATGGAGGTGTGTGAAGTCAAACATTGGAAGTGTGTGAAGTTACAGAAAGGAGATGTGTGAAGTCATAGAATGGAGGTGTGTGAAGTCATAGAATGGAGGAGTGTGAAGTCAGAATGGAGATTTCTGAAGTCATAGAATGGAGGTGTGTGAAGTCATAGAATATTGGTGTATGAAGTCATAGAATGGAGGTGTATGAAGTCATAGAATGGAGGTGTGTGAAGTCAGAATTCAGGTGTGTTAAGTCATAGAATGGAGGTGTGTGAAGTCATACAATGGAGGTGTGTGAAGACATACAATGGAAGTTTGTGAAGTCATAGAATGGAGGTGTGTGATGTCATAGAATGTAGGTGAGTGAAGTCATAGAATGGAGGTGTGTGAAGTCACGGAAGGGAGGTGTGCGAAGTCAGAGAATGGAGATGTGTGAAGTCACAATGGAGGTGTGCGAAGTCATAGAATGGAGGTGTGTGAAGTCAAAGAATGAAGGTGTGTGAGGTCATATAATGGAGGTGTGTGAAATCACAGAATGGAGGTGTGTGAATTCGCAGAATGGAGGTGTGTAAAGTCACAGAGTGGAGATGTGTGAAGTCACAGAGTGGAGGTGTGTGAAGTCATAGAATGGAGGTTTGTGAAGTCACAGAATGGAGGTGTGTGAAGTCAGAATACAGGTGTGTAAAGTCATAGAATTGAGGTGTGTGAAGTCAGAATGGAGCTGTGTGAAATCATAGAATGGAGGTGTGTGAAGTCACAGAATTTAGGTGTGTGAAGTCAGAATGGAGGTGTGTGAGGTCAGAATGGAGGTGTGTGAAGTCATAGAATGGAGGTGTGTGAACTCATAGAATGGAGGTGTGTGAAGTCACAATGTAGGTGTGTGAAGTCATAGAATGGAGGTGTGTGAGGTTACAGAATGGAGGTCTGTGAAGTCACAGAATTTAGGTGTGTGAAGTCAGAATGGAGGTCTGTGAGGTCAGAATGGAGGTGTGTGAAGTCATAGAATGGAGGTGTGTGAAGTCACAATGCAGGTGTGTGAACTCATAGAATGGAGGTGTGTGAAGTCCCAGAATTGAGGTGTGTGAAGTCATAGAATGGAGTTGTGTGAAGTCACAGAATGGAGGTGTGTGAAGTCATAGAATGGAGGTGTGTGAAGTCACAGAATGGAGGTGTGTGAAGTCATAGATTGGAGGTGTGTGAAGTCAGAATGGAGATGTGAAGTCATAGAATGGAGGTGGGTGAAGCCATAGAAATTAGGTGTTGGAAGTCATAGAATGGAGAAGTGTGAAGTCATAGAGTGGAGGTGAGTGAAGTCACAGATTCCAGGTCTGTGAAGTCATAGAATGGAGGTGTGTGAAGTCAGAATGTTCGTGTGCGAAGTCATAGAAGAGAGGTGTGTGAAATCAGAATGGAGTTGTGTGAAGTCATAGAATGGAGGTGTGTGAACTCTTAGAATGGAGGTGTGACCTCACAATGGAAGTGTGTGAAGTCATAGAATGGAGGTGTGTGAAGTCACAGAATGGAAGTGTGTGAAGTCATACAATGGAAGTGTGAAGTCAGAATGGAGGTGTGTGAAGTCACAGAATGGAGGTGTGTGAACTAAGAATGGAGGTGTGTGAAGTCATAGATGGAGGTGTGTGAAGTCATAATATGGAGGAGTGTGAAATCATAGAATGGAGTTTTGTGAAGTCACAGAATGGAGCTGTGTGAGTCAGAATTGAGGTGTGTGAAGTCATAGAATGTAGATGTGTGAAGTCATAGAATGGAGGATTGTGAGGTCACCGAAGGGAGGTTTGTGAATTCATAGAATGGAGGTATGTGAAGTCAAATTGGAGGGGTGTGAAGTCGGAGAATGGAGGTGTGTGAAGTCACAGAATGGAGGTGGGTGAAGTCATAGAATGGAGGTGTATGAAGTCATAGAATGGAGGTGTGTGAAGTCACAGAATGGACGGGTATGAAGTCAAAGAATGAAGGTGTGTGAAGTCAGAAAATTGAGGTGTTTGAAGTCATATATTGGAGTTGTGTGAAGTCAAACAATGGAGGTGTGTGAACTCAGAAAGGAGGTGTGTGAAGTCACAGAATGGAGGTGTGAAGTAATAGAATGGAAGTGTGTGAAGTCATAAAATGGAGGTGTGTGAAGTCAGAATGGAGGTGTGTGAAGTCACCGAATGGACGTGTGTGAACTCAGAATGGAGGTGTGTGAAGCCAGAGAATTGAGGTTTGCGAAGTCATAGAATTTAGGTGTGTGAAGTCATAGAATGGAGGTGTGTGAAGACAAAATTGCGGTGTGGGAACTCATAGAATGGATGTGTGTGAACTCATAGAATGGAGGTGTGTGAAGTCGTGGAATGGTGTTGTGTGAAATCAAAGAATGGAGGTGTGTGAAGTCAAACAATGGTGGTGTGTGAAGTCACAGAATCTAGGTGTGTGATGTCACAGAATGGAGGTGTGTGAAGTCAAAATGGAGGTGTGTGAACTCACAGAATGGAGGTGTGTGAAGTCACAGAATGGAGGTGTGTGAAGTCATAGAAGGGAGGTGTGCGAAGTCATAGAATGGAGGTGTGTGAAGTCACAGAATGGAGGTGTGTGAAGTCATAGAATGGATGTGTGTGAATTCATAGAATGGAGGTGTGTGAACTCATAGAATGGATGTGTGTGAAGTCACAGAATGGAGGTGTGTGAACTCAGAATGGAGGTGTGTGAAGTCACAGAATGGAGGTGTGTGAAGTCATAGAATGGAAGTGTGTGAAATGAAGAATGCAGGTGTGTGAAGGCACAGAATGGAGGTGTGTGAAGTCACCGAATGGAGTTGTGTGAACCCAGAATGGAGATGTGTGAAGTCACAGAATGCAGGTTTGTGAAGTCATAGTATGGAGGTGTGTGAACTCATAGAATGGAAGTTTCTGAAGTAAGAATGAAGGAGTGTGAAGCCATAGAATGGAGGTGTGTGAAGTCACAGAATGCAGGTGTGTGAAGTCAGAATGGAGGTGTGTAGTCATAGATTGGAGGTGGTTGAAGTCATTAAAGGGACGTGTGGGAAATCATAGAATGGAGGTGTGTGAATTCATAGAGTGCAGGTGAGTGAAGTCACAGATTCAAGGTCTGTGAAGTCATAGAATGGAGGTGTGTGATGTCAAAATGGAGGTGTGCGAAGTCATAGAATAGAGGTGTGTGAAGTCAGAATGGAGGTGTGTGAAGTCATAGATGGAGTTGTGTGAAGTCATAGTATGGAGGTGTGTGAAATCATAGAATGGAGTTTTGTGAAGTCACAGAATGGAGCTGTGTGAATTCAGAATGGAGGTGTGTGAAGTCACAGAATGGAGGTGTGTGAAGTCACAGAATGGAGGTTGTGAACTCAGAATTTAGGTGTGTGAAGTCAAAGAATGGAGGTGTGTGAAGTCATAGAATGGAGGTGTGTGAAGTCATAGAATGGAGGTGTGTGAAGTCAGAATGGAGGTGTGTGAAGTCACAGAATTGAGGTGTGTGAACACAGAATGGAGGTGTGTGAAGTCAAAGAATGGAGGTGTGTGAAGTCATAGTATGGAGGTGTGTGAAGTCATAGAATGTATGTTTGTGGAGTAAGAATGAAGGTGTTGAAGTCACAGAATTGAGGTGTGTGACGTCACAGAATGGAGGTGTGTGAAATCATAGACGGAGGTGTGTGAATTCAGAAAGGAGGTGTGTGAAGTCACCGAATGGAGGTGTGTAAACTCAGAATGGAGGTGTGTGAAGTCACAGAATGAAGGTTTGCGAAGTCACAGAATGGAGTTGTGGGATGTCATAAAATGGATGTTTCTGAATTAAGAATGAAGGTGGGTGAAGACATAGAATGGAGGTGTGTGAAGACAAAATTGTGGTGTGTGAACTCATAGAATGGATGTGTGTGAACTCATAGAATGGAGGTGTGTGAAGTCAAAGAATGGCGGTGTGTGAAGTCAAACAATAGTGTTGAGTGAAGTCAGAGAATGGAGGTGTGTGAAGTCACAGAATGGAAGTGTTTGAAGTCAAAATGGAGGTGTGTGAAGTCAAAGAATGGAGGTGTGTGAAGTCACAGAATGGAGGTGTGTGAAGTCAAAATGGTGGTGTGTGAAGTCACAAATGGAGGTGTGTGAAGTCACAGAATGTAGGTGTGTGAAGTCAAAATGGAGGTGTGTGAAGTCAAAGAATGGAGGTGTGTGAACTCATAGAATGGAGTTGTGTGAAGTCATGGAATGGAGGATTGTAAAGTCAAACATTGGAAGTGTGGGAAGTTACAAAAAGGAGATGTGTGAAGTCATAGAATGGAGGTGTGTGAAGTCATAGAATGGAGGAGTGTGAAGTCAGAATGGAGATTTGTGAAGTCACAGAATGGAGGTGTGTGAAGTCATAGAATGTTGGTGTATGAAGCCATAGAAGGGAGGTGTATGAAGTCATAGAATGGAGGTGTGTGAAGTCAGAATGCATGTGTGTGAAGTCATAGAATGGAGGTTTGTGAAGTCATAGACTGGAGGTGTGTGAAGTCATAGAATGGAAGTGTGTGAAGTCATAGAATGGAGGTGTGTGATGTCATAGAATGGAGATGTGTGAAGTCATAGAATGGAGGTGTGTGAAGTCACGGTAGGGAGGTGTGTGAAGTCACAGAATGGACGTGTGTGAAGTCACAATGGAGGTTTCTGAAGTCATAGAATGGAGGTGTGTGAAGTCATAGAATGGAGGTGTGTGAAATCACAGAATGGAGGGGTATGAATTCGCAGAATGGAGGTGTGTAAAGTCACAGAGTGGAGATGTGTGCATTCACAGAGTGGAGGTGTGTGAAGTCATAGAACAGAGGTTTGTGAAGTCACAGAATGGAGGTGTGTGAAGTCAGAAAAGAAGTGTGCAAAGTCATAGAATGGAGGTGTGTGAAGTCAGAATGGAGCTGTGTGAAGTCATAGAATGGAGGTGTGTGAAGTCAGAATGGAGGTGTGTGAACTCATAGAATGGAGGTGTGTGAAGTCACAGAATGGAGTTGTGTGAAGTCAAGGAATGGAGGTGTGTGAAGTCAAATTGGAGTTGTGTGAAGTCATATAATGGAGGTGTGTCAACTCAGAATGGAATTGTGTGAAATCATAGAATGGAGGTGTGTGAAGTCACAGAATTTAGGTGTGTGAAGTCAGAATGGAGGTGTGTGAGGTCAGAATGGAGGTGTGTGAAGTCATAGAATGGAGGTGTGTGAACTCATAGAATGGAGGTGTGTGAAGTCACAATGTAGGTGTGTGAAGTCATAGAATGGAGGTGTGTGAGGTCACAGAATGGAGGTCTGTGAAGTCACAGAATTTAGGTGTGTGAAGTCAGAATGGAGGTCTGTGAGGTCAGAATGGAGGTGTGTGAAGTCATAGAATGGAGGTGTGTGAAGTCACAATGCAGGTGTGTGAACTCATAGAATGGAGGTGTGTGAAGTCACAATGTAGGTGTGTGAAGTAATAGAATGGAGGTGTGTGAAGTCCCAAAATTGAGGTGTGTGAAGTCATAGAATGGAGTTGTGTGAAGTCACAGAATGGAGGTGTGTGAAATCATAGAATGGAGGTGTGTGAAGTCACAGAATGGAGGTGTGTGAAGTCATAGATTGGAGGTGTGTGAAGTCAGAATGGAGATGTGAAGTCATAGAATGGAGGTGGGTGAAGCCATAGAAATTAGGTGTTGGAAGTCGTAGAATGGAGAAGTGTGAAGTCATAGAGTGGAAGTGAGTGAAGTCACAGATTCGAGGTCTGTGAAGTCATAGAATGGAGGTGTGTGAAGTCAGAATGTTCGTGTGCGAAGTCATAGAAGAGAGGTGTGTGAAATCAGAATGGAGTTGTGTGAAGTCATAGAATGGAGGTGTGTGAACTCTTAGAATGGAGGTGTGACCTCACAATGGAAGTGTGAGAAGTCATAGAATGGAGGTGTGTGAAGTCACAGAATGGAAGTGTGTGAAGTCATACAATGGAAGTGTGAAGTCAGAATGGAGGTGTGTGAAGTCACAGAATGGAGGTGTGTGAACTCAGAATGGAGGTGTGTGAAGTCATAGATGGAGGTGTGTGAAGTCATAATATGGAGGTGTGTGAAATCATAGAATGGAGTTTTGTGAAGTCACAGAATGGAGCTGTGTGAGTCAGAATTGAGGTGTGTGAAGTCATAGAATGTAGATGTGTGAAGTCATAGAATGGAGGATTGTGAGGTCACCGAAGGGAGGTTTGTGAATTCATAGAATGGAGGTATGTGAAGTCAAATTGGAGGGGTGTGAAGTCGGAGAATGGAGGTGTGTGAAGTCACAGAATGGAGGTGGGTGAAGTCATAGAATGGAGGTGTGTGAACTCATAGAATGGAGGTGTGTGAAGTCACAATGTAGGTGTGTGAAGTCATAGAATGGAGGTGTGTGAGGTCACAGAATGGAGGTCTGTGAAGTCACAGAATTTAGGTGTGTGAAGTCAGAATGGAGGTCTGTGAGGTCAGAATGGAGGTGTGTGAAGTCATAGAATGGAGGTGTGTGAAGTCACAATGCAGGTGTGTGAACTCATAGAATGGAGGTGTGTGAAGTCACAATGTAGGTGTGTGAAGTAATAGAATGGAGGTGTGTGAAGTCCCAAAATTGAGGTGTGTGAAGTCATAGAATGGAGTTGTGTGAAGTCACAGAATGGAGGTGTGTGAAATCATAGAATGGAGGTGTGTGAAGTCACAGAATGGAGGTGTGTGAAGTCATAGATTGGAGGTGTGTGAAGTCAGAATGGAGATGTGAAGTCATAGAATGGAGGTGGGTGAAGCCATAGAAATTAGGTGTTGGAAGTCGTAGAATGGAGAAGTGTGAAGTCATAGAGTGGAAGTGAGTGAAGTCACAGATTCGAGGTCTGTGAAGTCATAGAATGGAGGTGTGTGAAGTCAGAATGTTCGTGTGCGAAGTCATAGAAGAGAGGTGTGTGAAATCAGAATGGAGTTGTGTGAAGTCATAGAATGGAGGTGTGTGAACTCTTAGAATGGAGGTGTGACCTCACAATGGAAGTGTGTGAAGTCATAGAATGGAGGTGTGTGAAGTCACAGAATGGAAGTGTGTGAAGTCATACAATGGAAGTGTGAAGTCAGAATGGAGGTGTGTGAAGTCACAGAATGGAGGTGTGTGAACACAGAATGGAGGTGTGTGAAGTCATAGATGGAGGTGTGTGAAGTCATAATATGGAGGTGTGTGAAATCATAGAATGGAGTTTTGTGAAGTCACAGAATGGAGCTGTGTGAGTCAGAATTGAGGTGTGTGAAGTCATAGAATGTAGATGTGTGAAGTCATAGAATGGAGGATTGTGAGGTCACCGAAGGGAGGTTTGTGAATTCATAGAATGGAGGTATGTGAAGTCAAATTGGAGGGGTGTGAAGTCGGAGAATGGAGGTGTGTGAAGTCACAGAATGGAGGTGGGTGAAGTCATAGAATGGAGGTGTATGAAGTCATAGAATGGAGGTGTGTGAAGTCACAGAATGGACGGGTATGAAGTCAAAGAATGAAGATGTGTGAAGTATGAAAATTGAGGTGTTTGAAGTCATATATTGCAGGTGTGTGAAGTCAAACAATGGAGGTGTGTGAACTCAGAAAGGAGGTGTGTGAAGTCACAGAATGGAGGTGTGAAGTAATAGAATGGAAGTGTGTGAAGTCATAAAATGGAGGTGTGTGAAGTCAGAATGGAGGTGTGTGAAGTCACCGAATGGACGTGTGTGAACTCAGAATGGAGGTGTGTGAAGCCAGAGAATTGAGGTTTGCGAAGTCATAGAATTGAGGTGTGTGAAGTCATAGAATGGAGGTGTGTGAAGACAAAATTGCGGTGTGGGAACTCATAGAATGGATGTGTGTGAACTCATAGAATGGAGGTGTGTGAAGTCGTGGAATGGAGTTGTGTGAAATCAAAGAATGGAGGTGTGTGAAGTCAAACAATGGTGGTGTGTGAAGTCACAGAATCTAGGTGTGTGATGTCACAGAATGGAAGTGTGTGAAATCAAAATGGAGGTGTGTGAAGTCACAGAATGGAGGTGTGTGAAGTCACAGAATGGAGGTGTGTGAAGTGAAAGAATGGAGGTGTGTGAACTCATAGAATGGAGGTGTGAAGTCATGGATGGAGGTTTGTGAAGTCAAACATTGGAAGTGTGTGAAGTTACAGAAAGGAGATGTGTGAAGTCATAGAATGGAGGTGTGTGAAGTTATAGAATGTTGGTGTATGAAGTCATAGAATGGAGGTGTATGAATTCATAGAATGGAGGTGTGTGAAGTCAGAATGCAGGTGTGTTTAGTCATAGAATGGAGGTGTGTGAAGTCATAAAATGGAGGTGTATGAAGTCATAGAATGGAAGTATGTGAAATCACAGAATGGAGGTGTGTGAATTCGCAGAGTGGAGGTGTGTAAAGTCACAGAGTGGAGATGTGTGAAGTCACAGAGTGGAGGTGTGTGAAGTCACAGAATGGAGGTGTGTGAACTCAGAATAGAGGTGTGTACAGAAATAGAATTCAGGTGTGTGAAGTCAGAATGGAGCTGTGTGAAATCATAGAAAGGAGGTGTGTGAAGTCAAAATGGAGGTGTGTGAACTCATAGAATGGAGGTGTGTGAAGTCACAGAATGGAGGTGTCTGAAGTCATAGAATGGAGATGTGTGAATTCAGATTGGAGGTGTGTGAAGTCATAGAATGGAGGTGTGTCAACTCAGAAAGGAGGTGTGTGAAGTCATAGAATGGAGGTGTGTGAAGTCATAGAATGGAGGTGTGTGAAATCATACAATGTAGGTGTGTGAAGTCACAGAATTTAAATGTGTGAAGTCAGAATGGAGGTGTGTGAGGTCAGAATGGAGGTGTGTGAAGTCATAGAATGGAGGTGTGTGAAGTCACAATGCAGGTGTGTGAACTCATAGAATGGAGGTGTATGAAGTCACAGAATGGAGGTGTGTGAAATCATAGAATGGAGGTGTGTGAAGTCACAGAATGGAGGTGTGTGAAGTCAGAATGGAGGTGTGTGAAGTCATAGAATGGAGGTGTGTGAAGTCAGAATGGAGGTGTGAAGTCATAGAATGGAGGTGGGTGAAGTCATAGAAATTAGGTGTGGGAAGTCATAGAATGGAGAAGTGTGAAGTCATGGAGTGGAGGTGAGTGAAGTCACAGATTCGAGGTCTGTGACGTCATAGAATGGAGGTGTGTGAAGTCAGAATGTAGGTGTTCGAAGTCATAGAATAGAGGTGTGTGAAGTCAGAATGGAGGTGTGTGAAGTCAAAGAATGGAGGTGTGTGAACTCATAGAATGGAGATGTGTGACGTCACAATGGAAGTTTGTGAAGTCCTAGAATGGAGGTGTGTGACGTCACAGAATGGAGGTGTGTGAAGTCATACAATGGAGGTGTGTGAAGTCAAAATGGAGGTGTGTGAAGTCACAGAATGGAGGTGGGTGAAGTCAAAGAATGGAGGTGTGTGAAGTCACAGAATGGAGGTGTGTGAACTCTGAATGGAGGTGTGTGAAGTCACAGAATGGAGGTGTGTGAAGTCATAGAATGGAAGTGTGTGAAGTCATAGAATGGACGTGTGTGAAGTCAGAATGGACGTGTGTGAAGTCACCGAACGGACTTTTGTGAACTCAGTATTGAGGTGTGTGAAGTCACAGAATGGAGGTTTGTGAAGTCATAGAATGGAGGTGTGTGAGGTCATAGAATGGATGTTTCTGAAGTAAGAATGAAGGTGTGTGAAGTCATAGAATGCAGGTGTCTGAAGTCATTGAATGGAGGTGTGTCAAGTCACTGAATGGAAGTGTGTGAAGTCAGAATGGAGGTGTGAAGTCATAGAATGAAGGTGGGTGAAGTCATGGAAAGGAGGTGTGGGAAGTCATAGAATGGAGGAGTGTGAAGTCATAGAGTGGAGGTGAGTGAAGTCACAAATTCGAGGTCCGTGAAGTCATAGATTGGAGGTGTGTGATGTCAGAATGGAGGTGCGCGAAGTCATAGAATAGAGGTTTGTGAAGTCAGAATGGAGGTGTGTGAAGTCATAGAATGGAGGTTTGTGAACTCATAGAATGGAGGTGTGTGACGTCACAATGGCAGTGTGTAAAATCACAGAATGGAGGTGTGTGAACTCATAGAATGGAGGTGTGTGAAGTCATGGATGGAGGTTTGTGAAGTCAAACATTGGAAGTGTGTGAAGTTACAGAAAGGAGATGTGTGAAGTCATAGAATGGAGGTGTGTGAAGTCATAGAATGGAGGAGTGTGAAGTCAAAATGGAGATTTCTGAAGTCATAGAATGGAGGTGTGTGAAGTCATAGAATATTGGTGTATGAAGTCATAGAATGGAGGTGTATGAAGTCATAGAATGGAGGTGTGTGAAGTCAGAATTCAGGTGTGTTAAGTCATAGAATGGAGGTGTGTGAAGTCATACAATGGAGGTGTGTGAAGACATACAATGGAAGTTTGTGAAGTCATAGAATGGATGTGTGTGATGTCATAGAATGTAGGTGTGTGAAGTCATAGAATGGAGGTGTGTGAAGTCACGGAAGGGAGGTGTGCGAAGTCAGAGAATGGAGATGTGTGAAGTCACAATGGAGGTGTGTGAAGTCATAGAATGGATGTGTGTGAAGTCAAAGAATGAAGGTGTGTGAAGTCATACAATGGAGGTGTGTGAAATCACAGAATGGAGGTGTGTGAATTCGCAGAATGGAGGTGTGTAAAGTCACAGAGTGGAGATGTGTGAAGTCACAGAGTGGAGGTGTGTGAAGTCATAGAATGGAGGTTTGTGAAGTCACAGAATGGAGGTGTGTGAAGCCAGAATACAGGTGTGTAAAGTCATAGAATTGAGGTGTGTGAAGTCAGAATGGAGCTGTGTGAAATCATAGAAAGGAGGTGTGTGAAGTCAAAATGGAGGTGTGTGAACTCATAGAATGGAGGTGTGTGAAGTCGCAGAATGGAGGTGTCTGAAGTCATAGAATGGAGATGTGTGAATTCAGATTGGAGGTGTGTGAAGTCATAGAATGGAGGTGTGTCAACTCAGAAAAGAGGTGTGTGAATTCATAGAATGGAGGTGTGTGACGTCATAGAATGGAGGTGTGTGAAATCATACAATGGAGGTGTGTGAAGTCACAGAATTTAAGTGTGTGAAGTCAGAATGGAGGTGTGTGAGGTCAGAATGGAGGTGTGTGAATTCATAGAATGGAGGTGTGTGGAGTCAAAATGCAGGTGTGTGAACTCATAGAATGGAGGTGTGTGAAGTCACAATGTAGGTGTGTGAAGTCATAGAATGGAGGTGTGTGAAGTCACAGAATGGAGGTGTGTGAAGTCATAGAATGGAGGTGTGTGAAGTCACAGAATGGAGGTGTGTGAAATCATAGGATGGAGGTGTGTGAAGTCATAGAATGGAGGTGTGTGAAGTCAGAATGGAGGTGTGTGAAGTCATACAATGGAGGTGTGTGAAGTCAGAATGGAGGTGTGAAGTCATAGAATGGAGGTGGGTGAAGTCATAGAAATTAGGTGTGGGAAGTCATAAAATGGAGAAGTGTGAAGTCATAGAGTGGAGGTGAGTGAAGTCACAGATTCGAGGTCTGTGACGTCATAGAATGGAGGTGTGTGAAGTCAGAATGTAGGTGTTCGAAGTCATAGAATAGAGGTGTGTGAAATCAGAATGGAGGTGTGTGAAGTCATAGAATGGAGGTGTGTGAACTCATAGAATGTAGATGTGTGACGTCACAATGGAAGTTTGTGATGTCCTAGAATGGAGGTGTGTGAAGTCACAGAATGGAGGTGTGTGAAGTCATACAATGGAGGTGTGTGAAGTCACAATGGAGGAGTGTGAGGTCACAGAATGGAGGTATGTGAATTCACAGAATGGAGGTGTGTGAAGTCACAGAATGGAGGTGTGTGAACTCAGAATGGAGGTGTGTGAAGTCACAGAAGGGAGGTGTGTGAAGTCATAGAATGGAAGTGTGTGAAGTCATAGAATGGACGTGTGTGAAGTCAGAATGGACGTGTGTGAAGTCACCGAATGGAGTTTTGTGAACTCAGTATTGAGGTGTGTGAAGTCACAGAAAGGAGGTTTGTGAAGTCATAGAATGGAGGTGTGTGAGGTCATAGAATGGATGTTTCTGAAGTAAGAATGAAGGTGTGTGAAGTCATAGAATGCAGGTGTGTGAAGTCATTGAATGGAGGTGTGTGAAGTCACTGAATGGAAGTGTGTGAAGTCAGAATGGAGGTGTGAAATCATAGAATGAAGGTGGGTGAAGTCATAGAAAGGAGGTGTGGGAAGTCACAGAATGGAGGAGTGTGAAGTCATAGAGGGAGGTGAGTGAAGTCACAAATTCGAGGTCTGTGAAGTCATAGATTGGAGGTGTGTGATGTCAGAATGGAGGTGTGTGAAGTCATAGAATGGAGGTGTGTGAAGTTACAGAAGGGAGGGGTGTGAAGTCACATAATGGAGGTGTGTGAAGTCATAGAATGGAGGTGTGTGAAGTTACAGAAGGGAGGGGTGTGAAGTCACATAATGGAGGTGTGTGAAGTCAAAATGGAGGTGTGTGAAGTCATAGAATGGAGGTGTGTGAAATCATAGAATGGAGGTTTGTGAAGTCAGAGAATGGAGGTGTGTGAAGTCACAGAATGGAGGTGTGTGAAGTCACAGAATGGAGGTTTGTGAAGTCATAGAATGGAGGTATGTGAAGTGAAATTGTAGGGGTATGAAGTCGGAGAAAGGAAGTGTGTGTAGTCACAGAATGGAGGTGTGTGAAGTCACAGAATGGAGGTGTGTGAAGTCATAGAATGGAGGTGTGTGAAGTCACAGAATGGAAGGGTATGAAGTCATAGAATGGAGGTGTGTGAAGTCACAGAATTGAGGTGTTTGAAGTCATATATTTTAGGTGTGTGAAGTCAAAATGGATGTGTGAAATCATAGAATGGAGGTGTGTGAAGTCATAGAATGGAAGTGTGTGAAGTCATAGAATGGAGGTGTGTGAAGTCACAGAATGGACGGTATGAAGTCATAGAATGGAGGTGTGTGAAGTCACAGAATTGAGGTGTTTCAAGTCATATATTGGAGGTGTGTGAAGTCAAAATGGATGTGTGAAGTCATAGAATGGAGGTGTGTGAAATCATAGAATGAGGGTGTGTGAGGTCATGGAATGGAGGTGTGTGAAGTCACAGAATGGAGGTGTGTGAAGTTGTAAAACGGAGGTGTGTGAAGTCATGGAATGGAAGTGTGTGAAGTCACACAATGGAGGCGTGTGAAGTCACAGAATGGAAGTTTGTGAAGTCACAGAATGGAGGTGTGTGAACTCACAATGGAGGTTTGTGAAGTCACAGAATGGAGGGGTGTGAAGTCATAGAATGGAAGTGTGTGAAGTCATAGAATGGAGGTGTGTGAAGTCAGAATCGAGATGTGTGAAGTCACCGAATGGAGTTGTGTGAACTCAGAATGGAGGTGCGTGAAGTCACAGAATGGAGGTTTGTGAAGTCATAGAATGGAGGTGTGTGAAGTCATATAATGGATGTTTCTGAAGTAAAAATGAAGGTGTGTGAAGTCATAGAATGGAGGTGGGTGAAGTCACAGAATGGAGGTGTGGGAAGTCACAGATTGGAGGAGTGTGAAGTAACCGAATGGAGGTGTGTGAACCCAGAATGGAGGTGTGTAACGTCACAGAATCGATGTGTGTGAAGTCATAGAATGGAAGTGTGAGAAGTCATAGAAAGGAGGTGTGTGAAGTCACAGAATGGACGGTATGAAGTCATAGAATGGAGGTGTGTGAAGTCACAGAATTGAGGTGTTTGAAGTCATATATTGGAGGTGTGTGAAATCAAAATGGATGCGTGAAGTCATAGAATGGAGGTGTGTGAAATCATAGAATGAGGGTGTGTGAGGTTCTAGCAAGGAGGTGTGTGAAGTCACAGAACGGAGGTGTGTGAAGTCATAGAATGGAGGTGTGTGAAGTCATAGAATGGAAGTGTGTGAAGTCACAGAATGGAGGTATGTGAAGTCACAGAATGGAGGTGTGTGAAGTCACAGAATGGAGGTGGGTGAAGTCACAGAATGGAGGTGTGTGAAGTCATAGAATGGAGGTGTGTGAAGTCACAGAATGGAAGGGTATGAAGTCATAGAATGGAGTTGTGTGAAGTCAAAGAATTGAGGTGTTTGAAGTCATATATTTTAGGTGTGTGAAGTCAAAATGGATGTGTGAAATCATAGAATGGAGGTGTGTGAAGTCATAGAATGGAAGTGTGTGAAGTCATAGAATGGAGGTGTGTGAAGTCACAGAATGGACGGTATGAAGTCATAGAATGGAGGTGTGTGAAGTCACAGAATTGAGGTGTTTGAAGTCATATATTGGAGGTGTGTGAAGTCAAAATGGATGTGTGAAGTCATAGAATGGAGGTGTGTGAAATCATAGAATGAGGGTGTGTGAGGTCATAAAATGGAGGTGTGTTAAGTCACAGAATGGAGGTGTGTGAAGTTATAAAATGGAGGTGTGTGAAGTCATGGAATGGAAGTGTGTGAAGTCACACAATGGAGGCGTGTGAAGTCACAGAATGGAGGTTTGTGAAGTCACAGAATAGAGGTGTGTGAACTCACAATGGAGGTTTGTGAAGTCACAGAATGGAGGGGTGTGAAGTCATAGAATGGAAGTGTGTGAAGTCATAGAATGGAGGTGTGTGAAGTCAGAATGGAGATGTGTGAAGTCACCGAATGGAGTTGTGTGAACTCAGAATGGAGGTGCGTGAAGTCACAGAATGGAGGTTTGTGAAGTCATAGAATGGAGGTGTGTGAAGTCATAGAATGGAGGTGTGTGAAGTCACAGAATGAAGGTGTGTGAAGTCATAGAATGGAGGTGTGTGAAGTTACAGAAGGGAGGTGTGTGAAGTCAAAATGGAGGTGTGTGAAGTCATAGAATGGAGGTGTGTGAAATCATAGAATGGAGGTTTGTGAAGTCACAGAATGGAGGTGTGTGAAGTCACAGAATGGAGGTGTGTGAAGTCACAGAATGGAGGTTTGTGAAGTCATAGAATAGAGGTATGTGAAGTCAAATTGTAGGGGTGTGAAGTCGGAGAATGGAAGTGTGTGAAGTCACAGAATGGAGGTGTGTGAAGTCACAGAATGGAGGTGTGTGAAGTCATAGAATGGAGGTGTGTGAAGTCACAGAATGGAAGGGTATGAAGTCATAGAATGGAGGTGTGTGAAGTCACAGAATTGAGGTGTTTGAAGTCATATATTTTAGGTGTGTGAAGTCAAAATGGATGTGTGAAATCATACAATGGAGGTGTGTGAAGTCATAGAATGGAAGTGTATGAAGTCATAGAATGGAGGTGTGTGAAGTCACAGAATGGACGGTATGAAGTCATAGAATGGAGGTGTGTGAAGTCATAGAATGAGGGTGTGTGAGGTCATAGAATGGAGGTGTGTGAAGTCACAGAATGGAGGTGTGTGAAGTTATAAAATGGAGGTGTGTGAAGTCATGGAATGGAAGTGTGTGAAGTCACACAATGGAGGCGTGTGAAGTCACAGAATGGAGGTTTGTGAAGTCACAGAATGGAGGTATGTGAACTCACAATGCAGGTTTGTGAAGTCACAGAATGGAGGGGTGTGAAGTCATAGAATGGAACTGTGAAGTCATAGAATGGAGGTGTGTGAAGTCAGAATGTAGATGTGTGAAGTCACCGAATGAAGTTGTGTCAACTCAGAATGGAGTTGCGTGAAGTCATAGAATGGAGGTTTGTGAAGTCATAGAATGGAGGTGTGTGAAGTCATATAATGGATGTTTCTGAAGTAAAAATGAAGGTGTGTGAAGTCATAGAATGGAGGTGGGTGAAGTCACAGAATGGAGGTGTGTGAACCCAGAATGGAGGTGTGTAACGTCACAGAATCGATGTGTGTGAAGTCATAGAATGGAAGTGTGAGAAGTCATAGAAAGGAGGTGTGTGAAGTCACAGAATGGACGGTATGAAGTCATAGAATGGAGGTGTGTGAAGTCACAGAATTGAGGTGTTTGAAATCATATATTGGAGGTGTGTGAAATCAAAATGGATGCGTGAAGTCATAGAATGGAGGTGTGTGAAATCATAGAATGAGGGTGTGTGAGGTCGTAGAATAGAGGTGTGTGAAGTCACAGAATGGAGGTGTATGAAGTCATAAAATGGAGGTGGGTGAAGTCATAGAAAGGAGGTGTGGGAAGTCATAGAATGGAGGAGTGTGAAGTCATAGAGTGGAGGTGAGTGAAGTCACATATTCGAGGTCTGTGAAGTCATAGAATGGAGGTGTTTGAACTCAGAATGGAGGTGTGTGAAGTCATAGAATGGAGGTGTGTGAAATGATAGAATGGAGGTTTGTGAAGTCAAGGAATGGAGGTGTGTGAACTCAGAATGGAGGTGTGTGAAGTCACAGAATGGAGGTGTGTTAAGTCATAGCATGGAGGTATGTGAAATCATAGAATGGAAGTGTGTGAAGTCATAGAATGGAGGTGTGTGAAGTCACAGAATGAAGGTGTGTGAAGTCATAGAATGGAGGGGTGTGAAGTTACAGAAGGGAGGTGTGTGAAGTCACATAATGGAGGTGTGTGAAGTCAAAATGGAGGTGTGTGACGTCATAAAATGGAGGTGTGTGAAGTCATAGAATGGAGGTGTGTGAAATCATAGAATGGAGGTATGTGAAGTCACAGTATGGAGGTGTGTGAAGTCACAGAATGGAGGTTTGTGAAGTCATAGAATGGAGGTATGTGAAGTCAAATTGTAGGGGTGTCAAGTCGGAGAATGGAAGTGTGTTGAAGTCACAGAATGGAGGTGGGTGAAGTCACAGAATGGAGGTGTGTGAAGTCATAGAATGGAGGTGTGTGAAGTCACAGAATGGAAGGGTATGAAGTCATAGAATGGAGGTGTGTGAAGTCACAGAATTGAGGTGTTTGAAGTCATATATTTTAGGTGTGTGAAGTCAAAATGGATGTGTGAAATCATAGAATGGAGGTGTGTGAAGTCATAGAATGGAGGTGTGTCATCTCAGAAAGGAGGTGTGTGAAGTCATAGAATGGAGGTGTGTGAAGTCATAGAATGGAGGTGTGTGAAATCATACAATGTAGGTGTGTGAAGTCACAGAATTTAAGTGTGTGAAGTCAGAATGGAGGTTTGTGATGTCAGAATGGAGGTGTGTGAAGTCATAGAATGGAGGTGTGTGAAGTCACAATGCAGGTGTGTGAACTCATAGAATGGAGGTGTGTGAAGTCACAATGTAGGTGTGTGAAGTCATAGAATGGAGGTGTGTGAAGTCACAGAATGGAGGTGTGTGAAGTCATAGAATGGAGGTGTGTGAAGTCACAGAATGGAGGTGTGTGAAATCATAGAATGGAGGTGTGTGAAGTCACAGAATGGAGGTGTGTGAAGTCAGAATGGAGGTGTGTGAAGTCATAGAATGGAGGTGTGTGAAGTCAGAATGGATGTGTGAAGTCATAGAATGGAGGTGGGTGAAGTCATAGAAATTAGGTGTGGGAAGTCATAGAATGGAGAAGTGTGAAGTCATAGAGTGGAGGTAAGTGAAGTCACAGATTCGAGGTCTGTGAAGTCATAGAATGGAGGTGTGTGAAGTCAGAATGTAGGTGTTCGAAGTCATAGAATAGAGGTGTGTGAATTCAGAATGGAGGTGTGTGAAGTCATAGAATTGAGGTGTGTGAAGTCATAGAATGGAGATGTGTGACGTCACAATGGAAGTTTGTGAAGTCCTAGAATGGAGGTGTGTGAAGTCACAGAATGGAGGTGTATGAAGTCATAAAATGGAGGTGGGTGAAGTCATAGAAAGGAGGTGTGGGAAGTCATGGAATGGAGGAGTGTGAAGTCATAGAGTGGAGGTGAGTGAAGTCACATATTCGAGGTCTGTGAAGTCACAGAATGGAGGTGTGTGAACTCAGAATGGAGGTGTGTGAAGTCACAGAATGGAGGTGTGTGAAGTCATAGCATGGAGGTATGTGAAATCATAGAATGGAAGTGTGTGAAGTCATAGAATGGAGGTGTGTGAAGTCACAGAATGAAGGTGTGTGAAGTCATAGAATGGAGGTATGTGAAGTTACAGAAGGGAGGTGTGTGAAGTCACATAATGGAGGTGTGTGAAGTCAAAATGGAGGTGTGTGAAGTCATAGAATGGAGGTGTGTGAAATCATAGAATGGAGGTATGTGAAGTCAAATTGTAGGGGTGTGAAGTCGGAGAATGGAAGTGTGTGAAGTCACAGAATGGAGGTGGGTGAAGTCACAGAATGGAGGTGTGTGAAGTCATAGAATGGAGGTGTGTGAAGTCACAGAATGGAAGGGTATGAAGTCATAGAATGGAGGTGTGTGAAGTCACAGAATTGAGGTGTTTGAAGTCACATATTTTAGGTGTGTGAAGTCAAAATGGATGTGTGAAATCATAGAATGGAGGTGTGTGAAGTCATAGAATGGAAGTGTGTGAAGTCATAGAATGGAGGTGTGTGAAGTCACAGAATGGACTGTATGAAGTCATAGAATGGAGGTGTGTGAAGTCACAGAATTGAGGTGTTTCAAGTCATATATTGGAGGTGTGTGAAGTCAAAATGGATGTGTGAAGTCATAGAATGGAGGTGTGTGAAATCATAGAATGAGAGTGTGTGAGGTCATAGAATGGAGGTGTGTGAAGTCACAGAATGGAAGTTTGTGAAGTCACAGAATGGAGGTGTGTGAACTCACAATGGAGGTTTGTGAAGTCACAGAATGGAGGGGTGTGAAGTCATAGAATGGAAGTGTGTGAAGTCATAGAATGGAGGTGTGTGAAGTCAGAATCGAGATGTGTGAAGTCACCGAATGGAGTTGTGTGAACTCAGAATGGAGGTGCGTGAAGTCACAGAATGGAGGTTTGTGAAGTCATAGAATGGAGGTGTGTGAAGTCATATAATGGATGTTTCTGAAGTAAAAATGAAGGTGTGTGAAGTCATAGAATGGAGGTGGGTGAAGTCACAGAATGGAGGTGTGGGAAGTCACAGATTGGAGGAGTGTGAAGTCACCGAATGGAGGTGTGTGAACCCAGAATGGAGGTGTGTAACGTCACAGAATCGATGTGTGTGAAGTCATAGAATGGAAGTGTGAGAAGTCATAGAAAGGAGGTGTGTGAAGTCACAGAATGGACGGTATGAAGTCATAGAATGGAGGTGTGTGAAGTCACAGAATTGAGGTGTTTGAAGTCATATATTGGAGGTGTGTGAAATCAAAATGGATGCGTGAAGTCATAGAATGGAGGTGTGTGAAATCATAGAATGAGGGTGTGTGAGGTTCTAGCATGGAGGTGTGTGAAGTCACAGAACGGAGGTGTGTGAAGTCATAGAATGGAGGTGTGTGAAGTCATAGAATGGAAGTGTGTGAAGTCACAGAATGGAGGTATGTGAAGTCACAGAATGGAGGTGTGTGAAGTCACAGAATGGAGGTGGGTGAAGTCACAGAATGGAGGTGTGTGAAGTCATAGAATGGAGGTGTGTGAAGCCACAGAATGGAAGGGTATGAAGTCATAGAATGGAGTTGTGTGAAGTCACAGAATTGAGGTGTTTGAAGTCATATATTTTAGGTGTGTGAAGTCAAAATGGATGTGTGAAATCATAGAATGGAGGTGTGTGAAGTCATAGAATGGAAGTGTGTGAAGTCATAGAATGGAGGTGTGTGAAGTCACAGAATGGACGGTATGAAGTCATAGAATGGAGGTGTGTGAAGTCACAGAATTGAGGTGTTTGAAGTCATATATTGGAGGTGTGTGAAGTCAAAATGGATGTGTGAAGTCAAAGAATGGAGGTGTGTGAAATCATAGAATGAGGGTGTGTGAGGTCATAGAATGGAGGTGTGTTAACTCACAGAATGGAGGTGTGTGAAGTTATAAAATGGAGGTGTGTGAAGTCATGGAATGGAAGTGTGTGAAGTCACACAATGGAGGCGTGTGAAGTCACAGAATGGAGGTTTGTGAAGTCACAGAATGGAGGTGTGTGAACTCACAATGGAGGTTTGTGAAGTCACAGAATGGAGGGGTGTTAAGTCATAGAATGGAAGTGTGTGAAGTCATAGAATGGAGGTGTGTGAAGTCAGAATGGAGATGTGTGAAGTCACCGAATGGAGTTGTGTGAACTCAGAATGGAGGTGCGTGAAGTCACAGAATGGAGGTTTATGAAGTCATAGAATGGAGGTGTGTGAAGTCATAGAATGGAGGTGTGTGAAGTCACAGAATGAAGGTGTGTGAAGTCATAGAATGGAGGTGTGTGAAGTTACAGAAGGGAGGTGTGTGAAGTCACATAATGGAGGTGTGTGAAGTCAAAATGGAGGTGTGTGAAGTCATAGAATGGAGGTGTGTGAAATCATAGAATGGAGGTTTGTGAAGTCACAGAATGGAGGTGTGTGAAGTCACAGAATGGAGGTGTGTGAAGTCACAGAATGGAGGTTTGTGAAGTCATAGAATAGAGGTATGTGAAGTCAAATTGTAGGGGTGTGAAGTCGGAGAATGGAAGTGTGTGAAGTCACAGAATGGAGGTGTGTGAAGTCACAGAATGGAGGTGTGTGAAGTCATAGAATGGAGGTGTGTGAAGTCACAGAATGGAAGGGTATGAAGTCATAGAATGGAGGTGTGTGAAGTCACAGAATTGAGGTGTTTGAAGTCATATATTTTAGGTGTGTGAAGTCAAAATGGATGTGTGAAATCATAGAATGGAGGTGTGTGAAGTCATAGAATGGAAGTGTATGAAGTCATAGAATGGAGGTGTGTGAAGTCACAGAATGGGCGGTATGAAGTCATAGAAGGGAGGTGTGTGAAGTCATAGAATGAGGGTGTGTGAGGTCATAGAATGGAGGTGTGTGAAGTCACAGAATGGAGGTGTGTGAAGTTATAAAATGGAGGTGTGTGAAGTCATGGAATGGAAGTGTGTGAAGTCACACAATGGAGGCGTGTGAAGTCACAGAATGGAGGTTTGTGAAGTCACAGAATGGAGGTATGTGAACTCACAATGCAGGTTTGTGAAGTCACAGAATGGAGGGGTGTGAAGTCATAGAATGGAACTGTGAAGTCATAGAATGGAGGTGTGTGAAGTCAGAATGTAGATGTGTGAAGTCACCGAATGAAATTGTGTCAACTCAGAATGGAGTTGCGTGAAGTCACAGAATGGAGGTTTGTGAAGTCATAGAATGGAGGTGTGTGAAGTCATATAATGAATGTTTCTGAAGTAAAAATGAAGGTTTGTGAAGTCATAGAATGGAGGTGGGTGAAGTCACAGAATGGAGGTGTGTGAACCCAGAATGGAGGTGTGTAACGTCACGGAATCGATGTGTGTGAAGTCATAGAATGGAAGTGTGAGAAGTCATAGAAAGGAGGTGTGTGAAGTCACAGAATGGACGGTATGAAGTCATAGAATGGAGGTGTGTGAAGTCACAGAATTGAGGTGTTTGAAATCATATATTGGAGGTGTGTGAAATCAAAATGGATGCGTGAAGTCATAGAATGGAGGTGTGTGAAATCATAGAATGAGGGTGTGTGAGGTCGTAGAATAGAGGTGTGTGAAGTCACAGAATGGAGGTGTATGAAGTCATAAAATGGAGGTGGGTGAAGTCATAGAAAGGAGGTGTGGGAAGTCATAGAATGGAGGAGTGTGAAGTCATAGAGTGGAGGTGAGTGAAGTCACATATTCGAGGTCTGTGAAGTCATAGAATGGAGGTGTTTGAACTCAGAATGGAGGTGTGTGAAGTCATAGAATGGAGGTGTGTGAAATGATAGAATGGAGGTTTGTGAAGTCAAGGAATGGAGATGTGTGAACTCAGAATGGAGGTGTGTGAAGTCACAGAATGGAGGTGTGTTAAGTCATAGCATGGAGGTATGTGAAATCATAGAATGGAAGTGTGTGAAGTCATAGAATGGAGGTGTGTGAAGTCACAGAATGAAGGTGTGTGAAGTCATAGAATGGAGGGGTGTGAAGTTACAGAAGGGAGGTGTGTGAAGTCACATAATGGAGGTGTGTGAAGTCAAAATGGAGGTGTGTGACGTCATAAAATGGAGGTGTGTGAAGTCATAGAATGGAGGTGTGTGAAATCATAGAATGGAGGTATGTGAAGTCACAGTATGGAGGTGTGTGAAGTCACAGAATGGAGGTTTGTGAAGTCATAGAATGGAGGTATGTGAAGTCAAATTGTAGGGGTGTCAAGTCGGAGAATGGAAGTGTGTTGAAGTCACAGAATGGAGGTGGGTGAAGTCACAGAATGGAGGTGTGTGAAGTCATAGAATGGAGGTGTGTGAAGTCACAGAATGGAAGGGTATGAAGTCATAGAATGGAGGTGTGTGAAGTCACAGAATTGAGGTGTTTGAAGTCATATATTTTAGGTGTGTGAAGTCAAAATGGATGTGTGAAATCATAGAATGGAGGTGTGTGAAGTCATAGAATGGAGGTGTGTCATCTCAGAAAGGAGGTGTGTGAAGTCATAGAATGGAGGTGTGTGAAGTCATAGAATGGAGGTGTGTGAAATCATACAATGTAGGTGTGTGAAGTCACAGAATTTAAGTGTGTGAAGTCAGAATGGAGGTTTGTGATGTCAGAATGGAGGTGTGTGAAGTCATAGAATGGAGGTGTGTGAAGTCACAATGCAGGTGTGTGAACTCATAGAATGGAGGTGTGTGAAGTCACAATGTAGGTGTGTGAAGTCATAGAATGGAGGTGTGTGAAGTCACAGAATGGAGGTGTGTGAAGTCATAGAATGGAGGTGTGTGAAGTCACAGAATGGAGGTGTGTGAAATCATAGAATGGAGGTGTGTGAAGTCACAGAATGGAGGTGTGTGAAGTCAGAATGGAGGTGTGTGAAGTCATAGAATGGAGGTGTGTGAAGTCAGAATGGATGTGTGAAGTCATAGAATGGAGGTGGGTGAAGTCATAGAAATTAGGTGTGGGAAGTCATAGAATGGAGAAGTGTGAAGTCATAGAGTGGAGGTAAGTGAAGTCACAGATTCGAGGTCTGTGAAGTCATAGAATGGAGGTGTGTGAAGTCAGAATGTAGGTGTTCGAAGTCATAGAATAGAGGTGTGTGAATTCAGAATGGAGGTGTGTGAAGTCATAGAATTGAGGTGTGTGAAGTCATAGAATGGAGATGTGTGACGTCACAATGGAAGTTTGTGAAGTCCTAGAATGGAGGTGTGTGAAGTCACAGAATGGAGGTGTATGAAGTCATAAAATGGAGGTGGGTGAAGTCATAGAAAGGAGGTGTGGGAAGTCATGGAATGGAGGAGTGTGAAGTCATAGAGTGGAGGTGAGTGAAGTCACATATTCGAGGTCTGTGAAGTCACAGAATGGAGGTGTGTGAACTCAGAATGGAGGTGTGTGAAGTCACAGAATGGAGGTGTGTGAAGTCATAGCATGGAGGTATGTGAAATCATAGAATGGAAGTGTGTGAAGTCATAGAATGGAGGTGTGTGAAGTCACAGAATGAAGGTGTGTGAAGTCATAGAATGGAGGTATGTGAAGTTACAGAAGGGAGGTGTGTGAAGTCACATAATGGAGGTGTGTGAAGTCAAAATGGAGGTGTGTGAAGTCATAGAATGGAGGTGTGTGAAATCATAGAATGGAGGTATGTGAAGTCAAATTGTAGGGGTGTGAAGTCGGAGAATGGAAGTGTGTGAAGTCACAGAATGGAGGTGGGTGAAGTCACAGAATGGAGGTGTGTGAAGTCATAGAATGGAGGTGTGTGAAGTCACAGAATGGAAGGGTATGAAGTCATAGAATGGAGGTGTGTGAAGTCACAGAATTGAGGTGTTTGAAGTCACATATTTTAGGTGTGTGAAGTCAAAATGGATGTGTGAAATCATAGAATGGAGGTGTGTGAAGTCATAGAATGGAAGTGTGTGAAGTCATAGAATGGAGGTGTGTGAAGTCACAGAATGGACTGTATGAAGTCATAGAATGGAGGTGTGTGAAGTCACAGAATTGAGGTGTTTCAAGTCATATATTGGAGGTGTGTGAAGTCAAAATGGATGTGTGAAGTCATAGAATGGAGGTGTGTGAAATCATAGAATGAGAGTGTGTGAGGTCATAGAATGGAGGTGTGTGAAGTCACAGAATGGAAGTTTGTGAAGTCACAGAATGGAGGTGTGTGAACTCACAATGGAGGTTTGTGAAGTCACAGAATGGAGGGGTGTGAAGTCATAGAATGGAAGTGTGTGAAGTCATAGAATGGAGGTGTGTGAAGTCAGAATCGAGATGTGTGAAGTCACCGAATGGAGTTGTGTGAACTCAGAATGGAGGTGCGTGAAGTCACAGAATGGAGGTTTGTGAAGTCATAGAATGGAGGTGTGTGAAGTCATATAATGGATGTTTCTGAAGTAAAAATGAAGGTGTGTGAAGTCATAGAATGGAGGTGGGTGAAGTCACAGAATGGAGGTGTGGGAAGTCACAGATTGGAGGAGTGTGAAGTCACCGAATGGAGGTGTGTGAACCCAGAATGGAGGTGTGTAACGTCACAGAATCGATGTGTGTGAAGTCATAGAATGGAAGTGTGAGAAGTCATAGAAAGGAGGTGTGTGAAGTCACAGAATGGACGGTATGAAGTCATAGAATGGAGGTGTGTGAAGTCACAGAATTGAGGTGTTTGAAGTCATATATTGGAGGTGTGTGAAATCAAAATGGATGCGTGAAGTCATAGAATGGAGGTGTGTGAAATCATAGAATGAGGGTGTGTGAGGTTCTAGCATGGAGGTGTGTGAAGTCACAGAACGGAGGTGTGTGAAGTCATAGAATGGAGGTGTGTGAAGTCATAGAATGGAAGTGTGTGAAGTCACAGAATGGAGGTATGTGAAGTCACAGAATGGAGGTGTGTGAAGTCACAGAATGGAGGTGGGTGAAGTCACAGAATGGAGGTGTGTGAAGTCATAGAATGGAGGTGTGTGAAGCCACAGAATGGAAGGGTATGAAGTCATAGAATGGAGTTGTGTGAAGTCACAGAATTGAGGTGTTTGAAGTCATATATTTTAGGTGTGTGAAGTCAAAATGGATGTGTGAAATCATAGAATGGAGGTGTGTGAAGTCATAGAATGGAAGTGTGTGAAGTCATAGAATGGAGGTGTGTGAAGTCACAGAATGGACGGTATGAAGTCATAGAATGGAGGTGTGTGAAGTCACAGAATTGAGGTGTTTGAAGTCATATATTGGAGGTGTGTGAAGTCAAAATGGATGTGTGAAGTCAAAGAATGGAGGTGTGTGAAATCATAGAATGAGGGTGTGTGAGGTCATAGAATGGAGGTGTGTTAACTCACAGAATGGAGGTGTGTGAAGTTATAAAATGGAGGTGTGTGAAGTCATGGAATGGAAGTGTGTGAAGTCACACAATGGAGGCGTGTGAAGTCACAGAATGGAGGTTTGTGAAGTCACAGAATGGAGGTGTGTGAACTCACAATGGAGGTTTGTGAAGTCACAGAATGGAGGGGTGTTAAGTCATAGAATGGAAGTGTGTGAAGTCATAGAATGGAGGTGTGTGAAGTCAGAATGGAGATGTGTGAAGTCACCGAATGGAGTTGTGTGAACTCAGAATGGAGGTGCGTGAAGTCACAGAATGGAGGTTTATGAAGTTATAGAATGGAGGTGTGTGAAGTCATAGAATGGAGGTGTGTGAAGTCACAGAATGAAGGTGTGTGAAGTCATAGAATGGAGGTGTGTGAAGTTACAGAAGGGAGGTGTGTGAAGTCACATAATGGAGGTGTGTGAAGTCAAAATGGAGGTGTGTGAAGTCATAGAATGGAGGTGTGTGAAATCATAGAATGGAGGTTTGTGAAGTCACAGAATGGAGGTGTGTGAAGTCACAGAATGGAGGTGTGTGAAGTCACAGAATGGAGGTTTGTGAAGTCATAGAATAGAGGTATGTGAAGTCAAATTGTAGGGGTGTGAAGTCGGAGAATGGAAGTGTGTGAAGTCACAGAATGGAGGTGTGTGAAGTCACAGAATGGAGGTGTGTGAAGTCATAGAATGGAGGTGTGTGAAGTCACAGAATGGAAGGGTATGAAGTCATAGAATGGAGGTGTGTGAAGTCACAGAATTGAGGTGTTTGAAGTCATATATTTTAGGTGTGTGAAGTCAAAATGGATGTGTGAAATCATAGAATGGAGGTGTGTGAAGTCATAGAATGGAAGTGTATGAAGTCATAGAATGGAGGTGTGTGAAGTCACAGAATGGACGGTATGAAGTCATAGAAGGGAGGTGTGTGAAGTCATAGAATGAGGGTGTGTGAGGTCATAGAATGGAGGTGTGTGAAGTCACAGAATGGAGGTGTGTGAAGTTATAAAATGGAGGTGTGTGAAGTCATGGAATGGAAGTGTGTGAAGTCACACAATGGAGGCGTGTGAAGTCACAGAATGGAGGTTTGTGAAGTCACAGAATGGAGGTATGTGAACTCACAATGCAGGTTTGTGAAGTCACAGAATGGAGGGGTGTGAAGTCATAGAATGGAACTGTGAAGTCATAGAATGGAGGTGTGTGAAGTCAGAATGTAGATGTGTGAAGTCACCGAATGAAGTTGTGTCAACTCAGAATGGAGTTGCGTGAAGTCACAGAATGGAGGTTTGTGAAGTCATAGAATGGAGGTATGTGAAGTCATATAATGAATGTTTCTGAAGTAAAAATGAAGGTGTGTGAAGTCATAGAATGGAGGTGGGTGAAGTCACAGAATGGAGGTGTGTGAACCCAGAATGGAGGTGTGTAACGTCACAGAATCGATGTGTGTGAAGTCATAGAATGGAAGTGTGAGAAGTCATAGAAAGGAGGTGTGTGAAGTCACAGAATGGACGGTATGAAGTCATAGAATGGAGGTGTGTGAAGTCACAGAATTGAGGTGTTTGAAATCATATATTGGAGGTGTGTGAAATCAAAATGGATGCGTGAAGTCATAGAATGGAGGTGTGTGAAATCATAGAATGAGGGTGTGTGAGGTCGTAGAATAGAGGTGTGTGAAGTCACAGAATGGAGGTGTATGAAGTCATAAAATGGAGGTGGGTGAAGTCATAGAAAGGAGGTGTGGGAAGTCATAGAATGGAGGAGTGTGAAGTCATAGAGTGGAGGTGAGTGAAGTCACATATTAGAGGTCTGTGAAGTCATAGAATGGAGGTGTTTGAACTCAGAATGGAGGTGTGTGAAGTCATAGAATGGAGGTGTGTGAAATGATAGAATGGAGGTTTGTGAAGTCAAGGAATGGAGATGTGTGAACTCAGAATGGAGGTGTGTGAAGTCACAGAATGGAGGTGTGTTAAGTCATAGCATGGAGGTATGTGAAATCATAGAATGGAAGTGTGTGAAGTCATAGAATGGAGGTGTGTGAAGTCACAGAATGAAGGTGTGTGAAGTCATAGAATGGAGGGGTGTGAAGTTACAGAAGGGAGGTGTGTGAAGTCACATAATGGAGGTGTGTGAAGTCAAAATGGAGGTGTGTGACGTCATAAAATGGAGGTGTGTGAAGTCATAGAATGGAGGTGTGTGAAATCATAGAATGGAGGTATGTGAAGTCACAGTATGGAGGTGTGTGAAGTCACAGAATGGAGGTTTGTGAAGTCATAGAATGGAGGTATGTGAAGTCAAATTGTAGGGGTGTCAAGTCGGAGAATGGAAGTGTGTTGAAGTCACAGAATGGAGGTGGGTGAAGTCACAGAATGGAGGTGTGTGAAGTCATAGAATGGAGGTGTGTGAAGTCACAGAATGGAAGGGTATGAAGTCATAGAATGGAGGTGTGTGAAGTCACAGAATTGAGGTGTTTGAAGTCATATATTTTAGGTGTGTGAAGTCAAAATGGATGTGTGAAATCATAGAATGGAGGTGTGTGAAGTCATAGAATGGAGGTGTGTCATCTCAGAAAGGAGGTGTGTGAAGTCATAGAATGGAGGTGTGTGAAGTCATAGAATGGAGGTGTGTGAAATCATACAATGTAGGTGTGTGAAGTCACAGAATTTAAGTGTGTGAAGTCAGAATGGAGGTTTGTGAGGTCAGAATGGAGGTGTGTGAAGTCATAGAATGGAGGTGTGTGAAGTCACAATGCAGGTGTGTGAACTCATAGAATGGAGGTGTGTGAAGTCACAATGTAGGTGTGTGAAGTCATAGAATGGAGGTGTGTGAAGTCACAGAATGGAGGTGTGTGAAGTCATAGAATGGAGGTGTGTGAAGTCACAGAATGGAGGTGTGTGAAATCATAGAATGGAGGTGTGTGAAGTCACAGAATGGAGGTGTGTGAAGTCAGAATGGAGGTGTGTGAAGTCATAGAATGGAGGTGTGTGAAGTCAGAATGGATGTGTGAAGTCATAGAATGGAGGTGGGTGAAGTCATAGAAATTAGGTGTGGGAAGTCATAGAATGGAGAAGTGTGAAGTCATAGAGTGGAGGTAAGTGAAGTCACAGATTCGAGGTCTGTGAAGTCATAGAATGGAGGTGTGTGAAGTCAGAATGTAGGTGTTCGAAGTCATAGAATAGAGGTGTGTGAATTCAGAATGGAGGTGTGTGAAGTCATAGAATTGAGGTGTGTGAAGTCATAGAATGGAGATGTGTGACGTCACAATGGAAGTTTGTGAAGTCCTAGAATGGAGGTGTGTGAAGTCACAGAATGGAGGTGTATGAAGTCATAAAATGGAGGTGGGTGAAGTCATAGAAAGGAGGTGTGGGAAGTCATGGAATGGAGGAGTGTGAAGTCATAGAGTGGAGGTGAGTGAAGTCACATATTCGAGGTCTGTGAAGTCACAGAATGGAGGTGTGTGAACTCAGAATGGAGGTGTGTGAAGTCACAGAATGGAGGTGTGTGAAGTCATAGCATGGAGGTATGTGAAATCATAGAATGGAAGTGTGTGAAGTCATAGAATGGAGGTGTGTGAAGTCACAGAATGAAGGTGTGTGAAGTCATAGAATGGAGGTATGTGAAGTTACAGAAGGGAGGTGTGTGAAGTCACATAATGGAGGTGTGTGAAGTCAAAATGGAGGTGTGTGAAGTCATAGAATGGAGGTGTGTGAAATCATAGAATGGAGGTATGTGAAGTCAAATTGTAGGGGTGTGAAGTCGGAGAATGGAAGTGTGTGAAGTCACAGAATGGAGGTGGGTGAAGTCACAGAATGGAGGTGTGTGAAGTCATAGAATGGAGGTGTGTGAAGTCACAGAATGGAAGGGTATGAAGTCATAGAATGGAGGTGTGTGAAGTCACAGAATTGAGGTGTTTGAAGTCACATATTTTAGGTGTGTGAAGTCAAAATGGATGTGTGAAATCATAGAATGGAGGTGTGTGAAGTCATAGAATGGAAGTGTGTGAAGTCATAGAATGGAGGTGTGTGAAGTCACAGAATGGACTGTATGAAGTCATAGAATGGAGGTGTGTGAAGTCACAGAATTGAGGTGTTTCAAGTCATATATTGGAGGTGTGTGAAGTCAAAATGGATGTGTGAAGTCATAGAATGGAGGTGTGTGAAATCATAGAATGAGAGTGTGTGAGGTCATAGAATGGAGGTGTGTGAAGTCACAGAATGGAGGTGTGTGAAGTTATAAAATGGAGGTGTGTGAAGTCATGGAATGGAAGTGTGTGAAGTCACACAATGGAGGCGTGTGAAGTCACAGAATGGAGGTTTGTGAAGTCACAGAATGGAGGTGTGTGAACTCACAATGGAGGTTTGTGAAGTCACAGAATGGAGGGGTGTGAAGTCATAGAATGGAAGTGTGTGAAGTCATAGAATGGAGGTGTGTGAAGTCAGAATGGAGATGTGTGAAGTCACCGAATGGAGTTGTGTGAACTCAGAATGGAGGTGCGTGAAGTCACAGAATGGAGGTTTGTGAAGTCATAGAATGGAGGTGTGTGAAGTCACATAATGGATGTTTCTGAAGTAAAAATGAAGGTGTGTGAAGTCATAGAGTGGAGGTGGGTGAAGTCACAGAATGGAGGTGTGGGAAGTCACAGATTGGAGGAGTGTGAAGTCACCGAATGGAGGTGTGTGAACCCAGAATGGAGGTGTGTAACGTCACAGAATCGATGTGTGTGAAGTCATAGAATGGAAGTGTGAGAAGTCATAGAAAGGAGGTGTGTGAAGTCACAGAATGGACGGTATGAAGTCATAGAATGGAGGTGTGTGAAGTCACAGAATTGAGGTGTTTGAATTCATATATTGAAGGTGTGTGAAATCAAAATGTATGCGTGAAGTCATAGAATGGAGGTGTGTGAAATCATAGAATGAGGGTGTGTGAGGTTCTAGCATGGAGGTGTGTGAAGTCACAGAACGGATGTGTGTGAAGTCATAGAATGGAGGTGTGTGAAGTCATAGAATGGAAGTGTGTGAAGTCACAGAATGGAGGTATGTGAAGTCACAGAATGGAGGTGTGTGAAGTCACAGAATGGAGGTGTGTGAAGTCACAGAATGGAGGTTTGTGAAGTCATAGAATGGAGGTATGTAAAGTCAAATTGTAGGGGTGTGAAGTCGGAGAATGGAAGTGTGTGAAGTCACAGAATGGAGGTGGGTGAAGTCACAGAATGGAGGTGTGTGAAGTCATAGAATGGAGGTGTGTGAAGTCACAGAATGGAAGGGTATGAAGTCATAGAATGGAGGTGTGTGAAGTCACAGAATTGAGGTGTTTGAAGTCATATATTTTAGGTGTGTGAAGTCAAAATGGATGTGTGAAATCATAGAATGGATGTGTGTGAAGTCATAGAATGAAAGTGTGTGAAGTCATAGAATGGAGGTGTGTGAAGTCATAGAAAGGAGGTGTGGGAAGTCATAGAATGGAGGAGTGTGAAGTCATAGAGTGGAGGTGAGTGAAGTCACATATTCGAGGTCTGTGAAGTCATAGAATGGAAGTGTTTGAACTCAGAATGGAGGTGTGTGAAGTCATAGAATGGAGGTGTGTGAAATGATAGAATGGAGGTTTGTGAAGTCAAGGAATGGAGGTGTGTGAACTCAGAATGGAGGTGTGTGAAGTCACAGAATGGAGGTGTGTGAATTCATAGCATGGAGGTATGTGAAATCATAGAATGGAAGTGTGTGAAGTCATAGAATGGAGGTGTGTGAAGTCACAGAATGAAGGTGTGTGAAGTCATATAATGGAGGTGTGTGAACCCAGAATGGAGGTGTGTAACGTCACAGAATCGATGTGTGTGAAGTCATAGAATGGAAGTGTGAGAAGTCATAGAAAGGAGGTGTGTGAAGTCACAGAATGGACGGTATGAAGTCATAGAATGGAGGTGTGTGAAGGCACAGAATTGAGGTGTTTGAAGTCATATATTGGAGGTGTGTGAAATCAAAATGGATGCGTGAAGTCATAGAATGGAGGTGTGTGAAATCATAGAATGAGGGTGTGTGAGGTTCTAGCATGGAGGTGTGTGAAGTCACAGAACGGAGGTGTGTGAAGTCATAGAATGGAGGTGTGTGAAGTCATAGAATGGAAGTGTGTGAAGTCACAGAATGAAGGTATGTGAAGTCACAGAATGGAGGTATGTGAAGTCACAGATGGAGGTGTGTGAACTCAGAATGGAGGTGTGTGAAGTCACAGAATGGAGGTGTGTGAAGTCAGAGAATGGAAGTGTGTGAAGTCACAGAATGGAGGTGTGTGAACTCAGAATGGAGGTGTGTAAAGTCACAGAATGGAGGTGTGTGAAGTCATAGAATGGATGTGTGTGAAGTCATAGAATGGAGGTGGGTGAAGTCACAGAATGAAGGGTATGAAGTCATAGAATGGAGGTGTGTGAAGTCACAAAATTCAGGTGTTTGAAGTCATATATTGAAGGTGAGTGAAGTCAAAATGGATGTGTGAAGTCATAGAATGGAGGTGTGTGAAGTCACAGAATTGAGGTGTTTGAAATCATATATTGGAGGTGTGTGAAATCAAAATGGATGCGTGAAGTCATAGAATGGAGGTGTGTGAAATCATAGAATGAGGGTGTGTGAGGTCGTAGAATAGAGGTGTGTGAAGTCACAGAATGGAGGTGTATGAAGTCATAAAATGGAGGTGGGTGAAGTCATAGAAAGGAGGTGTGGGAAGTCATAGAATGGAGGAGTGTGAAGTCATAGAGTGGAGGTGAGTGAAGTCACATATTAGAGGTCTGTGAAGTCATAGAATGGAGGTGTTTGAACTCAGAATGGAGGTGTGTGAAGTCATAGAATGGAGGTGTGTGAAATGATAGAATGGAGGTTTGTGAAGTCAAGGAATGGAGATGTGTGAACTCAGAATGGAGGTGTGTGAAGTCACAGAATGGAGGTGTGTTAAGTCATAGCATGGAGGTATGTGAAATCATAGAATGGAAGTGTGTGAAGTCATAGAATGGAGGTGTGTGAAGTCACAGAATGAAGGTGTGTGAAGTCATAGAATGGAGGGGTGTGAAGTTACAGAAGGGAGGTGTGTGAAGTCACATAATGGAGGTGTGTGAAGTCAAAATGGAGGTGTGTGACGTCATAAAATGGAGGTGTGTGAAGTCATAGAATGGAGGTGTGTGAAATCATAGAATGGAGGTATGTGAAGTCACAGTATGGAGGTGTGTGAAGTCACAGAATGGAGGTTTGTGAAGTCATAGAATGGAGGTATGTGAAGTCAAATTGTAGGGGTGTCAAGTCGGAGAATGGAAGTGTGTTGAAGTCACAGAATGGAGGTGGGTGAAGTCACAGAATGGAGGTGTGTGAAGTCATAGAATGGAGGTGTGTGAAGTCACAGAATGGAAGGGTATGAAGTCATAGAATGGAGGTGTGTGAAGTCACAGAATTGAGGTGTTTGAAGTCATATATTTTAGGTGTGTGAAGTCAAAATGGATGTGTGAAATCATAGAATGGAGGTGTGTGAAGTCATAGAATGGAGGTGTGTCATCTCAGAAAGGAGGTGTGTGAAGTCATAGAATGGAGGTGTGTGAAGTCATAGAATGGAGGTGTGTGAAATCATACAATGTAGGTGTGTGAAGTCACAGAATTTAAGTGTGTGAAGTCAGAATGGAGGTTTGTGAGGTCAGAATGGAGGTGTGTGAAGTCATAGAATGGAGGTGTGTGAAGTCACAATGCAGGTGTGTGAACTCATAGAATGGAGGTGTGTGAAGTCACAATGTAGGTGTGTGAAGTCATAGAATGGAGGTGTGTGAAGTCACAGAATGGAGGTGTGTGAAGTCATAGAATGGAGGTGTGTGAAGTCACAGAATGGAGGTGTGTGAAATCATAGAATGGAGGTGTGTGAAGTCACAGAATGGAGGTGTGTGAAGTCAGAATGGAGGTGTGTGAAGTCATAGAATGGAGGTGTGTGAAGTCAGAATGGATGTGTGAAGTCATAGAATGGAGGTGGGTGAAGTCATAGAAATTAGGTGTGGGAAGTCATAGAATGGAGAAGTGTGAAGTCATAGAGTGGAGGTAAGTGAAGTCACAGATTCGAGGTCTGTGAAGTCATAGAATGGAGGTGTGTGAAGTCAGAATGTAGGTGTTCGAAGTCATAGAATAGAGGTGTGTGAATTCAGAATGGAGGTGTGTGAAGTCATAGAATTGAGGTGTGTGAAGTCATAGAATGGAGATGTGTGACGTCACAATGGAAGTTTGTGAAGTCCTAGAATGGAGGTGTGTGAAGTCACAGAATGGAGGTGTATGAAGTCATAAAATGGAGGTGGGTGAAGTCATAGAAAGGAGGTGTGGGAAGTCATGGAATGGAGGAGTGTGAAGTCATAGAGTGGAGGTGAGTGAAGTCACATATTCGAGGTCTGTGAAGTCACAGAATGGAGGTGTGTGAACTCAGAATGGAGGTGTGTGAAGTCACAGAATGGAGGTGTGTGAAGTCATAGCATGGAGGTATGTGAAATCATAGAATGGAAGTGTGTGAAGTCATAGAATGGAGGTGTGTGAAGTCACAGAATGAAGGTGTGTGAAGTCATAGAATGGAGGTATGTGAAGTTACAGAAGGGAGGTGTGTGAAGTCACATAATGGAGGTGTGTGAAGTCAAAATGGAGGTGTGTGAAGTCATAGAATGGAGGTGTGTGAAATCATAGAATGGAGGTATGTGAAGTCAAATTGTAGGGGTGTGAAGTCGGAGAATGGAAGTGTGTGAAGTCACAGAATGGAGGTGGGTGAAGTCACAGAATGGAGGTGTGTGAAGTCATAGAATGGAGGTGTGTGAAGTCACAGAATGGAAGGGTATGAAGTCATAGAATGGAGGTGTGTGAAGTCACAGAATTGAGGTGTTTGAAGTCACATATTTTAGGTGTGTGAAGTCAAAATGGATGTGTGAAATCATAGAATGGAGGTGTGTGAAGTCATAGAATGGAAGTGTGTGAAGTCATAGAATGGAGGTGTGTGAAGTCACAGAATGGACTGTATGAAGTCATAGAATGGAGGTGTGTGAAGTCACAGAATTGAGGTGTTTCAAGTCATATATTGGAGGTGTGTGAAGTCAAAATGGATGTGTGAAGTCATAGAATGGAGGTGTGTGAAATCATAGAATGAGAGTGTGTGAGGTCATAGAATGGAGGTGTGTGAAGTCACAGAATGGAGGTGTGTGAAGTTATAAAATGGAGGTGTGTGAAGTCATGGAATGGAAGTGTGTGAAGTCACACAATGGAGGCGTGTGAAGTCACAGAATGGAGGTTTGTGAAGTCACAGAATGGAGGTGTGTGAACTCACAATGGAGGTTTGTGAAGTCACAGAATGGAGGGGTGTGAAGTCATAGAATGGAAGTGTGTGAAGTCATAGAATGGAGGTGTGTGAAGTCAGAATGGAGATGTGTGAAGTCACCGAATGGAGTTGTGTGAACTCAGAATGGAGGTGCGTGAAGTCACAGAATGGAGGTTTGTGAAGTCATAGAATGGAGGTGTGTGAAGTCACATAATGGATGTTTCTGAAGTAAAAATGAAGGTGTGTGAAGTCATAGAGTGGAGGTGGGTGAAGTCACAGAATGGAGGTGTGGGAAGTCACAGATTGGAGGAGTGTGAAGTCACCGAATGGAGGTGTGTGAACCCAGAATGGAGGTGTGTAACGTCACAGAATCGATGTGTGTGAAGTCATAGAATGGAAGTGTGAGAAGTCATAGAAAGGAGGTGTGTGAAGTCACAGAATGGACGGTATGAAGTCATAGAATGGAGGTGTGTGAAGTCACAGAATTGAGGTGTTTGAATTCATATATTGAAGGTGTGTGAAATCAAAATGTATGCGTGAAGTCATAGAATGGAGGTGTGTGAAATCATAGAATGAGGGTGTGTGAGGTTCTAGCATGGAGGTGTGTGAAGTCACAGAACGGATGTGTGTGAAGTCATAGAATGGAGGTGTGTGAAGTCATAGAATGGAAGTGTGTGAAGTCACAGAATGGAGGTATGTGAAGTCACAGAATGGAGGTGTGTGAAGTCACAGAATGGAGGTGTGTGAAGTCACAGAATGGAGGTTTGTGAAGTCATAGAATGGAGGTATGTAAAGTCAAATTGTAGGGGTGTGAAGTCGGAGAATGGAAGTGTGTGAAGTCACAGAATGGAGGTGGGTGAAGTCACAGAATGGAGGTGTGTGAAGTCATAGAATGGAGGTGTGTGAAGTCACAGAATGGAAGGGTATGAAGTCATAGAATGGAGGTGTGTGAAGTCACAGAATTGAGGTGTTTGAAGTCATATATTTTAGGTGTGTGAAGTCAAAATGGATGTGTGAAATCATAGAATGGATGTGTGTGAAGTCATAGAATGAAAGTGTGTGAAGTCATAGAATGGAGGTGTGTGAAGTCATAGAAAGGAGGTGTGGGAAGTCATAGAATGGAGGAGTGTGAAGTCATAGAGTGGAGGTGAGTGAAGTCACATATTCGAGGTCTGTGAAGTCATAGAATGGAAGTGTTTGAACTCAGAATGGAGGTGTGTGAAGTCATAGAATGGAGGTGTGTGAAATGATAGAATGGAGGTTTGTGAAGTCAAGGAATGGAGGTGTGTGAACTCAGAATGGAGGTGTGTGAAGTCACAGAATGGAGGTGTGTGAATTCATAGCATGGAGGTATGTGAAATCATAGAATGGAAGTGTGTGAAGTCATAGAATGGAGGTGTGTGAAGTCACAGAATGAAGGTGTGTGAAGTCATATAATGGAGGTGTGTGAACCCAGAATGGAGGTGTGTAACGTCACAGAATCGATGTGTGTGAAGTCATAGAATGGAAGTGTGAGAAGTCATAGAAAGGAGGTGTGTGAAGTCACAGAATGGACGGTATGAAGTCATAGAATGGAGGTGTGTGAAGGCACAGAATTGAGGTGTTTGAAGTCATATATTGGAGGTGTGTGAAATCAAAATGGATGCGTGAAGTCATAGAATGGAGGTGTGTGAAATCATAGAATGAGGGTGTGTGAGGTTCTAGCATGGAGGTGTGTGAAGTCACAGAACGGAGGTGTGTGAAGTCATAGAATGGAGGTGTGTGAAGTCATAGAATGGAAGTGTGTGAAGTCACAGAATGAAGGTATGTGAAGTCACAGAATGGAGGTATGTGAAGTCACAGATGGAGGTGTGTGAACTCAGAATGGAGGTGTGTGAAGTCACAGAATGGAGGTGTGTGAAGTCAGAGAATGGAAGTGTGTGAAGTCACAGAATGGAGGTGTGTGAACTCAGAATGGAGGTGTGTAAAGTCACAGAATGGAGGTGTGTGAAGTCATAGAATGGATGTGTGTGAAGTCATAGAATGGAGGTGGGTGAAGTCACAGAATGAAGGGTATGAAGTCATAGAATGGAGGTGTGTGAAGTCACAAAATTCAGGTGTTTGAAGTCATATATTGAAGGTGAGTGAAGTCAAAATGGATGTGTGAAGTCATAGAATGGAGGTGTGTGAAATCATAGAATGAGGGTGTGTGAGGTCGTAGAATAGAGGTGTGTGAAGTCACAGAATGGAGGTGTATGAAGTCATAAAATGGAGGTGAGTGAAGTCTTAGAAAGGAGGTGTGGGAAGTCATAGAATGGAGGAGTGTGAAGTCATAGAGTGGAGGTGAGTGAAGTCACATATTCGATGTCTGTCAAGTCATAGAATGGAGGTGTGTGAACTCAGAATGGAGGAGTGTGAAGTCATAGAGTGGAGGTGAGTGAAGTCACATATTCGAGGTCTGTGAAGTCACAGAATGGAGGTGTGTGAACTCAGAATGGAGGTGTGTGAAGTCACAGAATGGAGGTGTGTGAAGTCATAGCATGGAGGTATGTGAAATCATAGAATGGAAGTGTGTGAAGTCATAGAATGGAGGTGTGTGAAGTCACAGAATGAAGGTGTGTGAAGTCATAGAATGGAGGTGTGTGAAGTTACAGAAGGGAGGTGTGTGAAGTCACATAATGGAGGTGTGTGAAGTCAAAATGGAGGTGTGTGACGTCATAAAATGGAGGTGTGTGAAGTCAAAGAATTGAGGTGTGTGAAATCATAGAATGGAAGTTTGTGAAGTCACAGAATGGAGGTGTGTGAAGTCACAGAATGGACGTTTGTGAAGTCATAGAATAGAGGTATGTGAAGTCAAATTGTAGGGGTGTGAAGTCGGAGAATGGAAGTGTGTGAAGTCACAGAATGGAGGTTTGTGAAGTCACAGAATGGAGGTGTGTGAAGTCATAGAATGGAGGTGTGTGAAGTCACAGAATGGACGGATATGAAGTCATAGAATGGAGGTGTGTGAAGTCACAGAATTGAGGTGTTTGAAGTCATATATTTTAGGTGTGTGAAGTCAAAATGGATGTGTGAAATCATAGAATGGAGGTGTGTGAGTCATAGAATGGAAGTGTGTGAAGTCATAGAATGGAGGTGTGTGAAGTCACAGAATGGAGGTGTGTGAAGTTATAAAATGGAGGTGTGTAAAGTCATGGAATGGAAGTGTGTGAAGTCACACAATGGAGGCGTTTGAAGTCACAGAATGGAGGTTTGTGAAGTCACAGAATGGAGGTGTGTGAACTCAGAATGGAGGTTTGTGAAGTCACAGAATGGAGGGGTGTGAAGTCATACAATGGAAGTTTGTGAAGTCATAGAATGGAGTTGTGTGAAGTCAGAATGGAGATGTGCGAAGTCACTGAATGGAGTTGTGTGAACTCAGAATGGAGGTGCGTGAAGTCACAGAATGGAGGTTTGTGAAGTCATAGAATGGAGGTGTGTGAAGTCATATAATGGATGTTTCTGAAGTAAAAATGAAGGTGTGTGAAGTCATAGAATGGAGGTGGGTGAAGTCACAGAATGGAGGTGTGGGAAGTCACAGAATGGAGGAGTGTGAAGTCACCGAATGGAGGTGTGTGAACCCAGAATGGAGGTGTGTAACCTCACAGAATCGATGTGTGTGAAGTCATAGAATGGAAGTGTGAGAAGTCATAGAAAGGAGGTGTGTGAAGTCACAGAATAGACGGTATGAAGTCATACAATGGAGGTGTGTGAAGGCACAGAATTGAGGTGTTTGAAGTCATATATTGGAGGTGTGTGAAATCAAAATGGATGCGTGAAGTCATAGAATGGAGGTGTGTGAAATCATAGAATGAGGGTGTGTGAGGTTCTAGCATGGAGGTGTGTGAAGTCACAGAACGGAGGTTTGTGAAGTCATAGAATGGAGGTGTGTGAAGTCATAGAATGGAAATGTGTGAAGTCACAGAATGGAGGTATGTGAAGTCACAGAATGGAGGTGTGTGAAGTCCCAGATGGAGGTGTGTGAACTCAGAATGGAGGTGTGTGAAGTCACAGAATGGAGGTGTGTGAAGTCAGAGAATGGAGGTGTGTAAAGTCACAGAATGGAGGTGTGTGAAGTCATAGAATGGATGTGTGTGAAGTCATAGAATGGAGGTGGGTGAAGTCACAGAATGAAGGATATGAAGTCATAGAATGGAGGTGTGTGAAGTCACAAAATTCAGGTGTTTGAAGTCATATATTGAAGGTGAGTGAAGTCAAAATGGATGTGTGAAGTCATAGAATGGAGGTGTGTGAAATCATAGAATGAGGGTGTGTGAGGTCGTAGAATAGAGGTGTGTGAAGTCACAGAATGGAGGTGTATGAAGTCATAAAATGGAGGTGGGTGAAGTCATAGAAAGAAGGTGTGGGAAGTCATAGAATGGAGGAGTGTGAAGTCATAGAGTGGAGGTGAGTGAAGTCACATATTCGAGTTGTGTGAAGTCATAGAATGGAGGTGTGTGAAATGATAGAATGGAGGTTTGTGAAGTCACAGAATGGAGGTGTGTGAACTCAGAATGGAGGTGTGTGAAGTCACAGAATGGAGGTGTTTGAAGTCATAGCATGGAGGTATGTGAAATCATAGAATGGAAGTGTGTGAAGTCATAGAATGGAGGTGTGTGAAGTCACAGAATGAAGGTGTGTGAAGTCATAGAATGGAGGTGTGTGAAGTTACAGAAGGGAGGTGTGTGAAGTCACATAATGGAGGTGTGTGAAGTCAAAATGGACGTGTGTGACGTCATAAAATGGAGGTGTGTGAAGTCAAAGAATGGAGGTTGTGAAATCATAGAATGGAGGTTTGTGAAGTCACAGAATGGAAGTGTGTGAAGTCACAGAATGGAGGTTTGTGAAGTCATAGAATGGAGGTATGTGAAGTCAAATTGTAGGGGTGTGAAATCGGAGAATGGAAGTGTGTGAAGTCACAGAATGGAGGTGGGTGAAGTCACAGAATGGAGGTGTGTGAAGTCATAGAATGGAGGTGTGTGAAGTCACAGAATGGACGGATATGAAGTCATAGAATGGAGGTGTGTGAAGTCACAGAATTGAGGTGTTTGAAGTCATATATTTTAGGTGTGTGAAGTCAAAATGGATGTGTGAAATCATAGAATGGAGGTGTGTGAAGTCATAGAATGGAAGTGTGTGAAGTCATAGAATGGAGGTGTGTGAAGTCACAGAATTGACGGTATGAAGTCATAGAATATAGGTGTGTGAGGTCACAGAATTGACGTGTTTGAAGTCATATATTGGAGGTGTGTGAAGTCAAAATGGATGTGTGAAGTCATAGAATGGAGGTGTGTGAAATCATAGAATGAGGGTGTGTGATGTCATAGAATGGAAGTGTGTGAAGTCACAGAATGGAGGTGTGTGAAGTTATAAAATGGAGGTGTGTGAAGTCATGGAATGGAAGTGTGTGAAGTCACACAATGGAGGTGTGTGAAGTCACAGAATGGAGGATTGTGAAGTCACAGAATGGAGGGGTGTGAACTCAGAATGGAGGTTTGTGAAGTCACAGAATGGAGGGGTGTGAAGTCATAGAATGGAGGTGTGTGAAGTCATAGAATGGATGTTTCTGAAGTAAAAATGAAGGTGTGTGAAGTCATAGAATGGAGGTGCATGAAGTCACAGAATGGAGGTGTGGGAAGTCACAGATTGGAGGAGTGTGAAGTCACCGAATGGAGGTGTTTGAACCCAGAATGGAGGTGTGTAAAGTCAGAGAATCGAGGTGTGTGAAGTCATAGAATGGAAGTGTGTGAAGTCATAGAAAGGATGAGTGTGAAGTCACAGAATGGACGGTATGAAGTCATAGAATGGAGGTGTGTGAAATCACAGATTTGAGGTGTTTGAAGTCATATATTGGAGGTGTGTGAAATCAAAATGGATGTGTAAAGTCATTGAATGGAGGTGTGTGAGATCATAGAATGAGGGTGTGTGAGGTTATAGCATGGAGGTGTGTGAAGTCATAGAATGGAGGTGTGTGAAGTCATAGAATGGAGGTGTGTGAAGTCACAGAATGGAAGTGTGTGAAGTCACAGAATGGAGGTGTGTGAAGTCACAGATGGAGGTGTGTGAACTCAGAATGGAGGTGTGTGAAGTCACAGAATGGAGGTGTGTGAAGTCATAGAATGGAAGTGTGTGAAGTCATAGAATGGAGGTGTGTGAAGTCAGAATGGAGGTGTGTGAAGTCACAGAATGGAGCTGTGTGAATTCAGAATGGAAGTGTGTGAAGTCACAGAATGGAGGTGTGTGAAGTCATAGAATGGAAGTGTGTGAAGTCATAGAATGGAGGTGTGGGAAGTCACAGAATGGAGGTGTGTGACGTCACAGAATGGAGGTGTGTGAACTCAGAATGGAGGTGTGTAAAGTCGCAGAATGGAGGTGTGTGAAGTCATAGAATGGATGTGTATGAAGTCATAGAATGGAGGTGTGTGAGGTCACAGAATGGAGGGTATGAAGTCATAGAATGGAGGTGTGTGAAGTCATAGAATTGAGGTGTTTGAAGTCATATATTTTAGGTGTGTGAAGTCAAAATGGATGTGTGAAATCATAGAATGGAGGTGTGTGAAGTCATAGAATGGAAGTGTGTGAAGTCATAGAATGGAAGTGTGTGAAGTCATAGAATGGAGGTGTGTGAAATCATAGAATGAGGGTGTGTGAGTTTATAGCATGGAGGTGTGTGAAGTCATAGAATGGAGGTGTGTGAAGTCATAGAATGGAGGTGTGTGAAGTCACAGAATGGAAGTGTGTGAAGTCACAGAATGGAGGTGTGTGAAGTCATAGATGGAGGTGTGTGAACTCAGAATGGAGGTGTGTGAAGTCAGAGAATGGAGGTGTGTGAAGTCATAGAATGGAAGTGTGTGAAGTCATAGAATGGAGGTGTGTGAAGTCAGAATGGAGGTGTGTGAAGTCACAGAATGGAGTTGTGTGAATTCAGAATGAAAGTTTGTGAAGTCACAGAATGGAGGTGTGTGAAGTCACAGAATGGAGGTGTGTGAAGTCACAGATGGAGGTGTGTGAACTCAGAATGGAGGTATGTGAAGTGACAGAATGGAGGTGTGTGAAGTCATAGAATGAAAGTGTGTGAAGTCATAGAATGGAGGTGTGTGAAGTCAGAATGGAGGTGTGTGAAGTCACAGAATGGAGCTGTGTGAATTCAGAATGGACGTGTGTAAAGTCAAAGAATGGAGGTGTGTGAAGTCATAGAATGGAAGTGTGTGAAGTCATAGAATGGAGGTGTGGGAAGTCACAGAATGGAGGTGTGTGACGTCACAGAATGGAGGTGTGTGAACTCAGAATGGAGGTGTGTAAAGTCGCAGAATGGAAGTGTGTGAAGTCATAGAATGGATGTGTATGAAGTCATAGAATGGAGGTGTGTGAAGTCACAGAATGGAGGGTATGAAGTCATAGAATGGAGGTGTGTGAAGTCATAGAATTGAGGTGTTTGAAGTCATATATTTTAGGTGTGTGAAGTCAAAATGGATGTGTGAAATCATAGAATGGAGGTGTGTGAAGTCATAGAATGGAAGTGTGTGAAGTCATAGAATGGAAGTGTGTGAAGTCATAGAATGGAGGTGTGTGAAATCATAGAATGAGGGTGTGTGAGGTTATAGCATGGAGGTGTGTGAAGTCATAGAATGGAGGTGTGTGAAGTCATAGAATGGAGGTGTGTGAAGTCACAGAATGGAAGTGTGTGAAGTTACAGAAGGTAGGTGTGTGAAGTCACATAATGGAGGTGTGTGAAGTCAAAATGGAGGTGTGTGATGTCATAAAATGGAGGTGTGTGAAGTCATAGAATGGAGGTGTGTGAAATCATAGAATGGAGGTTTGTGAAGTCACAGAATGGAGGTGTGTGAAGTCACAGAATGGAGGTGTGTGAAGTCACAGAATGGAGGTTTGTGAAGTCATAGAATGGAGGTATGTGAAGTCAAAATGTAGGGGTGTGAAGTCGGAGAATGGAAGTGTGTGAAGTCACAGAATGGAGGTGTATGAAGTCACAGAATGGACGGGTATGAAGTCATAGAATGGAGGTGTGTGAAGTCACAGAATTGAAGTGTTTGAAGTCATATATTTTAGGTGTGTGAAGTCAAAATGGATGTGTGAAATCATAGAATGGAGGTGTGTGAAATCATAGAATGAGGGTGTGTGAGGTCATAGAATGGAGGTGTGTGAAGTCACAGAATGGAGGTGTGTGAAGTTATAAAATGGAGGTGTGTGAAGTCATGGAATGGAAGTGTGTGAAGTCACACAATGGAGGTGTGTGAAGTCACAGAATGGAGTTTTGTGAAGTCACAGAATGGAGGTGTGTGAAGTAATAGAATGGAAGTGTGTGAAGTCACAGAATGGAGGTGTGTGAAGTCATAGAATGGAGGTGTGTGAAGTCACAAAATGGAGGTTTGTGAAGTTACAGAATGGAGGTGTGTGAATTCAGAATGGAGGTCTGTGAAGTCACCGAATGGAGGTGTGTGAACTCAGAATGGAGGTGTGTGAAGTCACAGAATGAAGGTTTGCGAAGTCACAGAATGGAGTTGTGGGAAGTCATAAAATGGATGTTTCTGAATTAAGAATGAAGGCGGGTGAAGACATAGAATGGAGGTGTGTGAAGACAAAATTGTGGCGTGTGAACTCATAGAATGGATGTGTGTGAACTCATAGAATGGAGGTTTGTGAAGTCGTGGAATGGAGGTGTGTGAAGTCAAAGAATGGCGCTGTTTGAAGTCAAACAATAGTGTTGGGTGAACTCACAGAATGGAGGTGTGTGAAGTCACACAATGGAAGTGTTTGAAATCAAAATGGAGGTGCGTGAAGTCAAAGAATGGAGGTGTGTGAAGTCACAGAATGGAGGTGTGTGAAGTCAAAATCGTGGTGTGTGAAGTCACAAATTGAGGTGTGTGAAGTCACAGAAGGTAGGTGTGTGAAGTCAAAATGGAGGTGTGTGAAGTCAAAGACTGGAGGTGTGTGAAGTCAAAGAATGGAGGTGTGTGAAGTCATGGAATGGAGGATTGTAAAGTCAAAAGTTGGAAGTGTGGGAAGTTACAAAAAGGAGATGTGTGAAGTCATAGAATGGAGGTGTGTGAAGTCATAGAATGGAGGAGTGTGAAGTCAGAATGGAGATTTGTGAAGTCACAGAATGGAGGTGTGTGAAGTCATAGAATGGAGGTTTGTGAAGTCATAGCCTGGAGGTGTGTGAAGTCATAGAATGGAAGTGTGTGAAGTCATAGAATGGAGGTGTGTGATGTCATAGAATGGAGGTGTGTGAAGTCATAGAATGGAGGTGTGTGAAGTCACATGGGGAGGTGTGTGAAGTCACAGAATGGACGTGTGTGAAGTCACAATGGAGGTTTGTGAAGTCATAGAATGGAGGTGTGTGAAGTCATGGAATGGAGGTGTGTGAAATCACAGAATGGAGGGGTGTGAATTCGCAGAATGGAGGTGTGTAAAGACACAGAGTGGAGATGTGTGCATGCACAGAGTGGAGGTGTGTGAAGTCATAGAAAAGAGGTTTGTGAAGTCTCAGAACGGAGGTGTGTGAAGTCAGAAAAGAAGTGTGCAAAGTCATAGAATGGAGGTGTGTGAAGTCAGAATGGAGCTGTGTGAAGTCATAGAATGGAGGTGTGTGAAGTCAGAATGGAGGTGTGTGAACTCATAGAATGGAGGTGTGTGAAGTCACAGAATGGAGGTGTGTGAAGTCAAGGAATGGAGGTGTGTGAAGTCAAATTGAGGTTGTGTGAAGTCATATAATGGAGGTGTGTCAACTCAGAATGGAGTTGTGTGATATCATAGAATGGAGGTGTGTGAAGTCACAGAATTTAGGTGTGTGAAGTCAGAATGGAGGTGTGTGAGGTGAGAATGGAGGTGTGTGAAGTCATAGAATGGAGGTGTGTGAACTCATAGAATGGAGGTGTGTGAAGTCACAATGTAGGTGTGTGAAGTCATAGAATGGAGGTGTGTGAAGTCATAGAATGGAGGTGTGTGAGGTCACAGAATGGAGGTCTGTGAAGTCACAGAATTTAGGTGTGTGAAGTCAGAATGGAGGTCTGTGAGGTCAGAATGGAGGTGTGTGAAGTCACAGAATGGAGGTGTGTGAAGTCACAATGCAGGTGTGTGAACTCATAGAATGGAGGTGTGTGAAGTCACAATGTAGGTGTGTGAAGTAATAGAATGGAGGTGTGTGAAGTCCCAGAATGGAGGTGTGTGAAGTCACAGAATTGAGGTGTGTGAAATCATAGAATGGAGTTGTGTGAAGTCACAGAATGGAGATGTGTGAAATCATAGAATGGAGGTGTGTGAAGTCACAGAATGGAGGTGTGTGAAGTCATAGATTGGAGGTGTGTGAAGTCAGAATGGAGGTGTGAAGTCATAGAAGGGAGGTGGGTGAAGCCATAGAAATTAGGTGTGGGAAGTCATAGAATGGAGAAGTGTGAAGTCATAGAGTGGAGGTGAGTGAAGTCACAGATTCGAGGTCTGTGAATTCATAGAATGGAGGTGTGTGAAGTCAGAATGTTCGTGTGCGAAGTCATAGAATAGAGGTGTGTGAAATCAGAATGGAGTTGTGTGAAGTCATAGAATGGAGGTGTGTGAACTCTTAGAATGGAGGTGTGACCTCACAATGGAAGTGTGTGAAGTCATAGAATGGAGGTGTGTGAAGTCACAGAATGGAAGTGTGTGAAGTCATACAATGGAAGCGTGAAGTCAGAATGGAGGTGTGTGAAGTCACAGAATGGAGGTGTGTGAACTCAGAATGGAGGTGTGTGAAGTCATAGATGGAGGTGTGTGAAGTCATAATATGGAGGTGTGTGAAATCATAGAATGGAGTTTTGTGAAGTCACAGAATGGAGCTGTGTGAGTCAGAATTGAGGTGTGTGAAGTCATAGAATGTAGATGTGTGAAGTCATAGAATGGAGGATTGTGAAGTCACCGAAGGGAGGTTTGTGAATTCATAGAATGGAGGTATGTGAAGTCAAATTCGAGGGGTGTGAAGTCGGAGAATGGAGGTGTGTGAAGTCACAGAATGGAGGTGTGTGAAGTCATAGAATGGAGGTGTATGAAGTCATAGAATGGAGGTGTGTGAAGTCACAGAATGGACGGGTATGAAGTCAAAGAATGAAGGTGTGTGAAGGCAGAAAATTGAGGTGTTTGAAGTCATATATTGGAGGTGTGTGAAGTCAAACAATGGAGGTGTGTGAACTCAGAAAGGAGGTGTGTGAAGTCACAGAATGGAGGTGTGAAGTAATAGAATGGAAGTGTGTGAAGTCATAAAATGGAGGTGTGTGAAGTCAGAATGGAGGTGTGTGAAGTCATAGAATGGAGATGTGTGAAGACAAAATTGCGGTGTGGGAACTCATAGAATGGATGTGTGTGAACTCATAGAATGGAGGTGTGTGAAATCGTGGAATGGAGTTGTGTGAAATCAAAGAATGGAGGTGTGTGAAGTCAGACAATGGTGGTGTGTGAAGTCAAAGAATCTAGGTGTGAGATATCACAGAATGGAAGTGTGTGAAATCAAAATAGAGGTGTGTGAAGTCACAGAATGTAGGTGTGTGAAGTCACAGAATGGAGGTGTGTGAAGTCAAAGAATGGAGGTGTGTGAACTCATAGAGGGAGGTGTGTGAAGTCATGGATGGAGGTTTGTGAAGTCAAACATTGGAAGTGTGTGAAGTTACAGAAAGGAGATGTGTGAAGTCATAGAATGGAGGTGTGTGAAGTCATAGAATGGAGGAGTGTGAAGTCAGATTGGAGATTTCTGAAGTCACAGAATCGAGGTTTGTGAAGTCACAGAATGGAGGTGTGTGAACTCAGAATTGAGGTTTGTGAAGTCACACAATGGAGGTGTGTGAAGTCACAGAATGGTGGTTTGTGAAGTTACAGAATGGAGGTGTGTGAACTCAGAATGGAGGTTTGTGAAGTCACAGAATGGAGGTGTGTGAAGTAATAGAATGGAAGTGTGTGAAGTCACAGAATGGACGTGTGTGAAGGCACAGAACGGAGGTGTGTGAAGTCACAGAATGGAGGTGTGTGAAGTCATAGAATGGAAGTGTGTGAAGTCACAGAATGGAGGTGTGTGAAGTCAGAGAATGGAGGTGTGCGAAGTCACAGATGGAGGTGTGTGAACTCAGAATGGAGGTGTGTGAAGTCACAGAAAGGAGGTGTGTGAAGTCATAGAATGGAAGTGTGTGAAGTCATAGAATGGAGGTGTGTGAAGTCAGAATGGAGGTGTGTGAAGTCACAGAATGGAGCTGTGTGAATTCAGAATGGAAGTGTGTAAAGTCAAAGAATGGAGTTGTGTGAAGTCATAGAATGGACGTGTGTGAAGTCATAGAATGGAGGTGTGGGAAGTCACAGAATGGAGGGTATGAAGTCATAGAATGGAGGTGTGTGAAGTCACAGAATTCAGGTGTTTGAAGTCATATATTGAAGGTGAGTGAAGTCAAAATGGATGTGTGAAGTCAAAGAATGGAGGTGTGTGAAATCATAGAATGAGGGTGTGTGAGGTCGTAGAATAGAGGTGTGTGAAGTCACAGAATGGAGGTGCATGAATTCATAAAATGGAGGTGGGTGCAGTCATAGAAAGGAGGTGTGGGAAGTCATAGAATGGAGGAGTGTAAAGTCATAGAGTGGAGGTGAGTGAAGTCACATATTCGAGGTCTGTGAAGTCATAGAATGGAGGTGTTTGAACTCAGAATGGAGGTGTGTGAAGTCATAGAATGGAGGTGTGTGAAATGATAGAATGGAGGTTTGTGAAGTCACAGAATGGAGGTGTGTGAACTCAGAATGGAGGTGTGTGAAGTCACAGAATGGAGGTGTGTGAAGTCATAGCATGGAGGTATGTGAAATCATAGAATGGAAGTGTGTGAAGTCATAGAATGGAGGTGTCTGAAGTCACAGAATGAAGGTGTGTGAAGTCATAGAATGGAGGTGTGTGAAGTTACAGAAGGGAGGTGTGTGAAGTCACATAATGGAGGTGTGTGAAGTCAAAATGGAGGTGTGTGACGTCATAAAATGGAGGTGTGTGAAGTCATAGAATGGAGGTGTGTGAAATCATAGAATGGAGGTATGTGAAGTCACAGTATGGAGGTGTGTGAAGTCACCGAATGGAGGTTTGTGAAGTCATAGAATGGAGGTATGTGAAGTCAAATTGTAGGGGTGTGAAGTCGGAGAATGGGAGTGTGTGAAGTCACAGAATGGAGGTGGGTGAAGTCACAGAATGGAGGTGTGTGAAGTCATAGAATGGAGGTGTGTGAAGTCACAGAATGGATGGGTATGAAGTCATAGAATGGAGGTGTGTGAAGTCACAGAATTGAGGTGTTTGAAGTCATATATTTTAGGTGTGTGAAGTCAAAATGGATGTGTGAAATCATAGAATGGAGGTGCGTGAAGTCATAGAATGGAGGTGTGTCAACTCAGAAAGGAGGTGTGTGAAGTCATAGAATGGAGGTGTGTGAAGTCATAGAATGGAGGTGTGTGAAATCACACAATGTAGGTGTGTGAAGTCACAGAATTTAAGAGTGTGAAGTCAGAATGGAGGTGTGTGAGGTCAGAATGGAGGTGTGTGAAGTCATAGAATGGAGGTGTGTGAAGTCACAATGCAGGTGTGTGAAATCATAGAATGGAGGTGTGTGAAGTCACAATGTAGGTGTGTGAAGTCATAGAATGGAGGTGTGTGAAGTCACAGAATGGAGGTGTGTGAAGTCATAGAATGGAGGTGTGTGAAATCACAGAATGGAGGTGTGTGAAATCATAGAATGGAGGTGTGTGAAGTCACAGAATGGAGGTGTGTGAAGTCAGAATGGAGGTGTGTGAAGTCATAGAATGGAGGTGTGTGAAGTCAGAATGGAGGTGTGAAGTCATAGAATGGAGGTGGGTGAAGTCATAGAAATTAGGTGTGGGAAGTCATAGAATGGAGAAGTGTGAAGTCATACAGTGGAGTTGAGTGAAGTCACAGATTCGAGGTCTGTGAAGTCATAGAATGGAGGTGTGTGAAGTCAGAATGTAGGTGTTCGAAGTCATAGAATAGAGGTGTGTGAAGTCCAAATGGAGGTGTGTGAAGTCATAGAATGGAGGTGTGTGAACTCATAGAATGGAGATGTGTGACGTCACAATGGAAGTTTGTGAAGTCCTAGAATGGAGGTGTGTGAAGTCACAGAATGGAGGTGTATGAAGTCATAAAATGGAGGTGGGTGAAGTCATAGAAAGGAGGTGTGGGAAGTCATGGAATGGAGGAGTGTGAAGTCATAGAGTGGAGGTGAGTGAAGTCACATATTCGAGGTCTGTGAAGTCACAGAATTTAGGTGTGTGAACTCAGAATGGAGGTGTGTGAAGTCACAGAATGGAGGTGTGTGAAGTCATAGCATGGAGGTATGTGAAATCATAGAATGGAAGTGTGTGAAGTCATAGAATGGAGGTGTGTGAAGTCACAGAATGAAGGTGTGTGAAGTCATAGAATGGAGGTGTGTGAAGTTACAGAAGGGAGGTGTGTGAAGTCACATAATGGAGGTGTGTGAAGTGAAAATGGAGGTGTGTGAAGTCATAGAATGGAGGTGTGTGAAATCATAGAATGGAGGTATGTGAAGTCAAATTGTATGGGTGTGAAGTCGGAGAATGGAAGTGTGTGAAGTCACAGAATGGAGGTTTGTGAAGTCATAGAATGGAGGTATGTGAAGTCAAATTGTAGGGGTGTGAAGTCGGAGAATGGAAGTGTGTGAAGTCACAGAATGGAGGTGTGTGAAGTCACAGAATGGAGGTGTGTGAAGTCATAGAATGGAGGTGTGTGAAATCACAGAATGGAAGGGTATGAAGTCATAGAATGGAGGTGTGTGAAGTCACAGAATTGAGGTGTTTGAAGTCATATATTTTAGGTGTGTGAAGTCAAAATGGATGTGTGAAATTATAGAATGGAGGTGTGTGAAGTCATAGAATGGAAGTGTGTGAAGTCATAGAATGGAGGTGTGTGAAGTCACAGAATGGACGGTATGAAGTCATAGAATGGAGGTGTGTGAAGTCACAGAATTGAGGTGTTTCAAGTCATATATTGGAGGTGTGTGAAGTCAAAATGGATGTGTGAAGTCATAGAATGGAGGTGTGTGAAATCATAGAATGGAGGTGTGTGAAGTCAGAATGGAGATGTGTGAAGTCACCGAATGGAGTTGTGTGAACTCAGAATGGAGGTGCGTGAAGTCACAGAATGGAGGTTTGTGAAGTTATAGAATGGAGGTGTGTGAAGTCATAGAATGGAGGTGTGTGAAGTCATAGAATGGAGGAGTGTGAAGTCAGAATGGAGATTTCTGAAGTCACAGAATGGAGGTTTGTGAAGTCACAGAATGGAGGTGTGTGAACTCAGAATTGAGGTTTGTGAAGTCACACAATGGAGGTGTGTGAAGTCACAGAATGGAGGTTTGTGAAGTTACAGAATGGAGGTGTGTGAACTCAGAATGGAGGTTTGTGAAGTCACAGAATGGAGGTGTGTGAAGTAATAGAATGGAAGTGTGTGAAGTCACAGAATGGACGTGTGTGAAGGCACAGAATGGAGGTATGTGAAGTCACAGAATGGAGGTGTGTGAAGTCATAGAATGGAAGTGTGTGAAGTAACAGAATGGAGGTGTGTGAAGTCAGAGAATGGAGGTGTGCGAAGTCACAGATGGAGGTGTGTGAACTCAGAATGGAGGTGTGTGAAGTCACAGAATGGAGGTGTGTGAAGTCATAGAATGGAAGTGTGTGAAGTCATAGAATGGAGGTGTGTGAAGTCAGAATGGAGGTGTGTGAAGTCACAGAATGGAGCTGTGTGAATACAGAATGGAAGTGTGTAAAGTCAAAGAATGGAGTTGTGTGAAGTCATAGAATGGACGTGTGTGAAGTCATAGAATGGAGGTGTGGGAAGTCACAGAATGGAGGTGTGTGACGTTACAGAATGGAGGTGTGTGAACTCAGAATGGAGGTGTGTAAAGTCACAGAATGGAGGTGTGTGAAGTCATAGAATGGATGTGTGTGAAGTCATAGAATGGAGGTGTGTGAAGTCACAGAATGGAGGGTATGAAGTCATAGAATGGAGGTGTGTGACGTCACAGAATTCAGGTGTTTGAAGTCAAATATTGAAGGTGAGTGAAGTCAAAATGGATGTGTGAAGTCATAGAATGGAGGTGTGTGAAATCGTAGAATGAGGGTGTGTGAGGTCGTAGAATAGAGGTGTGTGAAGTCACAGAATGGAGGTGTATGAAGTCATAAAATGGAGGTGGGTGAAGTCATAGAAAGGAGGTGTGGGAAGTCATAGAATGGAGGAGTGTAAAGTCATAGAGTGGAGGTGAGTGAAGTCACATATTCGAGGTCTGTGAAGTCATAGAATGGAGGTGTTTGAACTCAGAATGGAGGTGTGTGAAGTCATAGAATGGAGGTGTGTGAAATGATAGAATGGAGGTTTGTGAAGTCACAGAATGGAGGTGTGTGAACTCAGAATGGAGGTGTGTGAAGTCACAGAATGGAGGTGTGTGAAGTCATAGCATGGAGGTATGTGAAATCATAGAATGGAAGTGTGTGAAGTCATAGAATGGAGGTGTCTGAAGTCATAGAATGAAGGTGTGTGAAGTCATAGAATGGAGGTGTGTGAAGTTACAGAAGGGAGGTGTGTGAAGTCACATAATGGAGGTGTGTGAAGTCAAAATGGAGGTGTGTGACGTCATAAAATGGAGGTGTGTGAAGTCATAGAATGGAGGTGTGTGAAATCATAGAATGGAGGTATGTAAGTCACAGTATGTAGGTGTGTGAAGTCACCGAATGGAGGTTTGTGAAGTCATAGAATGGAGGTATGTGAAGTCAAATTGTAGGGGTGTCAAGTCGGAGAATGGAAGTGTGTGAAGTCACAGAATGGAGGTGGGTGAAGTCACAGAATGGAGGTGTGTGAAGTCATAGAATGGAGGTGTGTGAAGTCACAGAATGGATGGGTATGAAGTCATAGAATGGAGGTGTGTGAAGTCACAGAATTGAGGTGTTTGAAGTCATATATTTTAGGTGCGTGAAGTCATAGAATGGAGGTGTGTCAACTCAGAAAGGAGGTGTGTGAAGTCATAGAATGGAGGTGTGTGAAGTCATAGAATGGAGGTGTGTGAAATCACACAATGTAGGTGTGTGAAGTCACAGAATTTAAGAGTGTGAAGTCAGAATGGAGGTGTGTGAGGTCAGAATGGAGGTGTGTGAAGTCATAGAATGGAGGTGTGTGAAGTCACAATGCAGGTGTGTGAAATCATAGAATGGAGGTGTGTGAAGTCACAATGTAGGTGTGTGAAGTCATAGAATGGAGGTGTGTGAAGTCACAGAATGGAGGTGTGTGAAGTCATAGAATGGAGGTGTGTGAAGTCACAGAATGGAGGTGTGTGAAATCATGGAATGGAGGTGTGTGAAGTCACAGAATGGAGGTGTGTGAAGTCAGAATGGAGGTGTGTGAAGTCATAGAATGGAGGTGTGTGAAGTCAGAATGGAGGTGTGAAGTCATAGAATGGAGGTGGGTGAAGTCATAGAAATTAGGTGTGGGAAGTCATAGAATGGAGAAGTGTGAAGTCATACAGTGGAGTTGAGTGAAGTCACAGATTCGAGGTCTGTGAAGTCATAGAATGGAGGTGTGTGAAGTCAGAATGTAGGTGTTCGAAGTCATAGAATAGAGGTGTGTGAAGTCAGAATGGAGCTGTGTGAAGTCATAGAATGGAGGTGTGTGAACTCATAGAATGGAGATGTGTGACGTCACAAAGGAAGTTTGTGAAGTCCTAGAATGGAGGTGTGTGAAGTCACAGAATGGAGGTGTATGAAGTCATAAAATGGAGGTGGGTGAAGTCATAGAAAGGAGGTGTGGGAAGTCATGGAATGGAGGAGTGTGAAGTCATAGAGTGGAGGTGAGTGAAGTCACATATTCGAGGTCTGTGAAGTCACAGAATGGAGGTGTGTGAACTCAGAATGGAGGTGTGTGAAATCACAGAATGGAGGTGTGTGAAGTCATAGCATGGAGGTATGTGAAATCATAGAATGGAAGTGTGTGAAGTCACAGAATGAAGGTGTGTGAAGTCATAGAATGGAGGTGTGTGAAGTTACAGAAGGGAGGTGTGTGAAGTCACATAATGGAGGTGTGTGAAGTCAAAATGGAGGTGTGTGAAGTCATAGAATGGAGGTGTGTGAAATCATAGAATGGAGGTTTGTGAAGTCACAGAATGGAGGTGTGTGAAGTCACAGAATGGAGGTGTGTGAAGTCACAGAATGGAGGTTTGTGAAGTCATAGAATGGACGTGTGTGAAGTCATAGAATGGAGGTGTGGGAAGTCACAGAATGGAGGTGTGTGACGTTACAGAATGGAGGTGTGTGAACTCAGAATGGAGGTGTGTAAAGTCACAGAATGGAGGTGTGTGAAGTCATAGAATGGATGTGTGTGAAGTCATAGAATGGAGGTGTGTGAAGTCACAGAATGGAGGGTATGAAGTCATAGAATGGAGGTGTGTGAAGTCACAGAATTCAGGTGTTTGAAGTCAAATATTGAAGGTGAGTGAAGTCAAAATGGATGTGTGAAGTCATAGAATGGAGGTGTGTGAAATCATAGAATGAGGGTGTGTGAGGTCGTAGAATAGAGGTGTGTGAAGTCACAGAATGGAGGTGTATGAAGTCATAAAATGGAGGTGGGTTAAGTCATAGAAAGGAGGTGTGGGAAGTCATAGAATGGAGGAGTGTAAAGTCATAGAGTGGAGGTGAGTGAAGTCACATATTCGAGGTCTGTGAAGTCATAGAATGGAGGTGTTTGAACTCAGAATGGAGGTGTGAGAAATCATAGAATGGAGGTGTGTGAAATGATAGAATGGAGGTTTGTGAAGTCACAGAATGGAGGTGTGTGAACTCAGAATGGAGGTGTGTGAAGTCACAGAATGGAGGTGTGTGAAGTCATAGCATGGAGGTATGTGAAATCATAGAATGGAAGTGTGTGAAGTCATAGAACGGAGGTGTCTGAAGTCACAGAATGAAGGTGTGTGAAGTCATAGAATGGAGGTGTGTGAAGTTACAGAAGGGAGGTGTGTGAAGTCACATAATGGAGGTGTGTGAAGTCAAAATGGAGGTGTGTGACGTCATAAAATGGAGGTGTGTGAAGTCATAGAATGGAGGTGTGTGAAATCATAGAATGGAGGTATGTGAAGTCACAGTATGGAGGTGTGTGAAGTCACCGAATGGAGGTTTGTGAAGTCATAAAATGGAGGTATGTGAAGTCAAATTGTAGGGGTGTCAAGTCGGAGAATGGAAGTGTGTGAAGTCACAGAATGGAGGTGGGTGAAGTCACAGAATGGAGGTGTGTGAAGTCATAGAATGGAGGTGTGTGAAGTCACAGAATGGATGGGTATGAAGTCATAGAATGGAGGTGTGTGAAGTCACAGAATTGAGGTGTTTGAAGTCATATATTTTAGGTGTGTGAAGTCAAAATGGATGTGTGAAATCATAGAATGGAGGTGCGTGAAGTCATAGAATGGAGGTGTGTCAACTCAGAAAGAAGGTGTGTGAAGTCATAGAATGGAGGTGTGTGAAGTCATAGAATGGAGGTGTGTGAAATCACACAATGTAGGTGTGTGAAGTCACAGAATTTAAGAGTGTGAAGTCAGAATGGATGTGTGTGAGGTCAGAATGGAGGTGTGTGAAGTCATAGAATGGAGGTGTGTGAAGTCACAATGCAGGTGTGTGAAATCATAGAATGGAGGTGTGTGAAGTCACAATGTAGGTGTGTGAAGTCATAGAATGGAGGTGTGTGAAGTCACAGAATGGAGGTGTGTGAAGTCATAGAATGGAGGTGTGTGAAGTCACAGAATGGAGGTGTGTGAAATCATAGAATGGAGGTGTGTGAAGTCACAGAATGGAGGTGTGTGAAGTCAGAATGGAGGTGTGTGAAGTCAGAATGGAGGTGTGAAGTCATAGAATGGAGGTGGGTGAAGTCATAGAAATTAGGTGTGGGAAGTCATAGAATGGAGAAGTGTGAAGTCATACAGTGGAGTTGAGTGAAGTCACAGATTCGAGGTCTGTGAAGTCATAGAATGGAGGTGTGTGAAGTCAGAATGTAGGTGTTCGAAGTCATAGAATAGAGGTGTGTGAAATAAGAATGGAGGTGTGTGAAGTCATAGAATGGAGGTGTGTGAACTCATAGAATGGAGATGTGTGACGTCACAATGGAAGTTTGTGAAGTCCTAGAATGGAGGTGTGTGAAGTCACAGAATGGAGGTGTATGAAGTCATAAAATGGAGGTGGGTGAAGTCATAGAAAGGAGGTGTGGGAAGTCATGGAATGGAGGAGTGTGAAGTCATAGAGTGGAGGTGAGTGAAGTCACATATTCGAGGTCTGTGAAGTCACAGAATGGAGGTGTGTGAACTCAGAATGGAGGTGTGTGAAGTCACAGAATGGAGGTGTGTGAAGTCATAGCATGGAGGTATGTGAAATCATAGAATGGAAGTGTGTGAAGTCACAGAATGAAGGTGTGTGAAGTCATAGAATGGAGGTGTGTGAAGTTACAGAAGGGAGGTGTGTGAAGTCACATAATGGAGGTGTGTGAAGTCAAAATGTAGGTGTGTGAAGTCATAGAATGGAGGTGTGTGAAATCATAGAATGGAGGTTTGTGAAGTCACAGAATGGAGGTGTGTGAAGTCACAGAATGGAGGTGTGTGAAGTCACAGAATGGAGGTTTGTGAAGTCATAGAATGGAGGTATGTGAAGTCAAAATGTAGGGGTGTGAAGTCGGAGAATGGAAGTGTGTGAAGTCACAGAATGGAGGTGTGTGAAGTCACAGAATGGAGGTGTGTGAAGTCATAGAATGGAGGTGTGTGAAGTCACAGAATGGAAGGGTATGAAGTCATAGAATGGAGGTGTGTGAAGTCACAGAATTGAGGTGTTTGAAGTCATATATTTTAGGTGTGTGAAGTCAAAATGGATGTGTGAAATCATAGAATGGAGGTGTGTGAAGTCATAGAATGGAAGTGTGTGAAGTCATAGAATGGAGGTGTGTGAAGTCACAGAATGGACGGTATGAAGTCATAGAATGGAGGTGTGTGAAGTCACAGAATTGAGGTGTTTCAAGTCATATATTGGAGGTGTGTGAAGTCAAAATGGATGTGTGAAGTCATAGAATGGAGGTGTGTGAAATCATAGAATGAGGGTGTGTGAGGTCATAGAATGGAGGTGTGTGAAGTCACAGAATGGAGGTGTGTGAAGTTATAAAATGGAGGTGTGTGAAGTCATGGAATGGATGTGTGTGAAGTCACACAATGGAGGCGTGTGAAGTCACAGAATGGAGGTATGTGAAGTCACAGAATGGAGGTGTGTGAACTCACAATGGAGGTTTGTGAAGTCACAGAATGGAGGTGTGTGAAGTCATAGAATGGAAGTGTGTGAAGTCATAGAATGGAGGTGTGTGAAGTCAGAATGGAGATGTGTGAAGTCACCGAATGGAGTTGTGTGAACTCAGAATGGAGGTGCGTGAAGTCACAGAATGGAGGTTTGTGAAGTCATAGAATGGAGGTGTGTGAAGTCATATAATGGATGTTTCTGAAGTAAAAATGAAGGTGTGTGAAGTCATAGAATGGAGGTGGGTGAAGTCACAGAATGGAGGTGTGGGAAGTCACAGATTGGAGGAGTGTGAAGTCACCGAATGGAGGTGTGTTAACCCAGAATTGAGGTGTGTAACGTCACAGAATCGATGTGTGTGAAGTCATAGAATGGAAGTTTGAGAAGTCATAGAATGGAGGTGTGTGAAGTCACAGAATTGAGGTGTTTGAAGTCATATATTGGAGGTGTGTGAAATCAAAATGGATGCGTGAAGTCATAGAATGGAGGTGTGTGAAATCATAGAATGAGGGTGTGTGAGGTTCTAGCATGGAGGTGTGTGAAGTCACAGAACGGAGGTGTGTGAAGTCATAGAATGGAGGTGTGTGAAGTCATAGAATGGAAGTGTGTGAAGTAACAGAATGGAGGTATGTGAAGTCACAGAATGGAGGTTGTGAAGTCACAGAATGGAGGTGTGTGAAGTCAAAGAATGGAGGTTTGTGAAGTCATAGAATGGAGGTATGTAAAGTCAAACTGTAGGGGTGTGAATTCGGAGAATGGAAGTGTGTGAAGTCACAGAATGGAGGTGGGTGAAGTCACAGAATGGAGGTGTGTGAAGTCATAGAATGGAAGTGTGTGAAGTCACAGAATGGAAGGGTATGAAGTCATATAATGGAGGTGTGTGAAGTCACAGAATTGAGGTGTTTGAAGTCATATATTTTAGGTGTGTGAAATCAAAATGGATGTGTGAAATCATAGAATATAGGTGTGTGAAGTCATAGAATGGAAGTGTGTGAAGTCATAGAATGGAAGTGTGTGAAGTCACAGAATGGACGGTATGAAGTCATAGAATGGAGGTGTGTGAAGCCACAGAATTGAGGTGTTTCAAGTCATATATTGGAGGTGTGTGAAGTCAAAATGGATGTGTGAAGTCATAGAATGGAGGTGTGTGAAATCATAGAATGAGGGTGTGTGAGGTCATAGAATGGAGGTGTGTGAAGTCACAGAATGGAGGTGTGTGAAGTTATAAAATGGAGGTGTGTGAAGTCATGGAATGGAAGTGTGTGAAGTCACACAATGGAGGCGTGTGAAGTCACAGAATGGAGGTTTGTGAAGTCACAGAATGGAGGTGTGTGAACTCACAATGGAGGTTTGTGAAGTCACAGAATGGAGGGGTGTGAAGTCATAGAATGGAAGTGTGTGAAGTCATAGAATGGAGGTGTGTGAAGTCAGAATGGAGATGTGTGAAGTCACCGAATGGAGTTGTGTGAACTCAGAATGGAGGTGCGTGAAGTCACAGAATGGAGGTTTGTGAAGTCATAGAATGGAGGTGTGTGAAGTCATAGAATGGAGGTGTGTGAAGTCACAGAAAGAAGGTGTGTGAAGTCATAGAATGGAGGTGTGTGTGAAGTTACAGAAGGGAGGTGTGTGAAGTCACATAATGGAGGTGTGTGAAGTCAAAATGGAGGTGTGAAGTCATAGAATGGAGGTGTGTGAAATCATAGAATGGAGGTTTGTGAAGTCACAGAATGGAGGTGTGTGAAGTCACAGAATGAAGGTGTGTGAAGTCACAGAATGGAGGTTTGTGAAGTCATAGAATGGAGGTATGTGAAGTCAAATTGTAGGGGTGTGAAGTCGGAGAATGGAAGTGTGTGAAGTCACAGAATGGAGGTGTGTGAAGTCACAGAATGGAGGTGTGTGAAGTCATAGAATGGAGGTGTGTGAAGTCACAGAATGGAAGGGTATGAAGTCATAGAATGGAGGTGTGTGAAGTCACAGAATTGAGGTGTTTGAAGTCATATATTTTAGGTGTGTGAAGTCAAAATGGATGTGTGAAATCATAGAATGGAGGTGTGTGAAGTCATAGAATGGAAGTGTGTGAAGTCATAGAATGGAGGTGTGTGAAGTCACAGAATGGACGGTATGAAGTCATAGAATGGAGGTGTGTGAAGTCACAGAATTGAGGTGTTTCAAGTCATATATTGGAGGTGTGTGAAGTCAAAATGGATGTGTGAAGTCATAGAATGGAGGTGTGTGAAATCATAGAATGAGGGTGTGTGAGGTCATAGAATGGAGGTGTGTGAAGTCACAGAATGGAGGTGTGTGAAATTATAAAATGGAGGTGTGTGAAGTCATGGAATGGAAGTGTGTGAAGTCACACAATGGAGGCGTGTGAAATCACAGAATGGAGGTTTGTGAAGTCACAGAATGGAGGTGTGTGAACTCACAATGGAGGTTTGTGAAGTCACAGAATGGAGGGGTGTGAAGTCATAGAATGGAAGTGTGTGAAGTCATAGAATAGAGGTGTGTGAAGTCAGAATGGAGATGTGTGAAGTCACCGAATGGAGTTGTGTGAACTCAGAATGGAGGTGCGTGAAGTCACAGAATTGAGGTTTGTGAAGTCATAGAATGGAGGTGTGTGAAGTCATAGAATGGAGGTGTGTGAAGTCACAGAATGAAGGTGTGTGAAGTCATAGAATGGAGGTGTGTGAAGTTACAGAAGGGAGGTGTGTGAAGTCACATAATGGAGGTGTGTGAAGTCAAAATGGAGGTGTGAAGACATAGAATGGAGGTGTGTGAAATCATAGAATGGAGGTTTGTGAAGTCACAGAATGGAGGTGTGTGAAGTCACAGAATGGAGGTGTGTGATGTCACAGAATGGAGGTTTGTGAAGTCATAGAATGGAGGTATGTGAAGTCAAATTGTAGGGGTGTGAAGTCGGAGAATGGAAGTGTGTGAAGTCACAGAATGGAGGTGTGTGAAGTCACAGAATGGAGGTGTGTGAAGTCATAGAATGGAGGTGTGTGAAGTCACAGAATGGAAGGGTATGAAGTCATAGAATGGAGGTGTGTGAAGTCACAGAATTGAGGTGTTTGAAGTCATATATTTTAGGTGTGTGAAGTCAAAATGGATGTGTGAAATCATAGAATGGAGGTGTGTGAAGTCATGGAATGGAAGTGTGTGAAGTCATAGAATGGAGGTGTGTGAAGTCACAGAATGGATGGTATGAAGTCATAGAATGGAGGTGTGTGAAGTCACAGAATTGAGGTGTTTCAAGTCATATATTGGAGGTGTGTGAAGTCAAAATGGATGTGTGAAGTCATAGAATGGAGGTGTGTGAAATTATAGAATGATGGTGTGTGAGGTCATAGAATGGAGGTGTGTGAAGTCACAGAATGGAGGTGTGTGAAGTTATAAAATGGAGGTGTGTGAAGTCATGGAATGGAAGTGTGTGAAGTCACACAATGGAGGCGTGTGAAGTCACAGAATGGAGGTTTGTGAAGTCACAGAATGGAGGTGTGTGAACTCACAATGGAGGTTTGTGAAGTCACAGAATGGAGGGGTGTGAAGTCATAAAATGGAAGTGTGTGAAGTCATAGAATGGAGGTGTGTGAAGTCAGAATGGAGATGTGTGAAGTCACCGAATGGAGTTGTGTGAACTCAGAATGGAGGTGCGTGAAGTCACAGAATGGAGGTTTGTGAAGTCATAGAATGGAGGTGTGTGAAGTCATATAATGGATGTTTCTGAAGTAAAAATGAAGGTGTGTGAAGTCATAGAATGGAGGTGGGTGAAGTCACAGAATGGAGGTGTGTGAACCCAGAATGGAGGTGTGTAACGTCACAGAATCGATGTGTGTGAAGTCATATTATGGAAGTGTGAGAAGTCATAGAAAGGAGGTGTGTGAAGTCACAGAATGGACGGTATGAAGTCATAGAATGGAGGTGTGTGAAGTCACAGAATTGAGGTGTTTGAAGTCATATATTGGAGGTGTGTGAAATCAAAATGGATGCGTGAAGTCATAGAATGGAGGTGTGTAAAATCATCGAATGAGGGTGTGTGAGATCGTAGAATAGAGGTGTGTGAAGTCACAGAATGGAGGTGTATGAAGTCATAAAATGGAGGTGGGTGAAGTCATAGAAAGGAGGTGTGGGAAGTCATAGAATGGAGGAGTGTGAAGTCATAGAGTGGAGGTGAGTGAAGTCACATATTCGAGGTCTGTGAAGTCATAGAATGGAGGTGTTTGAACTCAGAATGGAGGTGTGTGAAGTCATAGAATGGAGGTGTGTGAAATGATAGAATGGAGGTTTGTGAAGTCAAGGAATGGAGGTGTGTGAACTCAGAATGGAGGTGTGTGAAGTCACAGAATGGAGGTGTGTGAAGTCATAGCATGTAGGTATGTGAAATCATAGAATGGAAGTGTGTGAAATCATAGAATGGAGGTGTGTGAAGTCACAGAATGAAGGTGTGTGAAGTCATAGAATGGAGGTGTGTGAAGTTACAGAAGGGAGGTGTGTGAAGTCACATAATGGAGGTGTGTGAAGTCAAAATGGAGGTGTGTGAGGTCATAAAATGGAGGTGTGTGAAGTCATAGAATGGAGGTGTGTGAAATCATAGAATGGAGGTATGTGAAGTCACAGTATGGAGGTGTGTGAAGTCACAGAATAGAGGTTTGAGAAGTCATAGAATGGAGGTATGTGAAGTCAAATTGTAGGGGTGTCAAGTCGGAGAATGGAAGTGTGTGAAGTCACAGAATGGAGGTGGGTGAAGTCACAGAATGGAGGTGTGTGAAGTCATAGAATGGAGGTGTGTGAAGTCACAGAATGGACGGGTATGAAGTCATAGAATGGAGGTGTGTGAAGTCACAGAATTGAGGTGTTTGAAGTCATATATTTTAGGTGTGTGAAGTCAAAATGGATGTGTGAAGTCATAGAATGGAGGTGTGTCATCTCAGAAAGGAGGTGTGTGAAGTCATAGAATGCAGGTGTGTGAAGTCATAGAATGGAGGTGTGTGAAATCATACAATGTAGGTGTGTGAAGTCACAGAATTTAAGTGTGTGAAGTCAGAATGGAGGTGTGTGAAGTCAGAATGGAGGTGTGTGAAGTCATAGAATGGAGGTGTGTGAAGCCACAATGCAGGTGTGTGAACTCATAGAATGGAGGTGTGTGAAGTCACAATGTAGGTGTGTGAAGTCATAGAATGGAGGTGTGTGAAGTCACAGAATGGAGGTGTGTGAAGTCATAGAATGGAGGTGTGTGAAGTCACAGAATGGAGGTGTGTGAAATCATAGAATGGAGGTGTGTGAAGTCACAGATTGGAGGTGTGTGAAGTCAGAATGGAGGTGTGTGAAGTCATAGAATGGAGGTGTGTGAAGTCAGAATGGACGTGTGAAGTCATAGAATGGAGGTGGGTGAAGTCATAGAAATTAGGTGTGGGAAGTCATAGAATGGAGAAGTGTGAAGTCATAGAGTGGAGGTGAGTGAAGTCACAGATTCGAGGTCTGTGAAGTCATAGAATGGAGGTGTGTGAAGTCAGAATGTAGGTGTTCGAAGTCATAGAATAGAGGTGTGTGAATTCAGAATGGAGGTGTGTGAAGTCACAGAATTGAGGTGTTTGAAGTCATATATTGGAGGTGTGTGAAATCAAAATGGATGCGTGAAGTCATAGAATGGAGGTGTGTGAAGTCATAGAATGGAAGTGTGTGAAGTCATAGAATGGAGGTGTGTGAAGTCACAGAATGGACGGTATGAAGTCAGAGAATATAGGTGTTTGAAGTCACAGAATTGAGGTGTTTGAAGTCATATATTGGAGGTGTGTGAAGTCAAAATGGATGTGTGAAGTCATAGAATGGAGGTGTGTGAAGTCACAGAATGGAGTTGTGTGAACTCAGAATGGAGGTGCGTGAAGTCACAGAATGGAGGTTTGTGAAGTCATAGAATGGAGGTGTGTGAAGTCATATAATGGATGTTTCTGAAGTAAAAATGAAGGTGTGTGAAGTCACAGAATGGAGGTGTGTGAACTCAGAATGGAGGTGTGTGCAGTCACTGAATGGAGGTTTGTGAAGTCATAGAATGGAGGTGTGTGAAGTCATAGAATGGAGGTGTGTGAAGTCACAGAAAGAAGGTGTGTGAAGTCATAGAATGGAGGTGTGTGTGAAGTTACAGAAGGGAGGTGTGTGAAGTCACATAATGGAGGTGTGTGAAGTCAAAATGGAGGTGTGAAGTCATAGAATGGAGGTGTGTGAAATCATAGAATGGAGGTTTGTGAAGTCACAGAATGGAGGTGTGTGAAGTCACAGAATGAAGGTGTGTGAAGTCACAGAATGGAGGTTTGTGAAGTCATAGAATGGAGGTATGTGAAGTCAAATTGTAGGGGTGTGAAGTCGGAGAATGGAAGTGTGTGAAGTCACAGAATGGAGGTGTGTGAAGTCACAGAATGGAGGTGTGTGAAGTCATAGAATGGAGGTGTGTGAAGTCACAGAATGGAAGGGTATGAAGTCATAGAATGGAGGTGTGTGAAGTCACAGAATTGAGGTGTTTGAAGTCATATATTTTAGGTGTGTGAAGTCAAAATGGATGTGTGAAATCATAGAATGGAGGTGTGTGAAGTCATAGAATGGAAGTGTGTGAAGTCATAGAATGGAGGTGTGTGAAGTCACAGAATGGACGGTATGAAGTCATAGAATGGAGGTGTGTGAAGTCACAGAATTGAGGTGTTTCAAGTCATATATTGGAGGTGTGTGAAGTCAAAATGGATGTGTGAAGTCATAGAATGGAGGTGTGTGAAATCATAGAATGAGGGTGTGTGAGGTCATAGAATGGAGGTGTGTGAAGTCACAGAATGGAGGTGTGTGAAATTATAAAATGGAGGTGTGTGAAGTCATGGAATGGAAGTGTGTGAAGTCACACAATGGAGGCGTGTGAAATCACAGAATGGAGGTTTGTGAAGTCACAGAATGGAGGTGTGTGAACTCACAATGGAGGTTTGTGAAGTCACAGAATGGAGGGGTGTGAAGTCATAGAATGGAAGTGTGTGAAGTCATAGAATAGAGGTGTGTGAAGTCAGAATGGAGATGTGTGAAGTCACCGAATGGAGTTGTGTGAACTCAGAATGGAGGTGCGTGAAGTCACAGAATTGAGGTTTGTGAAGTCATAGAATGGAGGTGTGTGAAGTCATAGAATGGAGGTGTGTGAAGTCACAGAATGAAGGTGTGTGAAGTCATAGAATGGAGGTGTGTGAAGTTACAGAAGGGAGGTGTGTGAAGTCACATAATGGAGGTGTGTGAAGTCAAAATGGAGGTGTGAAGACATAGAATGGAGGTGTGTGAAATCATAGAATGGAGGTTTGTGAAGTCACAGAATGGAGGTGTGTGAAGTCACAGAATGGAGGTGTGTGATGTCACAGAATGGAGGTTTGTGAAGTCATAGAATGGAGGTATGTGAAGTCAAATTGTAGGGGTGTGAAGTCGGAGAATGGAAGTGTGTGAAGTCACAGAATGGAGGTGTGTGAAGTCACAGAATGGAGGTGTGTGAAGTCATAGAATGGAGGTGTGTGAAGTCACAGAATGGAAGGGTATGAAGTCATAGAATGGAGGTGTGTGAAGTCACAGAATTGAGGTGTTTGAAGTCATATATTTTAGGTGTGTGAAGTCAAAATGGATGTGTGAAATCATAGAATGGAGGTGTGTGAAGTCATGGAATGTAAGTGTGTGAAGTCATAGAATGGAGGTGTGTGAAGTCACAGAATGGATGGTATGAAGTCATAGAATGGAGGTGTGTGAAGTCACAGAATTGAGGTGTTTCAAGTCATATATTGGAGGTGTGTGAAGTCAAAATGGATGTGTGAAGTCATAGAATGGAGGTGTGTGAAATTATAGAATGATGGTGTGTGAGGTCATAGAATGGAGGTGTGTGAAGTCACAGAATGGAGGTGTGTGAAGTTATAAAATGGAGGTGTGTGAAGTCATGGAATGGAAGTGTGTGAAGTCACACAATGGAGGCGTGTGAAGTCACAGAATGGAGGTTTGTGAAGTCACAGAATGGAGGTGTGTGAACTCACAATGGAGGTTTGTGAAGTCACAGAATGGAGGGGTGTGAAGTCATAAAATGGAAGTGTGTGAAGTCATAGAATGGAGGTGTGTGAAGTCAGAATGGAGATGTGTGAAGTCACCGAATGGAGTTGTGTGAACTCAGAATGGAGGTGCGTGAAGTCACAGAATGGAGGTTTGTGAAGTCATAGAATGGAGGTGTGTGAAGTCATATAATGGATGTTTCTGAAGTAAAAATGAAGGTGTGTGAAGTCATAGAATGGAGGTGGGTGAAGTCACAGAATGGAGGTGTGTGAACCCAGAATGGAGGTGTGTAACGTCACAGAATCGATGTGTGTGAAGTCATATTATGGAAGTGTGAGAAGTCATAGAAAGGAGGTGTGTGAAGTCACAGAATGGACGGTATGAAGTCATAGAATGGAGGTGTGTGAAGTCACAGAATTGAGGTGTTTGAAGTCATATATTGGAGGTGTGTGAAATCAAAATGGATGCGTGAAGTCATAGAATGGAGGTGTGTAAAATCATCGAATGAGGGTGTGTGAGATCGTAGAATAGAGGTGTGTGAAGTCACAGAATGGAGGTGTATGAAGTCATAAAATGGAGGTGGGTGAAGTCATAGAAAGGAGGTGTGGGAAGTCATAGAATGGAGGAGTGTTAAGTCATAGAGTGGAGGTGAGTGAAGTCACATATTCGAGGTCTGTGAAGTCATAGAATGGAGGTGTTTGAACTCAGAATGGAGGTGTGTGAAGTCATAGAATGGAGGTGTGTGAAATGATAGAATGGAGGTTTGTGAAGTCAAGGAATGGAGGTGTGTGAACTCAGAATGGAGGTGTGTGAAGTCACAGAATGGAGGTGTGTGAAGTCATAGCATGTAGGTATGTGAAATCATAGAATGGAAGTGTGTGAAATCATAGAATGGAGGTGTGTGAAGTCACAGAATGAAGGTGTGTGAAGTCATAGAATGGAGGTGTGTGAAGTTACAGAAGGGAGGTGTGTGAAGTCACATAATGGAGGTGTGTGAAGTCAAAATGGAGGTGTGTGAGGTAATAAAATGGAGGTGTGTGAAGTCATAGAATGGAGGTGTGTGAAATCATAGAATGGAGGTATGTGAAGTCACAGTATGGAGGTGTGTGAAGTCACAGAATAGAGGTTTGAGAAGTCATAGAATGGAGGTATGTGAAGTCAAATTGTAGGGGTGTCAAGTCGGAGAATGGAAGTGTGTGAAGTCACAGAATGGAGGTGGGTGAAGTCACAGAATGGAGGTGTGTGAAGTCATAGAATGGAGGTGTGTGAAGTCACAGAATGGACGGGTATGAAGTCATAGAATGGAGGTGTGTGAAGTCACAGAATTGAGGTGTTTGAAGTCATATATTTTAGGTGTGTGAAGTCAAAATGGATGTGTGAAGTCATAGAATGGAGGTGTGTCATCTCAGAAAGGAGGTGTGTGAAGTCATAGAATGCAGGTGTGTGAAGTCATAGAATGGAGGTGTGTGAAATCATACAATGTAGGTGTGTGAAGTCACAGAATTTAAGTGTGTGAAGTCAGAATGGAGGTGTGTGAAGTCATAGAATGGAGGTGTGTGAAGCCACAATGCAGGTGTGTGAACTCATAGAATGGAGGTGTGTGAAGTCACAATGTAGGTGTGTGAAGTCATAGAATGGAGGTGTGTGAAGTCACAGAATGGAGGTGTGTGAAGTCATAGAATGGAGGTGTGTGAAGTCACAGAATGGAGGTGTGTGAAATCATAGAATGGAGGTGTGTGAAGTCACAGATTGGAGGTGTGTGAAGTCAGAATGGAGGTGTGTGAAGTCATAGAATGGAGGTGTGTGAAGTCAGAATGGACGTGTGAAGTCATAGAATGGAGGTGGGTGAAGTCATAGAAATTAGGTGTGGGAAGTCATAGAATGGAGAAGTGTGAAGTCATAGAGTGGAGGTGAGTGAAGTCACAGATTCGAGGTCTGTGAAGTCATAGAATGGAGGTGTGTGAAGTCAGAATGTAGGTGTTCGAAGTCATAGAATAGAGGTGTGTGAATTCAGAATGGAGGTGTGTGAAGTCACAGAATTGAGGTGTTTGAAGTCATATATTGGAGGTGTGTGAAATCAAAATGGATGCGTGAAGTCATAGAATGGAGGTGTGTGAAGTCATAGAATGGAAGTGTGTGAAGTCATAGAATGGAGGTGTGTGAAGTCACAGAATGGACGGTATGAAGTCAGAGAATATAGGTGTTTGAAGTCACAGAATTGAGGTGTTTGAAGTCATATATTGGAGGTGTGTGAAGTCAAAATGGATGTGTGAAGTCATAGAATGGAGGTGTGTGAAGTCACAGAATGGAGTTGTGTGAACTCAGAATGGAGGTGCGTGAAGTCACAGAATGGAGGTTTGTGAAGTCATAGAATGGAGGTGTGTGAAGTCATATAATGGATGTTTCTGAAGTAAAAATGAAGGTGTGTGAAGTCATAGAATGGAGGTGGGTGAAGTCACAGAATGGAGGTGTGTGAACCCAGAATGGAGGTGTGTAACGTCAGAGAATCGATGTGTGTGAAGTCATATTATGGAAGTGTGAGAAGTCATAGAAAGGAGGTGTGTGAAGTCACAGAATGGACGGTATGAAGTCATAGAATGGAGGTGTGTGAAGTCAAAGAATTGAGGTGTTTGAAGTCATATATTGGAGGTGTGTGAAATCAAAATGGATGTGTGAAATCATAGAATGGAGGTGTGTGAAGTCATAGAATGGAGGTGTGTGAAGTCACAGAATGGAGGTGTGTGAAGTCATAGAATGGAGGTGTGTGAAGTCACAGAATGGAGGTGTGTGAAATCATAGAATGGAGGTGTGTGAAGTCACAGATTGGAGGTGTGTGAAGTCAGAATGGAGGTGTGTGAAGTCATAGAATGGAGGTGTGTGAAGTCAGAATGGACGTGTGAAGTCATAGAATGGAGGTGGGTGAAGTCATAGAAATTAGGTGTGGGAAGTCATAGAATGGAGAAGTGTGAAGTCATAGAGTGGAGGTGAGTGAAGTCACAGATTCGAGGTCTGTGAAGTCATAGAATGGAGGTGTGTGAAGTCAGAATGTAGGTGTTCGAAGTCATAGAATAGAGGTGTGTGAATTCAGAATGGAGGTGTGTGAAGTCACAGAATTGAGGTGTTTGAAGTCATATATTGGAGGTGTGTGAAATCAAAATGGATGCGTGAAGTCATAGAATGGAGGTGTGTAAAATCATAGAATGAGGGTGTGTGATGTCGTAGAATAGAGGTGTGTGAAGTCACAGAATGGAGGTGTATGAAGTCATAAAATGGAGGTGGGTGAAGTCATAGAAAGGAGGTGTGGGAAGTAATAGAATGGAGGAGTGTGAAGTCATAGAGTGGAGGTGAGTGAAGTCACATATTCGAGGTCTGTGAAGTCATAGAATGGAGGTGTTTGAACTCAGAATGGAGGTGTGTGAAGTCATAGAATGGAGGTGTGTGAAATGATAGAATGGAGGTTTGTGAAGTCAAGGAATGGAGGTGTGTGAACTCAGAATGGAGGTGTGTGAAGTCACAGAATGGAGGTGTGTGAAGTCATAGCATGGAGGTATGTGAAATCATAGAATGGAAGTGTGTGAAGTCATAGAATGGAGGTGTGTGAAGTCACAGAATGAAGGTGTGTGAAGTCATAGAATGGAGGTGTGTGAAGTCACATAATGGAGGTGTGTGAAGTCAAAATGGAGGTGTGTGACGTCATAAAATGGAGGTGTGTGAAGTCATAGAATAGAGGTGTGTGAAATCATAGAATGGAGGTATGTGAAGTCACAGTATGGAGGTGTGTGAAGTCACAGAATGGAGGTTTGTGAAGTCATAGAATGGAAGTATGTGAAGTCACAGAATTGAGGTGTTTGAAGTCATATATTTTAGGTGTGTGAAGTCAAAATTGATGTGTGAAATCATAGAATGGAGGTGTGTGAAGTCATAGAATGGAAGTGTGTGAAGTCATAGAATGGAGGTGTGTGAAGTCACAGAATGGACGGTATGAAGTCAGAGAATATAGGTGTTTGAAGTCACAGAATTGAGGTGTTTGAAGTCATATATTGGAGGTGTGTGAAGTCAAAATGGATGTGTGAAGTCATAGAATGGAGGTGTGTGAAGTCACAGAATGGAGGTGTGTGAAGTTATAAAATGGAGGTGTGTGAAGTCATGGAATGGAAGTGTGTGAAGTCACACAATGGAGGCGTGTGAAGTCACAGAATGGAGGTTTGTGAAGTCACAGAATGGAGGTGTGTGAACTCAGAATGGAGGTTTGTGAAGTCACAGAATGGAGGGGTGTGAAGTCATAGAATGGAAGTGTGTGAAGTCATAGCATGGAGTTGTGTGAACTCAGAATTGAGGTGCGTGAAGTCACAGAATGGAGGTTTGTGAAGTCATAGAATGGAGGTGCGTGAAGTCACAGAATGGAGGTGTGGGAAGTCACAGATTGGAGGAGTGTGAAGTCACCGAATGGAGGGGTGTGAACCCAGAATGGAGGTGTGTAAAGTCAGAGAATCGAGGTGTGTGAAGTCATAGAATGGAAGTGTGTGAAGTCATAGAAAGGATGAGTGTGAAGTCACAGAATGGACGGTATGAAGTCATAGAATGGAGGTGTGTGAAATCACAGATTTGAGGTGTTTGAAGTCATATATTGGAGGTGTGTGAAATCTAAATGGATGTGTAAAGTCATAGAATGGAGGTGTGTGAAATCATAGGATGAGGGTGTGTGAGGTTATAGCATGGAGGTGTGTGAAGTCATAGAATGGAGGTGTGTGAAGTCATAGAATGGAGGTGTGTGAAGTCACAGAATGGAAGTGTGTGAAGTCACAGAATGGAGGTGTGTGAAGTCACAGATGGAGGTGTGTGAACTCAGAATGGAGGTGTGTGAAGTCACAGAATGGAGGTGTGTGAAGTCATAGAATGGAAGTGTGTGAAGTCATAGAATGGAGGTGTGTGAAGTCAGAATGGAGGTGTGTGAAGTCACAGAATGGAGCTGTGTGAATTCAGAATGGAAGTGTGTGAAGTCACAGAATGGAGGTGTGTGAAGTCACAGAATGGAAGTGTGTGAAGTCACAGATGGAGGTGTGTGAACTCAGAATGGAGGTATGTGAAGTCACAGAATGGAGGTGTGTGAAGTCATAGAATGAAAGTGTGTGAAGTCATAGAATGGAGGTGTGTGAAGTCAGAATGGAGGTGTGTGAAGTCACAGAATGGAGCTGTGTGAATTCAGAATGGACGTGTGTAAAGTCAAAGAATGGAGGTGTGTGAATTCATAGAATGGAGGTGTGAGAAATCATAGAATGGAGGTGTGTGAAGTCACAGTATGGAGGTGTGTGAAGTCACAGAATGGAGGTTTGTGAAGTCATAGAATGGAAGTATGTGAAGTCACAGAATTGAGGTGTTTGAAGTCATATATTTTAGGTGTGTGAAGTCAAAATTGATGTGTGAAATCATAGAATGGAGGTGTGTGAAGTCATAGAATGGAAGTGTGTGAAGTCATAGAATGGAGGTGTGTGAAGTCACAGAATGGACGGTATGAAGTCAGAGAATATAGGTGTTTGAAGTCACAGAATTGAGGTGTTTGAAGTCATATATTGGAGGTGTGTGAAGTCAAAATGGATGTGTGAAGTCATAGAATGGAGGTGTGTGAAGTCACAGAATGGAGGTGTGTGAAGTTATAAAATGGAGGTGTGTGAAGTCATGGAATGGAAGTGTGTGAAGTCACACAATGGAGGCGTGTGAAGTCACAGAATGGAGGTTTGTGAAGTCACAGAATGGAGGTGTGTGAACTCAGAATGGAGGTTTGTGAAGTCACAGAATGGAGGGGTGTGAAGTCATAGAATGGAAGTGTGTGAAGTCATAGCATGGAGTTGTGTGAACTCAGAATTGAGGTGCGTGAAGTCACAGAATGGAGGTTTGTGAAGTCATAGAATGGAGGTGCGTGAAGTCACAGAATGGAGGTGTGGGAAGTCACAGATTGGAGGAGTGTGAAGTCACCGAATGGAGGGGTGTGAACCCAGAATGGAGGTGTGTAAAGTCAGAGAATCGAGGTGTGTGAAGTCATAGAATGGAAGTGTGTGAAGTCATAGAAAGGATGAGTGTGAAGTCACAGAATGGACGGTATGAAGTCATAGAATGGAGGTGTGTGAAATCACAGATTTGAGGTGTTTGAAGTCATATATTGGAGGTGTGTGAAATCTAAATGGATGTGTAAAGTCATAGAATGGAGGTGTGTGAAATCATAGGATGAGGGTGTGTGAGGTTATAGCATGGAGGTGTGTGAAGTCATAGAATGGAGGTGTGTGAAGTCATAGAATGGAGGTGTGTGAAGTCACAGAATGGAAGTGTGTGAAGTCACAGAATGGAGGTGTGTGAAGTCACAGATGGAGGTGTGTGAACTCAGAATGGAGGTGTGTGAAGTCACAGAATGGAGGTGTGTGAAGTCATAGAATGGAAGTGTGTGAAGTCATAGAATGGAGGTGTGTGAAGTCAGAATGGAGGTGTGTGAAGTCACAGAATGGAGCTGTGTGAATTCAGAATGGAAGTGTGTGAAGTCACAGAATGGAGGTGTGTGAAGTCACAGAATGGAAGTGTGTGAAGTCACAGATGGAGGTGTGTGAACTCAGAATGGAGGTATGTGAAGTCACAGAATGGAGGTGTGTGAAGTCATAGAATGAAAGTGTGTGAAGTCATAGAATGGAGGTGTGTGAAGTCAGAATGGAGGTGTGTGAAGTCACAGAATGGAGCTGTGTGAATTCAGAATGGACGTGTGTAAAGTCAAAGAATGGAGGTGTGTGAAGTCATAGAATTGAAGTGTGTGAAGTCATAGAATGGAGGTGTGGGAAGTCACAGAATGGAGGTGTGTGACGTCACAGAATGGAGGTGTGTGAACTCAGAATGGAAGTGTGTAAAGTCACAGAATGGAGGTGTGTGAAGTCATAGAATGGATGTGTATGAAGTCATAGAATGGAGGTTTGTGAAGTCACAGAATGGAGGGTATGAAGTCATAGAATGGAGGTGTGTGAAGTCACAGAATAGAGGTGATTGAAGTCATATATTTTAGGTGTGTGAAATCAAAATGGATGTGTGAAATCATAGAATGGAGGTGTGTGAAGTCATAGAATGGAAGTGTGTGAAGTCATAGAATGGAGGTGTGTGAAGTCACAGAATGGACGGTATGAAGTCATAGAATATAGGTGTGTGAAGTCACAGAATTGAGGTGTTTGAAGTCATATATTGGAGGTGTGTGAAGTCAAAATGGATGTGTGAAGTCATAGAATGGAGGTGTGTGAAATCATAGAATGAGGGTGTGTGATGTCATAGAATGGAAGTGTGTGAAGTAACGGAATGGAGGTGTGTGAAGTTATAAAATGGAGGTGTGTGAAGTCATGGAATGGAAGTGTATGAAGTCACACAAGGGAGGTGTGTGAAGTCACAGAATGGAGGATTGTGAAGTCACAGAATGGAGGTGTGTGAACTCAGAATGGAGGTTTGTGAAGTCACAGAATGGAGGGGTGTGAAGTCATAGAAAGGAAGTGTGTGAAGTCATAGAATGGAGTTGTGTGAACTCAGAATTGAGGTGCGTGAAGTCACAGAATGGAGGTTTGTGAAGTCATAGAATGGAGGTGTGTGAAGTCATAGAATGGATGTTTCTGAAGTAAAAATGAAGGTGTGTGAAGTCATAGAATGGAGGTTCGTGAAGTCACAGAATGGAGGTGTGGGAAGTCACAGATTGGAGGAGTGTGAAGTCACCGAATGGAGGTGTGTGAACCCAGAATGGAGGTGTGTAAAGTCAGAGAATCGAGGTGTGTGAAGTCATAGAATGGAAGTGTGTGAAGTCATAGAAAGGATGAGTATGAAGTCACAGAATGGACGGTATGAAGTCATAGAATGGAGGTGTGTGAAATCACAGATTTGAGGTGTTTGAAGTCATATATTGGAGGTGTGTGAAATCAAAATGGATGTGTAAAGTCATAGAATGGAGGTGTGTGAAATCATAGAATGAGGGTGTGTGAAGTCACAGAATGGAAGTGTGTGAAGTCACACAATGGAGGTGTGTGAACTCAGAATGGAGGTGTGTGAAGTCACAGAATGGAAGTGTGTGAAGTCACAGAATGGAGGTGTGTGAAGTCACAGATGGAGGTGTGTGAACTCAGAATGGAGGTGTGTGAAGTCACAGAATGGAGGTGTGTGAAGTCATAGAATGGAAGTGTGTGAAGTCATAGAATGGAGGTGTGTGAAGTCAGAATGGAGGTGTGTGAAGTCACAGAATGGAGCTGTGTGAATTCAGAATGGAAGTGTGTGAAGTCACAGAATGGAGGTGTGTGAAGTCACAGAATGGAGGTGTGTGAAGTCACAGATGGAGGTGTGTGAACTCAGAATGGAGGTATGTGAAGTCACAGAATGGAGGTGTGTGAAGTCATAGAATGAAAGTGTGTGAAGTCATAGAATGGAGGTGTGTGAAGTCAGAATGGAGGTGTGTGAAGTCACACAATGGAGCTGTGTGAATTCAGAATGGACGTGTGTAAAGTCAAAGAATGGAGGTGTGTGAAGTCATAGAATGGAAGTGTGTGAAGTCATAGAATGGAGGTGTGGGAAGTCACAGAATGGAGGTGTGTGACGTCACAGAATGGAGGTGTGTGAACTCAGAATGGAGGTGTGTAAAGTCACAGAATGGAGGTGTGTGAAGTCATAGAATGGATGTGTATGAAGTCATAGAATGGAGGTGTGTGAAGTCACAGAATGGAGGGTATGAAGTCATAGAATGGAGGTGTGTGAAGTCACAGAATTCAGGTGTTTGAAGTCATATATTGAAGATGAGTGAAGTCAAAATGGATGTGTGAAGTCATAGAATGGAGGTGTGTGAAATCATAGAATGAGGGTGTGTGAGGTCGTAGAATAGAGGTGTGTGAAGTCACAGAATGGAGGTGTATGAAGTCATAAAATGGAGGTGGGTGAAGTCATAGAAAGGAGGTGTGGGAAGTCATAGAATGGAGGAGTGTGAAGTCATAGAGTGGAGGTGAGTGAAGTCACATATTCGAGGTCTGTGAAGTCATAGAATGGAGGTGTTTGAACTCAGAATGGAGGTGTGTGAAGTCATAGAATGGAGGTGTGTGAAATGATAGAATGGAGGTTTGTGAAGTCACAGAATGGAGGTGTGTGAACTCAGAATGGAGGTGTGTGAAGTCACAGAATGGAGGTGTGTGAAGTCATAGCATGGAGGTATGTGAAATCATAGAATGGAAATGTGTGAAGTCATAGAATGGAGGTGTGTGAAGTCACAGAATGAAGGTGTGTGAAGTCATAGAATGGAGGTGTGTGAAGTTACAGAAGGGAGGTGTGTGAAGTCACATAATGGAGGTGTGTGAAGTCAAAATGGAGGTATGTGACGTCATAAAATGTAGGTGTGTGAAGTCATAGAATGGAGGTGTGTGAAACCATAGAATGGAGGTATGTGAAGTCACAGTATGGACGTGTGTGAAGTCACAGAATGGAGGTTTGTGAAGTCATAGAATGGAGGTATGTGAAGTCAAATTGTAGGGGTGTCAAGTCGGAGAATGGAAGTGTGTGAAGACACAGAATGGAGGTGGGTGAAGTCACAGAATGGAGGTGTGTGAAGTCATAGAATGGAGGTGTGTGAAGTCACAGAATTGAGGTGTTTGATGTCATATATTTTAGGTGTGTAAAGTCAAAATGGATGTGTGAAATCATAGAATGGAGGTGTGTGAAATCATAGAATGGAAGTGTGTGAAGTCATAAAATGGAGGTGTGTGAAGTCATAGAATGGAGGTGTGCGAAATCATAGAATGAGGGTGTGTGAGGTCATAGAATGGAGGTGTGTGAAGTCACAGAATGGAGGTGTGTGAAGTTATAAAATGGAGGTGTGTGAAGTCATGGAATGGAGGTGTGTGAAGTCACAGAATGGAGGAGTGTGAAGTTATAAAATGGAGGTGTGTGAAGTCATGGAATGGAAGTGTGTGAAGTCACACAATGGAGGTGTGTGAAGTCACAGAATGGAGGTTTGTGAAGTCACAGAATGGAGGTGTGTGAACTCAGAATTGAGGTTTGTGAAGTCACACAATGGAGGTGTGTGAAGTCACAGAATGGAGGTTTGGAAAGTTACAGAATGGAGGTGTGTGAACTCAGAATGGAGGTTTGTGAAGTCACAGAATGGAGGTGTGTGAAGTCATAGAATGGAAGTGTGTGAAGTCATAAAATGGAAGTGTGTGACGTCAGAATGGAGAAGTGTGAAGTCATAGAATGGAGGTGGGTGAAGTCATAGAAATTAAGTGTGGGAAGTCATAGAATGGAGAAGTGTGAAGTCATAGAATGGAGGTGAGTGAAGTCAGAGATTCGAGGTCTGTGAAATCATAGAATGGAGGTGTGTGAAGTCATAGAATGGAAGTGTGTGAAGTCATAGAATGGAGGTGTGTGAAGTCACAGAATGGACGGTATGAAGTCATAGAATATAGGTGTGTGAAGTCACAGAATTGAGGTGTTTGAAGTCATATATTGGAGGTGTGTGAAGTCAAAATGGATGTGTGAAGTCATAGAATGGAGGTGTGTGAAATCATAGAATGAGGGTGTGTGATGTCATAGAATGGAAGTGTGTGAAGTAACGGAATGGAGGTGTGTGAAGTTATAAAATGGAGGTGTGTGAAGTCATGGAATGGAAGTGTATGAAGTCACACAAGGGAGGTGTGTGAAGTCACAGAATGGCGGATTGTGAAGTCACAGAATGGAGGTGTGTGAACTCAGAATGGAGGTTTGTGAAGTCACAGAATGGAGGGGTGTGAAGTCATAGAAAGGAAGTGTGTGAAGTCATAGAATGGAGTTGTGTGAACTCAGAATTGAGGTGCGTGAAGTCACAGAATGGAGGTTTGTGAAGTCATAGAATGGAGGTGTGTGAAGTCATAGAATGGATGTTTCTGAAGTAAAAATGAAGGTGTGTGAAGTCATAGAATGGAGGTTCGTGAAGTCACAGAATGGAGGTGTGGGAAGTCACAGATTGGAGGAGTGTGAAGTCACCGAATGGAGGTGTGTGAACCCAGAATGGAGGTGTGTAAAGTCAGAGAATCGAGGTGTGTGAAGTCATAGAATGGAAGTGTGTGAAGTCATAGAAAGGATGAGTATGAAGTCACAGAAGGGACGGTATGAAGTCATAGAATGGAGGTGTGTGAAATCACAGATTTGAGGTGTTTGAAGTCATATATTGGAGGTGTGTGAAATCAAAATGGATGTGTAAAGTCATAGAATGGAGGTGTGTGAAATCATAGAATGAGGGTGTGTGAAGTCACAGAATGGAAGTGTGTGAAGTCACACAATGGAGGTGTGTGAACTCAGAATGGAGGTGTGTGAAGTCACAGAATGGAAGTGTGTGAAGTCACAGAATGGAGGTGTGTGAAGTCACAGATGGAGGTGTGTGAACTCAGAATGGAGGTGTGTGAAGTCACAGAATGGAGGTGTGTGAAGTCATAGAATGGAAGTGTGTGAAGTCATAGAATGGAGGTGTGTGAAGTCAGAATGGAGGTGTGTGAAGTCACAGAATGGAGCTGTGTGAATTCAGAATGGAAGTGTGTGAAGTCACAGAATGGAGGTGTGTGAAGTCACAGAATGGAGGTGTGTGAAGTCACAGATGGAGGTGTGTGAACTCAGAATGGAGGTATGTGAAGTCACAGAATGGAGGTGTGTGAAGTCATAGAATGAAAGTGTGTGAAGTCATAGAATGGAGGTGTGTGAAGTCAGAATGGAGGTGTGTGAAGTCACACAATGGAGCTGTGTGAATTCAGAATGGACGTGTGTAAAGTCAAAGAATGGAGGTGTGTGAAGTCATAGAATGGAAGTGTGTGAAGTCACAGAATGGAGGTGTGTGAAGTCATAGATTGGAGGTGTGTGAAGTCAGAATGGAGGTGTGTGAAGTCACAGAATGGAGCTGTGTGAATTCAGAATGGAAGTGTGTGAAGTCACAGAATGGAGGTGTGTGAAGTCACAGAATGGAGGTGTGTGAAGTCACAGATGGAGGTGTGTGAACTCAGAATGGAGGTATGTGAAGTCACAGAATGGAGGTGTGTGAAGTCATAGAATGAAAGTGTGTGAAGTCATAGAATGGAGGTGTGTGAAGTCAGAATGGAGGTGTGTGAAGTCACACAATGGAGCTGTGTGAATTCAGAATGGACGTGTGTAAAGTCAAAGAATGGAGGTGTGTGAAGTCATAGAATGGAAGTGTGTGAAGTCATAGAATGGAGGTGTGGGAAGTCACAGAATGGAGGTGTGTGACGTCACAGAATGGAGGTGTGTGAACTCAGAATGGAGGTGTGTAAAGTCACAGAATGGAGGTGTGTGAAGTCATAGAATGGATGTGTATGAAGTCATAGAATGGAGGTGTGTGAAGTCACAGAATGGAGGGTATGAAGTCATAGAATGGAGGTGTGTGAAGTCACAGAATTCAGGTGTTTGAAGTCATATATTGAAGATGAGTGAAGTCAAAATGGATGTGTGAAGTCATAGAATGGAGGTGTGTGAAATCATAGAATGAGGGTGTGTGAGGTCGTAGAATAGAGGTGTGTGAAGTCACAGAATGGAGGTGTATGAAGTCATAAAATGGAGGTGGGTGAAGTCATAGAAAGGAGGTGTGGGAAGTCATAGAATGGAGGAGTGTGAAGTCATAGAGTGGAGGTGAGTGAAGTCACATATTCGAGGTCTGTGAAGTCATAGAATGGAGGTGTTTGAACTCAGAATGGAGGTGTGTGAAGTCATAGAATGGAGGTGTGTGAAATGATAGAATGGAGGTTTGTGAAGTCACAGAATGGAGGTGTGTGAACTCAGAATGGAGGTGTGTGAAGTCACAGAATGGAGGTGTGTGAAGTCATAGCATGGAGGTATGTGAAATCATAGAATGGAAATGTGTGAAGTCATAGAATGGAGGTGTGTGAAGTCACAGAATGAAGGTGTGTGAAGTCATAGAATGGAGGTGTGTGAAGTTACAGAAGGGAGGTGTGTGAAGTCACATAATGGAGGTGTGTGAAGTCAAAATGGAGGTATGTGACGTCATAAAATGTAGGTGTGTGAAGTCATAGAATGGAGGTGTGTGAAACCATAGAATGGAGGTATGTGAAGTCACAGTATGGACGTGTGTGAAGTCACAGAATGGAGGTTTGTGAAGTCATAGAATGGAGGTATGTGAAGTCAAATTGTAGGGGTGTCAAGTCGGAGAATGGAAGTGTGTGAAGACACAGAATGGAGGTGGGTGAAGTCACAGAATGGAGGTGTGTGAAGTCATAGAATGGAGGTGTGTGAAGTCACAGAATTGAGGTGTTTGATGTCATATATTTTAGGTGTGTAAAGTCAAAATGGATGTGTGAAATCATAGAATGGAGGTGTGTGAAATCATAGAATGGAAGTGTGTGAAGTCATAAAATGGAGGTGTGTGAAGTCATAGAATGGAGGTGTGCGAAATCATAGAATGAGGGTGTGTGAGGTCATAGAATGGAGGTGTGTGAAGTCACAGAATGGAGGTGTGTGAAGTTATAAAATGGAGGTGTGTGAAGTCATGGAATGGAGGTGTGTGAAGTCACAGAATGGAGGAGTGTGAAGTTATAAAATGGAGGTGTGTGAAGTCATGGAATGGAAGTGTGTGAAGTCACACAATGGAGGTGTGTGAAGTCACAGAATGGAGGTTTGTGAAGTCACAGAATGGAGGTGTGTGAACTCAGAATTGAGGTTTGTGAAGTCACACAATGGAGGTGTGTGAAGTCACAGAATGGAGGTTTGGAAAGTTACAGAATGGAGGTGTGTGAACTCAGAATGGAGGTTTGTGAAGTCACAGAATGGAGGTGTGTGAAGTCATAGAATGGAAGTGTGTGAAGTCATAAAATGGAAGTGTGTGACGTCAGAATGGAGAAGTGTGAAGTCATAGAATGGAGGTGGGTGAAGTCATAGAAATTAAGTGTGGGAAGTCATAGAATGGAGAAGTGTGAAGTCATAGAATGGAGGTGAGTGAAGTCAGAGATTCGAGGTCTGTGAAATCATAGAATGGAGGTGTGTGAAGTCATAGAATGGAAGTGTGTGAAGTCATAGAATGGAGGTGTGTGAAGTCACAGAATGGACGGTATGAAGTCATAGAATATAGGTGTGTGAAGTCACAGAATTGAGGTGTTTGAAGTCATATATTGGAGGTGTGTGAAGTCAAAATGGATGTGTGAAGTCATAGAATGGAGGTGTGTGAAATCATAGAATGAGGGTGTGTGATGTCATAGAATGGAAGTGTGTGAAGTAACGGAATGGAGGTGTGTGAAGTTATAAAATGGAGGTGTGTGAAGTCATGGAATGGAAGTGTATGAAGTCACACAAGGGAGGTGTGTGAAGTCACAGAATGGCGGATTGTGAAGTCACAGAATGGAGGTGTGTGAACTCAGAATGGAGGTTTGTGAAGTCACAGAATGGAGGGGTGTGAAGTCATAGAAAGGAAGTGTGTGAAGTCATAGAATGGAGTTGTGTGAACTCAGAATTGAGGTGCGTGAAGTCACAGAATGGAGGTTTGTGAAGTCATAGAATGGAGGTGTGTGAAGTCATAGAATGGATGTTTCTGAAGTAAAAATGAAGGTGTGTGAAGTCATAGAATGGAGGTTCGTGAAGTCACAGAATGGAGGTGTGGGAAGTCACAGATTGGAGGAGTGTGAAGTCACCGAATGGAGGTGTGTGAACCCAGAATGGAGGTGTGTAAAGTCAGAGAATCGAGGTGTGTGAAGTCATAGAATGGAAGTGTGTGAAGTCATAGAAAGGATGAGTATGAAGTCACAGAAGGGACGGTATGAAGTCATAGAATGGAGGTGTGTGAAATCACAGATTTGAGGTGTTTGAAGTCATATATTGGAGGTGTGTGAAATCAAAATGGATGTGTAAAGTCATAGAATGGAGGTGTGTGAAATCATAGAATGAGGGTGTGTGAAGTCACAGAATGGAAGTGTGTGAAGTCACACAATGGAGGTGTGTGAACTCAGAATGGAGGTGTGTGAAGTCACAGAATGGAAGTGTGTGAAGTCACAGAATGGAGGTGTGTGAAGTCACAGATGGAGGTGTGTGAACTCAGAATGGAGGTGTGTGAAGTCACAGAATGGAGGTGTGTGAAGTCATAGAATGGAAGTGTGTGAAGTCATAGAATGGAGGTGTGTGAAGTCAGAATGGAGGTGTGTGAAGTCACAGAATGGAGCTGTGTGAATTCAGAATGGAAGTGTGTGAAGTCACAGAATGGAGGTGTGTGAAGTCACAGAATGGAGGTGTGTGAAGTCACAGATGGAGGTGTGTGAACTCAGAATGGAGGTATGTGAAGTCACAGAATGGAGGTGTGTGAAGTCATAGAATGAAAGTGTGTGAAGTCATAGAATGGAGGTGTGTGAAGTCAGAATGGAGGTGTGTGAAGTCACACAATGGAGCTGTGTGAATTCAGAATGGACGTGTGTAAAGTCAAAGAATGGAGGTGTGTGAAGTCATAGAATGGAAGTGTGTGAAGTCATAGAATGGAGGTGTGGGAAGTCACAGAATGGAGGTGTGTGACGTCACAGAATGGAGGTGTGTGAACTCAGAATGGAGGTGTGTAAAGTCACAGAATGGAGGTGTGTGAAGTCATAGAATGGATGTGTATGAAGTCATAGAATGGAGGTGTGTGAAGTCACAGAATGGAGGGTATGAAGTCATAGAATGGAGGTGTGTGAAGTCACAGAATTCAGGTGTTTGAAGTCATATATTGAAGATGAGTGAAGTCAAAATGGATGTGTGAAGTCATAGAATGGAGGTGTGTGAAATCATAGAATGAGGGTGTGTGAGGTCGTAGAATAGAGGTGTGTGAAGTCACAGAATGGAGGTGTATGAAGTCATAAAATGGAGGTGGGTGAAGTCATAGAAAGGAGGTGTGGGAAGTCATAGAATGGAGGAGTGTGAAGTCATAGAGTGGAGGTGAGTGAAGTCACATATTCGAGGTCTGTGAAGTCATAGAATGGAGGTGTTTGAACTCAGAATGGAGGTGTGTGAAGTCATAGAATGGAGGTGTGTGAAATGATAGAATGGAGGTTTGTGAAGTCACAGAATGGAGGTGTGTGAACTCAGAATGGAGGTGTGTGAAGTCACAGAATGGAGGTGTGTGAAGTCATAGCATGGAGGTATGTGAAATCATAGAATGGAAATGTGTGAAGTCATAGAATGGAGGTGTGTGAAGTCACAGAATGAAGGTGTGTGAAGTCATAGAATGGAGGTGTGTGAAGTTACAGAAGGGAGGTGTGTGAAGTCACATAATGGAGGTGTGTGAAGTCAAAATGGAGGTATGTGACGTCATAAAATGTAGGTGTGTGAAGTCATAGAATGGAGGTGTGTGAAACCATAGAATGGAGGTATGTGAAGTCACAGTATGGACGTGTGTGAAGTCACAGAATGGAGGTTTGTGAAGTCATAGAATGGAGGTATGTGAAGTCAAATTGTAGGGGTGTCAAGTCGGAGAATGGAAGTGTGTGAAGACACAGAATGGAGGTGGGTGAAGTCACAGAATGGAGGTGTGTGAAGTCATAGAATGGAGGTGTGTGAAGTCACAGAATTGAGGTGTTTGATGTCATATATTTTAGGTGTGTAAAGTCAAAATGGATGTGTGAAATCATAGAATGGAGGTGTGTGAAATCATAGAATGGAAGTGTGTGAAGTCATAAAATGGAGGTGTGTGAAGTCATAGAATGGAGGTGTGCGAAATCATAGAATGAGGGTGTGTGAGGTCATAGAATGGAGGTGTGTGAAGTCACAGAATGGAGGTGTGTGAAGTTATAAAATGGAGGTGTGTGAAGTCATGGAATGGAGGTGTGTGAAGTCACAGAATGGAGGAGTGTGAAGTTATAAAATGGAGGTGTGTGAAGTCATGGAATGGAAGTGTGTGAAGTCACACAATGGAGGTGTGTGAAGTCACAGAATGGAGGTTTGTGAAGTCACAGAATGGAGGTGTGTGAACTCAGAATTGAGGTTTGTGAAGTCACACAATGGAGGTGTGTGAAGTCACAGAATGGAGGTTTGGAAAGTTACAGAATGGAGGTGTGTGAACTCAGAATGGAGGTTTGTGAAGTCACAGAATGGAGGTGTGTGAAGTCATAGAATGGAAGTGTGTGAAGTCATAAAATGGAAGTGTGTGACGTCAGAATGGAGAAGTGTGAAGTCATAGAATGGAGGTGGGTGAAGTCATAGAAATTAAGTGTGGGAAGTCATAGAATGGAGAAGTGTGAAGTCATAGAATGGAGGTGAGTGAAGTCAGAGATTCGAGGTCTGTGAAATCATAGAATGGAGGTGTGTGAAGTCAGAATGGAGGTGTGCGAAGTCATAGAGTAGAGGTGTGTGAAGTCAGAATGGAGGTGTGTGGAGTCATAACATGGAGGTGTGTGAACTCATAGAATGGAGGTGTGACATCACAATGAAGTGTGTGAAGTCATAGAATGGAGGTGTGTGAAGTCAAACATTGGAAGTGTGTGAAGTTGCAGAAAGGAGATGTGTGAAGTCATAGAATGGAGGTGTGTGAAGTCATAGAATAGAGGAGTGTGAAGTCAGAATGGAGATTTGTGAAGTCATAGAATGGAGGTGTGTTAAGTCATAGAATGTTGGTGTATGAAGTCAAAGAATGGAGGTGTATGAAGTCATAGAATGGAGGTGTGTGAAGTCAGAATGCAGGTGTGGGAAGTCATAGAACGGAGGTGTGTGAAGTCATAGAATGGGGGTGTGTGAAGTCGAAGAATGGAGGTGTGTGAAGTCATAGAATGGAGGTGTGTGAAATCACAGAATGGACGTGTGTGAATTCGCAGAATGGAGGTGTGTAAAGTGACAGAGTGGAGATGTGTGAAGTCACAGAGTGGAGGTGTGTGAAGTCATAGAATGGAGGTTTGTGAAGTCAAAATGGAGGTGTGCGAAGTCATAGAATATAGGAGTGTGAAGTCAGAATGGAGGTGTGTGAAGTCATAGATGGAGTTGTGTGAAGTCATAGTATGGAGGTGTGTGAAATCATAGAATGGAGTTTTGTGAAGTCACAGAATGGAGCTGTGTGAATTCAGAATGGAGGTGTGTGAAGTCACAGAATGGAGGTGTGTGAACTCACAGAATGGAGGTGTGTCAACTCAGAATTTAGGTGTGTGAAGTCAAAGAATGGAGGTGTGTGAAGTCATAGAATGGAGGTGTGTGAAGTCATAGAATGGAGGTGTGTGAAGTCAGAATGGAGGTGTGTGAAGTCACAGAATTGAGGTGTGTGAACACAGAATGGAGGTGTGTGAAGTCAAAGAATGGAGGTGTGTGAAGTCATAGTATGGAGGTGTGTGAAGTCATAGAATGTATGTTTGTGAAGTAAGAATGAAGGTGTGTGAAGTCACAGAATTGAGGTGTGTGACGTCACAGAATGGAGGTGTGTGAAGTCATAGAATGGAGGTGTATGAATTCAGAATGGAGGTCTGTGAAGTCACCGAATGGAGGTGTGTGAACTCAGAATGGAGGTGTGTGAAGTCACAGAATGAAGGTTTGCGAAGTCACAGAATGGAGTTGTGGGAAGTCATAAAATGGATGTTTCTGAATTAAGAATGAAGGTGGGTGAAGACATAGAATGGAGGTGTGTGAAGACAAAATTGTGGTGTGTGAACTCATAGAATGGATGTGTGTGAACTCATAGAATGGAGGTTTGTGAAGTCGTGGAATGGAGTTGTGTGAAGTCAAAGAATGGCGGTGTGTGAAGTCAAACAATAGTGTTGTGTGAAGTCACAGAATGGAGGTGTGTGAAGTCACAGAATGGAAGTGTTTGAAGTCAAAATGGAGGTGTGTGAAGTCAAAGAATGGAGGTGTGTGAAGTCACAGAATGGAGGTGTGTGAAGTCAAAATGGTGGTGTGTGAAGTCACAAATGGAGGTGTGTGAAGTCACAGAAGTTAGGTGTGTGAAGCCAAAATGGAGGTGTGTGAAGTGAAAGAATCGAGGTGTGTGAACTCATAGAATGGAGGTGTGTGAAGTCATGGAATGGAGGATTGTAAAGTCAAACGTTGGAAGTGTGATAAGTTACAAAAAGGAGATGTGTGAAGTCATAGAATGGAGGTGTGTGAAGTCATAGAATGGATGAGTGTGAAGTCAGAATGGAGATTTGTGAAGTCACAGAATGGAGGTGTGTGAAGTCATAGAATGTTGGTGTATGAAGCCATAGAAGGGAGGTGTATGAAGTCATAGAATGGAGGTGTGTGAAGTCAGAATGCATGTGTGTGAAGTCATAGAATGGAGGTTTGTGAAGTCATAGACTGGAGGTGTGTGAAGTCATAAATTGGAAGTGTGTGAAGTCATAGAATGGAGGTGTGTGATGTCATAGAATGGAGGTGTGTGAAGTCATAGAATGGAGGTGTGTGAAGTCACATAGGGAGGTGTGTGAAGTCACAGAATGGACGTGTGTGAAGTCACAATGGAGGTTTGTGAAGTCATAGAATGGAGGTGTGTGAAGTCATGGAATGGAGGTGTGTGAAATCACAGAATGGAGGGGTATGAATTCGCAGAATGGAGGTGTGTAAAGGCACAGAGTTGAGATGTGTGCATTCACAGAGTGGAGGTGTGTGAAGTCATAGAAAAGAGGTCTGTGAAGTCACAGAACGGAGGTGTGTGAAGTCAGAAAAGAAGTGTGCAAAGTCATAGAATGGATGTGTGTGAAGTCAGAATGGAGCTGTGTGAAGTCATAGAATGGAGGTGTGTGAAGTCAGAATGGAGGTGTGTGAACTCATAGCATGGAGGTGTGTGAAGTCACAGAATGGAGGTGTGTAAAGTCAAGGAATGGAGGTGTGTGAAGTCAAATTGGAGTTGTGTGAAGTCATATAATGGAGGTGTGTCAGCTCAGAATGGAGTTGTGTGAAATCATAGAATGGAGGTGTGTGAAGTCACAGAATTTAGGTGTGTGAAGTCAGAATGGAGGTGTGTGAGGTCAGAATGGAGGTGTGTGAAGTCATAGAATGGAGGTGTGTGAACTCATAGAATGGAGGTGTGTGAAGTCACAATGTAGGTGTGTGAAGTCATTGAATGGAGGTGTGTGAAGTCATAGAATGGAAGTGTGTGAGGTCACAGAATGGAGGTCTGTGAAGTCACAGAATTTAGGTGTGTGAAGTCAGAATGGAGGTCTGTGAGGTCAGAATGGAGGTGTGTGAAGTCATAGAATGGAGGTGTGTGAAGTCACAATTCAGGTGTGTGAACTCATAGAATGGAGGTGTGTGAAGTCACAACGTAGGTGTGTGAAGTAATAGAATGGAGGTGTGTGCAGTCCCAGAATGGAGGTGTGTGAAGTCACAGAATTGAGGTGTGTGAAATCATAGAATGGAGTTGTGTGAAGTCACATAATGGAGGTGTGTGAAATCATAGAATGGAGGTGTGTGAAGTCACAGAATGGAGGTGTGTGAAGTCATAGATTGGAGGTGTGTGAAGTCAGAATGGAAGTGTGAAGTCATAGAATGGAGGTGGGTGAAGCCATAGAAATTAGGTGTGGGAAGTCATAGAATGGAGAAGTGTGAAGTCATAGAATGGAGGTGAGTGAAGTCACAGATTCGAGGTCTGTGAAGTCATAGAATGGAGGTGTGTGAAGTCAGAATGTTCGTGTGCGAAGTCATAGAATAGAGGTGTGTGAAATCAGAATGGAGTTGTGTGAAGTCATAGAATGGAGGTGTGTGAACTCTTAGAATGGAGGTGTGACCTCACAATGGAAGTGTGTGAAGTCATAGAATGGAGGTGTGTGAAGTCACAGAATGGAAGTGTGTGAAGTCATACAATGGAAGCGTGAAGTCAGAATGGAGGTGTGTGAAGTCACAGAATGGAGGTGTGTGAACTCAGAATGAAGGTGTGTGAAGTCATAGATGGAGGTGTGTGAAGTCATAATATGGAGGTGTGTGAAATCATAGAATGGAGTTTTGTGAAGTCACAGAATGGAGCTGTGTGAGTCAGAATTGAGGTGTGTGAAGTCATAGAATGTAGATGTGTGAAGTCATAGAATGGAGGATTGTGAAGTCACCGAAGGGAGGTTTGTGAATTCGTAGAATGGAGGTATGTGAAGTCAAATTCGAGGGGTGTGAAGTCGGAGAATGGAGGCGTGTGAACTCAGAAAGGAGGTGTGTGAAGTCACAGAATGGAGGTGTGAAGTAATAGAATGGAAGTGTGTGAAGTCATAAAATGGAGGGGTTTGAAGTCAGAATGGAGGTGTGTGAAGTCACTGAATGGACGTGTGTGAACTCAGAATGGAGGTGTGTGAAGCCACAGAATTGAGGTTTGCGAAGTCATAGAATGGAGGTGTGTGAAGTCATAGAATGGAGGTGTGTGAAGACAAAATTGCGGTGTGGGAACTCATAGAATGGATGTGTGTGAACTCATAGAATGGAGGTGTGTGAAGTCCTGGAATGGAGTTGTGTGAAATCAAAGAATGGAGGTGTGTGAAGTCAAACAATGGTGGTGTGTGAAGTCACAGAATCTAGGTGTGTGATGTCACAGAATGGAAGTGTGTGAAATCAAAATGGAGGTGTGTGAAGTCACAGAATGGAGGTGTGTGAAGTCAAAGAATGGAGGTGTGTGAACTCATAGAATGGAGGTGTGTGAAGTCATGGATGGAGGTTTGTGAAGTCAAACATTGGAAGTGTGTGAAGTTACTGAATGGAGATATGTGAAGTCATAGAATGGAGGTGTGTGAAGTCATAGAATGGAGGAGTGTGAAGTCAGAATGGAGATTTCTGAAGTCATAGAATGGAGGTGTGTGAAGTCATAGAATGTTGGTGTATGAAGTCATAGAATGGAGGTTTATGAAGTCATAGAATGGACGTGTGTGAAGTCAGAATGCAGGTGTGTTAAGTCATAGAATTGAGTTGTGTGAAGTAATACAATGGAGGTGTGTGAAGTCATACAATGGAAGTGTGTGAAGTCATAGAATGGAGGTGTGTGATTTCATAGAATGTAGGTGTGTGAAGTCATAGAATGGAGGTGTGTGAAATCACGGAAGGGAGGTGTGCGAAGTCAGAGAATGGAGGTGTGTGAAGTCACAATGGAGGTGTGTGAAGTCATAGAATGGAGGTGTGTGAAGTCTAAGAATGAAGGTGTGTGAAGTCATACAATGGAGGTGTGTGAAATCACAGAATGGAGGTGTGTGAATTCGCAGAATGGAGGTGTGTATAGTCACAGAGTTGAGATGTGTGAAGTCACAGAGTGGAGGTGTGTGAAGTCATAGAATGGAGGTTTGTGAAGTCACAGAATGGAGGTTTGTGAAGTCAGAATACAGGTGTGTAAAGTCATAGAATTGAGGGGTGTCAACTCAGAAAGGAGGTGTGTAAAGTCATAGAATGGAGGTGTGTGAAGTCATAGAATGGAGATGTGTGAAATCATACAATGTAGGTGTGTGAAGTCACAGAATTTAAGTGTGTGAAGTCAGAATGGAGATGTGTGAGGTCAGAATGGAGGTGTGTGAAGTCATAGAATGGAGGTGTGTGAAGTCACAATGCAGGTGTGTGAACTCATAGAATGGAGGTGTGTGAAGTCACAATGTAGGTGTGTGAAGTCATAGAATGGAGGTGTGTGAATTCACAGAATGGAGGGGTGTGAAATCATAGAATGGAGGTGTGTGAAGTCACAGAATGGAGGTGTGTGAACTCAGAATGGAGGTGTGTGAAGTCATAGAATGGAGGTGTGTGAAGTCAGAATAGAGGTGTGAAGTCATAGAATGGAGGTGGGTGAAATCATAGAAATTAGATGTGGGAAGTCATAGAATGGAGAAGTGTGAAGTCATAGAGTGGAGGTGAGTAAAGTCACAGATTCGAGGTCCGTGAAGTCATAGAATGGAGGTGTGTGAAGTCAGAATGTAGGTGTTCAAAGTCATAGAATAGACGTGTGTGAAGTCAGAATGGAGGTGTGTGAAGTCATAGAATGGAGGTGTGTGAACTCATAGAATGGAGATGTGTGACGTCACAATGGAAGTTTGTGAAGTCCTAGAATGGAGGTGTGTGAAGTCACAGAATGGAGGTGTATGAAGTCATAAAATGGAGGTGGGTGAAGTCATAGAAAGGAGGTGTGGGAAGTCATGGAATGTAGGATTGTGAAGTCATAGAGTGGAGGTGAGTGAAGTCACATATTCGAGGTCTGTGAAGTCACAGAATGGAGGTGTGTGAACTCAGAATGGAGGTGTGTGAAGTCACAGAATGGAGGTGTGTGAAGTCATAGCATGGAGGTATGTGAAATCATAGAATGGAAGTGTGTGAAGTCATAGAATGGAGGTGTGTGAAGTCACAGTATGAAGGTGTGTGAAGTCATAGAATGGAGGTGTGTGAAGTTACAGAAGGGAGGTGTGTGAAGTCACATAATGGAGGTGTGTGAAGTCAAAATGGAGGTGTGTGACGTCATAAAATGGAGGTGTGTGAAGTCATAGAATGGAGGTGTGTGAAATCATAGAATGGAGGTTTGTGAAGTCACAGAATGGAGGTTTGTGAAGTCACAGAATGGAGGTGTGTGCATTCACAGAATGGAGGTTTGTGAAGTCATAGAATGGAGGTATGTGAAGTCAAATTGTAGGTGTGTGAAATCGGAGAATGGAAGTGTGTGAAGTCACAGAATGGAGGTGGGTGAAGTCACAGAATGGAGGTGTGTGAAGTCATAGAATGGAGGTGTGTGAAGTCACAGAATGGACGGGTATGAAGTCATAGAATGGAGGTATGTGAAGTCACAGAATTGAGGTGTTTGAAGTCATATATTTTAGGTGTGTGAAGTCAAAATGGATGTGTGAAATCATAGAATGGAGGTGTGTGAAGTCATAGAGTGGAAGTGTGTGAAGTCATAGAATGGAGGTGTGTGAAGTCACAGAATGGACGGTATGAAGTCATAGAATGGAGGTGTGTGAAGTCACAGAATTGAGGTGTTTCAAGTCATATATTGGAGGTGTGTGAAGTCACATAATGAAGGTGTGTGAAGTCAAAATGGAGGTGTGTGACGTCATAAAATGGAGGTGTGTGAAGTCAAAGAATGGAGGTGTGTGAAATTATAGAATGGAGGTTTGTGAAGTCACAGAATGGAGGTGTGTGAAGTCACAGAATGGAGGTTTGTGAAGTCATAGAATGGAGGTATGTGAAGTCAAATTGTAGGGGTGTGAAGTCGGAGAATGGAAGTGTGTGAAGTCACAGAATTGAGGTGTTTGAAGTCACAGAATAGAGGTGTGTGAAGTCATAGAATGGAGGTGTGTGAAGTCACAGAATGGACGGATATGAAGTCATAGAATGGAGGTGTGTGAAGTCACAGAATTGAGGTGTTTGAAGTCATATATTTTAGGTGTGTGAAGTCAAAATGGATGTGTGAAATCATAGAATGGAGGTGTGTGAAGTCATAGAATTGAAGTGTGTGAAGTCATAGAATGGAGGTGTGTGAAGTCACAAAATGGAGGGTATGAAGTCATAGAATGTAGGTGTGTGAAGTCACAGAATTGAGGTGTTTGAAGTCATATATTGGAGGTGTGTGAAGTCAAAATGGATGTGTGAAGTCATAGAATGTAGGTGTGTGAAACCATAGAATGAGGGTGTGTTATGTCATAGAATGGAGGTGTGTGAAGTCACAGAATGGAGGTGTGTGAAGTTATAAAATGGAGGTGTGTGAAGTCATGGAATGGAAGTGTGTGAAGTCACACAATGGAGGTGTGTGAAGTCACAGAATGGAGGATTGTGAAGTCACAGAATGGAGGTGTGTGAACTCAGAATGGAGGTTTGTGAAGTCACAGAATGGAGGGGTGTGAAGTCATAGAATGGAAGTGTGTGAAGTCATAGAATGGAGTTGTGTGAACTCAGAATGGAGGTGCGTGAAGTCACAGAATGGAGGTTTGTGAAGTCATAGAATGGAGGTGTGTGAAGTCATAGAATGGATATTTCTGAAGTAAAAATGTAGGTGTGTGAAGTCATAGAATGGAGGTGCGAGAAGTCACAGAATGGAGGTGTGGGAAATCACAGATTGGAGGAGTGTGAAGTCACCGAATGGAGGTGTGTGAATCCAGAATGGAGGTGTGTAAAGTCAGAGGATCGAGGTGTGTGAAGTCATAGAATGGAAGTGTGAGAAGTCATAGAAAGGATGAGTGTGAAGTCACAGAATGGACGGTATGAAGTCATAGAATGGAGGTGTGTGAAATCACAGATTTGAGGTGTTGAAGTCATATATTGCAGGTGTGTGAAATCAAAATGGATGTGTGAAGTCATAGAATGGAGGTGTGTGAAGTCATAGAATGGAGAGGTGTGAAGTCATAGAATGGAAGTGTGTGAAGTCACAGAATGGAGGTGTGTGAAGTCACAGATGGAGGTGTGTGAACTCAGAATGGAGGTGTGTGAAGTCACAGAATGGAGGTGTGTGAAGTCATAGAATGGAAGTGTGTGAAGTCATAGAATGGAGGTGCGTGAAGTCAGAATGGAGGTGTGTGAAGTCACAGAATGGAGCTGTGTGAATTCAGAATGGAAGTGTGTGAGGTCACAGAATGGAGGTGCGTGAAGTCACAGAATGGAGGTGTGTGAAGTCACAGATGGAGGTGTGTGAACTCAGAATGGAGGTATGTGAAGTCACAGAATGGAGGTGTGTGAAGTCATAGAATGAAAGTTTGTGAAGTCATAGAATGGAGGTGTGTGAAGTCAAAATGGAGGTGTGTGAAGTCACAGAATGGAGCTGTGTGAATTCAGAATGGAAGTGTGTAAAGTCAAAGAATGGAGGTGTGTGAAGTCATAGAATGGAAGTGTGTGAAGTCATAGAATGGAGGTGTGGGAAGTCACAGAATGGAGGTGTGTGACGTCACAGAATGGAGGTGTGTGAACTCAGAATGGAGGTGTGTAAAGTCACAGAATGGAGGTGTGTGAAGTCATAGAATGGATGTGTATGAAGTCATAGAATGGAGGTGTGTGAAGTCACAGAATGGAGGGTATGAAGTCATAGAATGGAGGTGTGTGAAGTCACAGAATTCAGATGTTTGAAGTCATATATTGAAGGTGAGTGAAGTCAAAATGGATGTGTGAAGTCATAGAAAGGAGGTGTGTGAAATCATAGAATGACGGTGTGTGAGGTCGTAGAATAGAGGTGTGTGAAGTCACAGAATGGAGGTGTATGAAGTCATAAAATGGAGGTGGGTGAAGTCATAGAAAGGAGGTGTGGGAAGTCATAGAATGGAGGGGTGTGAAGTCATAGAGTGGAGGTGAGTGAAGTCACATATTCGAGGTCTGTGAAGTCATAGAATGGAGGTGTTTGAACTCAGAATGGAGGTGTGTGAAGTCATAGAATGGAGGTGTGTGAAATGATAGAATGGAGGTTTGTGAAGTCACAGAATGGAGGTGTGTGAACTCAGAATGGAGGTGTGTGAAGTCACAGAATGGAGGTGTGTGAACTCATAGCATGGAGGTATGTGAAATCATAGAATGGAAGTGTGTGAAGTCATAGAATGGAGGTGTGTGAAGTCACAGAATGAAGGTGTGTGAAGTCATAGAATGGAGGTGTGTGAAGTTACAGAAGGGAGGTGTGTGAAGTCACATAATGGAGGTGTGTGAAGTCAAAATGGAGGTATGTGACGTCATAAAATGGAGGTGTGTGAAGTCATAGAATGGAGGTGTGTGAAATCATAGAATGGAGGTATGTGAAGTCACAGTATGGAGGTGTGTGAAGACACAGAATGGAGGTTTGTGAAGTCATAGAATGGAGGTATGTGAAGTCAAATTGTAGGGGTGTCAAGTCGGAGAATGGAAGTGTGTGAAGACACAGAATGGAGGTGGGTGAAGTCACAGAATGGAGGTGTGTGAAGTCATAGAATGGAGGTGTGTGAAGTCACAGAATTTAGGTGTTTGAAGTCATATATTTTAGGTGTGTGAAGTCAAAATGGATGTGTGAAATCATAGAATGGAGGTGTGTGAAGTCATAGAATGGAAGTGTGTGAAGTCATAAAATGGAGGTGTGCGAAGTCATAGAATGGAGGTGTGTGAAATCATAGAATGAGGGTGTGTGAGGTCATAGAATGGAGGTGTGTGAAGTCACAGAATGGAGGTGTGTGAAGTTATAAAATGGAGGTGTGTGAAGTCATGGAATGGAAGTGTGTGAAGTCACAGAATGGAGGTGTGTGAAGTTATAAAATGGAGGTGTGTGAAGTCATGGAATGGAAGTGTGTGAAGTCACACAATGGAGGTGTGTGAAGTCACAGAATGGAGGTTTGTGAAGTCACAGAATGGAGGTGTGTGAACTCAGAATTGAGGTTTGTGAAGTCACACAATGGAGGTGTGTGAAGTCACAGAATGGAGGTTTCTGAAGTTACAGAATGGAGGTGTGTGAACTCAGAATGGAGGTTTGTGAAGTCACAGAATGGAGGTGTGTGATGTCATAGAATGGAAGTGTGTGAAGTCATAAAATGGAAGTGTGTGAAGTCAGAATGGAGAAGTGTGAAGTCATAGAATGGAGGTGGGTGAAGTCATAGAAATTAAGTGTGGGAAGTCATAGAATGGAGAAGTGTGAAGTCATAGAATGGAGGTGAGTGAAGTCACAGATTCGAGGTCTGTGAAATCATAGAGTGGATGTGTGTGAAGTCAGAATGGAGGTGTGCGAGTTATAGAGTAGAGGTGTGTGAAGTCAGAATGGAGGTGTGTGGAGTCATAACATGGAGGTGTGTGAACTCATAGAATGGAGGTGTGACATCACAATGAAGTCTGTGAAGTCATAGAATGGAGGTGTGTGAAGTCAAACATTGGAAGTGTGTGAAGTTACAGAAAGGAGTTGTGTGAAGTCATAGAATGTAGGTGTGTGAAGTCATAGAATAGAGGAGTGTGAAGTCAGAATGGAGATTTGTGAAGTCATAGGATAGAGGTGTGTTAAGTCATAGAATGTTGGTGTATTAAGTCAAAGAATGGAGGTGTATGAAGTCATAGAATGGAGGTGTGTGACGTCAGAATGCAGGTGTGGGAAGTCATAGAAGGAAGGTGTGTGAAGTCATAGAATGGGGGTGTGTGAAGTCAAAGAATGGAGGTGTGTGAAGTCATAGAATGGAGGTGTGTGAAATCACAGAATGGAGGTGTGTGAATTCGCAGAATGGAGGTGTGTAAAGTGACAGAGTGGAGATGTGTGAAGTCACAGAGTGGAGGTGTGTGAAGTCATAGAATGGAGGTTTGTGAAGTCAAAATGGAGGTGTGCGAAGTCATAGAATATAGGTGTGTGAAGTCAGAATGGAGGTGTGTGAAGTCATAGATGGAGTTGTGTGAAGTCATAGTATGGAGGTGTGTGAAATCATAGAATGGAGTTTTGTGAAGTCACAGAATGGAGCTGTGTGAATTCAGAATGGAGGTGTATGAAGTCACAGAATGGAGGTGTGTGAAGTCACAGAATGGAGGTGTGTCAACTCAGAATTTAGGTGTGTGAAGTCAAAGAATGGAGGTGTGTGAAGTCATAGAATGGAGGTGTGTGAAGTCATAGAATGGAGGTGTGTGAAGTCAGAATGGAGGTGTGTGAAGTCACAGAATTGAGGTGTGTGAACACAGAATGGAAGTGTGTGAAGTCAAAGAATGGAGGTGTGTGAAGTCATAGTATGGAGGTGTGTGAAGTCATAGAATGTATGTTTGTGAAGTAAGAATGAAGGTGTGTGAAGTCACAGAATTGAGGTGTGTGACGTCACAGAATGGAGGTGTGTGAAGTCATAGAATGGAGGTGTATGAATTCAGAATAGAGGTCTGTGAAGTCACCGAATGGAGGTGTGTGAACTCAGAATGGAGGTGTGTGAAGTCACAGAATGAAGGTTTGCGAAGTCACAGAATGGAGTTGTGGGAAGTCATAAAATGGATGTTTCTGAATTAAGAATGAAGGTGGGTGAAGACATAGAATGGAGGTGTGTGAAGACAAAATTGTGGTGTGTGAACTCATAGAATGGATGTGTGTGAACTCATAGAATGGAGGTTTGTGAAGTCGTGGAATGGAGTTGTGTGAAGTCAAAGAATGGCGGTGTGTGAAGTCAAACAATAGTGTTGTGTGAAGTCACAGAATGGAAGTGTGTGAAGTCACAGAATGGAAGTGTTTGAAGTCAAAATGGAGGTGTGTGAAGTCAAAGAATGGAGGTGTGTGAAGTCACAGAATGGAGGTGTGTGAACTCAGAATGGAGGTGTGTGAAGTCACAGAATGGAGCTGTGTTAAGTCAGAGAATGGAGGTGTGTGAAACCATAGAATGGAGTTTTGGGAAGTCATAGATTGGAGCTGTGTGAAGTCAGAATGGAGGTGTGTGAAGTCACAGAATGGAGGTGTGTAAAGTCATTGAAAGGAGCTGTGTGAAGTCAGAATGGAGGTGTGTGAAGTCACAGAATGGAGGTGTGTGAACTCAGAATGGAGGTGTGTGAAGTCACAGAATCTAGGTGTGTGAAGTCATAGAATGGATTTGTGTGAAGTCATACAATGGAGGTGTGTGAAGTCATAATGGAGGTGTGTGAAGTCACAGAATTGAGGTGGGTATAGTCATAGAATGGAGGTGTGTGAAATCAGAACGGAGGTGTGTGAACTCAGATTGGAGGTGTGGGAAGTCACAATGGAGGTGTGTGAAGTCACAGAATGGAGGTGTGTGAAATCATAGAATGTAGGTGTGGGAAGTCATAGACTGGAGCTGTGTGAAGTCAGAATGGAGGTGTGTGAAGTCACAGAATTGAGGTGTGTGAACTCAGAATGGAGGTGTGTGAAGTCACAGAATGGAGGTGTGTGAACTCAGAATGGAGGTGTGTGAAGTCACGGAATGGAGGTGTGTGAAGTCATAGAATGGAGGTGTGAGAAATCATAGAATGGAGGTGTGTGAAGTCACAGAATGGAGGTGTGTGAAGTCACAGAAGGAGGTGTGTGAAGTCACAGAATGGAGGTGTGTGAACTCACAATGGAGGTGTGTGAAGTCATAGAGTGGAGGTGTGTGAATTCATAGAATGGAGGTGTGAGAAATCATTGAATGGAGGTGTGTGAAGTCACAGAATGGAGGTGTGTGAAGTCACAGAAGGAGGTGTGTGAAGTCACAGAATGGAGGTGTGTGAACTCACAATGGAGGTGTGTGAAGTCATAAAATGGAGGTGTGTGAAGACAGAATACAGGTGTGTGAAGTGTTAGAATGGAGGTGTGTGAAGTCATAGAATGGAGGCGTGTGTATTCATAGAATGGAATTGTGTGAAGTCATAGAATGGAAGTGTGTGAGGTCATAGAATGGAGGCGAATGAAGTCATAGAATGGAAGTGTGTGAAGTCATAGAATGGAGGTGTGTGATGACATAGAATGGAGGTGTGTGAAGTCATAGAATGGAGGTGTGTGAAGTCACAGAAGGGACGTGTGTGAAGTCACAGAATGGAGGTGTGTGAAGTCAGAATTGAGGTGTGTGAAGTCACGGAATTGAGGTGTGTGAACCGAGAATGGAGGTGTGTGGAGTCAAAGAATGGAGGTATGTGAAGTCATAGAATGGAAGTGTGTGAAGTCATAGAATGGAGGTGTGTGAAGCCAGAATTGAGGTGTGTGAAGTCACGGAATTGAGGTGTGTGAACTCAGAATGGAGGTGTGTGGAGTCAAAGAATGGAGGTATGTGAAGTCATAGAATGGAAGTGTGTGAAGTCATAGAATGGAGGTGTGTGAAGCCAGAAATGAGGTGTGTGAAGTCACAGAATTGAGGTGTGTGAACTCAGAATGGAGGTGTGTGAAGTCGCAGAATGGAGGTTTGTGAAGTCATAGAATGGAGGTGTGTGAAGTCATAGAATGGATGTTTCTGAAGTAGAATGATGGTGTGTGAAGTCATAGAATGGAGGTGTATGAAGTCAAAATGGAGGTGTGCGAACTCATAAAATGGAGATGTGTGAAGTCATGGAATGGAGGTGTGTGATGTCCAGAAATGGAGGTGTGTGAAGTCAAACAATGGTGGTGTGTGAAGTCACAGAATGGAGGTGTGTGAAGTCAAAGAAGGGAAGTGTGTGAAGTCAAAATGGAGGTGTGTGAAGTCACAGAATGGAGGTGTGTGAAGTCACAGAATGGAGGTGTGTGAAGTCATAGAATGGATGTGTTTGAAGTCACAGAATAAAGGTGTGTGAAGTCACAGAATGGAAGTGTGTGAAGTCATAGAATGGAGGTGTGTGTAGTCAAAATGGAGGTGTATGAACTCATAGAATGCAGGTGTGTGAACTCATAGAATGGAGGGGTGTGAATTCAAGGAATGGAGGTGTGTGAAGTCAAAGAATGGAGGTGTGTGAAGTCAAACAATAAAGGTGTGTGAAGTCACAGAATGGAGGTGTGTGAAATCACAGAATGGAGGTGTGTGAAGTCAAAAAGGTGGTGTGTAGAGTCACAAATGGATGTGTGTGAACTCAGAGAATGGAGGTGTGTGAAGTCAAAGAATGGAGGTGTCTGAAGTCATGGAATGGAGGTGTGTGAAGTCACAGAATGGAGGAGTGTGAAATCATAGAATGGAGGTGTGTGAAGTCATAGAATGGATGTTTCTGAAGTAATAATGAAGGTGTGTGAAGTCATAGAATGGAGGTGTGTGAAGTCAAAATGGAGGTGTGTGAACTCATAGAATGAAGGTGTGTGAAGTCATGGAATGGAGGTGTGTGAAGTCAAAGAATGGAGGTGTGTGAAGTCAAACAATAAAGTTGTGTGAAGTCACAGAATGGAGGTGTGTGAAGTCACAGAAGGAGGTGTGTGAAGTCACAGAATGGAGGTGTGTGAACTCACAATGGAGGTGTGTGAAGTCATAGAATGGAGGTGTGTGAATTCATAGAATGGAGGTTTGAGAAATCATTGAATGGAGGTGTGTGAAGTCACAGAATGGAGGTGTGTGAAGTCACAGAAGGAGGTGTGTGAAGTCACAGAATGGAGGTGTGTGAACTCACAATGGAGGTGTGTGAAGTCATAGAATGGAGGTGTGTGAAGACAGAATACAGGTGTGTGAAGTGTTAGAATGGAGGTGTGTGAAGTCATAGAGTGGAGGCGTGTGTAGTCATAGAATTGAAGTGTGTGAAGTCATAGAATGGAAGTGTGTGAAGTCATAGAATGGAGGCGAGTGAAGTCATAGAATGGAAGTGTGTGAAGTCAAAGAATGGAGGAGTGTGATGACATAGAATGGAGGTGTGTGAAGTCATAGAATGGAGGTGTGTGAAGTCATAGAATGGAATTGTGTGAAGTCATAGAATGGAGGTGTGTGAAGTCAGAATTGAGGTGTGTGAAGTCACGGAATTGAGGTGTGTGAACTCAGAATGGAGGTGTGTGGAGTCAAAGAATGGAGGTATGTGAAGTCATAGAATGGAAGTGTGTGAAGTCATAGAATGGAGGTGTGTGAAGCCAGAAATGAGGTGTGTGAAGTCACAGAATTGAGGTGTGTGAACTCAGAATGGAGGTGTGTGAAGTCACAGAATGGAGGTTTGTGAAGTCATAGAATGGAGGTGTGTGAAGTCATAGAATGGATGTTTCTGAAGTAGAATGAAGGTGTGTGAAGTCATTGAATGGAGGTGTATGAAGTCAAAATGGAGGTGTGCGAACTCATAAAATGGAGATGTGTGAAGTCATGGAATGGAGGTGTGTGATGTAGAGAAATGGAGGTGTGTGAAGTCAAACAATGGTGGTGTGTGAAGTCACAGAATGGAGGTGTGTGAAGTCAAAGAATGGAAGTGTGTGAAGTCACAGAATGGAGGTGTGTGAAGTCATAGAATGGCTATGTGTGAAGTCACAGAATGGAGGTGTGTGAAGTCATAGAATGGATGTGTGTGAAGTCACAGAATGGAGTTGTGTGAAGTCACAGAATGGAGGTGTGTGAAGTCATAGAATGGAGGTGTGTGTAGTCAAAATGGAGGTGTATGAACTCATAGAATGCAGGTGTGTGAACTCATAGAATGGAGGGGTGTGAATTCAAGGAATGGAGGTGTGTGAAGTCAAAGAATGGAGGTGTGTGAAGTCAAACAATAAAGGTGTGTGAAGTCACAGAATGGACGTGTGTGAAATCACAGAATGGAGGTGTGTGAAGTCAAAAAGGTGGTGTGTAGAGTCACAAATGGATGTGTGTGAACTCATAGAATGGAGGTGTGTGAAGTCAAAGAATGGAGGTGTGTGAAGTCATGGAATGGAGGTGTGTGAAGTCACAGAATGGAGGTGTGTGAAATCATAGAATGGAGGTCTGTGAAGTCATAGAATGGATGTTTCTGAAGTAATAATGAAGGTGTGTGAAGTCATAGAATGGAGGTGTGAGAAGTCAAAATGGAGGTGTGTGAACTCATAGAATGAAGGTGTGTGAAGTCATGGAATGGAGGTGTGTGAAGTCAAAGAATGGAGGTGTGTGAAGTAAAACAATAAAGGTGTGTGAAGTCACAGAATGGAGGTGTGTGAAATCACAGAATGGAGGTGTGTGAAGTCATGGAATGGAAGTGTGTGAAGTCAACAATGGAGGTGTGTGAAGTCAAAGAATGGAGGTGTGTGAAGTCATGGAATGGAGGTGTGTGAAGTCACAGAATGGAGGTGTGTGAAGTCAGAATGGAGTTGTGTGAAGTCATGAATGGAGGTGTGTGAAGTCACAGAAGGAGGTGTGTGAAGTCACAATGGAGGTGTGTGAAGTCATAGAACGGAGGTGTGTGAAGTCACAGTATGGAGGTGTGTGAAGTCATAGAATGGAGCTGTGTGAAGTCAGATTGGATGTGTGTGAAGTCACAGAATGGAGGTGTGTGAACTCAGAATGAAGGTGTGTGAAGTCACAGAATGGAGGTGTGAAGTCATAGAATGGAGGTGTGTGAAGTCATACAATGGAGGTGTGTGAAGTCATAATGGAGGTGTGTGAAGTCACAGAATTGAGGTGTGTGAAGTCACAGAATGGAGGAGTGAGAAGGCATAGAATGGAGGTGTGTGAAGTCATAGAATGGAGGTGTGTGAAGTCATAGAATGGATGTTTGTGAAGTAAGAATGAAGGTGTGTTAAGTCATAGAATGGAGGTGTGTGAAGGCACAGAAGGAGGTGTGTGAAGTCATAGAATGGAGCTGTGTGAAGTAAGAATGGAGGTGTGTGAAGTCATAGAATGGAGGTGTGTGAACTCACAATGGAGGTGTGTGAAGTCAAAGAATGGAGGTGTGTGAAGTCATAGAATGGAATTGTGTGAAGTCATAGAATGGCATTGTGTGAAGTCAGAATTGAGGTGTGTGAAGTCACAGAATTGTGGTGTGTGAACACAGAATGGAGGTGTGTGAAGTCACAGAATGGAGGTTTGTGAAGTCATAGAATGGAGGTGTGTCAAGTCATAGAATGGATGTTTCTGAAGTAGAATGAAGGTGTGTGAAGTCATAGAATGGAGGTGTGTGAAGTCAAAATGTAGGTGTGTGAACTCAGAAAATGGAGATGTGTGAAGTCATGCAATGGAGGTGTGTGAAGTCCAAAAATGGAGGTGTGTGAAGTCAAACAATCGTGGTGTGTGAAGTCACAGAATGGAGGTGTGTGAAGTCAAAGAATGGAAGTGTGTGAAGTCAAAATGGAGGTGTGTGAAGTCATAGAATGGAGGTGTGTGAAGTCACAGAATGGAGATGTGTGAAGTCACAGAATGGAGGTGTGTGAAGTCACAGAATGGAGGTGTGTGAAGTCAAAATGGTGGTGTGTAGAGTCACAAATGGATGTGTGTGAACTCATAGAATGGAGGTGTGTGAAGTCAAAGAATGGAGGTGTGTGAAGTCATGGAATGGAGGTGTGTGAAGTCACAGAATGGAGGTGTGGGAAATCATAGAATGGAGGTGTGTGAAGTCATAGAATGGATGTTTCTGAAGTAATAATGAAGGTGTGTGAAGTCATAGAATGGAGGTGTGTGAAGTCAAAATGGAGGTGTGTGAACTCATAGAATGAAGGTGTGTGAAGTCATGGAATGGAGGTGTGTGAAGTCAAAGAATGGAGGTGTGTGAAGTCAAACAATAAAGGTGTGTGAAGTCACAGAATGGAGGTGTGTGAAATCACAGAATGGAGGTGTGTGAAGTCATGGAATGGAGGTGTTTGAAGTCATAGAATGGAGGTGTGGGAAGTCATAGATTGGAGCTGTGTGAAGTCAGAATGGAGGTGTGTGAAGTCACAGAATGGAGGTGTGTGAAGTCATAGAATGGAGGTGTGTGAAATCATAGAATGGAGGTGTGGGAAGTCATAGATTGGAGCTGTGTGAAGTGAGAATGGAGGTGTGTGAAGTCACAGAATGGAGGTGTGTGAAGTCATTGAAAGGAGCTGTGTGAAGTCAGAACGGAGGTGTGTGATGTCACAGAATGGATGTGTGTGAACTCAGAATGGAGTTGTGTGAAGTCATAGAATGGAGGTGTGTGAATTCATAGAATGGAGGTGTGAGAAATCATAGAATGGAGGTGTGTGAAATCAAAGAATGGAGGTGTGTGAAATCACAGAATGGAGGTGTGTGAACTCACAATGGAGGTATGTGAAGTCATAGAATGGAGGTGTATGAAGTCATAGAATGGAGGTGTGTGAAGACAGAATGCAGGTGTGTGAAGTGTTAGAATGGAGGTGTGTGAAGTCATAGAATGGAGGCGTGTGAAGTCATAGAATGGAAGTGTGTGAAGTCATAGAATAGAGATGTGTGATGTCATAGAATGGAGGTGTGTGAAGTCATAGAATGGAGGTGCGTGAAGTCACAGAAGGGACGTGTGTGAAGTCACAGAATGGAGGTGTGTGAAGTCATAGAATGGAGGTGTGTGAAGGCAGAATGGAGGTGTTTGAAGTCATAGAATGGAGGTGTGTGAAGTCAGAATGGAGGTGTGTGAACTCATAGAATGGAGTGTGTGAAGTCACAATGGGGGTGTGTGAAGTCATAGAATGGGGGTGTGTGAAGTCAAATTGGAGGTGTTTGAAATCACAGAATGGAGGTGCATCAACTCAGAAATGAGGTTTGTGAAGTCATAGAATGGAGGTGTGTGAATTCATAGAATGGAAGTGTGTGAAATCATAGAATGGAGGTGTGTGAAGTCAAAGAATTGAGGTGTGTGAAGTCATAGAATGGAGGTGTGTGAAGCCAGAATTGAGGTGTGTGAAGTCACAGAATTGAGGTGTGTGAACTCAGAATGGAGGTGTGTGAAGTCACAGAATGGAGGTTTGTGAAGTCATAGAATGGAGGTGTGTGAAGTCATAGAATGGATGTTTCTGAAGTAGAATGAAGGTGTGTGAAGTCATTGAATGGAGGTGTATGAAGTCAAAATGGAGGTGTGCGAACTCATAAAATGGAGATGTGTGAAGTCATGGAATGGAGGTGTGTGATGTAGAGAAATGGAGGTGTGTGAAGTCAAACAATGGTGGTGTGTGAAGTCACAGAATGGAGGTGTGTGAAGTCAAAGAATGGAAGTGTGTGAAGTCACAGAATGGAGGTGTGTGAAGTCATAGAATTGCTATGTGTGAAGTCACAGAATGGAGGTGTGTGAAGTCATAGAATGGATGTGTGTGAAGTCACAGAATGGAGTTGTGTGAAGTCACAGAATGGAGGTGTGTGAAGTCATAGAATGGAGGTGTGTGTACTCAAAATGGAGGTGTATGAACTCATAGAATGCAGGTGTGTGAACTCATAGAATGGAGGGGTGTGAATTCAAGGAATGGAGGTGTGTGAAGTCAAAGAATGGAGGTGTGTGAAGTCAAACAATAAAGGTGTGGGAAGTCACAGAATGGACGTGTGTGAAATCACAGAATGGAGGTGTGTGAAGTCAAAAAGGTGGTGTGTAGAGTCACAAATGGATGTGTGTGAACTCATAGAATGGAGGTGTGTGAAGTCAAAGAATGGAGGTGTGTGAAGTCATGGAATGGAGGTGTGTGAAGTCACAGAATGGAGGTGTGTGAAATCATAGAATGGAGGTCTGTGAAGTCATAGAATGGATGTTTCTGAAGTAATAATGAAGGTGTGTGAAGTCATAGAATGGAGGTGTGAGAAGTCAAAATGGAGGTGTGTGAACTCATAGAATGAAGGTGTGTGAAGTCATGGAATGGAGGTGTGTGAAGTCAAAGAATGGAGGTGTGTGAAGTAAAACAATAAAGGTGTGTGAAGTCACAGAATGGAGGTGTGTGAAATCACAGAATGGAGGTGTGTGAAGTCATGGAATGGAAGTGTGTGAAGTCAACAATGGAGGTGTGTGAAGTCAAAGAATGGAGGTGTGTGAAGTCATGGAATGGAGGTGTGTGAAGTCACAGAATGGAGGTGTGTGAAGTCAGAATGGAGTTGTGTGAAGTCATGAATGGAGGTGTGTGAAGTCACAGAAGGAGGTGTGTGAAGTCACAATGGAGGTGTGTGAAGTCATAGAACGGAGGTGTGTGAAGTCACAGTATGGAGGTGTGTGAAGTCATAGAATGGAGCTGTGTGAAGTCAGATTGGATGTGTGTGAAGTCACAGAATGGAGGTGTGTGAACTCAGAATGAAGGTGTGTGAAGTCACAGAATGGAGGTGTGAAGTCATAGAATGGAGGTGTGTGAAGTCATACAATGGAGGTGTGTGAAGTCATAATGGAGGTGTGTGAAGTCACAGAATTGAGGTGTGTGAAGTCACAGAATGGAGGAGTGAGAAGGCATAGAATGGAGGTGTGTGAAGTCATAGAATGGAGGTGTGTGAAGTCATAGAATGGATGTTTGTGAAGTAAGAATGAAGGTGTGTTAAGTCATAGAATGGAGGTGTGTGAAGGCACAGAAGGAGGTGTGTGAAGTCATAGAATGGAGCTGTGTGAAGTAAGAATGGAGGTGTGTGAAGTCATAGAATGGAGGTGTGTGAACTCACAATGGAGGTGTGTGAAGTCAAAGAATGGAGGTGTGTGAAGTCATAGAATGGAATTGTGTGAAGTCATAGAATGGCATTGTGTGAAGTCAGAATTGAGGTGTGTGAAGTCACAGAATTGTGGTGTGTGAACACAGAATGGAGGTGTGTGAAGTCACAGAATGGAGGTTTGTGAAGTCATAGAATGGAGGTGTGTCAAGTCATAGAATGGATGTTTCTGAAGTAGAATGAAGGTGTGTGAAGTCATAGAATGGAGGTGTGTGAAGTCAAAATGTAGGTGTGTGAACTCAGAAAATGGAGATGTGTGAAGTCATGCAATGGAGGTGTGTGAAGTCCAAAAATGGAGGTGTGTGAAGTCAAACAATCGTGGTGTGTGAAGTCACAGAATGGAGGTGTGTGAAGTCAAAGAATGGAAGTGTGTGAAGTCACAGAATGGAGGTGTGTGAAGTCACAGAATGGAGGTGTGTGAAGTCAAAATGGTGGTGTGTAGAGTCACAAATGGATGTGTGTGAACTCATAGAATGGAGGTGTGTGAAGTCAAAGAATGGAGGTGTGTGAAGTCATGGAATGGAGGTGTGTGAAGTCACAGAATGGAGGTGTGGGAAATCATAGAATGGAGGTGTGTGAAGTCATAGAATGGATGTTTCTGAAGTAATAATGAAGGTGTGTGAAGTCATAGAATGGAGGTGTGTGAAGTCAAAATGGAGGTGTGTGAACTCATAGAATGAAGGTGTGTGAAGTCATGGAATGGAGGTGTGTGAAGTCAAAGAATGGAGGTGTGTGAAGTCAAACAATAAAGGTGTGTGAAGTCACAGAATGGAGGTGTGTGAAATCACAGAATGGAGGTGTGTGAAGTCATGGAATGGAGGTGTTTGAAGTCATAGAATGGAGGTGTGGGAAGTCATAGATTGGAGCTGTGTGAAGTCAGAATGGAGGTGTGTGAAGTCACAGAATGGAGGTGTGTGAAGTCATAGAATGGAGGTGTGTGAAATCATAGAATGGAGGTGTGGGAAGTCATAGATTGGAGCTGTGTGAAGTGAGAATGGAGGTGTGTGAAGTCACAGAATGGAGGTGTGTGAAGTCATTGAAAGGAGCTGTGTGAAGTCAGAATGGAGGTGTGTGAAGTCACAGAATGGATGTGTGTGAACTCAGAATGGAGTTGTGTGAAGTCATAGAATGGAGGTGTGTGAATTCATAGAATGGAGGTGTGAGAAATCATAGAATGGAGGTGTGTGAAATCAAAGAATGGAGGTGTGTGAAATCACAGAATGGAGGTGTGTGAACTCACAATGGAGGTATGTGAAGTCATAGAATGGAGGTGTATGAAGTCATAGAATGGAGGTGTGTGAAGACAGAATGCAGGTGTGTGAAGTGTTAGAATGGAGGTGTGTGAAGTCATAGAATGGAGGCGTGTGAAGTCATAGAATGGAAGTGTGTGAAGTCATAGAATAGAGATGTGTGATGTCATAGAATGGAGGTGTGTGAAGTCATAGAATGGAGGTGCGTGAAGTCACAGAAGGGACGTGTGTGAAGTCACAGAATGGAGGTGTGTGAAGTCATAGAATGGAGGTGTGTGAAGGCAGAATGGAGGTGTTTGAAGTCATAGAATGGAGGTGTGTGAAGTCAGAATGGAGGTGTGTGAACTCATAGAATGGAGTGTGTGAAGTCACAATGGGGGTGTGTGAAGTCATAGAATGGGGGTGTGTGAAGTCAAATTGGAGGTGTTTGAAATCACAGAATGGAGGTGCATCAACTCAGAAATGAGGTTTGTGAAGTCATAGAATGGAGGTGTGTGAATTCATAGAATGGAAGTGTGTGAAATCATAGAATGGAGGTGTGTGAAGTCAAAGAATTGAGGTGTGTGAAGTCAGAATGGAGGTGAGTGAAGTCAGGATGGAGGTGGGTGAAGTCACAGATTGGAGGTGTGGGAACTCAGAATGGAGGTGTGTGAAGTCACAGAACGGAGGTTTCTGAAGTCATAGAATGGAGATGCGTGAAGTCATAGAATGGATGTTTCTGAAGTGAGAATGAAGGTGTATGAAGTCAAAGAATGGAGGTGTGTGAAGTCAAAATGGAGGTGTGTGAACTCATAGAATGGAGGTGTGTGAACTCATAGAATGGAGGTGTGTGAAGTCATCGAATGGAGGTGTGTGAAGTCAAAGAATAGAGGTGTGTGAAGTCAAAAAGGTGGTGTGTAGAGTCACAAATGGATGTGTGTGAACTCATAGAAATGAGGTGTGTGAAGTCAGGATTTAGGTGTGTGAAGTCACACAACGGAGGTTTGTGAAGTAATAGAATGGAGGTGTGTGAAGTCATAGAATGGATGTTTCTGAAGTAGAATGAAGGTGTGTGAAATCATACATTGGAAGTGTGTGAAGTCAAAATGGAGGTGTGTGACCTCATAAAATGGAGATGTGTGAAGTCATGGAATGGAGGTGTGTGAAGTCCAAGAATATAGGTGTGTGAAGGCAAACAAGGTTGGTGTGTGACGTCACAGAATAGAGGTGTGTTAAGTCAAAGAATGGAAGTGTGTGAAGTCAGAATGGAGGTGTTTGAAGTCAAAATTGTGGTGTGTGAAGTCACAAATGGAGGTGTCTGAAGTCAGAATGCAGGTGTGTGAAGTCATAGAATGGAGGTGTGTGAAGTCAGAATGGAGGTGTGTGAACTCATAGAATGGAGTGTGTGAAGTCACAATGGGGGTGTGTGAAGTCACAGAATGGGGGTGTGTGAAGTCAAATTGGAGGTGTGTGAAATCACAGAATGGAGGTGTGTCAACTCAGAATTGAGGTGTGTGAAGTCATAGAATGGAGGTGTGTGAATTCATAGAATGGAAGTGTGTGAAATCATAGAATGGAGGTGTGTGAAGTCAAAGAATTGAGGAGTGTGAAGTCAGAATGGAGGTGTGTGAAGTCAGGATGGAGGTGTGTGAAGTCATAGAATGGAGGTATGTAAAGTCAAAGAATGGAGGTGTGTGAAGTCAAACAAGAAAGGTGTGTGAAGTCACAGAATGGAGGTGTGTGAACTCATAGAATGGAGGTGTGTGAAGTCACAATGGAGGTATGTGAAGTCATAGAATGATGGTGTGTGAAGTCACAGAAAGGAGATTTGTGAATTCATGGAATGGAAGTGCGTGAGGTCAGATTGGAGGTGTGTGAAGTCACAGAAAGGAGGTGTGTGAACTCAAAATGGAGGTGTGTGAAGTCACAGAATGGAGGTGTGTGAACTCATAGAATGGAGGTGTGTGAAGGCACAGAAGGGAGGTGTGTGAAGTCATAGAATGGAGCTGTGTGAATTAAGAATGGAGGTGTGTGAAGTCACAGAATGGAGGTGTGTTAAGTCAGAGAAGGGGGTGTGTGAACTCAGAATGGAGGTGTGTGAAGTCACAGAATGGAGGTGTGTGAAGTCATAGAATGGAGGTGTGTGAAATCATAGAATGGAGGTGTGGGAAGTCATAGATTGGAGCTGTGTGATGTCAGAATGGAGGTGTGTGAAGGCACAGAATGGAGGTGTGTGAAGTCATTGAAAGGACCTGTGTGAACTCAGAATGGAGGTGTGTGAAGTCACAGAATGGAGGTGTGTGAAGTCATAGAATGGAGTTGTGTGAAGTCATAGAATGGAGGTGTGTGAATTCATAGAATGGAGGTGTGTGAAGTCACAGTATGGAGGTGTGTGAAGTCATAGAATGGAGCTGTGTGAAGTCAGATTGGATGTGTGTGAAGTCACAGAATGGAGGTTTGTGAACTCAGAATGAAGGTGTGTGAAGTCACAGAATGGAGGTGTGAAGTCATAGAATGGAGGTGTGTGAAGTCATACAATGGAGGTGTGTGAAGTCATAATGGAGGTGTGTGAAGTCACAGAATTGAGGTGTGTGAATTCACAGAATGGAGGAGTGTGATGGCATAGAATGGAGGTGTGTGAAGTCATAGAATGGAGGTGTGTGAAGTCATAGAATGGATGTTTGTGAAGTAAGAATGAAGGTGTGTTAAGCCATAGAATGGAGGTGTGTGAAGGCACAGAAGGGAGGTGTGTGAAGTCATAGAATGGAGCTGTGTGAATTAAGAATGGAGGTGTGTGAAGTCATAGAATGGAGGTGTGTGAACTCACAATGGAGGTGTGTGAAGTCAAAGAATGGAGGTGTGTGAAGTCATAGAATGGAATTGTGTGAAGTCATAGAATGGCAGTGTGTGAAGTCAGAATTGAGGTGTGTGAAGTCACAGAATTGAAGTGTGTGAACACAGAATGGAGGTGTGTGAAGTCACAGAATGGAGGTTTGTGAAGTCATAGAATGGAGGTGTGTCAAGTCATAGAATGGATGTTTCTGAAGTAGAATGAAGGTGTGTGAAGTCATAGAATGGAGGTGTGTGAAGTCAAAATGTATGTGTATGAACTCAGAAAATGGAGATGTGTGAAGTCATGCAATGGAGGTGTGTGAAGTCCAAAAATGGAGGTGTGTGAAGTCAAACAATGGTGGTGTGTGAAGTCACAGAATGGAGGTGTATGAAGTCAAAGAATGGAAGTGTGTGACGTCAAAATGGAGGTGTGTGAAGTCATAGAATGGAGGTGTGTGAAGTCTCAGAATGGAGATGTGTGAAGTCACAGAATGGAGGTGTGTGAAGTCACAGAATGGAGGTGTGTGAAGTCATAGAATGGAGGTGTGTTAAGTCACAGAATGGAGGTGTGTGAAGTCAGAGAATGGAGGTGTGTGAACTCAGAACGGAGGTGTGTGAAGTCACAGAACGGAGATTTGTGAAGTCATAGAATGGAGGTGCGTGAAGTCATAGAATGGATGTTTCTGAAGTAAGAATGAAGGGGTGTGAAGTCATAGAATGGAGGTGTGTGAAGTCAAAATGGAGGTGAGTGAACTCAAAGAATGGAGATGTGTGAACTCATACAATGGAAGTGTGTGAACTCATGGAATGGAGGTGTGTGAAGTCAAAGAATGGAGGTGTGTGAAGTCAAACAATAAACGTGTGTGAAGTCACATAATGGAGGTGTGTGAAATCGCAGAATGGAGGTTTCTGAGGTTAAAAAGGTGGTGTGTAGAGTCACAAATGGAGGTGTGTGAACACATAGAATGGAGGTGTGTGAAGTCAGAGAATGGAGGTGTGTGAAGTCATCGAATGGAGGTGTGGGAAGTCATGGAATGGAGGTGTGTGAAGTCAGACAATGGAGGTGTATGAAGTCAGAATGGAGTTGTGTGAAGTCATAGAATGGAGGTGTGTGAAGTCAGAATGGAGGTATGTGAAATCATAGAATGGAGGTATGTGAAGTCAGAATGGAGGTGTGAGAACTCATAGAATGGAGGTGTGTGAAGTCACAATGGAGGTGTGTGAACTCATAGAATGGAGGTGTGTGAAGTCACAGTATGGAGGTGTGTGAAGTCATAGAATGGAGCTGTGTGAAGTCAGATTGGAGGTGTGTGAAGTCACAGAATGGAGGTGTGTGAACTCAGAAAGGAGGTGTGTGAAGTCACAGAATGGACGTTTGTGAAATCATAGAATGGAGGTGTGTGAAGTCATACAATGGATGTGTGTGAAGTCATAATGGAGGTGTGTGAAGTCACAGAATTGAGGTGTGTGAAGTCACAGAATGGAGGTGTGTAAAGTCATATAACGGAGGTGTGTGAAGACATAGAATGGAGGTGTGTGAAGTCATAGAATGGATGTTTGTGAAGTAAGAATGAAGGTGTGTGAAGTCATAGAATGGAGGTGTGTGAAGTCATCGAATGGAGGTGTGTGAAGTCAAAGAATGGAGGTGTGTGAAGTCAAAAAGGTGGTGTGTAGAGTCACAAATGGATATGTGTGAACTCATAGAAATGAGGTGTGTGAAGTCAAGGAATGGAGGTGTGTGAAGTCATGGAATGGAGGTGTGTGAAGTCACAGAATGGAGGTGTGTGAAATCATAGAATGGAGGTGTGTGAAGTCATAGAATGGATGTTTCTGAAGTAATAATGAAGGTGTGTGAAGTCATAGAATGGAGGTGTGTGAAGTCAAAATGGAGGTGTGTGAACTCATAGAATGAAGGTGTGTGAAGTCATGGAATGGAGGTGTGTGAAGTCAAAGAATAGAGGTGTGTGAAGTCAAACAATAAAGGTGTGTGAAGTCACAGAATGGAGGTGTGTGAAATCACAGAATGGAGGTGTGTGAAGTCATGGAATGGAGGTGTGTGAAGTCAAAGAATGGAGGTGTGTGAAATCACAGAATGGAGGTGTGTGAAGTCATGGAATGGAGGTGTGTGAAGTCACAGAATGGAGGTGTGTGAAGTCAGAATGGAGTTGTGTGAAGTCATAGAATGGAGGTGTGCGAAGTCAGAATGTAGGTGTGTGAAGTCATAGAATGGAGGTGTGTGAAGTCAGAATGGAGGTGTGTGAACTCATAGAATGGAGGTGTGTGAAGTTACAGTGGAGGTGTGTGAAGTCATAGAACGGAGGTGTGTGAAGTCACAGTATGGAGGTGTGTGAAGTCATAGAATGGAGCTGTGTGAAGTTAGATTGGATGTGTGTGAAGTCACAGAATGGAGGTGTGTGAACTCAGAATGAAGGTGTGTGAAGTCACAGAATGGAGGTGTGAAGTCATAGAATGGAGGTGTGTGAAGTCATACAATGGAGGTGTGTGAAGTCATAATGGAGGTGTGTGAAGTCACAGAATTGAGGTGTGTGAAGTCACAGAATGGAGGAGTGTGAAGGCATAGAATGGAGGTGTGTGAAGTCATAGAATGGAGGTGTGTGAAGTCATAGAATGGATGTTTGTGAAGTAAGAATGAAGGTGTGTTAAGTCATAGAATGGAGGTGTGTGAAGTCACAAATGGAGGTGTCTGAAGTCAGAATGCAGGTGTGTGAAGTCATAGATTGGAGGTGTGTGAAGTCAGAATGGAGGTGTGTGAACTCATAGAATGGAGTGTGTGAAGCCACAATGGGGGTGTGTGAAGTCATAGAATGGGGGTGTGTGAAGTCAAATTGGAGGTGTGTGAAATCACAGAATGGAGGTGTGTCAACTCAGAAATGAGGTGTGTGAAGTCATAGAATGGAGGTGTGTGAAGTCAGAATGGAGGTGTGTGAAGTCACAGAATTGAGGTGTGTGAACTCAGAATGGAGGTGTGTGAAGTCACAGAATGGAGGTGTGTTAAGTCAGAGAACGGAGGTGTTTGAACTCAGAATGGAGGTGTGTGAAGTCACAGAATGGAGGTGTGTGAAGTCATAGAATGGAGGTGTGTGAAATCATAGAATGGAGGTGTGGGAAGTCATAGATTGGAGCTGTGTGAAGTCAGAATGGAGGTGTGTGAAGTCATGGAATGGAGGTGTGTGAAGTCCAAGAATATAGGTGTGTGAAGGCAAAGAAGGTTGGTGTGTGAAGTCACAGAATAGAGGTGTGTTAAGTCAAAGAATGGAAGTGTGTGAAGTCAGAATGGAGGTGTTTGAAATCAAAATTGTAGTGTGTGAAGTCACAAATGGAGGTGTCTGAAGTCAGAATGCAGGTGTGTGAAGTCATAGAATGGAGGTGTGTGAAGTCAGAATGGAGGTGTGTGAACTCATAGAATGGAGTGTGTGAAGTCACAATGGGGGTGTGTGAAGTCATAGAATGGGGGTGTGTGAAGTCAAATTGGAGGTGTGTGAAATCACAGAATGGAGGTGTGTCAACTCAGAAATGAGGTGTGTGAAGTCATAGAATGGAGCTGTGTGAATTCATAGAATGGAAGTGTGTGAAATCATAGCATGGAGGTGTGTGAAGTCAAAGAATTGAGGTCTGTGAAGTCAGAATGGAGGTGTGTGAAGTCAGGATGGAGGTGGGTGAAGTCACAGAATGGAGGTGTGGGAACTCAGAATGGAGGTGTGTGAAGTCACAGAACGGAGGTTTCTGAAGTCATAGAATGGAGGTGCGTGAAGTCATAGAATGGATGTTTCTGAAGTGAGAATGAAGGTGTATGAAGTCAAAGAATGGAGGTGTGTGAAGTCAAAATGGAGGTGTGTGAACTCATAGAATGGAGGTGTGTGAACTCATAGAATGGAGGTGTGTGGGGTCATGGAATGGAGGTGTGTGAAGTCAAAGAATGGAGGTGTATGAAGTCAAACAAGAAAGGTGTGTGAAGTCACAGAATGGATTTGTGTGAAGTCATAGAATGGAGGTGTGTGAAGTCAGAATGGAGGTGTGTGAAGTCATAGAATGGAGGTGTGTGAAGTCAGAATGGAGGTGTGTGAACTCATAGAATGGAGGTATGTGAAGTCACAATGGAGGTATGTGAAATCAGAGAATGGTGCTGTGTGAAGTCACAGAACGAAGATTTGTGAATTCATAGAATGGAAGTACGTGAAGTCAGATTGGAGGTGTGTGAAGTCACAGAATGGAGGTGTGTGAACTCAGAATGGAGGTGTGTGAAGTCACAGAATGGACGTGTGTGAAGTCATAGAATGGAGGTGTGTGAAGTCATAGAATGGATGTGTGTGAAGTCATAATGCAGGTGTGTGAAGTCACAGAATTGAGGTGTGAGAAGTCACAGAATGGAGGTGTGTGAAGTCATAGAACGGAGGTGTGTGAAGTCATAGAATGGAGGTGTGTGAAGTCATAGAATGGATATTTGTGAAGTAAGAATGAAGGTGTGTTAAGTCAAAGAATGGAGGTGTGTGAAGGCACAGAATGGAGGTGTGTGAAGTCATAGAATGGAGCTGTGTGAAGTCAGAATGGAGGTGTGTGAAGTCACAGAATTGAGGTGTGTGAACTCAGAATGGAGGAGTGTGAAGTCACAGAATGGAGGTGTGTTAAGTCAGAGAACGGAGGTGTTTGAACTCAGAATGGAGGTGTGTGAAGTCACAGAATGGAGGTTTGTGAAGTCATAGAATGGAGGTGTGTGAAATCATAGAATGGAGGTGTGGGAAGTCATAGATTGGCGCTGTGTGAAGTCAGAATGGAGGTGTGTGAAGTCACAGAATGGAGGTGTGTGAAGTCATTGAAAGGAGCTGTGTGAAGTCAGAATGGAGGTGTGTGAAGTCACAGAATGGAGGTGTGTGAACTCAGAATGGAGTAGTGTGAAGTCACAGAATGGAGGTGTGTGAATTCATAGAATGGAGGTGTGAGAAATCATAGAGTGGAGGTGTGTGAAGTCACAGAATGGAGGTGTGTGAAATCACAGAATGGAGGTGTGTGAACTCACAATGGAGGTATGTGAAGTCATAGAATGGAGGTGTATGAAGTCATAGAATGGAGGTGTGTGAAGACAGAATGCAGGTGTGTGATGTGTTAGAATGGAGGTGTGTGAAGTCATAGAATGGAGGTGTGTGATGTCATAGAATGGAGGTGTGTGAAGTCATAGAATGGAGGTGTGTGAAGTCACAGAAGGGACGTGTGGGAATTCACAGAATGGAGGTGGATGAAGTCAAAGAGTGGAGGTGTGTGAAGTCATAATGGAGGTGTTTGAAGTCAAAATTGTGGTGTGTGAAGTCACAAATGGAGGTGTCTGAAGTCAGAATGCAGCTGTGTGAAGTCATAGAATGGAGATGTGTGAAGTCAAATTGGAGATGTGTGAAATCACAGAATGGAAGTGTGTCAACTCAGAAATGAGGTGTGTGAAGTCATAGAATGGAGGTGTGTGAATTCATAGAATGGAAGTGTGTGAAATCATAGAATGGAGGTGTGTGAAGTCAAAGAATTGAGGTGTGTGAAGTCAGAATGGAAGTGTGTGATGTCAGGATGGAGGTGGGTGAAGTCACAAAATGGAGGTGTGGGAACTCAGAATGGAGGTGTGTGAAGTCACAGAACGGAGGTTTCTGAAGTCATAGAATGAAGGTGCATGAAGTCATAAAATGGATGTTTCTGAAGTGAGAATGAAGGTGTATGAAGTCAAAGAATGGAGGTGTGTGAAGTCAAAATGGAGGTGTGTGAACTCATAGAATGGAGGTGTGTGAACTCATAGAATGGAGGTGTGTGAAGTCATGGAATGGAGGTGTGTGAAGTCAAAGAATGGAGGTGTGTGAAGTCAAACAAGAAAGGTGTGTGAAGTCACAGAATGGATTTGTGTGAAGTCATAGAATGGAAGTGTGTGAAGTCACAGAATGGAGGTGTGTGAAGTCAGATGGAGTTGTGTGAAGTCATAGGATGGAGGTGTGTGAAGTCAGAATGAAGGTGTGTGAAGTCATAGAATGGAGATGTGTGAAGTCAGAATGGAGGTGTGTGAACTCATAGAATGGAGGTGTGTTAAGTCACAGAACGGAGGTGTGTGAACTCAGAATGGAGGTGTGTGATGTCACAGAATGGAGGTGTGTGAAGTCATAGAATGGAGGTGTGTGAAATCACAGAATGGAGGTGTGTGAAGTCACAGAATGGACGTGTGTGAAGTCATAGAATGGAGGTGTGGGAAGTCATAGAATGGATGTGTTTGAAGTCATAATGCAGGTGTGTGAAGTCACAAAATTGAGGTGTGTGAAGTCACAGAATGGAGGTGTGTGAAGTCATAGAACGGAGGTGTGTGAAGTCATAGAATGGAGGTGTGTGAAGTCATAGAATGGATGTTTGTGAAGTAAGAATGAAGGTGTGTTAAGTCATAGAATGGAGGTGTGAGATATCATAGAATGGAGGTGTGTGAAGTCACAGAATGGAGGTGTGTGAAATCACAGAATGGAGGTGTGTGAACACACAATGGAGGTATGTGAAGTCATAGAATGGAGGTGTATGAAGTCATAGAATGGAGGTGTGTGAAGACAGAATGGAGGTGTGTGAACTGTTAGAATGGAGGTGTGTGAAGTCATAGAATGGAGGCGTGTGAAGTCATAGAATGGAAGTGTGTGAAGTCATAGAATGGAGGTGTGTGATATCATAGAATGGAGGTTTGTGAAGTCATAGAATGGAGGTGTGTGAAGTCACAGAAGGGACGTGTATGAAGTCACAGAATGGAGGTGTGTGAAGTCATAGAATGGAGCTGTGTGAAGTCAGAATGGAGGTGAGTGAAGTCATAGATTGGAGGTGTGTGAAGTCAGAATGGAGGTGTGTGAAGTCATAGAATGGAGGTGTGTGTAGTCAAAATGGAGGTGTGTGAACTCATAGAATGGAGGTGTGTGAAGTCATAGAATGGAGGTGTGTGAAATCATAGAATGGAGGTGTGGGAAGTCATAGAATGGAGCTCTGTGAAGTCAGAATGGAGGTGTGTGAAGTCCCAGAATGGAGGTGTGTGAAGTCATTGAAAGGAGCTGTGTGAAGTCAGAATGGAGGTGTGTGAAGTCACAGTATGGAGGAGTGTGAACTCAGAATGGAGGTGTGTGAAGTCACAGAATGCAGGTGTGTGAAGTCATAGAATGGAGGTGTGTGAAATCATAGAATGGAGGTGTGGGAAGTCATAGATTGGAGCTGTGTGAAATCAGAATGGAGGTGTGTGAAGTCACAGAATGGAGGTGTGTGAAGTCATTGAAAGGAGCTGTGTGAAGTCAGAATGGAGGTGTGTGAAGTCACAGAATGGATGTGTGTGAACTCAGAATGGAGTTGTGTGAAGTCATAGAATGGAGGTGTGTGAATTCATAGAATGGAGGTGTGAGAAATCATAGAATGGAGGTGTGTGAACTCACAATGGAGGTATGTGAAATCATAGAATGGAGGTGTATGAAGTCATAGAATGGAGGTGTGTGAAGACAGAATGCAGGTGTGTGAAGTGTTAGAATGGAGGTGTGTGAAGTCATAGAATGGAGGCGTGTGAAGTCATAGAATGGAAGTGTGTGAAGTCATAGAATGGAGTTGTGTGATGTCATAGAATGGAGGTGTGTGAAATCATAGAATGGAGGTGTGTGAAGTCACAGAAGGGACGTGTGTGATGTCACAGAATGGAGGTGTGTGAAGTCATAGAATGGAGGTGTGTGAAGGCAGAATGGAGGTGTTTGAAGTCAAAATTGTGGTGTGTGAAATCACAAATGGAGGTGTCTGAAGTCAGAATGCAGCTGTGTGAAGTCATAGAATGGAGGTGTGTGAAGTCAGAATGGAGGTGTGTGAACTCATAGAATGGAGTGTGTGAAGTCACAATGGGGGTGTGTGAAGTCATAGAATGGGGGTGTGTGAAGTCAAATTGGAGGTGTTTGAAATCACAGAATGGAGGTGCATCAACTCAGAAATGAGGTTTGTGAAGTCATAGAATGGAGGTGTGTGAATTCATAGAATGGAAGTCTGTGAAATCATAGAATGGAAGTGTGTGAAGTCAAAGAATTGAGGTGTGTGAAGTCAGAATGGAGGTGTGTGAAGTCAGGATGGAGGTGGGTGAAGTCACAGATTGGAGGTGTGGGAACTCAGAATGGAGGTGTGTGAAGTCACAGAACGGAGGTTTCTGAAGTCATAGAATGGAGATGCGTGAAGTCATAGAATGGATGTTTCTGAAGTGAGAATGAAGGTGTATGAAGTCAAAGAATGGAGGTGTGTGAAGTCAAAATGGAGGTGTGTGAACTCATAGAATGGAGGTGTGTGAACTCATAGAATGGAGGTGTGTGAAGTCATCGAATGGAGGTGTGTGAAGTCAAAGAATGGAGGTGTGTGAAGTCAAAAAGGTGGTGTGTGGAGTCACAAATGGATGTGTGTGAACTCATAGAAATGAGGTGTGTGAAGTCAAAGAATGGAGGTGTGTGAAGTCATGGAATGGAGGTGTGTGAAGTCACAGAATGGAGGTGTGTGAACTCAGAATGGAGGTGTGTGAAGTCACAGAATGGACGTGTGTGAAGTCATAGAATGGAGGTGTGTGAAGTCATAGAATGGATGTGTGTGAAGTCATAATGGAGGTGTGTGAAGTCACAGAATTGAGGTGTGTGAAGTCACAGAATGGAGGTGTGTGAAGTCATAGAACGGAGGTGTGTGAAGTCATAGAATGGAGGTGTGTGAAGTCACAGAATTGAGGTTTGTGAAGTCACAGAATGGAGGTGTGTGAAATCACAGAATGGAGGTGTGTGAAGTCACAGAATGGACGTGTGTGAAGTCATAGAATGGAGGTGTGTGAAGTCATAGAATGGATGTTTGTGAAGTAAGAATGAAGGTGTGTTAAGTCACAGAATGGAGGTGTGTGAAGGCAAAGAATGGAGGTGTGTGAAGTCATAGAAGGGAGCTGTTTGAAGTCAGAATGGAGGTGTGTGAAGTCACAGAATGGAGGTGTGTTAAGTCACAGAACGGAGGTGTGTGAACTCAGAATGGAGGTGTGTGAAGTCACAGAATTGAGGTTTGTGAAGTCACAGAATGGAGGTGTGTGAAATCACAGAATGGAGGTGTGTGAAGTCAAAAAGGTGGTGTGTAGAGTCACAAATGGAGGTGTGTGAACTCATAGAATGGAGGTATGTGAAGTCATGGAATGGAGGTGTGTGAAGTCACAGAATGGAGGTGTGTGAAGTCAGAATGGAGTTGTGTAAAGTCATAGAATGGAGGTGTGTGAAGTCAGAATGGAGGTATGTGAAGTCATAGAATGGAGGTGTGGGAAGTCAGAATGGAGGTGTGTGAACTCATAGAATGGAGGTGTGGGAAGTCAGAATGGAGGTGTGTGAACTCATAGAATGGAGGTGTGCAGTCATAATAGAGATGTGTGAAGTCATAGAAAGGAGGTGTGTGAAGTCACAGAATGGAGGTGTGTGAATTCAGAATGAAGTTGTGTGAAGTCATAGAATGGAGGTGTGTGAATTCATAGAATGGAGGTGTGAGAAATCATAGAATGGAGGTGTGTGAAGTCACAGAATGGAGGTGTGTGAAATCACAGAATGGAGGTGTGTGAACACACAATGGAGGTATGTGAAGTCATAGAATGGAGGTGTATGAAGTCATAGAATGGAGGTGTGTGAAGACAGAATGCAGATGTGTGAAGTGTTAGAATGGAGGTGTGTGAAGTCATAGAATGGAGGCGTGTGAAGTCATAGAATGGAAGTGTGTGAAGTCATAGAATGGAGGTGTGTGAAGTCAAAGAATTGAGGTGTGTGAAGTCAGAATGGAGGTGTGTGAAGTCAGGATGGAATTGGGTGAAGTCACAGAATGGAGGTGTGGGAACTCAGAATGGAGGTGTGTGAAGTCACAGAACGGAGGTTTCTGAAGTCATAGAATGGAGGTGCGTGAAGTCATAGAATGGATGTTTCTGAAGTGAGAATGAAGGTGTATGAAGTCAAAGAATGGAGGTGTGTGAAGTCAAAATGGAGTTGTGTGAACTCATAGAATGGAGGTGTGTGAACTCATAGAATGGAGGTGTGTGGGGTCATGGAATGGAGGTGTGTGAAGTCAAAGAATGGAGGTGTGTGAAGTCAAACAAGAAAGGTGTGTGAAGTCACAGAATGGATTTGTGTGAAGTCATAGAATGGAAGTGTGTGAAGTCACAGAATGGAGGTGTGTGAAGTCAGATGGAGTTGTGTGAAGTCATAGAATGGAGGTGTGTGAAGTCAGAATGGAGGTGTGTGAAGTAATAGAATGCAGGTGTGTGAAGACAGAATGGAGGTGTGTGAACCCATAGAATGGAGGTATGTGAAGTCACAATGGAGGTATGTGAAGTCATAGAATGGTGGTGTGTGAAGTCACAGAACGGAGATTTGTGAATTCATAGAATGGAAGTGCGTGAAGTCAGATTGGAGGTGTGTGAAGTCACAGAATGGAGGTGTGTGAACTCAGAATGGAGGTGTGTGAAGTCACAGAATGGACGAGTGTGAAGTCATAGAACGGAGGTGTGTGAAGTCATAGAATGGAGGTGTGTGAAGTCATAGAATGGATGTTTGTGAAGTAAGAATGAAGGTGTGTTAAATCATAGAATGGAGGTGTGTGAAGGCACAGAATGGAAGTGTGTGAAGTCATAGAATGGAGCTGTGTGAAGTCAGAATGGAGGTGTGTGAAGTCAAAGAATTGAGGTGTGTGAACTCAGAATGGAGGTGTGTGAAGTCACAGAATGGAGGTGTGTTAAGTCAGAGAACGGAGGTGTGTGAACTCAGAATGAAGGTGTGTGAAGTCACAGAATGGAGATGTGTGAAGTCATAGAATGGAGGTGTGTGAAATCATAGAATGGAGGTGTGGGAAGTCATAGATTGGAGTTGTGTGAAGTCAGAATGGAGGTGTGTGAAGTCACAGAATGGAGGTGTGTGAAGTCATTGAAAGGAGCTGTGTGAAGTCAGAATGGAGGTGTGTGAAGTCACAGAATGGAGGTGTGTGAACTCAGAATGGAGTAGTATGAAGTCATAGAATGGAGGTGTGTGAATTCATAGAATGGAGGTGTGAGAAATCATAGAATGGAGGTGTGTGAAGTCACAGAATGGAGGTGTGTGAAATCACAGAATGGAGGTGTGTGAACTCACAATGGAGGTATGTGAAGTCATAGAATGGAGGTGTATGAAGTCATAGAATGGAGGTGTGTGAAGACAGAATGCAGGTGTGTGAAGTGTTAGAATGGAGGTGTGTGAAGTCATAGAATGGAGGCGTGTGAAGTCATAGAATGGAAGTGTGTGAAGTCATAGAATGGAGGTGTGTGATGTCATAGAATGGAGGTGTGTGAAGTCATAGAATGGAGGTGTGTGAAGTCACAGAAGGAACGTGTGTGAAGTCACAGAATGGAGGTGTGTGAAGTCATAGAATGGAGGTGTGTGAAGTCAGAATGGAGGTGTTTGAAGTCAAAATTGTGGTGTGTAAAGTCACAAATGGAGGTGTCTGAAGTCACAATGGAGGTATGTGAAGTCATAGAATGGTGGTGTGTGAAGTCACAGAACGGAGATTTGTGAAGTCATAGAATGGAGGTGTGTGAAATCATAGAATGGAGGTGTGGGAAGTCAAAGATTGGAGTTGTGTGAAGTCAGAATGGAGGTGTGTGAAGTCACAGAATGGAGGTGTGTGAAGTCATTGAAAGGAGCTGTGTGAAGTCAGAATGGAGGTGTGTGAAGTCACAGAATGGAGGTGTGTGAACTCAGAATGGAGTAGTATGAAGTCATAGAATGGAGGTGTGTGAATTCATAGAATGGAGGTGTGAGAAATCATAGAATGGAGGTGTGTGAAGTCACAGAATGGAGGTGTGTGAAATCACAGAATGGAGGTGTGAGAACTCACAATGGAGGTATGTGAAGTCATAGAATGGAGGTGTATGAAGTCATAGAATGGAGGTGTGTGAAGACAGAATGCAGGTGTGTGAAGTGTTAGAATGGAGGTGTGTGAAGTCATAGAATGGAGGCGTGTGAAGTCATAGAATGGAAGTGTGTGAAGTCATAGAATGGAGGTGTGTGATGTCATAGAATGGAGGTGTGTGAAGTCATAGAATGGAGGTGTGTGAAGTCATAGAATAGATGTGTGTGAAGTCATAATGCAGGTGTGTGAAGTCACAGAATTGATGTGTGTGAAGTCACAGAATGGAGGTGTGTGAAGTCATAGAACGGAGGTGTTTGAAGTCATAGAACGGAGGTGTGTGAAGTCATAGAATGGAGGTGCGTGAAGACAGAATGCAGGTGTGTGAAGTCATAGAATGGAGGTGCGTGAAGTCACAGAAGGGACGTGTATGAAATCACAGAATGGAGGTGTGTTAAGTCATAGAATGGAGGTGTGTGAAGTCATAGATTGGAGGTGTGTGAAGTCTGAATGGAGGTGTGTGAAGTCATAGAATGGAGGTGTGTGTAGTCAAAATGGAGGTGTGTGAACTCATAGAATGGAGGTGTGTGAAGTCATAGAATGGAAGTGTGTGAAGTCATAGAATGGATGTGTGTGAAGACAAAGAATTGAGGTGTGTGAAGTCAGAATGGAGGTGTGTGAAGTCAGATTGGAGGTGGGTGAAGTCACAGAATGGAGGTGTGGGAACTCAGAATGGAGGTGTGTGAAGTCACAGAACGGAGGTTTCTGAAGTCATAGAATGGAGGTGCGTGAAGTCATAGAATGGATGTTTCTGAAGTGAGAATGAAGGTGTATGAAGTCAAAGAATGGAGGTGTGTGAAGTCAAAATGGAGGTGTGTGAACTCATAGAATGGAGGTGTGTGAACTCATAGAATGGAGGTGTGTGGGGTCATGGAATGGAGGTGTGTGAAGTCAAAGAATGGAGGTGTGTGAAGTCAAACAAGAAAGGTGTGTGAAGTCACAGAATGGATTTGTGTGAAGTCATAGAATGGAAGTGTGTGAAGTCACAGAATGGACGTGTGTGAAGTCAGATGGAGTTGTGTGAAGTCATAGAATTGAGGTGTGTGAAGTCAGAATGGAGGTGTGTGAAGTATTAGAATGGAGGTGTGTGAAGACAGAATGGATGTGTGTGAACTCATAGAATGGAGGTATGTGAAGTCACAATGGAGGTGAGTGAAGTCATAGAACGGAGGTGTGTGAAGTCACAGTATGGAGGGGTGTGAAGACATAGAAAGGAACTGTGTGAAGTCAGATTGGATGTGTGTGAAGTCACAGAATGGAGGTGTGTGAACTCAGAATGAAGGTGTGTGAAGTCACAGAATGGAGGTGTGAAGTCATAGAATGGAGGTGTGTGAAGTCATACAATGCAGGTGTGTGAAGTCATAATGGAGGTGTGTGAAGTCACAGAATTGAGGTGTGTGAAGTCAGAGAATGGAGGAGTGTGAAGGCATAGAATGGAGGTGTGTGAAGTCATAGAATGGAGGTGTGTGAAGTCATAGAATGGATGTTTGTGAAGTAAGAATGAAGGTGTGTTAAGTAATAGAATGGAGGTGTGTGAAGGCACAGAAGGGAGTTGTGTGAAGTCATAGAATGGAGCTGTGTGAAGTAAGAATGGAGGTGTGTTAAGTCAGAGAACGGAGGTGTGTGAACTCAGAATGGAGGTGTGTGAAGTCACAGAATGGAGATGTGTGAAGTCATAGAATGGAGGTGTGTGAAATCATAGAATGGAGGTGTGGGAAGTCATAGATTGGAGTTGTGTGAAGTCAGAATGGAGGTGTGTGAAGTCACAGAATGGAGGTGTGTGAAGTCATTGAAAGGAGCTGTGTGAAGACAGAATGGAGGTGTGTGAAGTCACAGAATGGAGGTGTGTGAAGTCATAGAATAGATGTGTGTGAAGTAATAATGCAGGTGTGTGAAGTCACAGAATTGATGTGTGTGAAGTCACAGAATGGAGGTGTGTGAAGTCATAGAACGGAGGTGTGTGAAGTCATAGAACGGAGGTGTGTGAAGTCATAGAATGGAGGTGCGTGAAGACAGAATGCAGGTGTGTGAAGTCATATTGGAGGTGGGTGAAGTCACAGAATGGAGGTGTGTCAACTCAGAAAAGAGGTGTGTGAAGTCATAGAATGGAGCTGTGTGAATTCATAGAATGGAAGTGTGTGAAATCATAGAATGGAGGTGTGTGAAGTCAAAGAATTGAGGTGTGTGAAGTCAAAATGGAGGTGTGTGAAGTCAGATTGGAGGTGGGTGAAGTCACAGAATGGAGGTGTGGGAACTCAGAATGGAGGTGTGTGAAGTCACAGAACGGAGGTTTCTGAAGTCATAGAATGAAGGTGCGTGAAGTCATAGAATGGATGTTTCTGAAGTGAGAATGAAGGTGTATGAAGTCAAAGAATGGAGGTGTGTGAAGTCAAACAAGAAAGGTGTGTGAAGTCACAGAATGGATTTGTGTGAAGTCATAGAATGGAAGTGTGTGAAGTCACAGAATGGAGGTGTGTGATGTCAGATGGAGTTGTGTGAAGTCATAGGATGGAGGTGTGTGAAGTCAGAATGAAGGTGTGTGAAGTCATAGAATGGAGCTGTGTGAAGTCAGAATGGAGGTGTGTGAAGTCACAGAATTGAGGTGTGTGAACTCAGAATGGAGGTGTGTGAAGTCACAGAATGGAGGTGTGTTAAGTCAGAGAACGGAGGTGTGTGAAGTCATAGAATGGAGGTGTGTGAAGTCATAGAATGGATGTTTGTGAAGTAAGAATGAAGGTGTGTTAAGTCATAGAATGGAGGTGTGTGAAGGCACAGAATGGAAGTGTGTGAAGTCATAGAATGGAGCTGTGTGAAGTCAGAATGGAGGTGTGTGAAGTCACAGAATTGAGGTGTGTGAACTCAGAATGGAGGTGTGTGAAGTCACAGAATGGAGGTGTGTTAAGTCAGAGAACGGAGGTGTGTGAACTCAGAATGGAGGTGTGTGAAGTCACAGAATGGAGATGGGTGAAGTCATAGAATGGAGGTGTGTGAAATCATAGAATGGAGGTGTGGGAAGTCATAGATTGGAGTTGTGTGAAGTCAGAATGGAGGTGTGTGAAGTCACAGAATGGAGGTGTGTGAAGTCATTGAAAGGAGCTGTGTGAAGTCAGAATGGAGGTGTGTGAAGTCACAGAATGGAGGTGTGTGAACTCAGAATGGAGTAGTATGAAGTCATAGAATGGAGGTGTGTGAATTCATAGAATGGAGGTGTGAGAAATCATAGAATGGAGGTGTGTGAAGTCACAGAATGGAGGTGTGTGAAATAACAGAATGGAGGTGTGTGAACTCACAATGGAGGTATGTGAAGTCATAGAATGGAGGTGTATGAAGTCATAGAATGGAGGTGTGTGAAGACAGAATGCAGGTGTGTGAAGTGTTAGAATGGAGGTGTGTGAAGTCATAGAATGGAGGCGTGTGAAGTCATAGAATGGAAGTGTGTGAAGTCATAGAATGGAGTTGTGTGATGTCATAGAATGGAGGTGTGTGAAGTCATAGAATGGAGGTGTGTGAAGTCACAGAAGGAACGTGTGTGAAGTCACAGAATGGAGGTGTGTGAAGTCATAGAATGGAGGTGTGTGAAGTCAGAATGGAGGTGTTTGAAGTCAAAATTGTGGTGTGTAAAGTCACAAATGGAGGTGTCTGAAGTCACAATGGAGGTATGTGAAGTCATAGAATGGTGGTGTGTGAAGTCACAGAACGGAGATTTGTGAATTCATAGAATGGAAGTGCGTGAAGTCAGATTGGAGGTGTGTGAAGTCACAGAATGTAGGTGTGTGAACTCAGAATGGAGGTGTGTGAAGTCACAGAATGGACGTGTGTGAAGTCATAGAATGGAGGTGTGTGAAGTCATAGAATAGATGTGTGTGAAGTCATAATGCAGGTGTGTGAAGTCACAGAATTGATGTGTGTGAAGTCAAAGAATGGAGGTGTGTGAAGTCATAGAACGGAGGTGTGTGAAGTCATAGTACGGAGGTGTGTGAAGTCATAGAATGGAGGTGCGTGAAGACAGAATGCAGGTGTGTGAAGTGTTAGAATGGAGGTGTGTGAAGTCATAGAATGGAGGCGTGTGAAGTCATAGAATGGAAGTGTGTGAAGTCATAGAATGGAGGTGTGTGATGTCATAGAATGGAGGTGTGTGAAGTCATAGAATGGAGGTGCGTGAAGTCACAGAAGGGACGTGTATGAAATCACAGAATGGAGGTGTGTTAAGTCATAGAATGGAGGTGTGTGAAGTCATAGATTGGAGGTGTGTGAAGTCTGAATGGAGGTGTGTGAAGTCATAGAATGGAGGTGTGTGTAGTCAAAATGGAGGTGTGTGAACTCATAGAATGGAGGTGTGTGAAGTCATAGAATGGAAGTGTGTGAAGTCATAGAATGGATGTGTGTGAAGACAAAGAATTGAGGTGTGTGAAGTCAGAATGGAGGTGTGTGAAGTCAGATTGGAGGTGGGTGAAGTCACAGAATGGAGGTGTGGGAACTCAGAATGGAGGTGTGTGAAGTCACAGAACGGAGGTTTCTGAAGTCATAGAATGGAGGTGCGTGAAGTCATAGAATGGATGTTTCTGAAGTGAGAATGAAGGTGTATGAAGTCAAAGAATGGAGGTGTGTGAAGTCAAAATGGAGGTGTGTGAACTCATAGAATGGAGGTGTGTGAACTCATAGAATGGAGGTGTGTGGGGTCATGGAATGGAGGTGTGTGAAGTCAAAGATTGGAGGTGTGTGAAGTCAAACAAGAAAGGTGTGTGAAGTCACAGAATGGATTTGTGTGAAGTCATAGAATGGAAGTGTGTGAAGTCACAGAATGGACGTGTGTGAAGTCAGATGGAGTTGTGTGAAGTCATAGAATTGAGGTGTGTGAATTCAGAATGGAGGTGTGTGAAGTATTAGAATGGAGGTGTGTGAAGACAGAATGGATGTGTGTGAACTCATAGAATGGAGGTATGTGAAGTCACAATGGAGGTGAGTGAAGTCATAGAACGGAGGTGTGTGAAGTCACAGTATGGAGGGGTGTGAAGTCATAGAATGGAACTGTGTGAAGTCAGATTGGATGTGTGTGAAGTCACAGAATGGAGGTGTGTGAACTCAGAATGAAGGTGTGTGAAGTCACAGAATGGAGGTGTGAAGTCATAGAATGGAGGTGTGTGAAGTCATACAATGCAGGTGTGTGAAGTCATAATGGAGGTGTGTGAAGTCACAGAATTGAGGTGTGTGAAGTCAGAGAATGGAGGAGTGTGAAGGCATAGAATGGAGGTGTGTGAAGTCATAGAATGGAGGTGTGTGAAGTCATAGAATGGATGTTTGTGAAGTAAGAATGAAGGTGTGTTAAGTAATAGAATGGAGGTGTGTGAAGGCACAGAAGGGAGGTGTGTGAAGTCATAGAATGGAGCTGTGTGAAGTAAGAATGGAGGTGTGTTAAGTCAGAGAACGGAGGTGTGTGAACTCAGAATGGAGGTGTGTGAAGTCACAGAATGGAGATGTGTGAAGTCATAGAATGGAGGTGTGTGAAATCATAGAATGGAGGTGTGGGAAGTCATAGATTGGAGTTGTGTGAAGTCAGAATGGAGGTGTGTGAAGTCACAGAATGGAGGTGTGTGAAGTCATTGAAAGGAGCTGTGTGAAGACAGAATGGAGGTGTGTGAAGTCACAGAATGGAGGTGTGTGAACTCAGAATGGAGTAGTATGAAGTCATAGAATGGAGGTGTGTGAATTCATAGAATGGAGGTGTGAGAAATCATAGAATGGATGTGTGTGAAGTCACAGAATGGAGGTGTTTGAAATAACAGAATGGAGGTGTGTGAACTCACAATGGAGGTATGTGAAGTCATAGAATGGAGGTGTATGAAGTCATAGAATGGAGGTGTGTGAAGACAGAATGCCAGAATGCAGGTGTATGAAGTGTTAGAATGGAGGTGTGTGAAGTCATAGAATGGAGGCGTGTGAAGTCATAGAATGGAAGTGTGTAAAGTCATAGAATAGAGGTGTGTGATGTCATAGAATGGAGGTGTGTGAAGTCATAGAATGGAGGTGTGTGAAGTCACAGAAGGAACGTGTGTGAAGTCACAGAATGGAGGTGTGTGAAGTCATAGAATGGAGGTGTGTGAAGTCAGAATGGAGGTGTTTGAAGTCAAAATTGTGGTGTGTAAAGTCACAAATGGAGGTGTCTGAAGTCAGAATGCAGCTGTGTGAAGTCATAGAATGGAGATGTGTGAAGTCAGAATGGAGGTGTGTGAACTCATAGAATGGAGTGTGTGAAGTCACAATGGGGGTGTGTGAAGTAATAGAATGGGGGTGTGTGAAGTCAAATTGGAGGTGTGTGAAATCACAGAATGGAGGTGTGTCAACTCAGAAATGAGGTGTGTGAAGTCCTAGAATGGAGCTGTGTGAATTCATAGAATGGAAGTGTGTGAAATCATAGAATGGAGGTGTGTGAAGTCAAAGAATTGAGGTGTGTGAAGTCAGAATGGAGGTGTGTGAAGTCAGATTGGAGGTGGGTGAAGTCACAGAATGGAGGTGTGGGAACTCAGAATGGAGGTGTGTGAAGTCACAGAACGGAGGTTTCTGAAGTCATAGAATGAAGGTGCGTGAAGTCATAGAATGGATGTTTCTGAAGTGAGAATGAAGGTGTATGAAGTCAAAGAATGGAGGTGTGTGAAGTCAAACAAGAAAGGTGTGTGAAGTCACAGAATGGATTTGTGTGAAGTCATAGAATGGAAGTGTGTGAAGTCACAGAATGGAGGTGTGTGATGTCAGATGGAGTTGTGTGAAGTCATAGGATGGAGGTGTGTGAAGTCAGAATGAAGGTGTGTGAAGTCATAGAATGGAGGTGTGTGAAGTCAGAATGGAGGTGTGTGAACTCATAGAATGGAGGTGTGTGAAGTCACAATGGAGGTATATGAAGTCATAGAATGGTGGTGTGTGAAGTCACAGAACGGAGATTTGTGAATTCATAGAATGGAAGTGTGTGAAGTCAGATTGGAGGTGTGTGAAGTCACAGAATGGACGTGTGTGAAGTCATAGAATGGAGGTGTGTGAAGTCATAGAATGGATGTGTGTGAAGTCATAATGCAGGTGTGTGAAGTCACAGAATTGAGGTGTGTGAAGTCACGGAATGGAGGTGTGTGAACTCATAGAACGGAGGTGTGTGAAGTCATAGAATGGAGGTGTGTGAAGTCATAGAATGGATGTTTGTGAAGTAAGAATGAAGGTGTGTTAAGTCATAGAATGGAGGTGTGTGAAGGCAGAGAATGGAGGTGTGTGAAGTCATAGAATGGAGCTCTGTGAAGTCAGAATGGAGGTGAGTGAAGTCACAGAATTGAGGTGTGTGAACTCAGAATGGAGGTGTGTGAAGTCACAGAATGGAGGTGTGTTAAGTCACAGAACGGAGGTGTGTGAACTCAGAATGGAGGTGTGTGATGTCACAGAATGGAGGTGTGTGAAGTCATAGAATGGAGGTGTGTGAAATCATAGAATGGAGGTGTGGGAAGTCATAGATTGGAGCTGTGTGAAGACAGAATGGAGGTGTGTGGAGTCACAGAATGGAGGTGTGTGAAGTCATTGAAAGGAGCTGTGTGAAGTCAGAATGGAGGTGTGTGAAGTCACAGAATGGAGGTGTGTGAATTCAGAATGAAGTTGTGTGAAGTCATAGAATGGAGGTGTGTGAATTCATAGAATGGAGGTGTGAGAAATCATAGAATGGAGGTGTGTGAAGTCACAGAATGGAGGTGTGTGAAATCACAGAATGGAGGTGTGTGAACACACAATGGAGGTATGTGAAGTCATAGAATGGAGGTGTATGAAGTCATAGAATGGAGGTGTGTGAAGACAGAATGCAGATGTGTGAAGTGTTAGAATGGAGGTGTGTGAAGTCATAGAATGGAGGCGTGTGAAGTCATAGAATGGAAGTGTGTGAAGTCATAGAATGGAGGTGTGTGAAGTCAAAGAATTGAGGTGTGTGAAGTCAGAATGGAGGTGTGTGAAGTCAGGATGGAGGTGGGTGAAGTCACAGAATGGAGGTGTGGGAACTCAGAATGGAGGTGTGTGAAGTCACAGAACGGAGGTTTCTGAAGTCATAGAATGGAGGTGCGTGAAGTCATAGAATGGATGTTTCTGAAGTGAGAATGAAGGTGTATGAAGTCAAAGAATGGAGGTGTGTGAAGTCAAAATGGAGGTGTGTGAACTCATAGAATGGAGGTGTGTGAACTCATAGAATGGAGGTGGGTGGGGTCATGGAATGGAGGTGTGTGAAGTCAAAGAATGGAGGTGTGTGAAGTCAAACAAGAAAGGTGTGTGAAGTCACAGAATGGATTTGTGTGAAGTCATAGAATGGAAGTGTGTGAAGTCACAGAATGGACGTGTGTGAAGTCAGATGGAGTTGTGTGAAGTCATAGAATTGAGGTGTGTGAAGTCATAATGGAGGTGTGTGAAGTATTAGAATGGAGGTGTGTGAAGACAGAATGGAGGTGTGTGAACTCACAGAATGGAGGTATGTGAAGTCACAATGGAGGTGAGTGAAGTCATAGAACGGAGGTGTGTGAAGTCACAGTATGGAGGGGTGTGAAGTCATAGAATGGAACTGTGTGAAGTCAGATTGGATGTGTGTGAAGTCACAGAATGGAGGTGTGTGAACTCAGAATGAAGGTGTGTGAAGTCACAGAATGGAGGTGTGAAGTCATAGAATGGAGGTGTGTGAAGTCATACAGTGCAGGTGTGTGAAGTCATAATGGAGGTGTGTGAAGTCACAGAATTGAGGTGTGTGAAGTCAGAGAATGGAGGACTGTGAAGGCATAGAATGGAGGTGTGTGAAGTCATAGAATTGATTTGTGTGAAGTCATAGAATGGAAGTGTGTGAAGTCACAGAATGGAGGTGTGTGAAGTCAGATGGAGTTGTGTGAAGTCATAGAATGGAGGTGTGTGAAGTCAGAATGGAGGTGTGTGAAGTATTAGAATGAAGGTGTGTGAAGACAGAATGGAGGTGTGTGAACCCATAGAATGGAGGTATGTGAAGTCACAATGGAGGTATGTGAAGTCATAGAATGGTGGTGTGTGAAGTCACAGAACGGAGATTTGTGAATTCATAGAATGGAAGTGCGTGAAGTCAGATTGGAGGTGTGTGAAGTCACAGAATGGAGGTGTGTGAACTCAGAATGGAGGTGTGTGAAGTCACAGAATGGACGTGTGTGAAGTCATAGAACGGAGGTGTGTGAAGTCATAGAATGGAGGTGTGTGAAGTCATAGAATGGATGTTTGTGAAGTAAGAATGAAGGTGTGTTAAGTCATAGAATGGAGGTGTGTGAAGGCACAGAATGGAAGTGTGTGAAGTCATAGAATGGAGCTGTGTGAAGTCAGAATGGAGGTGTGTGAAGTCACAGAATTGAGGTGTGTGAACTCAGAATGGAGGTGTGTGAAGTCACAGAATGGAGGTGTGTTAAGTCAGAGAACGGAGGTGTGTGAACTCAGAATGGAGGTGTGTGAAGTCACAGAATGGAGATGTGTGAAGTCATAGAATGGAGGTGTGTGAAGGCAGAGAATGGAGGTGTGGGAAGTCATAGATTGGAGTTGTGTTAAGTCAGAATGGAGGTGTGTGAAGTCACAGAATGGAGGTGTGTGAAGTCATTGAAAGGAGCTGTGTGAAGTCAGAATGGAGGTGTGTGAAGTCACAGAATGGAGGTGTGTGAACTCAGAATGGAGTAGTATGAAGTCATAGAATGGAGGTGTGTGAATTCATAGAATGGAGGTGTGAGAAATCATAGAATGGAGGTGTGTGAAGTCACAGAATGGAGGTGTGTGAAATAACAGAATGGAGGTGTGTGAACTCACAATGGAGGTATGTGAAGTCATAGAATGGAGGTGTATGAAGTCATAGAATGGAGGTGTGTGAAGACAGAATGCAGGTGTGTGAAGTGTTAGAATGGAGGTGTGTGAAGTCATAGAATGGAGGCGTGTGAAGTCATAGAATGGAAGTGTGTGAAGTCATAGAATGGAGGTGTGTGATGTCATAGAATGGAGGTGTGTGAAGTCATAGAATGGAGGTGTGTGAAGTCACAGAAGGAACGTGTGTGAAGTCACAGAATGGAGGTGTGTGAAGTCATAGAATGGAGGTGTGTGAAGTCAGAATGGAGGTGTTTGAAGTCAAAATTGTAGTGTGTAAAGTCACAAATGGAGGTGTCTGAAGTCACAATGGAGGTATGTGAAGTCATAGAATGGTGGTGTGTGAAGTCACAGAACGGAGATTTGTGAATTCATAGAATGGAAGTGCGTGAAGTCAGATTGGAGGTGTGTGAAGTCACAGAATGTAGGTGTGTGAACTCAGAATGGAGGTGTGTGAAGTCACAGAATGGACGTGTGTGAAGTCATAGAATGGAGGTGTGTGAAGTCATAGAATAGATGTGTGTGAAGTCATAATGCAGGTGTGTGAAGTCACAGAATTGATGTGTGTGAAGTCACAGAATGGAGGTGTGTGAAGTCATAGAACGGAGGTGTGTGAAGTCATAGAACGGAGGTGTGTGAAGTCATAGAATGGAGGTGCGTGAAGACAGAATGCAGGTGTGTGAAGTGTTAGAATGGAGGTGTGTGAAGTCATAGAATGGAGGCGTGTGAAGTCATAGAATGGAAGTGTGTGAAGTCATAGAATGGAGGTGTGTGATGTCATAGAATGGAGGTGTGTGAAGTCATAGAATGGAGTTGCGTGAAGTCACAGAAGGGACGTGTATGAAATCACAGAATGGAGGTGTGTTAAGTCATAGAATGGAGGTGTGTGAAGTCATAGATTGGAGGTGTGTGAAGTCTGAATGGAGGTGTGTGAAGTCATAGAATGGAGGTGTGTGTAGTCAAAATGGAGGTGTGTGAAGTCATAGAATGGAGGTGTGTGAAGTCATAGAATGGAGGTGTGTGAAATCATAGAATGGAGGTGTGGGAAGTCATAGATTGGAGCTCTGTGAAGTCAGAATGGTGGTGTGTGAAGTCATTGAAAGGAGTTGTGTGAAGTCAGAATGGAGGTGTGTGAAGTCACAGTATGGAGGTGTGGGAACTCAGAATGGAGGTGTGTGAAGTCACAGAATCTAGGTGTGTTAAGTCATAGAATGGAGGGGTGTGAAGTCATAGAATGGAGGTGTGTGAAGTCATAATGGAGGTGTGTGAAGTCACAAAATGGAGGTGTGTGAAGTCACAGAATGGAGGTGGGTATAGTCATAGAATGGAGGTGTTTGAAGTCAGAACGGAGGTGTGTGAAATCAGATTGGAGGTGTGGGAAGTCACAATGGAGGTGTATGAAGTCATAGAATGGAGGCTTGTGAAGTCACAGAATGGAGGGGTGTGAAGTCAAATAACGGAGGTGTGTGAAGTCATAGAATGGAGGTGTGTGAAATCATAGAATGGAGGTGTGGGAAGTCATAGATTGGAGCTCTGTGAAGTCAGAATGGAGGTGTGTGAAGTCACAGAATTGAGGTGTGTGGACTCAGAATGGAGGTGTGTGAAGTCACAGAATGGAGGTGTGTTAAGTCACAGAACGGAGGTGTGTGAAGTCATAGAATGGAGGTGTGTGAATTCATAGAATGGAAGTGTGTGAAATCATAGAATGGAGGTGTGTGAAGTCAAAGAATTGAGGTGTGTGAAGTCAGAATGGAGGTGTGTGAACTCACAGAATGGAGGTGTGGGAACTCAGAATGGAGGTGTGTGAAGTCACAGAACGGAGGTTTCTGAAGTCATAGAATGGAGGTGCGTGAAGTCATAGAATGGATGTGTGTGAAGTCATAGTGGAGGTGTGTGAAGTCACAGAATTGAGGTGTGTGAATTCACAGAATGGAGGTGTGTGAAGTCATAGAACGGAGGTGTGTGAAGTCATAGAATGGAGGTGTGTAAAGTCATAGAATTGATGTTTGTGAAGTAAGAATGAATGTGTGTTAAGTCATAGAATGGAGGTGTGTGAAGGCACAGAATGGAGGGGTGTAAGTCATAGAATGGAGCTGTGTGAAGTAAGAATGGAGGTGTCTGAAGTCACAGAATTGAGGTGTGTGAACTCAGAATGGAGGTGTGTGAAGTCACAGAATGGAGGTGTGTTAAGTCAGAGAACGGAGGTGTGTGAACTCAGAATGGAGGTGTGTGAAGTCACAGAATGGAGGTGTGTGAAGTCATAGAATGGAGGTGTGTGAAATCATATAATGGAGGTTTGGGAAGTCATAGATTGGAGCTGTGTGAAGTCAAAATGGAGGTGTGTGAAGTCACAGAATGGAGGTGTGTGAAGTCATTGAGAGGAGCTGTGTGAAATCAGAAAAGTGGTGTGTGAGGTCACAGAATGGAGGTTTGTGAACTCAGAATGGAGGTGTGTGAAGTCACAGAATCTAGGTGTGTGAAGTCATAGAATGGAGGGGTGTGAAGTCATAGAATGGAGGTGTGTGAAGTCATAATGGAGGTGTGTGAAGTCACAAAATGGAGGTGTGTGAAGTCACAGAATGGAGGTGGGTATAGTCATAGAATGGAGGTGTGTGAAGTCAGAACGGAGGTGTGTGAACTCAAATTGGAGGTGTGGGAAGTCACAATGGAGGTGTGTGAAGTCATAGAATGGAGGTGTGTGAAATCATAGAATGGAGGTGTGGGAAGTCATAGATTGGAGCTGTGTGAAGTCAGAATGGAGGTGTGTGAAGTCACAGAATTGAGGTGTGTGAAGTAACAGAAGGAGGTGTGTGAAGTCACAGAATGGAGGTGTGTGAACACAGAATGGAGGTGTGTGAAGTCATAGAATGGAGTTGTTTGAACTCATAGAGTGGAGGTGTGAGAAACCATTGAATGGAGGTGTGTGAAGTCACAGAATGGAGGTGTGTGAAGTCACAGAAGGAGGTGTGTGAAGTCACAGAATGGAGATGTGTGAAGACAGAATGCAGGTGTGTGAAGTGTTAGAATGGAGGTGTGTGAAGTCATAGAATGGAGGCGTGTGAAGTCATAGAATGGAAGTGTGTGAAGTCATAGTATGGAGGTGTGTGAAGTCATAGAATGGAGGCGAGTGAAGTCATAGAATGGAAGTGTGTGAAGTCATAGAATGGAGGTGTGTGATGTCATAGAATGGAGGTGTGTGAAGTCATAGAATGGAGGTGTGTGAAGTCACAGAAGGGACGTGTGTGAAGTCACAGAAGGGACGTGTGTGAAGTCACAGAATGGAGGTGTGTGAAGTCAGAATTGAGGTGTGTGAAGTCACGGAATTGAGGTGTGTGAAATCAAAATGGAGGTGTGTGAAGTCACAGAATGGAGGTTTGTGAAGTCATAGAATGGAGGTTTGTGAAGTCATAGAATGGATGTTTCTGAAGTAGAATGAAGGTGTGTGAAATCATACATTGGAGGTGTGTGAAGTCAAAATGGAGGTGTGTGAACTCATAAAATGGAGATGTGTGAAGTCATGGAATGGAGGTGTGTGAAGTCCAAGAATATAGGTGTGTGAAGGCAAACAAGGTTTGTGTGTGAAGTCACAGAATAGAGGTGTGTTAAGTCAAAGAATGGAAGTGTGTGAAGTCAGAATGGAGGTGTTTGAAGTCAAAATTGTGGTGTGTGAAGTCACAAATGGAGGTGTCTGAAGTCAGAATGCAGGTGTGTGAAGTCATAGAATGGAGGTGTGTGAAGTCAGAATGGAGGTGTGTGAACTCATAGAATGGAGTGTGTGAAGTCACAATGGGGTGTGTGAAGTCATAGAATGGGGGTGTGTGAAGTCAAATTGGAGGTGTGTGAAATCACAGAATGGAGGTGTGTCAACTCAGAAATGAGGTGTGTGAAGTCATAGAACGGAGGTGTGTGAATTCATAGAAGGGAAGTGTGTGAAATCATAGAATGGAGGTGTGTGAAGTCAAAGAATTGAGGTGTGTGAAGTCAGAATGGAGGTGTGTGAAGTCAGGATATAGGTGGGTGAAGTCACAGAATGGAGGTGTGGGAACTCAGAATGGAGGTGTGTGAAGTCACAGAACGGAGGTTTCTGAAGTCATAGAATGTAGGTGCGTGAAGTCATAGAATGGATGTTTCTGAAGTGAGAATGAAGGTGTATGAAGTCAAAGAATGGAGGTGTGTGAAGTCATAGAATGGAGGTGTGTGTGGTCATGGAATGGAGGTGTGTGAAGTCAAAGACTGGAGGTGTATGAAGTCAAACAAGAAAGGTGTGTGAAGTCACAGAATGGATTTGTGTGAAGTCATAGCATGGAAGTGTGTGAAGTCACAGAATGGAAGTGTGTGAAGTCAGATGGAGTTGTGTGAAGTCATAGAATGGAGGTGTGTGAAGTCAGAATGGAGGTGTGTGAAGTCATAGAATGGAGGTGTGTGAAGTCAGAATGGAGGTGTGTGAACTCATAGAATGGAGGTATGTGAAGTCACAATGGAGGTATGTGAAGTCATAGAATGGTGGTGTGTGAAGTCACAGAACGGAGATTTGTGAATTCATAGAATGGAAGTACGTGAAGTCAGATTGGAGGTGTGTGAAGTCACAGAATGGAGGTGTGTGAACTCAGAATGGAGGTGTGTGAAGTCACAGAATGGACGTATGTGAAGTCATAGAATGGAGTTGTGTGAAGTCATAGAATGGATGTGTGTGAAGTCATAATGCAGGTGTGTGAAGTCACAGAATTGAGGTGTGAGAAGTCACAGAATGGAGGTGTGTGAAGTCATAGAACGGAGGTGTGTGAAGTCATAGAATGGAGGTGTGTGAAGTCATAGAATGGATATTTGTGAAGTAAGAATGAAGGTGTGTTAAGTCATAGAATGGAGGTGTGTGAAGGCACAGAATGGAGGTGTGTGAACTCATAGAATGGAGCTGTGTGAAGTCAGAATGGAGGTGTGTGAAGTCACAGAATTGAGGTGTGTGAACTCAGAATGGAGGTGTGTGAAGTCACAGAATGGAGGTGTGTTAAGTCAGAGAACGGAGGTGTTTGAACTCAGAATGGAGGTGTGTGAAGTCACAGAATGGAGGTGTGTGAAGTCATAGAATGGAGGTGTGTGAAATCATAGAATGGAGGTGTGGGAAGTCATAGATTGGATCTGTGTGAAGTCAGAATGGAGGTGTGTGAAGTCACAGAATGGAGGTGTGTGAAGTCATTGAAAGGAGCTGTGTGAAGTCAGAATGGAGGTGTGTGAATTCACAGAATGGAGGTGTGAGAAATCATAGAGTGGAGGTGTGTGAAGTCACAGAATGGAGGTGTGTGAAATCACAGAATGGAGGTGTGTGAACTCACAATGGAGGTATGTGAAGTCATAGAATGGAGGTGTATGAAGTCATAGAATGGAGGTGTGTGAACTCAGATTGGAGGTGTGGGAAGTCACAATGGAGGTGTGTGAAGTCATAGAATGGAGGTGTGTGAAATCATAGAATGGAGGTGTGGGAAGTCATACATTGGAGCTGTGTGAATACAGAATGGAGGTGTGTGAAGTCATAGAATTGAGGTGTGTGAAGTCACAGAATCTAGGTGTGTGAAGTCATAGAATGGAGGGGTGTGAAGTCATAGAATGGAGGTGTGTGAAGTCATAATGCAGGTGTGTGAAGTCACAGAATTGAGGTGTGTGAAGTCACAGAATGGAGGTGGGTATAGTCATAGAATGGAGGTGTGTGAAGTAAGAACGGTGGTGTGTGAACTCAGATTGGAGGTGTGGGAAGTCACAATGGAGGTGTGTGAAGTCATAGAATGGAGGTGTGTGAAATCATAGAATGGAGGTGTGGGAAGTCATAGATTGGAGCTGTGTGAAGTCAGAATGGAGGTGTGTGAAGTCAAAGAATTGAGGTGTGTGAAGTCACAGAAGGAGGTGTGTGAAGTCACAGAATGGAGGTGTGTGAACTCACAATGGAGGTGTGTGAAGTCATAGAATGGAGTTGTTTGAACTCATAGAATGGAGGTGTGAGAAATCATTGAATGGAGGTGTGTGAAGACAGAATGCAGGTGTGTGAAGTGTTAGAATGGAGGTTTGTGAAGTCATAGAATGGAGGCGTGTGAAGTCATAGAATGGAAGTGTGTGAAGTCATAGAATGGAGGTGTGTGAAGTCATAGAATGGAGGCGAGTGATGTCATAGAATGGAAGTGTGTGAAGTCATAGAATGGAGGTGTGTGATGTCATAGAATGGAGGTGTGTGAAGTCATAGAATGGAGGTGTGTGAAGTCACAGAAGGGACGTGTGTGAAGTCACAGAATGGATTTGTGTGAAGTCATAGAATGGAGGTTTGTGAAGTCAAAGAATGCAACTGTGTGAAGTCATAGAATGGAGGTGTGTGAAGTCAGAATTGAGGTGTGTGAAGTCACGGAATTGACGTGTGTGAAGTCAGAATGGAGGTGTGTGAAGTCACAGAATGGAGGTTTGTGAAGTCATAGAATGGAGGTTTGTGAAGTCATAGAATGGATGTTTCTGAAGTAGAATGAAGGTGTGTGAAATCATACATTGGAGATGTGTGAAGTCAAAATGGAGGTGTATGAACTCATAAAATGGAGATGTGTGAAGTCATGGAATGGAGGTGTGTGAAGTCCAAGAATATAGGTGTGTGAAGGCAAACAAGGTTGGTGTGTGAAGTCACAGAATAGAGGTGTGTTAAGTCAAAGAATGGAAGTGTGTGAAGTCAGAATGGAGGTGTTTGAAGTCAAAATTGTGGTGTGTGAAGTCACAAATGGAGGTGTATGAAGTCAGAATGCAGGTGTGTGAAGTCATAGAATGGAGGTGTGTGAAGTCAGAATGGAGGTGTGTGAACTCATAGAATGGAGTGTGTGAAGTCACAATGGGGGTGTGTGAAGTCATAGAATGGGGGTGTGTGAAGTCAAATTGGAGGTGTGTGAAATCACAGAATGGAGGTGTGTCAACTCAGAAATGAGGTGTGTGAAGTCATAGAATGGAGGTGTGTGAATTCATAGAATGGAAGTGTGTGAAATCATAGAATGGAGGTGTGTGAAGTCAAAGAATTGAGGTGTGTGAAGTCAGAATGGAGGTGTGTGAAGTCAGGATGGAGGTGGGTGAAGTCACAGAATGGAGGTGTGGGAACTCAGAATGGAGGTGTGTGAAGTCACAGAACGGAGGTTTCTGAAGTCATAGAATTGAGGTGCGTGAATTCATAGAATGGATGTTTCTGAAGTGAGAATGAAGGTGTATGAGTCAAAGAATGGAGGTGTGTGAAGTCAAAATGGAGGTGTGTGAACTCATAGAATGGAGGTGTGTGAACTCATAGAATGGAGGTGTGTGGGGTCATGGAATGGAGGTGTGTGAAGTCAAAGAATGCAGGTGTATGAAGTCAAACAAGAAAGGTGTGTGAAGTCATAGGATGGATTTGTGTGAAGTCATAGAATGGAAGTGTGTGAAGTCACAGAATGGAGGTGTGTGAAGTCTGATGGAGCTGTGTGAAGTCATAGAATGGAGGTGTGTTAAGTCAGAATGGAGGTGTGTGAAGTCATAGAATGGAGGTGTGTGAAGTCAGAATGGAGGTGTGTGAACTCATAGAATGGAGGTGTGTGAAATCATAGAATGGAGGTGTGGGAAGTCATAGATTGGAGCTGTGTGAAGTCAGAATGGAGGTGTGTGAAGTCACACAATTGAGGTGTGTGAACTCAGAATGGAGGTGTGTGAAATCACAGAATGGAGGTGTGTGATGTCACACAATGGAGGTGTGTGAAGTCATAGAATGGAGGTGTGAGAAATCATAGAATGGAATTGTGGGAAGTCATAGATTGGAGCTGTGTGAAGTCACAATGGAGGTGTGTGGAGTCACAGAATGGAGGTGTTTGAAGTCATTGAAAGGAGCTGTGTGAAGTCAGAATGGAGGTGTGTGAAGTCACAGAATGGAGGTGTGTGAACTCAGAATGAAGTTGTGTGAATTCATAGAATGGAGGTGTGAGAAATCATAGAATGGAGGTGTGTGAAGTCACAGAATGGACGTGTGTGAAGTCATAGAATGGAGGTGTGTGAAGTCATAGAATGGATGTGTGTGAAGTCATAATGCAGGTGTGTGAAGTCACAGAATTGAGGTGTGTGAAGTCACAGAATGGAGGGGTGTGAAGTCATAGAACGGAGGTGTGTGAAGTCATAGAACGGAGGTGTGTGAAGTCATAGAATGGAGGTGCGTGAAGACAGAATGCAGGTGTGTGAAGTGTTAGAATGGAGGTGTGTGAAGTCATAGAATGGAGGCGTGTGAAGTCATAGAATGGAAGTGTGTGAAGTCATAGAATGGAGGTGTGTGATGTCATAGAATGGAGGTGTGTGAAGTCAAAGAATGGAGGTGCGTGAAGTCACAGAAGGGACGTGTATGAAGTCACAGAATGGAGGTGTGTGAAGTCATAGAATGGAGGTGTGTGAAGTCATAGATTGGAGGTGTGTGAAGTCTGAATGGAGGTGTGTGAAGTCATAGAATGGAGGTGTGTGTAGTCAAAATGGAGGTGTGTGAACTCATAGAATGGAGGTGTGTGAAGTCATAGAATGGAGGTGTGTGAAATCATAGAATGGAGGTGTGTGAAGTCACAGAATGGAGGTGTGTGAAGTCATTGAAAGGAGCTGTGTGAAGTCAGAATGGAGGTGTGTGAAGTCACAGTATGGAGGTGTGTGAACTCAGAATGGAGGTGTGTGAAGTCACAGAATCTAGGTGTGTGAAGTCATAGAATGGAGGGGTGTGAAGTCATAGAATGGAGGTGTGTGAAGTCATAATGGAGGTGTATGAAGTCACAAAATTGAGGTGTGTGAAGTCACAGAATGGAGGTGGGTATAGTCATAGAATGGAGGTGTGTGAAGTCAGAACGGAGGTGTGTGAAATCAGATTTGAGGTGTGGGAAGTCACAATGGAGGTGTATGAAGTCATAGAATGGAGGTGTGTGAAGTCACAGAATGGAGGGGTGTGAAGTCAAATAACGGAGGTGTGTGAAGTCATAGAATGGAGGTGTGTGAAATCATAGAATGGAGGTGTGGGACGTCATAGATTGGAGCTGTGTGAAGTCAGAATGGAGGTGTGTGAAGTCACAGAATTGAGGTGTGTGAACTCAGAATTGAGGTGTGTGAAGTCACAGAATGGAGGTGTGTTAAGTCACAGAACGGAGGTGTGTGAAGTCATAGAATGGATGTGTGTGAATTCATAGAATGGAAGTGTGTGAAATCATAGAATGGAGGTGTGTGAAGTCAAAGAATTGAGGTGTGTGAAGTCAGAATGGAGGTGTGTGAACTCACAGAATGGAGGTGTGGGAACTCAGAATGGAGGTGTGTGAAGTCACAGAACGGAGGTTTCTGAAGTCATAGAATGCAGGTGCGTAAAGTCATAGAATGGATGTGTGTGAAGTCATAATGGAGGTGTGTGAAGTCACAGAATTGAGGTGTGTGAATTCACAGAATGGAGAAGTGTGAAGTCATAGAACGGAGGTGTGTGAAGTCATAGAATGGAGGTGTGTGAAGTCATAGAAGTGATGTTTGTGAAGTAAGAATGAATGTGTGTTAAGTCATAGAATGGAGGTGTGTGAAGGCACAGAAAGGAGGGTTGTGAAGTCATAGAATGGAGCTGTGTGAAGTCAGAATGGAGGTGTCTGAAGTCACAGAATTGAGGTGTGTGAACTCAGAATGGAGGTGTGTGAAGTCACAGAATGGAGGTGTGTTAAGTCAGAGAACGGAGGTGTGTGAACTCAGAATGGAGGTGTGTGAAGTCACAGAATGGAGGTGTGTGAAGTCATAGAATGGAGGTGTGTGAAATCATAGAATGGAGGTTTGGGAAGTCATAGATTGGAGCTGTGTGAAGTCAGAATGGAGGTGTGTGAAGTCACAGAATGGAGGTGTGTGAAGTCAGAATGGAGGTGTGTGAAGTCACAGAATCTAGGTGTGTGAAGTCATAGAATGGAGGGGTGTGAAGTCATAGAATGGAGGTGTGTGAAGTCATAATGGAGGTGTGTGAAGTCACAGAATTGAGGTGTGTGAAGTCACAGAATGGAGGTCGGTATAGTCATAGAATGGAGGTGTGTGAAGTCAGAACGTAGGTGTGTGAACTCAGATTGGAGGTGTGGGAAGTCACAATGGAGGTGTGTGAAGTCATAGAATGGAGGTGTGTGAAATCATAGAATGGAGGTGTGGGAAGTCATAGATTGGAGCTGTGTGAAGTCAGAATGGAGGTGTGTGAAGTCACAGAATTGAGGTGTGTGAAGTCACAGAAGGAGGTGTGTGAAGTCACAGAATGGAGGTGTGTGAACTCAGAATGGAGGTGTGTGAAGTCATAGAATGGAGTTGTTTGAACTCATAGAATGGAGGTGTGAGAAATCATTGAATGGAGGTGTGTGAAGTCACAGAATGGAGGTGTGTGAAGTCACAGAAGGAGGTGTGTGAAGTCACAGAATGGAGGTGTGTGAACTCACAATGGAGGTGTGTGAAGTCATAGAATGGAGGTGTGTGAAGACAGAATGCAGGTGTGTGAAGTGTTAGAATGGAGGTGTGTGAAGTCATAGAAAGGAGGCGTGTGAAGTCATAGAATGGAAGTGTGTGAAGTCATAGAATGGAGGTGTGTGAAGTCATAGAATGGAGGCGAGTGAAGTCATAGAATGGAAGTGTGTGAAGTCATAGAATGGAGGTGTGTGATGTCATAGAATGGAGGTGTGTGAAGTCATAATGGAGGTGTGTGAAGTCACAGAATTGAGGTGTGTGAAGTCACAGAATGGAGGTCGGTATAGTCATAGAATGGAGGTGTGTGAAGTCAGAACGTAGGTGTGTGAACTCAGATTGGAGGTGTGGGAAGTCACAATGGAGGTGTGTGAAGTCATAGAATGGAGGTGTGTGAAATCATAGAATGGAGGTGTGGGAAGTCATAGATTGGAGCTGTGTGAAGTCAGAATGGAGGTGTGTGAAGTCACAGAATTGAGGTGTGTGAAGTCACAGAAGGAGGTGTGTGAAGTCACAGAATGGAGGTGTGTGAACTCAGAATGGAGGTGTGTGAAGTCATAGAATGGAGTTGTTTGAACTCATAGAATGGAGGTGTGAGAAATCATTGAATGGAGGTGTGTGAAGTCACAGAATGGAGGTGTGTGAAGTCACAGAAGGAGGTGTGTGAAGTCACAGAATGGAGGTGTGTGAACTCACAATGGAGGTGTGTGAAGTCATAGAATGGAGGTGTGTGAAGACAGAATGCAGGTGTGTGAAGTGTTAGAATGGAGGTGTGTGAAGTCATAGAAAGGAGGCGTGTGAAGTCATAGAATGGAAGTGTGTGAAGTCATAGAATGGAGGTGTGTGAAGTCATAGAATGGAGGCGAGTGAAGTCATAGAATGGAAGTGTGTGAAGTCATAGAATGGAGGTGTGTGATGTCATAGAATGGAGGTGTGTGAAGTTATAGAATGGAGGTGTGGGAAGTCACAGAAGGGACGTGTGTGAAGTCACAGAATGGAGGTGTGTGAAGTCATAGAATGGAGGTGTGTGAAGTCACAGAAGGGACGTGTGTGAAGTCACAGAATGGAGGTGTGTGAAGTCATAGAATGGAGGTTTGTGAAGTCAAAGAATGGAATTGTGTGAAGTCATAGAATGGAGGTGTGTGAAGTCAAATTGAGGTGTGTGAAGTCACGGAATTGAGGTGTGTGAACTCAGAATGGAGGTGTGTGAAGTCATAGAATGGAGGTTTGTGAAGTCATAGAATGGAGGTTTGTGAAGTCATAGAATGGATGTTTCTGAAGTAGAATGAAGGTTTGTGAAATCATACATTGGAGGTGTGTGAAGTCAAAATGGAGGTGTATGAACTCATAAAATGGAAATGTGTGAAGTCATGGAATGGAGGTGTGTGAAGTCCAAGAATATAGGTGTGTGAAGGCAAACAAGGTTGGTGTGTGAAGTCACAGAATAGAGGTGTGTTAAGTCAAACAATGGAAGTGTGTGAAGTCAGAATGGAGGTGTTTGAAGTCAAAATTGTGGTGTGTGGAGTCACAAATGGAGGTGTCTGAAGTCAGAATGCAGGTGTGTGAAGTCATAGAATGGAGGTGTGTGAAGTCAGAATGGAGGTGTGTGAACTCATAGAATGGAGTGTGTGAAGTCACAATGGGGGTGTGTGAAGTCATAGAATGGGGGTGTGTGAAGTCAAATTGGAGGTGTGTGAAATCACAGAATGGAGGTGTGTCAACTCAGAAATGAGGTGTGTGAAGTCATAGAATGGAGGTGTGTGAATTCATAGAATGGAAGTGTGTGAAATCATAGAATGGAGGTGTGTTTAGTCAAAGAATTGAGGTGTGTGAAGTCAGAATGGAGGTGTGCGAAGTCAGGATGGAGGTGGGTGAAGTCACAGAATGGAGGTGTGGGAACTCAGAATGGAGGTGTGTGAAGTCACAGAACGGAGGTTTCTGAAGTCATAGAATGGAGGTGCGTGAAGTCATAGAATGGATGTTTCTGAAGTGAGAATGAAGGTGTATGAAGTCAAAGAATGGAGGTGTGTGAAGTCAAAATGGAGGTGTGTGAACTCATAGAATGGAGGTGTGTGAACTCATAGAATGGAGGTGTGTGGGGTCATGGAATGGAGGTGTGTGAAGTCAAAGAATGGAGGTGTATGAAGTCAAACAAGAAAGGTGTGTGAAGTCACAGAATGGATTTGTGTGAAGTCATAGAATGGAAGTGTGTGAAGTCACAGAATGGAGGTGTGTGAAATCAGATGGAGTTGTGTGAAGTCATAGAATGGAGGTATGATAAGTCAGAATGGAGATGTGTGAAGTCATAGAATGGAGGTGTGTGAAGTCAGAATGGAGGTGTGTGAACTCATAGAATGGAGGTATGTGAAGTCACAATGGAGGTATGTGAAGTCATAGAATGGTGGTGTGTGAAGTCACAGAACGGAGATTTGTGAATTCATAGAATGGAAGTACGTGAAGTCAGATTGGAGGTGTGTGAAGTCACAGAATGGAGGTGTGTGAACTCAGAATGGAGGTGTGTGAAGTCACAGAATGGACGTGTGTGAAGTCATAGAATGGAGTTGTGTGAAGTCATAGAATGGATGTGTTTGAAGTCATAATGCAGGTGTGTGAAGTCACAGAATTGAGGTGTGAGAAGTCAAAGAATGGAGGTGTGTGAAGTCATAGAACGGAGGTGTGTGAAGTCATAGAATGGAGGTGTGTGAAGTCATAGAATGGATATTTGTGAAGTAAGAATGAAGGTGTGTTAAGTCATAGAATAGAGGTGTGTGAAGGCACAGAATGGAGGTGTGTGAAGTCATAGAATGGAGCTGTGTGAAGTCAGAATGGAGGTGTGTGAAGTCACAGAATTGAGGTGTGTGAACTCAGAATGGAGGTGTGTGAAGTCACAGAATGGAGGTGTGTTAAGTCAGAGAACGGAAGTGTTTGAACTCAGAATGGAGGTGTGTGATGTCACAGAATGGAGTTGTGTGAAGTCATAGAATGGAGTTGTGTGAAATCATGGAATGGAGGTGTGGGAAGTCATAGATTGGAGCTGTGTGAAGTCAGAATGGAGGTGTGTGAAGTCACAGAATGGAGGTGTGTGAAGTCATTGAAAGGAGCTGTGTGAAGTCAGAATGGAGGTGTGTGAAGTCACAGAATGGAGGTGTGTGAACTCAGAATAGAGTAGTGTGAAGTCACAGAATGGAGGTGTGTGAATTCATAGAATGGAGGTGTGAGAAATCATAGAGTGGAGGTGTGTGAAGTCACAGAATCGAGGTGTGTGAAATCACAGAATGGAGGTGTGTGAACTCACAATGGAGGTATGTGAAGTCATAGAATGGAGGTGTATGAAGTCATAGAATGGAGGTGTGTGAACTCAGATTAGAGGTGTGGGAAGTCACAATGGAGGTGGGTGAAGTCATAGAATGGAGGTGTGTGAAATCATAGAATGGAGGTGTGGGAAGTCATAGATTGGAGCTGTGAAGTCAGAATGGAGGTGTGTGAAGTCACAGAATTGAGGTGTGTGAAGTCACAGAATCTAGGTGTATGAAGTCATAGAATGGAGGGGTGTGAAGTCATAGAATGGAGGTGTGTGAAGTCATAATGGAGGTGTGTGAAGTCACAGAATTGAGGTGTGTGAAGTCACAGAATGGAGGTGGGTATAGTCATAGAATGGGGGTGTGTGAAGTCAGAACGGAGGTGTGTGAACTCAGATTGGAGGTGTGGGAAGACACAATGGAGGTGTGTGAAGTCATAGAATGGAGGTGTGTGAAATCATAGAATGGAGGTGTGGGAAGTCATAGATTGGAGCTGTGTGAAGTCAGAATGGAGGTGTGTGAAGTCACAGAATTGAGGTGTGTGAAGTCACAGAAGGAGGTGTGTGAAGTCACAGAATGGAGGTGTGTGAACTCAGAATGGAGGTGTGTGAAGTCATAGAATGGAGTTGTTTGAACTCATAGAATGGAGGTGTGAGAAATCATTGAATGGAGGTGTGTGAAGTCACAGAATGGAGGTGTGTGAAGTCACAGAATGAGGTGTGTGAAGTCACAGAATGGAGGTGTGTGAACTCACAATGGAGGTGTGTGAAGTCATAGAATGGCGGTGTGTGAAGACAGAATGCAGGTGTGTGAAGTGTTAGAATGGAGGTGTGTGAAGTCATAGAATGGAGGCGTGTGAAGTCATAGAATGGAAGTGTGTGAAGTCATAGAATGGAGGTGTGTGAAGTCATAGAATGGAGGCGAGTGAAGTCATAGAATGGAAGTGTGTGAAGTCATAGAATGGAGGTGTGTGATGTCATAGAATGGAGGTGTGTGAAGTCATAGAATGGAGGTGTGTGAAGTCACAGAAGGGACGTGTGTGAAGTCACAGAATGGAGGTGTGTGAAGTCATAGAATGGAGGTTTGTGAAGTCAAAGAATGGAATTGTGTGAAGTCATAGAATGGAGGTGTGTGAAGTCAGAATTGAGGTGTGTGAAGTCACGGAATTGAGGTGTGTGAACTCAGAATGGAGGTGTGTGAAGTCACAGAATTGAGGTTTGTGAAGTCATAGAATGGAGGTTTGTGAAGTCCTAGAATGGATGTTTCTGAAGTAGAATGAAGGTGTGTGAAATCATACATTGGAGGTGTGTGAAGTCAAAATGGAGGTGTGTGAAGTCATAGAATGGGGGTGTGTGAAGTCAAATTGGAGGTGTGTGAAATCACAGAATGGAGGTGTGTCAACTCAGAAATGAGGTGTGTGAAGTCATAGAATGGAGGTGTGTGAATTCATAGAATAGAAGTGTATGAAATCATAGAATGGAGGTGTGTGAAGTCAAAGAATTGAGGTGTGTGAAGTCAGAATGGAGGTGTGTGAAGTCAGATTGGAGGTGGGTGAAGTCACAGAATGGAGGTGTGGGAACTCAGAATGGAGGTGTGTGAAGTCACAGAACGGAGGTTTCTGAAGTCATAGAATGGAGGTGCGTGATGTCATAGAATGGATGTTTCTGAAGTGAGAATGAAGGTGTATGAAGTCAAAGAATGGAGGTGTGTGAAGTCAAAATGGAGGTGTGTGAACTCATAGAATGGAGGTGTGTGGGGTCATGGAATGGAGGTGTGTGAAGTCAAAGAATGGAGGTGTATGAAGTCAAACAAGAAAGGTGTGTGAAGTCACAGAATGGAGGTGTATGAAGTCATAGAATGGAGGTGTGTGAAGACAGAATGCAGGTGTGTGAAGTGTTAGAATGGAGGTGTGTGAAGTCATAGAATGGAGGCGTGTGAAGTCATAGAATGAAAGTGTGTGAAGTCATAGAATGGAGGTGTGTGATATCATAGAATGGAGGTGTGTGAAGTCATAGAATAGAGGTGTGTGAAGTCACAGAAGGGACGTGTATGAAGTCACAGAATGGAGGTGTGTGAAGTCATAGAATGGAGGTGTGTGAAGTCATAGATTGGAGGTGTGTGAAGTCAGAATGGAGGTGTGTGAAGTCATAGAATGGAGGTGTGTGTAGTCAAAATGGAGGTGTGTGAACTCATAGAATGGAGGTGTGTGAAGTCATAGAATGGAAGTGTGTGAAACCATAGAATGGAGGTGTGGGAAGTCATAGAATGGAGCTCTGTGAAGTCAGAATGGAGGTGTGTGAAGTCACAGAATGGAGGTGTGTGAAGTCATTGAAAGGAGCTGTGTGAAGTCAGAATGGAGGTGTGTGAAGTCACAGTATGGAGGTGTGTGAACTCAGAATGGAGGTGTGTGAAGTCACAGAATGGAGGTGTGTGAACTCAGAATGGAGGTGTGTGAAGTCACAGAATTGAGGTTTGTGAAGTCATAGAATGGAGGTTTGTGAAGTCCTAGAATGGATGTTTCTGAAGTAGAATGAAGGTGTGTGAAATCATACATTGGAGGTGTGTGAAGTCAAAATGGAGGTGTGTGAAGTCATAGAATGGGGGTGTGTGAAGTCAAATTGGAGGTGTGTGAAATCACAGAATGGAGGTGTGTCAACTCAGAAATGAGGTGTGTGAAGTCATAGAATGGAGGTGTGTGAATTCATAGAATAGAAGTGTATGAAATCATAGAATGGAGGTGTGTGAAGTCAAAGAATTGAGGTGTGTGAAGTCAGAATGGAGGTGTGTGAAGTCAGATTGGAGGTGGGTGAAGTCACAGAATGGAGGTGTGGGAACTCAGAATGGAGGTGTGTGAAGTCACAGAACGGAGGTTTCTGAAGTCATAGAATGGAGGTGCGTGATGTCATAGAATGGATGTTTCTGAAGTGAGAATGAAGGTGTATGAAGTCAAAGAATGGAGGTGTGTGAAGTCAAAATGGAGGTGTGTGAACTCATAGAATGGAGGTGTGTGGGGTCATGGAATGGAGGTGTGTGAAGTCAAAGAATGGAGGTGTATGAAGTCAAACAAGAAAGGTGTGTGAAGTCACAGAATGGAGGTGTATGAAGTCATAGAATGGAGGTGTGTGAAGACAGAATGCAGGTGTGTGAAGTGTTAGAATGGAGGTGTGTGAAGTCATAGAATGGAGGCGTGTGAAGTCATAGAATGAAAGTGTGTGAAGTCATAGAATGGAGGTGTGTGATATCATAGAATGGAGGTGTGTGAAGTCATAGAATAGAGGTGTGTGAAGTCACAGAAGGGACGTGTATGAAGTCACAGAATGGAGGTGTGTGAAGTCATAGAATGGAGGTGTGTGAAGTCATAGATTGGAGGTGTGTGAAGTCAGAATGGAGGTGTGTGAAGTCATAGAATGGAGGTGTGTGTAGTCAAAATGGAGGTGTGTGAACTCATAGAATGGAGGTGTGTGAAGTCATAGAATGGAAGTGTGTGAAACCATAGAATGGAGGTGTGGGAAGTCATAGAATGGAGCTCTGTGAAGTCAGAATGGAGGTGTGTGAAGTCACAGAATGGAGGTGTGTGAAGTCATTGAAAGGAGCTGTGTGAAGTCAGAATGGAGGTGTGTGAAGTCACAGTATGGAGGTGTGTGAACTCAGAATGGAGGTGTGTGAAGTCACAGAATGGAGGTGTGTGAAGTCATAGAATGGAGGTGTGTGAAATCATAGAATGGAGGTGTGGGAAGTCATAGATTGGAGCTGTGTGAAATCAGAATGGAGGTGTGTGAAGTCACAGAATGGAGGTGTGTGAAGTCATTGAAAGCAGCTGTGTGAAGTCAGAATGGAGGTGTGTGAAGTCACAGAATGGATGTGTGTGAACTCAGAATGGAGTTGTGTGAAGTCCTAGAATGGAGGTGTGTGAATTCATAGAATGAAGGTGTGAGAAATCATAGAATGGAGGTGTGTGAAGTCACAGAATGGAGGTGTGTGAAGTCATAGAATGGAGGTGTGTGAAATCATAGAATGGAGGTGTGGGAAGTCATAGATTGGAGCTGTGTGAAATCAGAATGGAGGTGTGTGAAGTCACAGAATGGAGGTGTGTGAAGTCATTGAAAGGAGCTGTGTGAAGTCAGAATGGAGGTGTGTGAAGTCACAGAATGGATGTGTGTGAACTCAGAATGGAGTTGTGTGAAGTCATAGAATGGAGGTGTGTGAAGTCACAGAATGGAGGTGTGTGAAATCACAGAATGGAGGTGTGTGAACTCACAATGGAGGTATGTGAAATCATAGAATGTAGGTGTATGAAGTCATAGAATGGAGGTGTGTGAAGACAGAATGCAGGTGTGTGAAGTGTTAGAATGGAGGTGTGCGAAGTCATAGAATGGAGGCGTGTGAAGTCATAGAATGGAAGTGTGTGAAGTCATAGAATGGAGTTGTGTGATGTCATAGAATGGAGGTGTGTGAAGTCATAGAATGGAGGTGTGTGAATTCACAGAAGGGACGTGTGTGAAGTCACAGAATGGAGGTGTGTGAAGTGATAGAATGGAGGTGTGTGAAGGCAGAATGGAGGTGTTTGAAGTCAAAATTGTGGTGTGTGAAGTCACAAATGGAGGTGTCTGAAGTCAGAATGCAGCTGTGTGAAGTCATAGAATGGAGGTGTGTGAAGTCAGAATGGAGGTGTGTGAACTCATAGAATGGAGTGTGTGAAGTCACAATGGGGGTGTGTGAAGTCATAGAATGGGGGTGTGTGAAGTCAAATTGGAGGTGTTTGAAATCACATAGTGGAGGTGCATCAACTCAGAAATGAGGTTTGTGAAGTCATAGAATGCAGGTGTGTGAATTCATAGAATGGAAGTGTGTGAAATCACAGAATGGAGGTGTGTGAAGTCAAAGAATTGAGGTGTGTGAAGTCAGAATGGAGGTGAGTGAAGTCAGGATGGAGGTGGGTGAAGTCACAGATTGGAGGTGTGGGAACTCAGAATGGAGGTGTGTGAAGTCACAGAACGGAGGTTTCTGAAGTCATAGAATGGAGATGCGTGAAGACATAGAATGGATGTTTCTGAAGTGAGAATGAAGGTGTATGAAGTCAAAGAATGGAGGTGTGTGAAGTCAAAATGGAGGTGTGTGAACTCATAGAATGGAGGTGTGTGAACTCATAGAATGGAGGTGTGTGAAGTCATCGAATGGAGGTGTGTGAAGTCAAAGAATGGAGGTGTGTAAAGTCAAAAATGTGGTGTGTAGAGTCACAAATGGATGTGTGTGAACTCATAGAAATGAGGTGTGTGAAGTCAAAGAATGGAGGTGTGTGAAGTCATGGAATGGAGGTGTGTGAAGTCACAGAATGGAGGTGTGTGAAATCATAGAATGGAGGTGTGTGAAGTCATAGAATGGATGTTTCTGAAGTAATAATGAAGGTGTGTGAAGTCATAGAATGGAGGTGTGTGAAGTCAAAATGGAGGTGTGTGAACTCATAGAATGAAGGTGTGTGAAGTCATGGAATGGAGGTGTGTGAAGTCAAAGAATGGAGGTGTGTGAAGTCAAACAATAAAGGTGTGTGAAGTCACAGAATGGAGGTGTGTGAAATCACAGAATGGAGGTGTGTGAAGTCATGGAATGGAGGTGTGTGAAGTCAAAGAATGGAGGTGTGTGAAGTCAAAGAATGGAGGTGTGTGAAGTCATGGAATGGAGGTGTGTGAAGTCACAGAATGGAGGTGTGTGAAGTCAGAATGGAGTTGTGTGAAGTCATAGAATGGAGGTGTGTGAAGTCAGAATGTAGGTGTCTGAAGTCATAGAATGGAGGTGTGTGAAGTCAGAATGGAGGTGTGTGAACTCATAGAATGGAGGTGTGTGAAGTCACAATGGAGGTGTGTGAAGTCATAGAACGGAGGTGTGTGAAGTCACAGTATGGAGGTGTGTGAAGTCATAGAATGGAGCTGTGTGAAGTCAGATTGAATGTGTGTGAAGTCACAGAATGGAGGTGTGTGAACTCAGAATGAAGGATTGTGAAGTCACAGATTGGAGGTGTGAAGTCATAGAATGAAGGTGTGTGAAGTCATACAATGGAGGTGTGTGAAGTCATAATGGAGGTGTGTGAAGTCACAGAATTGAGGTGTGTGAAGTCCCAGAATGCAGGAGTGTGAAGGCATAGAGTGGAGGTGTGTGAAGTCATAGAATGGAGGTGTGTGAAGTCATAGAATGGATGTTTGTGAAGTAAGAATGAAGGTGTGTTAAGTCATAGAATGGAGGTGTGTGAAGGCATAGAAGGGAGGTGTGTGAAGTCATAGAATGGAGCTGTGTGAAGTAAGAATGGAGGTGTGTGAAGACATAGAATGGAGGTGTGTGAACTCACAATGGAGGTGTGTGAAGTCAAAGAATTGAGGTGTGTGAAGTCACAGAATTGAGGTGTGTGAACACAGAATGGAGGTGTGTGAAGTCACAGAATGGAGGTTTGTGAAGTCATAGAATGGAGGTGTGTCAAGTCATACAATGGATGTTTCTGAAGTAGAATGAAGGTGTGTGAAGTCATAGAATGGAGGTGTGTGAAGTCAAAATGGAGGTGTGTGAAGTCCAAAAATGGAGGTGTGTGAAGTCAAACAATGGTGGTGTGTGAAGTCACAGAATGGAGGTGTATGAAGTCAAAGAATGGAAGTGTGTGAAGTCAAAATGGAGGTGTGTGAAGTCATAGAGTGGAGGTGTGTGAAGTCTCAGAATGGAGATGTGTGAAGTCACAGAATGGAGGTGTGTGAAGTCACAGAATGGAGGTGTGTGAAGTCACATAATGGAGGTGTGCGAACTCACAATGGAGGTGTGTGAAGTCACAGAATGGAGGTGTGTAAAGTCATAGAATGGAGGTGTGTTAAGTCACAGAATGGAGGTGTGTGAAGTCAGAGAATGGAGGTGTGTGAACTCAGAATGGAGGTGTGTGAAGTCACAGAACGGAGATTTGTGAAGTCATAGAATGGAGGTGCGTGAAGTCATAGAATGGATGTTTCTGAAGTAAGAATGAAGGTGTGTGAAGTCATAGAATGGAGGTGTGTGAAGACAAAATGGAGGTGAGTGAACTCATAGAATGGAGGTGTGTGAACTCATAGAGTTGAGGTGTGTGAAGTCATGGAATGGAGGTGTGTGAAGTAAAAGAATGGAGGTGAGTGAAGTCAAACAATAAAGGTGTGTGAAGTCACAGAATGGAGGTGTGTGAAATCACAGAATGGATGTTTCTGAGGTAAAAAAGGTGGTGTGTAGAGTCACAAATGGAGGTGTGTGAACACATAGAATGGAGGTGTGTGAAGTCAGAGAATGGAGGTGTGTGAATTCATCGAATGGAGGTGTGGGAAGTCATGGAATGGAGGTGTGTGAAGTCAGAGAATTGAGGTGTATGAAGTCAGAATGGACTTGTGTGAAGTCATAGAATGGAGGTGTGTGAAGTCAGAATGGAGGTATGTGAAGTCATAGAATGGAGGTGTGTGAAGTCAGAATGGAGGTGTGTGAACTCATAAAATGGAGGTGTGTGAAGTCACAATGGAGGTGTGTGAAGTCATAGAATGGAGGTGTGTGAAGTCACAGAATGGAGGTGTGTGAAGTCATAGAATGGAGCTGTGTGAAGTCAGATTGGAGGTCTGTGAAGTCACAGAATGGAGGTGTGTGAACTCAGAATGGAGGTGTGTGAAGTCACAGAATGGACGTGTGTGAAGTCATAGAATGGAGGTGTGTGAAGTCATAGAATGGATGTGTGTGAAGTCATAATGGAGGTGTGTGAAGTCACAGAATTGAGGTGTGTGAAGTCACAGAATGGAGGTGAGTGAAGTCATAGAAAGGAGGTGTGTGAAGTCATAGAATGGAGGTGCGTGAAGTCATAGAATTGATGTTTGTGAAGTAAGAATGAATGTATGTTAAGTCATAAAATGGAGGTGTGTGAAGGCACAGAATGGAGGGGTGTGAAGTCATAGAATGGAGCTGTGTGAAGTCAGAATGGAGGTGTCTGAAGTCACAGAATTGAGGTGTGTGAACTCAGAATGGAGGTGTGTGAAGTCACAGAATGGAGGTGTGTTAAGTCAGAGAACGGAGGTGTGTGAACTCCTAATAGAGGTGTGTGAAGTCACAGAATGGAGGTGTGTGAAGTCATAGAATGGAGGTTTGTGAAATCATAGAATGGAGGTTTGGGAAGTCATAGATTGGAGCTGTGTGAAGTCAGAATGGAGGTGTGTGAAGTCACAGAATGGAGGTGTGTGAAGTCATTGAGAGGAGCTGTGTGAAATCAGAATGGAGGTGTGTGAAGTCACAGAATCTAGGTGTGTGAAGTCATAGAATGGAGGGGTGTGAAGTCATGGAATGGAGGTGTGTGAAGTCATAATGGAGGTGTGTGAAGTCACAGAATTGAGGTGTGTGAAGTCACAGAATGGAGGTGGGTAGAGTCATAGAATGGAGGTGTGTGAAGTCAGAACGGAGGTGTGTGAACTCAGATTGGAGGTGTGGGAAGTCACAATGGAGGTGTGTGAAGTCATAGAATGGAGGTGTGTGAAATCATAGAATGGAGGTGTGGGATGTCATAGATTGGAGCTGTGTGAAGTCAGAATGGAGGTGTGTGAAGTCACAGAATTGAGGTGTGTGAAGTCACAGAAGGAGGTGTGTGAAGTCACAGAATGGAGTTGTGTGAACTCATAGAATGGAGGTGTGAGAAATCATTGAATGGAGGTGTGTGAAGTCACAGAATGGAGGTGTGTGAAGTCACAGAAGGAGGTGTGTGAAGTCACAGAATGGAGGTGTGTGAACTCACAATGGAGGTGTGTGAAGTCATAGAATGGAGACGTGTGAAGTCATAGAATGGAAGTGTGTGAAGTCATAGCATGGAGGTGTGTGAAGTCATAGAATGGAGGCGAGTGAAGTCATAGAATGGAAGTGTGTGAAGTCATAGAATGGAGGTGTGTGAAGTCATAGAATGGAGGCGAGTGAAGTCATAGAATGGAAGTGTGTGAAGTCATAGAATGGAGGTGTGTGATGTCATAGAATGGAGGTGTGTGAAGTCATAGAATGGAGGTGTGTGAAGTCACAGAATGGAGGTGTGTGAAGTCATAGAATGGAGGTTTGTGAAGTCAAAGAATGGAATTGTGTGAAGTCATAGAATGGAGGTGTGTGAAGTCAGAATTGAGGTGTGTGAAGTCACGGAATTCAGGTGTGTGAACTCAGAATGGACGTGTGTGAAGTCACAGAATGGAGGTTTGTGAAGTCATAGAATGGAGGTTTGTGAAGTCATAGAATGGATGTTTCTGAAGTAGAATGAAGGTGTGTGAAATCATACATTGGAGGTGTGTGAAGTCAAAATGGAGGTGTGTGAACTCATAAAATGGAGATGTGTGAAGTCATGGAATGGAGGTGTGTGAAGTCCAAGAATATAGGTGTGTGAAGGCAAACAAGGTTGGTGTGTGAAGTCACAGAATAGAGGTGTGTTAAGTCAAAGAATGGAAGTGTGTGAAGTCAGAATGGAGGTGTTTGAAGTCAAAATTGTGGTGTGTGAAGTCACAAATGGAGGTGTCTGAAGTCAGAATGCAGGTGTGTGAAGTCATAGAATGGAGGTGTGTGAAGTCAGAATGGAGGTGTGTGAACTCATAGAATGGAGTGTGTGAAGTCACAATGGGGGTGTGTGAAGTCATAGAATGGGGGTGTGTGAAGTCAAATTGGAGGTGTGTGAAATCACAGAATGGAGGTGTGTCAACTCAGAAATGAGGTGTGTGAAGTCATAGAATGGAGGTGTGTGAATTCATAGAATGGAAGTGTGTGAAATCATAGAATGGAGGTGTGTGAAGTCACAATGGAGGTGTGTGAAGTCATAGAATGGAGGTGTGTGAAGTCACAGAATGGAGGTGTGTGAAGTCATAGAATGGAGCTGTGTGAAGTCAGATTGGAGGTCTGTGAAGTCACAGAATGGAGGTGTGTGAACTCAGAATGGAGGTGTGTGAAGTCACAGAATGGAAGTGTGTGAAGTCATAGAATGGAGGTGTGTGAAGTCATAGAATGGATGTGTGTGAAGTCATAATGGAGGTGTGTGAAGTCACAGAATTGAGGTGTGTGAAGTCACAGAATGGAGGTGTGTGAAGTCATAGAACGGAGGTGTGTGAAGTCATAGAATGGAGGTGCGTGAAGTCATAGAATTGATGTTTGTGAAGTAAGAATGAATGTATGTTAAGTCATAGAATGGAGGTGTGTGAAGGCACAGAATGGAGGGGTGTGAAGTCGTAGAATGGAGCTGTGTGAAGTCAGAATGGAGGTGTCTGAAGTCAAAGAATTGAGGTGTGTGAACTCAGAATGGAGGTGTGTGAAGTCACAGAATGGAGGTGTGTTAAGTCAGAGAACGGAGGTGTGTGAACTCAGAATGGAGGTGTGTGAAGTCACAGAATGGAGGTGTGTGAAGTCATAGAATGGAGGTTTGTGAAATCATAGAATGGAGGTTTGGGAAGTCATAGATTGGAGCTGTGTGAAGTCAGAATGGAGGTGTGTGAAGTCACAGAATGGAGGTGTGTGAAGTCATTGAGAGGAGCTGTGTGAAGTCAGAATGGAGGTGTGTGAAGTCACAGAATGGAGGTGTGTGAACTCAGAATGGAGGTGTGTGAAGTCACAGAATCTAGGTGTGTGAAGTCATAGAATGGAGGGGTGTGAAGTCATAGAATGGAGGTGTGTGAAGTCATAATGGAGGTGTGTGAAGTCACAGAATTGAGGTGTGTGAAGTCACAGAATGGAGGTGGGTATAGTCATAGAATGGAGGTGTGTGAAGTCAGAACGGAGGTGTGTGAACTCAGATTGGAGGTGTGGGAAGTCACAATGGAGGTGTGTGCAGTCATAGAATGGAGGTGTGTGAAATCATAGAATGGAGGTGTGGGAAGTCATAGATTGGAGCTGTGTGAAGTCAGAATGGAGGTGTGTGAAGTCACAGAATTGAGGTGTGTGAAGTCACAGAAGGAGGTGTGTGAAGTCACAGAATGGAGTTGTGTGAACTCATAGAATGGAGGTGTGAGAAATCATTGAATGGAGGTGTGTGAAGTCACAGAATGGAGGTGTGTGAAGTCACAGAAGGAGGTGTGTGAAGTCACAGAATGGAGGTGTGTGAACTCACAATGGAGGTGTGTGAAGTCATAGAATGGAGGTGTGTGAAGACAGAATGCAGGTGTGTGAAGTGTTAGAATGGAGGTGTGTGAAGTCATAGAATGGAGGCGTGTGAAGTCATAGAATGGAAGTGTGTGAAGTCATAGAATGGAGGTGTGTGAAGTCACAGAATGGAGGCGAGTGAAGTCATAGAATGGAAGTGTGTGAAGTCATAGAATGGAGGTGTGTGATGTCATAGAATGGAGGTGTGTGAAGTCATAGAATGGAGGTTTGTGAAGTCAAAGAATGGAATTGTGTGAAGTCATAGAATGGAGGTGTGTGAAGTCAGAATTGAGGTTTGTGAAGTCACGGAATTCAGGTGTGTGAACTCAGAATGGAGGTGTGTGAAGTCACAGAATGGAGGTTTGTGAAGTCATAGAATAGAGGTTTGTGAAGTCATAGAATGGATGTTTCTGAAGTAGAATGAAGGTGTGTGAAATCATACATTGGAGGTGTGTGAAGTCAAAATGGAGGTGTGTGAACTCATAAAATGGAGATGTGTGAAGTCATGGAATGGAGGTGTGTGAAGTCCAAGAATATAGGTGTGTGAAGGCAAACAAGGTTGGTGTGTGAAGTCACAGAATAGAGGTGTGTTAAGTCAAACAATGGAAGTGTGTGAAGTCAGAATGGAGGTGTTTGAAGTCAAAATTGTGGTGTGTGAAGTCACAAATGGAGGTGTATGAAGTCAGAATGCAGCTGTGTGAAGTCATAGAATGGAGGTGTGTGAAGTCAGAATGGAGGTGTGTGAACTCATAGACTGGAGTGTGTGAAGTCACAATGGGGGTGTGTGAAGTCATAGAATGGGGGTGTGTGAAGTCAAATTGGAGGTGTGTGAAATCACAGAATGGAGGTGTGTCAACTCAGAAATGAGGTGTGTGAAGTCATAGAATGGAGGTGTGTGAATTCATAGAATGGAAGTGTGTGAAATCATAGAATGGAGGTGTGTGAAGTCAAAGAATTGAGGTGTGTGAAGTCAGAATGGAGGTGTGTGAAGTCAGGATGGAGGTGGGTGAAGTCACAGAATGGAGGTGTGGGAACTCAGAATGGAGGTGTGTGAAGTCACAGAACGGAGGTTTCAGAAGTCATAGAATGGAGGTGCGTGAAGTCATAGAATGGATGTTTCTGAAGTGAGAATGAAGGTGTATGAAGTCAAAGAATGGAGGTGTGTGAAGTCAAAATGGAGGTGTGTGAACTCATAGATTGGAGGTGTGTGAACTCATAGAATGGAGGTGTGTGGGGTCATGGAATGGAGGTGTGTGAAGTCAAAGATTGGAGGTGTATGAAGTCAAACAAGAAAGGTGTGTGAAGTCACAGAATGGATTTGTGTGAAGTCATAGAATGGAAGTGTGTGAAGTCAGAATGGAGGTGTGTGAACTCATAGAATGGAGGTATGTGAAGTCACAATGGAGGTATGTGAAGTCATAGAATGGTGGTGTGTGAAGTCACAGAATGGAGGTGGGTATAGTCATAGAATGGAGGTGTGTGAAGTCACAGAATGGACGTGTGTGAAGTCATAGAATGGCGGTGTGTGAAGTCATAGAATGGATGTGTGTGAAGTCATAATGCAGGTGTGTGAAGTCACAGAATTGAGGTGTGAGAAGTCACAGAATGGAGGTGTGTGAAGTCATAGAACGGAGGTGTGTGAAGTCATAGAATGGAGGTGTGTGAAGTCATAGAATGGATATTTGTGAAGTAAGAATGAAGGTGTGTTAAGTCATAGAATGGAGGTGTGTGAAGGCACAGAATGGAGGTGTGTGAAGTCATAGAATGGAGCTGTGTGAAGTCAGAATGGAGGTGTGTGAAGTCACAGAATTGAGGTATGTGAACTCAGAATGGAGGTGTGTAAAGTCACAGAATGGAGGTGTGTTAAGTCAGAGAATGGAGGTGTGTGAAGTCATAGAATGGAGGTGTGTGAAATCATAGAATGGAGGTGTGGGAAGTCATAGATTGGAGCTGTGTGAAGTCAGAATGGAGGTGTGTGAAGTCACAGAATGGAGGTGTGTGAAGTCATTGAAAGGAGCTGTGTGAAGTCAGAATGGAGGTGTGTGAAGTCACAGAATGGAGGTGTGTTAACTCAGAATATAGTAGTGTGAAGTCACAGAATGGAGGTGTGTGAATTCCTAGAATGGAGGTGTGAGAAATCATAGAATGGAGGTGTGTGAAGTCACAGAATGGAGGTGTGTGAAATCACAGAATGGATGTGTGTGAACTGACAATGGAGGTATGTGAAGTCATAGAATGGAGGTGTATGAAGTCATAGAATGGAGGTGTGTGAAGACAGAATGCAGGTGTGTGAAGTGTTAGAATGGAGGTGTGTGAAGTCATAGAATGGAGGCGTGTGAAGTCATAGAATGGAAGTGTGTGAAGTCATAGAATGGAGGTGTGTGAAGTCACAGAAGGGACGTGTATGAAGTCACAGAATGGGGGTGTGTGAAGTCATAGAATGGAGGTGTGTGAAGTCGTAGATTGGAGGTGTGTGAAGTCAGAATGGAGGTGTGTGAAGTCATAGAATGGAGGTGTGTGTAGTCAAAATGGAGGTGTGTGAACTCAAAGAATGGAGGTGTGTGAAGTCATAGAATGGAGGTGTGTGAAATCATAGAATGGAGGTGTGGGAAGTCATAGAATGGAGCTCTGTGAAGTCAGAATGGAGGTGTGTGAAGTCACAGAATGGAGGTGTGTGAAGTCATTGAAAGGAGCTGTGTGAAGTCAGAATGGAGGTGTGTGAAGTCACAGTATGGAGGTGTGTGAACTCAGAATGGAGGTGTGTGAAGTCACAGAATCTAGGTGTGTGAAGTCATAGAATAGAGGGGTGTGAAGTCATAGAATGGAGGTGTGTGAAGTTATAATAGAGGTGTGTGAAGTCACAAAATTGAGGTGTGTGAAGTAACAGAATGGAGGAGGGTATAGTCATAGAATGGAGGTGTGTGAAGTCAGAACGGAGGTGTTTGAAATCAGATTGGAGGTGTGGGAAGTCACAATGGAGGTGTATGAAGTCATAGAATGGAGGTGTGTGAAGTCACAGAATGGAAGTGTGGGAAGTCATAGATTGGAGCTGTGTGAAGTCAGAATGGAGGTGTGTGAAGTCACAGAATTGAGGTGTGTGAACTCAGAATGGAGGTGTGTGAAGTCACAGAATGGAGGTGTGTTAAGTCACAGAACCGAGGTGTGTGAAGTCATAGAATGGAGGTGTGTGAATTCATAGAATGGAAGTGTGTCAAATCATAGAATGGAGGTGTGTGAAGTCAAAGAATCGAGGTGTGTGAAGTCAGAATGGAGGTGTGTGAAGTCAGGATGGAGGTGGGTGAAGTCACAGAATGGAGGTGTGGGAACTCAGAATGGAGGTGTGTGAAGTCACAGAACGGAGGTTTCTGAAGTCATAGAATGGAGGTGCGTGAAGACATAGAATGGATGTTTCTGAAGTGAGAATGAAGGTGTATGAAGTCAAAGAATGGAGGTGTGTGAAGTCAAAATGGAGGTGTGTGAACTCATAGATTGGAGGTGTGTGAACTCATAGAATGGAGGTGTGTGGGGTCATGGAATGGAGGTGTGTGAAGTCAAAGAATGGAGTTGTGTGAAGTCAAACAAGAAAGGTGTGTGAAGTCACATAATGGATTTGAGTGAAGTCATAGAATGGAAGTGTGTGAAGTCACAGAATGGAGGTGTGTGAAGTCAGATGGAGTTGTGTGAAGTCATAGAATGGAGGTGTGTGAAGTCAGAATGGAGGTGTGTGAAGTCATAGAATGGAGGTGTGTGAAGTCAGAATGGAGGTGTGTGAACTCATAGAATGGAGGTATGTGAAGTCACAATGGAGGTATGTGAAGTCATAGAATGGTGGTGTGTGAAGTCACAGAACGGAGATTTGTGAATTCATAGAATGGAAGTGCGTGAAGTCAGATTGGAGGTGTGTGAAGTCACAGAATGGAGGTGTGTGAACTCAGAATGGAGGTGTGTGAAGTCACAGAATGGACGTGTGTGAAGTCATAGAACGGAGGTGTGTGAAGTCATAGAATGGAGGTGTGAAGTCATAGAATGGATGTTTGTGAAGTAAGAATGAAGGTGTGTTAAATCATAGAATGGAGGTGTGTGAAGGCACAGAATGGAAGTGTGTGAAGTCATAGAATGGAGCTGTGTGAAGTGAGAATGGAGGTGTGTGAAGTCACAGAATTGAGGTGTGTGAACTCAGAATGGAGGTGTGTGAAGTCACAGAATGGAGGTGTGTTAAGTCAGAGAACGGAGGTGTGTGAACTCAGAATGGAGGTGTGTGAAGTCACAGAATGGAGATGTGTGAAGTCATAGAATGGAGGTGTGTGAAATCATAGAATGGAGGTGTGGGAAGTCATAGATTGGAGTTGTGTGAAGTCAGAATGGAGGTGTGTGAAGTCACAGAATGGAGGTGTGTGAAGTCATTGAAAGGAGCTGTGTGAAGTCAGAATGGAGGTGTGTGAAGTCACAGAATGGAGGTGTGTGAACTCAGAATGGAGTAGTATGAAGTCATAGAATGGAGGTGTGTGAATTCATAGAATGGAGGTGTGAGAAATCATAGAATGGAGGTGTGTGAAGTCACAGAATGGAGGTGTGTGAAATAACGGAATGGAGGTGTGTGAACTCACAATGGAGTTATGTGAAGTCATAGAATGGGGTGTATGAAGTCATAGAATGGAGGTGTGTGAAGACAGAATGCAGGTGTGTGAAGTGTTAGAATGGAGGTGTGTGAAGTCATAGAATGGAGGCGTGTGAAGTCATAGAATGGAAGTTTGTGAAGTCATAGAATGGAGGTGTGTGATGTCATAGAATGGAGGTGTGTGAAGTCATAGAATGGAGGTGTGTGAAGTCACAGAAGGAACGTGTGTGAAGTCACAGAATGGAGGTGTGTGAAGTCATAGAATGGAGGTGTGTGAAGTCACAATGGAGGTGTTTGAAGTCAAAATTGTGGTGTGTAAAGTCACAAATGGAGGTGTCTGAAGTCAGAATGCAGCTGTGTGAAGTCATAGAATGGAGATGTGTGAAGTCAGAATGGAGGTGTGTGAACTCATAGAATGGAGTGTGTGAAGTCACAATGGGGGTGTGTGAAGTCATAGAATGGGGGTGTGTGAAGTCAACTTGGAGGTGTGTGAAATCACAGAATGGAGGTGTGTCAACTCAGAAATGAGGTGTGTGAAGTCATAGAATGGAGGTGTGTGAATTCATAGAATGGAAGTGTGTGAAATCATAGAATGGAGGTGTGTGAAGTCAAAGAATTGAGGTGTGTGAAGTCAGAATGGAGGTGTGTGAAGTCAGGATGGAGGTGGGTGAAGTCACAGAATGGAGGTGTGGGAACTCAGAATGGAGGTGTGTGAAGTCACAAAACGGAGGTTTCTGAAGTCATAGAATGAAGGTGCGTGAAGTCATAGAATGGATGTTTCTGAAGTGAGAATGAAGGTGTATGAAGTCAAAGAATGGAGGTGTGTGAAGTCAAAATGGAGGTGTGTGAACTCATAGAATGGAGGTGTGTGAACTCATAGAATGGAGGTGTGTGGGGTCATAGAATGGAGGTGTGTGAAGTCAAAGAATGGAGGTGTGTGAAGTCAAACAAGAAATGTGTGTGAAGTCACAGAATGGATTTGTGTGAAGTCATAGAATGGAAGTGTGTGAAGCAACAGAATGGAGGTGTGTGAAGTCAGATGGAGTTGTGTGAAGTCATAGGATGGAGGTGTGTGAAGTCAGAATGAAGGTGTGTGAAGTCATAGAATGTAGGTGTGTGAAGTCAGAATGTAGGTGTGTGAACTCATAGAGTGGAGGTGTGTGAAGTCAGAATGGAGGGGTGTGAACTCATAGAATGGAGGTTTGTGAAGTCACAATGGAGGTATGTGAAGTCATAGAATGGTGGTGTGTGAAGTCACAGAACGGAGATTTGTGAATTCATAGAATGGAAGTGCGTGAAGTCAGATTGGAGGTGTGTGAAGTCACAGAATGGAGGTGTGTGAACTCAGAATGGAGGTGTGTGAAGTCACAGAATGGACGTGTGTGAAGTCATAGAACGGAGGTGTGTGAAGTCATAGAATGGAGGTGTGTGAAGTCATAGAATGGATGTTTGTGAAGTAAGAATGAAGGTGTGTTAAGTCATAGAATGGAGGTGTGTGAAGGCACAGAATGGAAGTGTGTGAAGTCATAGAATGGAGCTGTGTGAAGTGAGAATGGAGGTGTGTGAAGTCACAGAATTGAGGTGTGTGAACTCAGAATGGAGGTGTGTGAAGTCACAGAATGGAGGTGTGTTAAGTCAGAGAACGGAGGTGTGTGAACTCAGAATGGAGGTGTGTGAAGTCACAGAATGGAGATGTGTGAAGTCATAGAATGGAGGTGTGTGAAATCATAGAATGGAGGTGTGGGAAGTCATAGATTGGAGTTGTGTGAAGTCAGAATGGAGGTGTGTGAAGTCACAGAATGGAGGTGTGTGAAGTCATTGAAAGGAGCTGTGTGAAGTCAGAATTGAGGTGTGTGAAGTCACAGAATGGAGGTGTGTGAACTCAGAATGGAGTAGTATGAAGTCATAGAATGGAGGTGTGTGAATTCATAGAATGGAGGTGTGAGAAATCATAGAATGGAGGTGTGTGAAGTCACAGAATGGAGGTGTGTGAAATAACGGAATGGAGGTGTGTGAACTCACAATGGAGTTATGTGAAGTCATAGAATGGGGTGTATGAAGTCATAGAATGGAGGTGTGTGAAGACAGAATGCAGGTGTGTGAAGTCTTAGAATGAAGGTGTGTGAAGTCATAGAATGGAGGCGTGTGAAGTCATAGAATGGAAGTTTGTGAAGTCATAGAATGGAGGTGTGTGATGTCATAGAATGGAGGTGTGTGAAGTCATAGAATGGAAGTGTGTGAAGTCACAGAAGGAACGTGTGTGAAGTCACAGAATGGAGGTGTGTGAAGTCATAGAATGGAGGTGTGTGAAGTCAGAATGGAGGTGTTTGAAGTCAAAATTGTGGTGTGTAAAGTCACAAATGGAGGTGTCTGAAGTCAGAATGCAGCTGTGTGAAGTCATAGAATGGAGATGTGTGAAGTCAGAATGGAGGTGTGTGAACTCATAGAATGGATTGTGTGAAGTCACAATGGGGGTGTGTGAAGTCATAGAATGGGGGTGTGTGAAGTCAAATTGGAGGTGTGTGAAATCACAGAATGGAGGTTTGTCAACTCAGAAATGAGGTGTGTGAAGTCATAGAATGGAGGTGTGTGAATTCATAGAATGGAAGTGTGTGAAATCATAGAATGGAGGTGTGTGAAGTCAAAGAATTGAGGTGTGTGAAGTCAGAATGGAGGTGTGTGAAGTCAGGATGGAGGTGGGTGAAGTCACAGAATGGAGGTGTGGGAACTCAGAATGGAGGTGTGTGAAGTCACAGAACGGAGGTTTCTGAAGTCATAGAATGTAGGTGCGTGAAGTCATAGAATGGATGTTTCTGAAGTGAGAATGAAGGTGTATGAAGTCAAAGAATGGTGGTGTGTGAAGTCAAAATGGAGGTGTGTGAACTCATAGAATGGAGGTGTGTGAACTCATAGAATGGAGGTGTGTGGGGTCATGGAATGGAGGTGTGTGAAGTCAAAGAATGGAGGTGTGTGAAGTCAAACAAGAAATGTGTGTGAAGTCACAGAATGGATTTGTGTGAAGTCATAGAATGGAAGTGTGTGAAGCAACAGAATGGAGGTGTGTGAAGTCAGATGGAGTTGTGTGAAGTCATAGGATGGAGGTGTGTGAAGTCAGAATGAAGGTGTGTGAATCATAGAATGGAGGTGTGTGAAGTCAGAATGTAGGTGTGTGAACTCATAGAATGGAGGTGTGTGCAGTCACAATGGAGGTATGTGAAGTCATAGAATGGTGGTGTGTGAAGTCACAGAACGGAGATTTGTGAATTCATAGAATGGAAGTGCGTGAAGTCAGATTGGAGGTGTGTGAAGTCACAGAATGTAGGTGTGTGAACTCAGAATGGAGGTGTGTGAAGTCACAAAATGGACGTGTGTGATGTCATAGAATGGAGGTGTGTGAAGTCATAGAATGGATGTGTGTGAAGTCATAATGCAGGTGTGTGAAGTCACAGAATTGAAGTGTGTGAAGTCACAGAATGGAGGTGTGTGAGGTCATAGAACGGAGGTGTGTGAAGTCATAGAACGGAGGTGTGTGAGGTCATAGAATGGAGGTGCGTGAAGACCGAATGCAGGTGTGTGAAGTGTTAGAATGGAGGTGTGTGAAGTCATAGAATGGAGGCGTGTGAAGTCATAGAATGGAAGTGTGTGAAGTCATAGAATGGAGGTGTGTGATGTCATAGAATGGAGGTGTGTGAAGTCATAGAATGGAGGTGCGTGAAGTCACAGAAGGGACGTGTATGAAGTCACAGAATGGAGGTATGTGAAGTCATAGAATGGAGGTGTGTGAAGTCATAGATTGGAGGTGTGTGAAGTCTGAATGGAGGTGTGTGAAGTCATAGAATGTAGGTGTGTGTAGTCAAAATGGAGGTGTATGAACTCATAGAATGGAGGTGTGTGAAGTCATAGAATGGAGGTGTGTGAAATCATAGAATGGAGGTGTGGGAAGTCATAGATTGGAGCTCTGTGAAGTCAGAATGGAGGTGTGTGAAGTCACAGAATGGAGGTGTGTGAAGTCATTGAAAGGAGCTGTGTGAAGTCAGAATGGAGGTGTGTGAAGTCACAGTATGGAGGTGTGTGAACTCAGAATGGAGGTGTGTGAAGTCACAGAATCTAGGTGTGTGAAGTCATAGAATGGAGGGGTGTGAAGTCATAGAATGGAGGTGTGTGAAGTCATAATGGAGGTGTGTGAAGTCACAAAATTGAGGTGTGTGAAGTCACAGAATGGAGGTGGGTATAGTCATAGAATGGAGGTGTGTGAAGTCAGAACGGAGGTGTGTGAAATCAGATTGGAGGTGTGGGAAGTCACAATGGAGGTGTATGAAGTCATAGAATGGAGGTGTGTGAAGTCACAGAATGGAGGGGTGTGAAGTCAAATAACGGAGGTGTGTGAAGTCATAGAATGGAGGTGTGTGAAATCATAGAATGGAGGTGTGGGAAGTCATAGATTGGAGCTGTGTGAAGTCAGAATGGAGGTGTGAAGTCACAGAATTGAGGTGTGTGAACTCAGAATGGAGGTGTGTGAAGTCACAGAATGGAGGTGTGTTAAGTCACAGAACGGAGGTGTGTGAAGTCATAGAATGGAGGTGTGTGAATTCATAGAATGGAAGTGTGTGAAATCATAGAATGGAGGTGTGTGAAGTCAAAGAATTGAGGTGTGTGAAGTCAGAATGGAGGTGTGTGAACTCACAGAATGGAGGTGTGGGAACTCAGAATGGAGGTGTGTGAAGTCACAGAACGGAGGTTTCTGAAGTCATAGAATGGAGGTGCGTGAAGTCATAGAATGGATGTTTCTGAAGTGAGAATGAAGCTGTATGAAGTCAAAGAATGGAGGTGTGTGAAGTTAAAATGGAGGTGTGTGAACTCATAGAATGGAGGTGTGTGAACTCATAGAATGGAGGTGTGTGGGGTCATGGAATGGAGGTGTGTGAAGTCAAAGAATGGAGGTGTGTGAAGTCAAACAAGAAAGGTGTGTGAAGTCACAGAATGGATTTGTGTGAACTGATAGAATGGAAGTGTGTGAAGTCACAGAATGGAGGTGTGTGAAGTCAGATGGAGTTGTGTGAAGTCATAGAATGGAGGTGTGTGTAGTCAGAATGGAGGTGTGTGAAGTCATAGGATGGAGGTGTGTGAAGTCAGAATGGAGGTGTGTGAACTCATAGAATGGAGGTATGTGAAGTCACAATGGAGGTATGTGAAGTCATAGAATGGTGGTGTGTGAAGTCACAGAACGGAGATTTGTGAATTCATAGAATGGAAGTGCGTGAAGTCAGATTGGAGGTGTGTGAAGTCACAGAATGGAGGTGTGTGAAATCAGAATGGAGGTGTGTGAAGTCACAGAATGGACGTGTGTGAAGTCATAGAATGGAGGTGTGTGAAGTCATAGAATGGATGTGTGTGAAGTCATAATGCAGGTGTGTGAAGTCACAGAATTGAGGTGTGTGAAGTCACAGATAGAGGTGTGTGAAGTCCTAGAACGGAGGTGTGTGAAGTCATAGAATGGATGTTTGTGAAGTAAGAATGAAGGTGTGTTAAGTCATAGAATGGAGGTGTGTGATGGCACAGAATGGAGGTGTGTGAAGTCATAGAATGGAGCTGTGTGAAGTCAGAATGGAGGTGTGTGAAGTCACAGAATTGAGGTGTGTGGACTCAGAATGGAGGTGTGTGAAGTCACAGAATGGAGGTGTGTTAAGTCAGAGAACGGAGGTGTATGAACTCAGAATGGAGCTGTGTGAAGTCACAGAATGGAGGTGTGTGAAGTCATAGAATGGAGGTGTGTGAAGTCACAGAATGGAGGTGTGTGAAGTCATTGAAAGGAGCTGTGTGAAGTCAGAATGGAGGTGTGTGAAGTCACAGAATGGAGGTGTGTGAACTCAGAATGGAGTAGTGTGAAGTCATAGAATGCAGGTGTGTGAATTCATAGAATGGAGGTGTGAGAAATCATAGAATGGAGGTTTGTGAAGTCACAGAATGGAGGTGTGTGAAATCACAGAATGGAGGTGTGTGAACTCACAATGGAGGTATGTGAAGTCATATTATGGAGGTGTATGAAGTCATAGAATGGAGGTGTGTGAAGACAGAATGCAGGTGTGTGAAGTGTTAGAATGGAGGTGTGTGAAGTCATAGAATGGAGGCGTGTGAAGTCATAGAATGGAAGTGTGTGAAGTCATAGAATGGAGGTGTGTGATGTCATAGAATGGAGGTGTGTGAAGTCATAGAATGGAGGTGTGTGAAGTCACAGAAGGGACGTGTGTGAAATCACAGAATGGAGGTGTGTGAAGTCATAGAATGGAGGTGTGTGAAGTCAGAATGGAGGTGTTTGAAGTCAAAATTGTGGTGTGTGAAGTCACAAATGGAGGTGTCTGAAGTCAGAATGCAGCTGTGTGAAGTCATAGAATGGAGATGTGTGAAGTCAGAATGGAGGTGTTTGAACTCATAGAATGGAGTGTGTGAAGTCACAATGGGGGTGTGTGAAGTCATAGAATGGGTGTGTGTGAAGTCAAATTGGAGGTGTGTGAAATCAGAGAATGGAGGTGAGTCAAATCAGAAATTAGGTGTGTGAAGTCATAGAATGGAGCTGTGTGAATTCATAGAATGGGAAGTGTGTGCAATCATAGAATGGAGGTGTGTGAAGTCAAAGAATTGAGGTGTGTGAAGTCAGGATGGAGGTGGGTGAAGTCACAGAATGGAGGTGTGGGAACTCAGAATGGAGGTGTGTGAAGTCATAGAACGGAGGTTTCTGAAGTCATAGAATGAAGGTGTGTGAAGTCATGGAATGGAGGTGTGTGAAGGCAAAGAATGGAGGTGTGTGAAGTCAAACAAGAAAGATTTGTGAAGTCACAGAATGGATTTGTGTGAAGTCATAGAATGGAAGTGTGTGAAGTCACAGAATGGGGGTGTGTGAAGTCAGATGGAGTTGTGTGAAGTCATAGGATGGAGGTGTTGAAGTCAGAATGAAGGTGTGTGAAGTCATAGAATGGAGGTGTGTGAAGTCAGAATGGAGGTGTGTGACTCATAGAATGGAGGTGTGTGAAGTCACAATGGAGGTATGTGAAGTCATAGAATGGTGGTGTGTGAAGTCACAGAACGGTGATTTGTGAATTCATAGAGTGGAAGTGCGTGAAATCAGATTGGAGGTGTGTGAAGTCACAGAATGGAGGTGTGTGAACTCAGAATGGAGGTGTGTGAAGTCACAGAATTGAGGTTTGTGAAGTCATAGAATGGAGGTGTGTGAAGTCAAAAAGGTGGTGTGTAGAGTCACAAATGGAGGTGTGTGAACACATAGAATGGAGGTGTGTGAAGTCATGGAATGGACGTGAGTGAAGTCACAGAATGGAGGTGTGTGAAGTCAGAATGGAGTTGTGTAAAGTCATAGAATGGAGGTGTGTGAAGTCAGAATGGAGGTATGTGAAGTCATAGAATGGAGGTGTGGGGAGTCAGAATAGAGGTGTGTGAACTCATAGAATGGAGGTGTGTGAAGTCACAATGGAGGTGTGTGAAGTCATAGAATGGAGGTGTGTGAAGTCCTAGAATGGAGGTGTGTGAAATCAGAATGGAGGTGTGTGAAGTCACAGAATTGAGGTGTGTGAACTCAGAATGGAAGTGTGTGAAGTCACAGAATGGAGGTGTGTTAAGTCACAGAACGGAGGTGTGTGAACTCAGAATGGAGGTGTATGAAGTCACAGAATTGAGGTTTGTGAAGTCATAGAATGGAGGTGTGTGAAATCATAGAATGGAGGTGTGGGAAGTCATAGATTGGAGCTGTGTGAAGTCAGAATGGAGGTGTGTGAAGTCACAGAATGGAGGTGTGTGAAGTCATTGAAAGGAGCTCTGTGAAGTCAGAATGGAGGTGTGTGAAGTCACAGAATGGAGGTGTGTGAACTCAGAATGGAGGTGTGTGAAGTCACAGAATCTAGGTGTGTGAAGTCATAGAATGGAGGTGTGTGAAGTCAAAGAATGGAGGTGTGTGAAGTCATAATGGAGGTGTGTGAAGTCACAGAATTGAGGTGTGTGAAGTCACAGAATGGAGGTGGTAAAGTCATAGAATGGAGGTGTGTGAAGTCAGAACGGAGGTGTGTGAGCTCAGATTGGAGGTGGGGGAAGTCACAATGGAGGTGTGTGAAGTCATAGAATGGAGGTGTGTGAAGTCACAGAATGGAGGGGTGTGAAGTCAAATAACGGAGGTGTGTGAAGTCATAGAATGGAGGTGTGTGAAATCATAGAATGGAGGTGTGGGATGTCATAGATTGGAGCTGTGTGAAGTCAGAAAGGACGTGTGTGAAGTCACAGAATTGAGGTGTGTGAACTCAGAATGGAGGTGTGTGAAGTCACAGAATGGAGGTGTGTTAAGTCACAAAACGGAGGTGTGTGAACTCAGAATGGAGGTATGTGAAGTCACAGAAAGGAGGTGTGTGAAGACATATAATGGAGGAGTGAGAAATCATAGAATGGAGGTGTGTGAAGTCACAGAATGGAGGTGTGTGAAGTCACAGAAGGAGGTGTGTGAAGTCACAGAATGGAGGTGTGTGAACTCACAATGGAGGTGTGTGAAGTCATAGAATGGAGGTGTGTGAATTCATAGAATGGAGGTGTGAGAAATCATAGAATGGAGGTGTGTGAAGTCACAGAATAGAGATGTGTGAAGTCACAGAAGGAGGTGTGTGAAGACACAGAATGGAGGTGTGTGAACTCACAATGGAGGTGTGTGAAGTCATAGAATGGAGGTGTGTGAATTCATAGAATGGAGGTGTGAGAAATCATAGAATGGAGGTGTGTGAAGTCACAGAATGGAGGTGTGTGAAGTCACAGAAGGAGGTGTGTGAAGTCACAGAATGGAGGTGTTTGAACTCACAATGGAGGTGTGTGAAGTCATAGAATGGAGGTGTGTGAAGTCATAGAATGGAGGTGTGTGAAGACAGAATGCAGGTGTGTGAAGTGTTAGAATGGAGGTGTGTGAAGTCATAGAATGGAGGCGTGTGAAGTCATAGAATGGAAGGTGTGAAGTCATTGAATGGAGGTGTGTGATGTCATAGAATGGAGGTGTGTGAAGTCATAGATGGAGGTGTGTGAAGTCACAGAAGGGACGTGTGTGAATTCACAGAATGGAGGTTTGTGAAGTCATAGAATGGAGGTGTGTGAAGTCATGGAATGGATGTTTCTGAAGTAGAATGAAGGTGTATGAAATCATACATTGCAGGTGTGTGAAGTCAAAATGGACGTGTGTGAACTCATAAAATGGAGACGTGTGAAGTCATGGAATGGAGGTGTGTGAAGTCCAAGAATATAGATGTGTGAAGGCAAACAAGTTTGGTGTGTGAAGGCACAGAATAGATGTGTGTTAAGTCAAAGAATGGAAGTGTGTGAAGTCAGAATGGAGGTGTTTGAAGTTAAAATTGTGGTGTGTGAAGTCACAAATGGAGGTGTCTGAAGTCAGAATGCAGCTGTGTGAAGTCCTAGAATGTAGTGTGTGAAGTCAGAATGGAGGTGTGTGAACTTATAGAATGGAGTGTGTGAAGTCACAATGGGGGTGTGTGAAGTCATAGAATGGGGGTGTGTGAAGTCAAATTGGAGGGGTGTGAAATCACAGAATGGAGGTGTGTCAACTCAGAAATGAGGTGTGTGAAGTCATAGAATGGAGGTGTGTGAATTCATAGAATGGAAGTGTGTGAAATCATAGAATGGAGGTGTGTGAAGTCAAAGAATTGAGGAGTGTGAAGTCAGAATGGAGGTGTGTGAAGTCAGGATGGAGGTGTGTGAAGTCATAGAATGGAGGTATGTGAAGTCATAGAATGGAGGTGTGTGAAGTCACAGAACGGAGGTTTCTGAAGTCATAGAATAGAGGTGCGTGAAGTCATAGAATGGAAGTTTCTGAAGTGAGAATGAAGGTGTATGACGTCAAATAATGGAGGTGTGTGAAGTCAAAATGGAGGTGTGTGAACTCATAGAATGGAGGTGTGTGAACTCATAGAATGGAGGTGTGGGAAGTCATGGAATGGAGGTGTGTGAAGTCAAAGAATGGAGGTGTGTGAAGTCAAACAAGAAAGGTGTGTGAAGTCACAGAATGGATTTGTGTGAAGTCATAGAATGGAAGTGTGTGAAGTCACAGAATGGAGGTGTGTGAAGTCAGATGGAGTTGTGTGAAGTCATAGAATGGAGGTGTGTGAACTCATAGAATGGAGGTGTGGGAACTCATAGAATGGAGGTGTGGGAACTCATAGAATGGAGGTGTGTGAAGTCAAAGAATGGAGGTGTGTGAAGTCAAACAATAAAGGTGTGTGAAGTCACAGAATGGAGGTGTGTGAACTCATAGAATGGAGGTGTGGGAACTCATAGAATGGAGGTGTGTGAAGTCACAGAATGGTGGTGTGTAAGTCACAGAGTGGAGGTGTGTGAAGTCATGGAATGGAGGTGTGTGAAGTCACAGAATGGAGGTGTGTGAAGTCAGAATGGAGTTGTGTAAAGTCATAGAATGGAGGTGTGTGAAGTCAGAATGGAGGTATGTGAAGTCATAGAATGGAGGTGTGTGAAGTCAGAATGGAGGTGTGTGAACTCATAGAATGGAGGTGTGTGAAGTCACAATGGTGGTCTGTGAAGTCATAGAAGGGAGGTGTGTGAAGTCACAGAATGGAGGTGTGTGAAGTCATACAATGGAGCTGTGTGAAGTCAGATTGGAGGTGTGTGAAGTCACAGAATGGAGGTGTGTGAACTCAGAATGGAGGTGTGTGAAGTCACAGAATGGACGTGTGTGAAGTCATAGAATGGAGGTGTGTGAAGTCATAGATTGGAGCTGTGTGAAGTCAGAATGGAGGTGTGTGAAGTCAGAGAATGGAGGTGTGTGAAGTCATTGAAAGGAGCTGTGTGAAGTCAGAATGGTGGAGTGTGAAGTCACAGAATGGAGGTGTGTGAACTCAGAATGGAGGTGGGTGAAGTCACAGAATCTAGGTGTGTGAAGTCATAGAATGGAGGGGTGTGAAGTCATAGAATGGAGGTGTGTGAAGTCAGAATGGAGGTGTGTGAACTCATAGAATGGAGTGTGTGAAGTCACAATGGGGGTGTGTGAAGTCATAGAATGGGGGTGTGTGAAGTCAAATTGGAGGTGTTTGAAATCACAGAGTGGAGGTGCATCAACTCAGAAATGAGGTTTGTGAAGTCATAGAATGCAGGTGTGTGAATTCATAGAATGGAAGTGTGTGAAATCATAGAATGGAGGTGTGTGAAGTCAAAGAATTGAGGTGTGTGAAGTCAGAATGGAGGTGAGTGAAGTCAGGATGGAGGTGGGTGAAGTCACAGATTGGAGGTGTGGGAACTCAGAATGGAGGTGTGTGAAGTCACAGAACGGAGGTTTCTGAAGTCATAGAATGGAGATGCGTGAAGACATAGAATGGATGTTTCTGAAGTGAGAATGAAGGTGTATGAAGTCAAAGAATGGAGGTGTGTGAAGTCAAAATGGAGGTGTGTGAACTCATAGAATGGAGGTGTGTGAACTCATAGAATGGAGGTGTGTGAAGTCATCGAATGGAGGTGTGTGAAGTCAAAGAATGGAGGTGTGTAAAGTCAAAAATGTGGTGTGTAGAGTCACAAATGGATGTGTGTGAACTCATAGAAATGAGGTGTGTGAAGTCAAAGAATGGAGGTGTGTGAAGTCATGGAATGGAGGTGTGTGAAGTCACAGAATGGAGGTGTGTGAAATCATAGAATGGAGGTGTGTGAAGTCATAGAATGGATGTTTCTGAAGTAATAATGAAGGTGTGTGAAGTCATAGAATGGAGGTGTGTGAAGTCAAAATGGAGGTGTGTGAACTCATAGAATGAAGGTGTGTGAAGTCATGGAATGGAGGTGTGTGAAGTCAAAGAATGGAGGTGTGTGAAGTCAAACAATAAAGGTGTGTGAAGTCACAGAATGGAGGTGTGTGAAATCACAGAATGGAGGTGTGTGAAGTCATGGAATGGAGGTGTGTGAAGTCAAAGAATTGAGGTGTGTGAAGTCAGAATGGAGGTGTGTGAAGTCAGGATGGAGGTGGGTGAAGTCACAGAATGGAGGTGTGGGAACTCAGAATGGAGGTGTGTGAAGTCACAGAACGGAGGTTTCTGAAGTCATAGAATGGAGGTGCGTGATATCATAGAATGGATGTTTCTGAAGTGAGAATGAAGGTGTATGAAGTCAAAGAATGGAGGTGTGTGAAGTCAAAATGGAGGTGTGTGAACTCATAGAATGGAGGTGTGTGGGGTCATGGAATGGAGGTGTGTGAAGTCAAAGAATGGAGGTGTATGAAGTCATAGAATGGAGGTGTGTGAAGTCAAACAAGAAAGGTGTGTGAAGTCACAGAATGGAGGTGTATGAAGTCATAGAATGGAGGTGTGTGAAGACAGAATGCAGGTGTGTGAAGTGTTAGAATGGAGGTGTGTGAAGTCATAGAATGGAGGCGTGTGAAGTCATAGAATGGAAGTGTGTGAAGTCATAGAATGGAGGTGTGTGATATCATAGAATGGAGGTGTGTGAAGTCATAGAATGGAGGTGTGTGAAGTCACAGAAGGGACGTGTATGAAGTCACAGAATGGAGGTGTGTGAAGTCATAGAATGGAGGTGTGTGAAGTCATAGATTGGAGGTGTGTGAAGTCAGAATGGAGGTGTGTGAAGTCATAGAATGGAGGTGTGTGTAGTCAAAATGGAGGTGTGTGAACTCATAGAATGGAGGTGTGTGAAGTCATAGAATGGAAGTGTGTGAAACCATAGAATGGAGGTGTGGGAAGTCATAGAATGGAGCTCTGTGAAGTCAGAATGGAGGTGTGTGAAGTCACAGAATGGAGGTGTGTGAAGTCATTGAAAGGAGCTGTGTGAAGTCAGAATGGAGGTGTGTGAAGTCACAGTATGGAGGTGTGTGAACTCAGAATGGAGGTGTGTGAAGTCACAGAATGGAGGTGTGTGAAGTCATAGAATGGAGGTGTGTGAAATCATAGAATGGAGGTGTGGGAAGTCATAGATTGGAGCTGTGTGAAATCAGAATGGAGGTGTGTGAAGTCACAGAATGGAGGTGCGTGAAGTCATAGAATGGAAGTTTCTGAAGTGAGAATGAAGGTGTATGACGTCAAATAATGGAGGTGTGAAGTCAAAATGGAGGTGTGTGAACTCATAGAATGGAGGTGTGTGAACTCATAGAATGGAGGTGTGGGAAGTCATGGAATGGAGGTGTGTGAAGTCAAAGAATGGAGGTGTGTGAAGTCAAACAAGAAAGGTGTGTGAAGTCACAGAATGGATTTGTGTGAAGTCATAGAATGGAAGTGTGTGAAGTCACAGAATGGAGGTGTGTGAAGTCAGATGGAGTTGTGTGAAGTCATAGAATGGAGGTGTGTGAACTCATAGAATGGAGGTGTGGGAACTCATAGAATGGAGGTGTGGGAACTCATAGAATGGAGGTGTGTGAAGTCATGGAATGGAGGTGTGTGAAGTCAAAGAATGGAGGTGTGTGAAGTCAAACAATAAAGGTGTGTGAAGTCACAGAATGGAGGTGTGTGAACTCATAGAATGGAGGTGTGGGAACTCATAGAATGGAGGTGTGTGAAGTCACAGAATGGTGGTGTGTAAGTCACAGAGTGGAGGTGTGTGAAGTCATGGAATGGAGGTGTGTGAAGTCACAGAATGGAGGTGTGTGAAGTCAGAATGGAGTTGTGTAAAGTCATAGAATGGAGGTGTGTGAAGTCAGAATGGAGGTATGTGAAGTCATAGAATGGAGGTGTGTGAAGTCAGAATGGAGGTGTGTGAACTCATAGAATGGAGGTGTGTGAAGTCACAATGGTGGTCTGTGAAGTCATAGAAGGGAGGTGTGTGAAGTCACAGAATGGAGGTGTGTGAAGTCATACAATGGAGCTGTGTGAAGTCAGATTGGAGGTGTGTGAAGTCACAGAATGGAGGTGTGTGAACTCAGAATGGAGGTGTGTGAAGTCACAGAATGGACGTGTGTGAAGTCATAGAATGGAGGTGTGTGAAGTCATAGATTGGAGCTGTGTGAAGTCAGAATGGAGGTGTGTGAAGTCAGAGAATGGAGGTGTGTGAAGTCATTGAAAGGAGCTGTGTGAAGTCAGAATGGTGGAGTGTGAAGTCACAGAATGGAGGTGTGTGAACTCAGAATGGAGGTGGGTGAAGTCACAGAATCTAGGTGTGTGAAGTCATAGAATGGAGGGGTGTGAAGTCATAGAATGGAGGTGTGTGAAGTCAGAATGGAGGTGTGTGAACTCATAGAATGGAGTGTGTGAAGTCACAATGGGGGTGTGTGAAGTCATAGAATGGGGGTGTGTGAAGTCAAATTGGAGGTGTTTGAAATCACAGAGTGGAGGTGCATCAACTCAGAAATGAGGTTTGTGAAGTCATAGAATGCAGGTGTGTGAATTCATAGAATGGAAGTGTGTGAAATCATAGAATGGAGGTGTGTGAAGTCAAAGAATTGAGGTGTGTGAAGTCAGAATGGAGGTGAGTGAAGTCAGGATGGAGGTGGGTGAAGTCACAGATTGGAGGTGTGGGAACTCAGAATGGAGGTGTGTGAAGTCACAGAACGGAGGTTTCTGAAGTCATAGAATGGAGATGCGTGAAGACATAGAATGGATGTTTCTGAAGTGAGAATGAAGGTGTATGAAGTCAAAGAATGGAGGTGTGTGAAGTCAAAATGGAGGTGTGTGAACTCATAGAATGGAGGTGTGTGAACTCATAGAATGGAGGTGTGTGAAGTCATCGAATGGAGGTGTGTGAAGTCAAAGAATGGAGGTGTGTAAAGTCAAAAATGTGGTGTGTAGAGTCACAAATGGATGTGTGTGAACTCATAGAAATGAGGTGTGTGAAGTCAAAGAATGGAGGTGTGTGAAGTCATGGAATGGAGGTGTGTGAAGTCACAGAATGGAGGTGTGTGAAATCATAGAATGGAGGTGTGTGAAGTCATAGAATGGATGTTTCTGAAGTAATAATGAAGGTGTGTGAAGTCATAGAATGGAGGTGTGTGAAGTCAAAATGGAGGTGTGTGAACTCATAGAATGAAGGTGTGTGAAGTCATGGAATGGAGGTGTGTGAAGTCAAAGAATGGAGGTGTGTGAAGTCAAACAATAAAGGTGTGTGAAGTCACAGAATGGAGGTGTGTGAAATCACAGAATGGAGGTGTGTGAAGTCATGGAATGGAGGTGTGTGAAGTCAAAGAATTGAGGTGTGTGAAGTCAGAATGGAGGTGTGTGAAGTCAGGATGGAGGTGGGTGAAGTCACAGAATGGAGGTGTGGGAACTCAGAATGGAGGTGTGTGAAGTCACAGAACGGAGGTTTCTGAAGTCATAGAATGGAGGTGCGTGATATCATAGAATGGATGTTTCTGAAGTGAGAATGAAGGTGTATGAAGTCAAAGAATGGAGGTGTGTGAAGTCAAAATGGAGGTGTGTGAACTCATAGAATGGAGGTGTGTGGGGTCATGGAATGGAGGTGTGTGAAGTCAAAGAATGGAGGTGTATGAAGTCAAAGAATGGAGGTGTGTGAAGTCAAACAAGAAAGGTGTGTGAAGTCACAGAATGGAGGTGTATGAAGTCATAGAATGGAGGTGTGTGAAGACAGAATGCAGGTGTGTGAAGTGTTAGAATGGAGGTGTGTGAAGTCATAGAATGGAGGCGTGTGAAGTCATAGAATGGAAGTGTGTGAAGTCATAGAATGGAGGTGTGTGATATCATAGAATGGAGGTGTGTGAAGTCATAGAATGGAGGTGTGTGAAGTCACAGAAGGGACGTGTATGAAGTCACAGAATGGAGGTGTGTGAAGTCATAGAATGGAGGTGTGTGAAGTCATAGATTGGAGGTGTGTGAAGTCAGAATGGAGGTGTGTGAAGTCATAGAATGGAGGTGTGTGTAGTCAAAATGGAGGTGTGTGAACTCATAGAATGGAGGTGTGTGAAGTCATAGAATGGAAGTGTGTGAAACCATAGAATGGAGGTGTGGGAAGTCATAGAATGGAGCTCTGTGAAGTCAGAATGGAGGTGTGTGAAGTCACAGAATGGAGGTGTGTGAAGTCATTGAAAGGAGCTGTGTGAAGTCAGAATGGAGGTGTGTGAAGTCACAGTATGGAGGTGTGTGAACTCAGAATGGAGGTGTGTGAAGTCACAGAATGGAGGTGTGTGAAGTCATAGAATGGAGGTGTGTGAAATCATAGAATGGAGGTGTGGGAAGTCATAGATTGGAGCTGTGTGAAATCAGAATGGAGGTGTGTGAAGTCACAGAATGGAGGTGTGTGAAGTCATTGAAAGCAGCTGTGTGAAGTCAGAATGGAGGTGTGTGAAGTCACAGAATGGATGTGTGTGAACTCAGAATGGAGTTGTGTGAAGTCCTAGAATGGAGGTGTGTGAATTCATAGAATGAAGGTGTGAGAAATCATAGAATGGAGGTGTGTGAAGTCACAGAATGGAGGTGTGTGAAGTCATAGAATGGAGGTGTGTGAAATCATAGAATGGAGGTGTGGGAAGTCATAGATTGGAGCTGTGTGAAATCAGAATGGAGGTGTGTGAAGTCACAGAATGGAGGTGTGTGAAGTCATTGAAAGGAGCTGTGTGAAGTCAGAATGGAGGTGTGTGAAGTCACAGAATGGATGTGTGTGAACTCAGAATGGAGTTGTGTGAAGTCATAGAATGGAGGTGTGTGAAGTCACAGAATGGAGGTGTGTGAAATCACAGAATGGAGGTGTGTGAACTCACAATGGAGGTATGTGAAATCATAGAATGTAGGTGTATGAAGTCATAGAATGGAGGTGTGTGAATTCACAGAAGGGACGTGTGTGAAGTCACAGAATGGAGGTGTGTGAAGTGATAGAAAGGAGGTGTGTGAAGGCAGAATGGAGGTGTTTGAAGTCAAAATTGTGGTGTGTGAAGTCACAAATGGAGGTGTCTGAAGTCAGAATGCAGCTGTGTGAAGTCATAGAATGGAGGTGTGTGAAGTCAGAATGGAGGTGTGTGAACTCATAGAATGGAGTGTGTGAAGTCACAATGGGGGTGTGTGAAGTCATAGAATGGGGGTGTGTGAAGTCAAATTGGAGGTGTTTGAAATCACAGAGTGGAGGTGCATCAACTCAGAAATGAGGTTTGTGAAGTCATAGAATGCAGGTGTGTGAATTCATAGAATGGAAGTGTGTGAAATCATAGAATGGAGGTGTGTGAAGTCAAAGAATTGAGGTGTGTGAAGTCAGAATGGAGGTGAGTGAAGTCAGGATGGAGGTGGGTGAAGTCACAGATTGGAGGTGTGGGAACTCAGAATGGAGGTGTGTGAAGTCACAGAACGGAGGTTTCTGAAGTCATAGAATGGAGATGCGTGAAGACATAGAATGGATGTTTCTGAAGTGAGAATGAAGGTGTATGAAGTCAAAGAATGGAGGTGTGTGAAGTCAAAATGGAGGTGTGTGAACTCATAGAATGGAGGTGTGTGAACTCATAGAATGGAGGTGTGTGAAGTCATCGAATGGAGGTGTGTGAAGTCAAAGAATGGAGGTGTGTAAAGTCAAAAATGTGGTGTGTAGAGTCACAAATGGATGTGTGTGAACTCATAGAAATGAGGTGTGTGAAGTCAAAGAATGGAGGTGTGTGAAGTCATGGAATGGAGGTGTGTGAAGTCACAGAATGGAGGTGTGTGAAATCATAGAATGGAGGTGTGTGAAGTCATAGAATGGATGTTTCTGAAGTAATAATGAAGGTGTGTGAAGTCATAGAATGGAGGTGTGTGAAGTCAAAATGGAGGTGTGTGAACTCATAGAATGAAGGTGTGTGAAGTCATGGAATGGAGGTGTGTGAAGTCAAAGAATGGAGGTGTGTGAAGTCAAACAATAAAGGTGTGTGAAGTCACAGAATGGAGGTGTGTGAAATCACAGAATGGAGGTGTGTGAAGTCATGGAATGGAGGTGTGTGAAGTCAAAGAATGGAGGTGTGTGAAGTCAAAGAATGGAGGTGTGTGAAGTCATGGAATGGAGGTGTGTGAAGTCACAGAATGGAGGTGTGTGAAGTCAGAATGGAGTTGTGTGAAGTCATAGAATGGAGGTGTGTGAAGTCAGAATGTAGGTGTGTGAAGTCATAGAATGGAGGTGTGTGAAGTCAGAATGGAGGTGTGTGAACTCATAGAATGGAGGTGTGTGAAGTCACAATGGAGGTGTGTGAAGTCATAGAACGGAGGTGTGTGAAGTCACAGTATGGAGGTGTGTGAAGTCATAGAATGGAGCTGTGTGAAGTCAGATTGAATGTGTGTGAAGTCACAGAATGGAGGTGTGTGAACTCAGAATGAAGGATTGTGAAGTCACAGATTGGAGGTGTGAAGTCATAGAATGAAGGTGTGTGAAGTCATACAATGGAGGTGTGTGAAGTCATAATGGAGGTGTGTGAAGTCACAGAATTGAGGTGTGTGAAGTCCCAGAATGCAGGAGTGTGAAGGCATAGAGTGGAGGTGTGTGAAGTCATAGAATGGAGGTGTGTGAAGTCATAGAATGGATGTTTGTGAAGTAAGAATGAAGGTGTGTTAAGTCATAGAATGGAGGTGTGTGAAGGCATAGAAGGGAGGTGTGTGAAGTCATAGAATGGAGCTGTGTGAAGTAAGAATGGAGGTGTGTGAAGACATAGAATGGAGGTGTGTGAACTCACAATGGAGGTGTGTGAAGTCAAAGAATTGAGGTGTGTGAAGTCACAGAATTGAGGTGTGTGAACACAGAATGGAGGTGTGTGAAGTCACAGAATGGAGGTTTGTGAAGTCATAGAATGGAGGTGTGTCAAGTCATACAATGGATGTTTCTGAAGTAGAATGAAGGTGTGTGAAGTCATAGAATGGAGGTGTGTGAAGTCAAAATGGAGGTGTGTGAAGTCCAAAAATGGAGGTGTGTGAAGTCAAACAATGGTGGTGTGTGAAGTCACAGAATGGAGGTGTATGAAGTCAAAGAATGGAAGTGTGTGAAGTCAAAATGGAGGTGTGTGAAGTCATAGAGTGGAGGTGTGTGAAGTCTCAGAATGGAGATGTGTGAAGTCACAGAATGGAGGTGTGTGAAGTCACAGAATGGAGGTGTGTGAAGTCACATAATGGAGGTGTGCGAACTCACAATGGAGGTGTGTGAAGTCACAGAATGGAGGTGTGTAAAGTCATAGAATGGAGGTGTGTTAAGTCACAGAATGGAGGTGTGTGAAGTCAGAGAATGGAGGTGTGTGAACTCAGAATGGAGGTGTGTGAAGTCACAGAACGGAGATTTGTGAAGTCATAGAATGGAGGTGCGTGAAGTCATAGAATGGATGTTTCTGAAGTAAGAATGAAGGTGTGTGAAGTCATAGAATGGAGGTGTGTGAAGACAAAATGGAGGTGAGTGAACTCATAGAATGGAGGTGTGTGAACTCATAGAGTTGAGGTGTGTGAAGTCATGGAATGGAGGTGTGTGAAGTCAAAGAATGGAGGTGAGTGAAGTCAAACAATAAAGGTGTGTGAAGTCACAGAATGGAGGTGTGTGAAATCACAGAATGGATGTTTCTGAGGTAAAAAAGGTGGTGTGTAGAGTCACAAATGGAGGTGTGTGAACACATAGAATGGAGGTGTGTGAAGTCAGAGAATGGAGGTGTGTGAATTCATCGAATGGAGGTGTGGGAAGTCATGGAATGGAGGTGTGTGAAGTCAGAGAATTGAGGTGTATGAAGTCAGAATGGACTTGTGTGAAGTCATAGAATGGAGGTGTGTGAAGTCAGAATGGAGGTATGTGAAGTCATAGAATGGAGGTGTGTGAAGTCAGAATGGAGGTGTGTGAACTCATAGAATGGAGGTGTGTGAAGTCACAATGGAGGTGTGTGAAGTCATAGAATGGAGGTGTGTGAAGTCACAGAATGGAGGTGTGTGAAGTCATAGAATGGAGCTGTGTGAAGTCAGATTGGAGGTCTGTGAAGTCACAGAATGGAGGTGTGTGAACTCAGAATGGAGGTGTGTGAAGTCACAGAATGGACGTGTGTGAAGTCATAGAATGGAGGTGTGTGAAGTCATAGAATGGATGTGTGTGAAGTCATAATGGAGGTGTGTGAAGTCACAGAATTGAGGTGTGTGAAGTCACAGAATGGAGGTGAGTGAAGTCATAGAAAGGAGGTGTGTGAAGTCATAGAATGGAGGTGCGTGAAGTCATAGAATTGATGTTTGTGAAGTAAGAATGAATGTATGTTAAGTCATAAAATGGAGGTGTGTGAAGGCACAGAATGGAGGGGTGTGAAGTCATAGAATGGAGCTGTGTGAAGTCAGAATGGAGGTGTCTGAAGTCACAGAATTGAGGTGTGTGAACTCAGAATGGAGGTGTGTGAAGTCACAGAATGGAGGTGTGTTAAGTCAGAGAACGGAGGTGTGTGAACTCCTAATAGAGGTGTGTGAAGTCACAGAATGGAGGTGTGTGAAGTCATAGAATGGAGGTTTGTGAAATCATAGAATGGAGGTTTGGGAAGTCATAGATTGGAGCTGTGTGAAGTCAGAATGGAGGTGTGTGAAGTCACAGAATGGAGGTGTGTGAAGTCATTGAGAGGAGCTGTGTGAAATCAGAATGGAGGTGTGTGAAGTCACAGAATCTAGGTGTGTGAAGTCATAGAATGGAGGGGTGTGAAGTCATGGAATGGAGATGTGTGAAGTCATAATGGAGGTGTGTGAAGTCACAGAATTGAGGTGTGTGAAGTCACAGAATGGAGGTGGGTATAGTCATAGAATGGAGGTGTGTGAAGTCAGAACGGAGGTGTGTGAACTCAGATTGGAGGTGTGGGAAGTCACAATGGAGGTGTGTGAAGTCATAGAATGGAGGTGTGTGAAATCATAGAATGGAGGTCTGGGAAGTCATAGATTGGAGCTGTGTGAAGTCAGAATGGAGGTGTGTGAAGTCACAGAATTGAGGTGTGTGAAGTCACAGAAGGAGGTGTGTGAAGTCACAGAATGGAGTTGTGTGAACTCATAGAATGGAGGTGTGAGAAATCATTGAATGGAGGTGTTGCAAGTCACAGAATGGAGGTGTGTGAAGTCACAGAAGGAGGTGTGTGAAGTCACAGAATGGAGGTGTGTGAACTCACAATGGAGGTGTGTGAAGTCATAGAATGGAGACGTGTGAAGTCATAGAATGGAAGTGTGTGAAGTCATAGAATGGAGGTGTGTGAAGTCATAGAATGGAGGCGAGTGAAGTCATAGAATGGAAGTGTGTGAAGTCATAGAATGGAGGTGTGTGAAGTCATAGAATGGAGGCGAGTGAAGTCATAGAATGGAAGTGTGTGAAGTCATAGAATGGAGGTGTGTGATGTCATAGAATGGAGGTGTGTGAAGTCATAGAATGGAGGTGTGTGAAGTCACAGAATGGAGGTGTGTGAAGTCATAGAATGGAGGTTTGTGAAGTCAAAGAATGGAATTGTGTGAAGTCATAGAATGGAGGTGTGTGAAGTCAGAATTGAGGTGTGTGAAGTCACGGAATTCAGGTGTGTGAACTCAGAATGGACGTGTGTGAAGTCACAGAATGGAGGTTTGTGAAGTCATAGAATGGAGGTTTGTGAAGTCATAGAATGGATGTTTCTGAGGTAGAATGAAGGTGTGTGAAATCATACATTGGAGGTGTGTGAAGTCAAAATGGAGGTGTGTGAACTCATAAAATGGAGATGTGTGAAGTCATGGAATGGAGGTGTGTGAAGTCCAAGAATATAGGTGTGTGAAGGCAAACAAGGTTGGTGTGTGAAGTCACAGAATAGAGGTGTGTTAAGTCAAAGAATGGAAGTGTGTGAAGTCAGAATGGAGGTGTTTGAAGTCAAAATTGTGGTGTGTGAAGTCACAAATGGAGGTGTCTGAAGTCAGAATGCAGGTGTGTGAAGTCATAGAATGGAGGTGTGTGAAGTCAGAATGGAGGTGTGTGAACTCATAGAATGGAGTGTGTGAAGTCACAATGGGGGTGTGTGAAGTCATAGAATGGGGGTGTGTGAAGTCAAATTGGAGGTGTGTGAAATCACAGAATGGAGGTGTGTCAACTCAGAAATGAGGTGTGTGAAGTCATAGAATGGAGGTGTGTGAATTCATAGAATGGAAGTGTGTGAAATCATAGAATGGAGGTGTGTGAAGTCACAATGGAGGTGTGTGAAGTCATAGAATGGAGGTGTGTGAAGTCACAGAATGGAGGTGTGTGAAGTCATAGAATGGAGCTGTGTGAAGTCAGATTGGAGGTCTGTGAAGTCACAGAATGGAGGTGTGTGAACTCAGAATGGAGGTGTGTGAAGTCACAGAATGGAAGTGTGTGAAGTCATAGAATGGAGGTGTGTGAAGTCATAGAATGGATGTGTGTGAAGTCATAATGGAGGTGTGTGAAGTCACAGAATTGAGGTGTGTGAAGTCACAGAATGGAGGTGTGTGAAGTCATAGAACGGAGGTGTGTGAAGTCATAGAATGGAGGTGCGTGAAGTCATAGAATTGATGTTTGTGAAGTAAGAATGAATGTATGTTAAGTCATAGAATGGAGGTGTGTGAAGGCACAGAATGGAGGGGTGTGAAGTCGTAGAATGGAGCTGTGTGAAGTCAGAATGGAGGTGTCTGAAGTCAAAGAATTGAGGTGTGTGAACTCAGAATGGAGGTGTGTGAAGTCACAGAATGGAGGTGTGTTAAGTCAGAGAACGGAGGTGTGTGAACTCAGAATGGAGGTGTGTGAAGTCACAGAATGGAGGTGTGTGAAGTCATAGAATGGAGGTTTGTGAAATCATAGAATGGAGGTTTGGGAAGTCATAGATTGGAGCTGTGTGAAGTCAGAATGGAGGTGTGTGAAGTCACAGAATGGAGGTGTGTGAAGTCATTGAGAGGAGCTGTGTGAAGTCAGAATGGAGGTGTGTGAAGTCACAGAATGGAGGTGTGTGAACTCAGAATGGAGGTGTGTGAAGTCACAGAATCTAGGTGTGTGAAGTCATAGAATGGAGGGGTGTGAAGTCATAGAATGGAGGTGTGTGAAGTCATAATGGAGGTGTGTGAAGTCACAGAATTGAGGTGTGTGAAGTCACAGAATGGAGGTGGGTATAGTCATAGAATGGAGGTGTGTGAAGTCAGAACGGAGGTGTGTGAACTCAGATTGGAGGTGTGGGAAGTCACAATGGAGGTGTGTGCAGTCATAGAATGGAGGTGTGTGAAATCATAGAATGGAGGTGTGGGAAGTCATAGATTGGAGCTGTGTGAAGTCAGAATGGAGGTGTGTGAAGTCACAGAATTGAGGTGTGTGAAGTCACAGAAGGAGGTGTGTGAAGTCACAGAATGGAGTTGTGTGAACTCATAGAATGGAGGTGTGAGAAATCATTGAATGGAGGTGTGTGAAGTCACAGAATGGAGGTGTGTGAAGTCACAGAAGGAGGTGTGTGAAGTCACAGAATGGAGGTGTGTGAACTCACAATGGAGGTGTGTGAAGTCATAGAATGGAGGTGTGTGAAGACAGAATGCAGGTGTGTGAAGTGTTAGAATGGAGGTGTGTGAAGTCATAGAATGGAGGCGTGTGAAGTCATAGAATGGAAGTGTGTGAAGTCATAGAATGGAGGTGTGTGAAGTCACAGAATGGAGGCGAGTGAAGTCATAGAATGGAAGTGTGTGAAGTCATAGAATGGAGGTGTGTGATGTCATAGAATGGAGGTGTGTGAAGTCATAGAATGGAGGTTTGTGAAGTCAAAGAATGGAATTGTGTGAAGTCATAGAATGGAGGTGTGTGAAGTCAGAATTGAAGTTTGTGAAGTCACGGAATTCAGGTGTGTGAACTCAGAATGGAGGTGTGTGAAGTCACAGAATGGAGGTTTGTGAAGTCATAGAATAGAGGTTTGTGAAGTCATAGAATGGATGTTTCTGAAGTAGAATGAAGGTGTGTGAAATCATACATTGGAGGTGTGTGAAGTCAAAATGGAGGTGTGTGAACTCATAAAATGGAGATGTGTGAAGTCATGGAATGGAGGTGTGTGAAGTCCAAGAATATAGGTGTGTGAAGGCAAACAAGGTTGGTGTGTGAAGTCACAGAATAGAGGTGTGTTAAGTCAAACAATGGAAGTGTGTGAAGTCAGAATGGAGGTGTTTGAAGTCAAAATTGTGGTGTGTGAAGTCACAAATGGAGGTGTATGAAGTCAGAATGCAGGTGTGTGAAGTCATAGAATGGAGGTGTGTGAAGTCAGAATGGAGGTGTGTGAACTCATAGACTGGAGTGTGTGAAGTCACAATGGGGGTGTGTGAAGTCATAGAATGGGGGTGTGTGAAGTCAAATTGGAGGTGTGTGAAATCACAGAATGGAGGTGTGTCAACTCAGAAATGAGGTGTGTGAAGTCATAGAATGGAGGTGTGTGAATTCATAGAATGGAAGTGTGTGAAATCATAGAATGGAGGTGTGTGAAGTCAAAGAATTGAGGTGTGTGAAGTCAGAATGGAGGTGTGTGAAGTCAGGATGGAGGTGGGTGAAGTCACAGAATGGAGGTGTGGGAACTCAGAATGGAGGTGTGTGAAGTCACAGAACGGAGGTTTCAGAAGTCATAGAATGGAGGTGCGTGAAGTCATAGAATGGATGTTTCTGAAGTGAGAATGAAGGTGTATGAAGTCAAAGAATGGAGGTGTGTGAAGTCAAAATGGAGGTGTGTGAACTCATAGATTGGAGGTGTGTGAACTCATAGAATGGAGGTGTGTGGGGTCATGGAATGGAGGTGTGTGAAGTCAAAGATTGGAGGTGTATGAAGTCAAACAAGAAAGGTGTGTGAAGTCACAGAATGGATTTGTGTGAAGTCAGAGAATGGAAGTGTGTGAAGTCAGAATGGAGGTGTGTGAACTCATAGAATGGAGGTATGTGAAGTCACAATGGAGGTATGTGAAGTCATAGAATGGTGGTGTGTGAAGTCACAGAATGGAGGTGGGTATAGTCATAGAATGGAGGTGTGTGAAGTCACAGAATGGACGTGTGTGAAGTCATAGAATGGCGGTGTGTGAAGTCATAGAATGGATGTGTGTGCAGTCATAAAGCAGGTGTGTGAAGTCACAGAATTGAGGTGTGAGAAGTCACAGAATGGAGGTGTGTGAAGTCATAGAACGGAGGTGTGTGAAGTCATAGAATGGAGGTGTGTGAAGTCATAGAATGGATATTTGTGAAGTAAGAATGAAGGTGTGTTAAGTCATAGAATGGAGGTGTGTGAAGGCACAGAATGGAGGTGTGTGAAGTCATAGAATGGAGCTGTGTGAAGTCAGAATGGAGGTGTGTGAAGTCACAGAATTGAGGTGTGTGAACTCAGAATGGAGGTGTGTAAAGTCACAGAATGGAGGTGTGTTAAGTCAGAGAATGGAGGTGTGTGAAGTCATAGAATGGAGGTGTGTGAAATCATAGAATGGAGGTGTGGGAAGTCATAGATTGGAGCTGTGTGAAGTCAGAATGGAGGTGTGTGAAGTCACAGAATGGAGGTGTGTGAAGTCATTGAAAGGAGCTGTGTGAAGTCAGAATGGAGGTGTGTGAAGTCACAGAATGGAGGTGTGTTAACTCAGAATATAGTAGTGTGAAGTCACAGAATGGAGGTGTGTGAATTCATAGAATGGAGGTGTGAGAAATCATAGAATGGAGGTGTGTGAAGTCACAGAATGGAGGTGTGTGAAATCACAGAATGGATGTGTGTGAACTCACAATGGAGGTATGTGAAGTCATAGAATGGAGGTGTATGAAGTCATAGAATGGAGGTGTGTGAAGACAGAATGCAGGTGTGTGAAGTGTTAGAATGGAGGTGTGTGAAGTCATAGAATGGAGGCGTGTGAAGTCATAGAATGGAAGTGTGTGAAGTCATAGAATGGAGGTGTGTGATATCATAGAATGGAGGTGTGTGAAGTCATAGAATGGAGGTGTGTGAAGTCACAGAAGGGACGTGTATGAAGTCACAGAATGGGGGTGTGTGAAGTCATAGAATGGAGGTGTGTGAAGTCATAGATTGGAGGTGTGTGAAGTCAGAATGGAGGTGTGTGAAGTCATAGAATGGAGGTGTGTGTAGTCAAAATGGAGGTGTGTGAACTCATAGAATGGAGGTGTGTGAAGTCATAGAATGGAGGTGTGTGAAATCATAGAATGGAGGTGTGGGAAGTCATAGAATGGAGCTCTGTGAAGTCAGAATGGAGGTGTGTGAAGTCACAGAATGGAGGTGTGTGAAGTCATTGAAAGGAGCTGTGTGAAGTCAGAATGGAGGTGTGTGAAGTCACAGAATGGAGGTGTGTGAACTCAGAATGGAGTAGTATGAAGTCATAGAATGGAGGTGTGTGAATTCATAGAATGGAGGTGTGAGAAATCATAGAATGGAGGTGTGTGAAGTCACAGAATGGAGGTGTGTGAAATAACGGAATGGAGGTGTGTGAACTCACAATGGAGTTATGTGAAGTCATAGAATGGGGTGTATGAAGTCATAGAATGGAGGTGTGTGAAGACAGAATGCAGGTGTGTGAAGTGTTAGAATGGAGGTGTGTGAAGTCATAGAATGGAGGCGTGTGAAGTCATAGAATGGAAGTTTGTGAAGTCATAGAATGCAGGTGTGTGATGTCATAGAATGGAGGTGTGTGAAGTCATAGAATGGAGGTGTGTGAAGTCACAGAAGGAACGTGTGTGAAGTCACAGAATGGAGGTGTGTGAAGTCATAGAATGGAGGTGTGTGAAGTCACAATGGAGGTGTTTGAAGTCAAAATTGTGGTGTGTAAAGTCACAAATGGAGGTGTCTGAAGTCAGAATGCAGCTGTGTGAAGTCATAGAATGGAGATGTGTGAAGTCAGAATGGAGGTGTGTGAACTCATAGAATGGAGTGTGTGAAGTCACAATGGGGGTGTGTGAAGTCATAGAATGGGGGTGTGTGAAGTCAACTTGGAGGTGTGTGAAATCACAGAATGGAGGTGTGTCAACTCAGAAATGAGGTGTGTGAAGTCATAGAATGGAGGTGTGTGAATTCATAGAATGGAAGTGTGTGAAATCATAGAATGGAGGTGTGTGAAGTCAAAGAATTGAGGTGTGTGAAGTCAGAATGGAGGTGTGTGAAGTCAGGATGGAGGTGGGTGAAGTCACAGAATGGAGGTGTGGGAACTCAGAATGGAGGTGTGTGAAGTCACAGAACGGAGGTTTCTGAACTCATAGAATGAAGGTGCGTGAAGTCATAGAATGGATGTTTCTGAAGTGAGAATGAAGGTGTATGAAGTCAAAGAATGGAGGTGTGTGAAGTCAAAATGGAGGTGTGTGAACTCATAGAATGGAGGTGTGTGAACTCATAGAATGGAGGTGTGTGGGGTCATGGAATGGAGGTGTGTGAACTCAAAGAATGGAGGTGTGTGAAGTCAAACAAGAAATGTGTGTGAAGTCACAGAATGGATTTGTGTGAAGTCATAGAATGGAAGTGTGTGAAGCAACAGAATGGAGGTGTGTGAAGTCAGATGGAGTTGTGTGAAGTCATAGGATGGAGGTGTGTGAAGTCAGAATGAAGGTGTGTGAAGTCATAGAATGGAGGTGTGTGAAGTCAGAATGTAGGTGTGTGAACTCATAGAATGGAGGTGTGTGAAGTCAGAATGGAGGTGTGTGAACTCATAGAATGGAGGTTTGTGAAGTCACAATGGAGGTATGTGAAGTCATAGAATGGTGGTGTGTGAAGTCACAGAACGGAGATTTGTGAATTCATAGAATGGAAGTGCGTGAAGTCAGATTGGAGGTGTGTGAAGTCACAGAATGGAGGTGTGTGAACTCAGAATGGAGGTGTGTGAAGTCACAGAATGGACGTGTGTGAAGTCATAGAACGGAGGTGTGTGAAGTCATAGTATGGAGGTGTGTGAAGTCATAGAATGGATGTTTGTGAAGTAAGAATGAAGGTGTGTTAAGTCATAGAATGGAGGTGTGTGAAGGCACAGAATGGAAGTGTGTGAAGTCATAGAATGGAGCTGTGTGAAGTGAGAATGGAGGTGTGTGAAGTCACAGAATTGAGGTGTGTGAACTCAGAATGGAGGTGTGTGAAGTCACAGAATGGAGGTGTGTTAAGTCAGAGAACGGAGGTGTGTGAACTCAGAATGGAGGTGTGTGAAGTCACAGAATGGAGATGTGTGAAGTCATAGAATGGAGGTGTGTGAAATCATAGAATGGAGGTGTGGGAAGTCATAGATTGGAGTTGTGTGAAGTCAGAATGGAGGTGTGTGAAGTCACAGAATGGAGGTGTGTGAAGTCATTGAAAGGAGCTGTGTGAAGTCAGAATTGAGGTGTGTGAAGTCACAGAATGGAGGTGTGTGAACTCAGAATGGAGTAGTATGAAGTCATAGAATGGAGGTGTGTGAATTCATAGAATGGAGGTGTGAGAAATCATAGAATGGAGGTGTGTGAAGTCACAGAATGGAGGTGTGTGAAATAACGGAATGGAGGTGTGTGAACTCACAATGGAGTTATGTGAAGTCATAGAATGGGGTGTATGAAGTCATAGAATGGAGGTGTGTGAAGACAGAATGCAGGTGTGTGAAGTGTTAGAATGAAGGTGTGTGAAGTCATAGAATGGAGGCGTGTGAAGTCATAGAATGGAAGTTTGTGAAGTCATAGAATGGAGGTGTGTGATGTCATAGAATGGAGGTGTGTGAAGTCATAGAATGGAAGTGTGTGAAGTCACAGAAGGAACGTGTGTGAAGTCACAGAATGGAGGTGTGTGAAGTCATAGAATGGAGGTGTGTGAAGTCAGAATGGAGGTGTTTGAAGTCAAAATTGTGGTGTGTAAAGTCACAAATGGAGGTGTCTGAAGTCAGAATGCAGCTGTGTGAAGTCATAGAATGGAGATGTGTGAAGTCAGAATGGAGGTGTGTGAACTCATAGAATGGATTGTGTGAAGTCACAATGGGGGTGTGTGAAGTCATAGAATGGGGGTGTGTGAAGTCAAATTGGAGGTGTGTGAAATCACAGAATGGAGGTTTGTCAACTCAGAAATGAGGTGTGTGAAGTCATAGAATGGAGGTGTGTGAATTCATAGAATGGAAGTGTGTGAAATCATAGAATGGAGGTGTGTGAAGTCAAAGAATTGAGGTGTGTGAAGTCAGAATGGAGGTGTGTGAAGTCAGGATGGAGGTGGGTGAAGTCACAGAATGGAGGTGTGGGAACTCAGAATGGAGGTGTGTGAAGTCACAGACCGGAGGTTTCTGAAGTCATAGAATGTAGGTGCGTGAAGTCATAGAATGGATGTTTCTGAAGTGAGAATGAAGGTGTATGAAGTCAAAGAATGGTGGTGTGTGAAGTCAAAATGGAGGTGTGTGAACTCATAGAATGGAGGTGTGTGAACTCATAGAATGGAGGTGTGTGGGGTCATGGAATGGAGGTGTGTGAAGTCAAAGAATGGAGGTGTGTGAAGTCAAACAAGAAATGTGTGTGAAGTCACAGAATGGATTTGTGTGAAGTCATAGAATGGAAGTGTGTGAAGCAACAGAATGGAGGTGTGTGAAGTCAGATGGAGTTGTGTGAAGTCATAGGATGGAGGTGTGTGAAGTCAGAATGAAGGTGTGTGAATCATAGAATGGAGGTGTGTGAAGTCAGAATGTAGGTGTGTGAACTCATAGAATGGAGGTGTGTGCAGTCACAATGGAGGTATGTGAAGTCATAGAATGGTGGTGTGTGAAGTCACAGAACGGATATTTGTGAATTCATAGAATGGAAGTGCGTGAAGTCAGATTGGAGGTGTGTGAAGTCACAGAATGTAGGTGTGTGAACTCAGAATGGAGGTGTGTGAAGTCACAAAATGGACGTGTGTGATGTCATAGAATGGAGGTGTGTGAAGTCATAGAATGGATGTGTGTGAAGTCATAATGCAGGTGTGTGAAGTCACAGAATTGAGGTGTGTGAAGTCACAGAATGGAGGTGTGTGAGGTCATAGAACGGAGGTGTGTGAAGTCATAGAACGGAGGTGTGTGAGGTCATAGAATGGAGGTGCGTGAAGACCGAATGCAGGTGTGTGAAGTGTTAGAATGGAGGTGTGTGAAGTCATAGAATGGAGGCGTGTGAAGTCATAGAATGGAAGTGTGTGAAGTCATAGAATGGAGGTGTGTGATGTCATAGAATGGAGGTGTGTGAAGTCATAGAATGGAGGTGCGTGAAGTCACAGAAGGGACGTGTATGAAGTCACAGAATGGAGGTGTGTGAAGTCATAGAATGGAGGTGTGTGAAGTCATAGATTGGAGGTGTGTGAAGTCTGAATGGAGGTGTGTGAAGTCATAGAATGTAGGTGTGTGTAGTCAAAATGGAGGTGTATGAACTCATAGAATGGAGGTGTGTGAAGTCATAGAATGGAGGTGTGTGAAATCATAGAATGGAGGTGTGGGAAGTCATAGATTGGAGCTCTGTGAAGTCAGAATGGAGGTGTGTGAAGTCACAGAATGGAGGTGTGTGAAGTCATTGAAAGGAGCTGTGTGAAGTCAGAATGGAGGTGTGTGAAGTCACAGTATGGAGGTGTGTGAACTCAGAATGGAGGTGTGTGAAGTCACAGAATCTAGGTGTGTGAAGTCATAGAATGGAGGGGTGTGAAGTCATAGAATGGAGGTGTGTGAAGTCATAATGGAGGTGTGTGAAGTCACAAAATTGAGGTGTGTGAAGTCACAGAATGGAGGTGGGTATAGTCATAGAATGGAGGTGTGTGAAGTCAGAACGGAGGTGTGTGAAATCAGATTGGAGGTGTGGGAAGTCACAATGGAGGTGTATGAAGTCATAGAATGGAGGTGTGTGAAGTCACAGAATGGAGGGGTGTGAAGTCAAATAACGGAGGTGTGTGAAGTCATAGAATGGAGGTGTGTGAAATCATAGAATGGAGGTGTGGGAAGTCATAGATTGGAGCTGTGTGAAGTCAGAATGGAGGTGTGAAGTCACAGAATTGAGGTGTGTGAACTCAGAATGGAGGTGTGTGAAGTCACAGAATGGAGGTGTGTTAAGTCACAGAACGGAGGTGTGTGAAGTCATAGAATGGAGGTGTGTGAATTCATAGAATGGAAGTGTGTGAAATCATAGAATGGAGGTGTGTGAAGTCAAAGAATTGAGGTGTGTGAAGTCAGAATGGAGGTGTGTGAACTCACAGAATGGAGGTGTGGGAACTCAGAATGGAGGTGTGTGAAGTCACAGAACGGAGGTTTCTGAAGTCATAGAATGGAGGTGCGTGAAGTCATAGAATGGATGTTTCTGAAGTGAGAATGAAGCTGTATGAAGTCAAAGAATGGAGGTGTGTGAAGTTAAAATGGAGGTGTGTGAACTCATAGAATGGAGGTGTGTGAACTCATAGAATGGAGGTGTGTGGGGTCATGGAATGGAGGTGTGTGAAGTCAAAGAATGGAGGTGTGTGAAGTCAAACAAGAAAGGTGTGTGAAGTCACAGAATGGATTTGTGTGAAGTGATAGAATGGAAGTGTGTGAAGTCACAGAATGGAGGTGTGTGAAGTCAGATGGAGTTGTGTGAAGTCATAGAATGGAGGTGTGTGTAGTCAGAATGGAGGTGTGTGAAGTCATAGGATGGAGGTGTGTGAAGTCAGAATGGAGGTGTGTGAACTCATAGAATGGAGGTATGTGAAGTCACAATGGAGGTATGTGAAGTCATAGAATGGTGGTGTGTGAAGTCACAGAACGGAGATTTGTGAATTCATAGAATGGAAGTGCGTGAAGTCAGATTGGAGGTGTGTGAAGTCACAGAATGGAGGTGTGTGAAATCAGAATGGAGGTGTGTGAAGTCACAGAATGGACGTGTGTGAAGTCATAGAATGGAGGTGTGTGAAGTCATAGAATGGATGTGTGTGAAGTCATAATGCAGGTGTGTGAAGTCACAGAATTGAGGTGTGTGAAGTCACAGATGGAGGTGTGTGAAGTCCTAGAACGGAGGTGTGTGAAGTCATAGAATGGAGGTGTGTGAAGTCATAGAATGGATGTTTGTGAAGTAAGAATGAAGGTGTGTTAAGTCATAGAATGGAGGTGTGTGATGGCACAGAATGGAGGTGTGTGAAGTCATAGAATGGAGCTGTGTGAAGTCAGAATGGAGGTGTGTGAAGTCACAGAATTGAGGTGTGTGGACTCAGAATGGAGGTGTGTGAAGTCACAGAATGGAGGTGTGTTAAGTCAGAGAACGGAGGTGTATGAACTCAGAATGGAGCTGTGTGAAGTCACAGAATGGAGGTGTGTGAAGTCATAGAATGGAGGTGTGTGAAGTCACAGAATGGAGGTGTGTGAAGTCATTGAAAGGAGCTGTGTGAAGTCAGAATGGAGGTGTGTGAAGTCACAGAATGGAGGTGTGTGAACTCAGAATGGAGTAGTGTGAAGTCATAGAATGCAGGTGTGTGAATTCATAGAATGGAGGTGTGAGAAATCATAGAATGGAGGTTTGTGAAGTCACAGAATGGAGGTGTGTGAAATCACAGAATGGAGGTGTGTGAACTCACAATGGAGGTATGTGAAGTCATATTATGGAGGTGTATGAAGTCATAGAATGGAGGTGTGTGAAGACAGAATGCAGGTGTGTGAAGTGTTAGAATGGAGGTGTGTGAAGTCATAGAATGGAGGCGTGTGAAGTCATAGAATGGAAGTGTGTGAAGTCATAGAATGGAGGTGTGTGATGTCATAGAATGGAGGTGTGTGAAGTCATAGAATGGAGGTGTGTGAAGTCACAGAAGGGACGTGTGTGAAATCACAGAATGGAGGTGTGTGAAGTCATAGAATGGAGGTGTGTGAAGTCAGAATGGAGGTGTTTGAAGTCAAAATTGTGGTGTGTGAAGTCACAAATGGAGGTGTCTGAAGTCAGAATGCAGCTGTGTGAAGTCATAGAATGGAGATGTGTGAAGTCAGAATGGAGGTGTTTGAACTCATAGAATGGAGTGTGTGAAGTCACAATGGGGGTGTGTGAAGTCATAGAATGGGTGTGTGTGAAGTCAAATTGGAGGTGTGTGAAATCAGAGAATGGAGGTGTGTCAAATCAGAAATGAGGTGTGTGAAGTCATAGAATGGAGCTGTGTGAATTCATAGAATGGGAAGTGTGTGAAATCATAGAATGGAGGTGTGTGAAGTCAAAGAATTGAGGTGTGTGAAGTCAGGATGGAGGTGGGTGAAGTCACAGAATGGAGGTGTGGGAACTCAGAATGGAGGTGTGTGAAGTCATAGAACGGAGGTTTCTGAAGTCATAGAATGAAGGTGTGTGAAGTCATGGAATGGAGGTGTGTGAAGGCAAAGAATGGAGGTGTGTGAAGTCAAACAAGAAAGATTTGTGAAGTCACAGAATGGATTTGTGTGAAGTCATAGAATGGAAGTGTGTGAAGTCACAGAATGGGGGTGTGTGAAGTCAGATGGAGTTGTGTGAAGTCATAGGATGGAGGTGTTGAAGTCAGAATGAAGGTGTGTGAAGTCATAGAATGGAGGTGTGTGAAGTCAGAATGGAGGTGTGTGACTCATAGAATGGAGGTGTGTGAAGTCACAATGGAGGTATGTGAAGTCATAGAATGGTGGTGTGTGAAGTCACAGAACGGTGATTTGTGAATTCATAGAGTGGAAGTGCGTGAAGTCAGATTGGAGGTGTGTGAAGTCACAGAATGGAGGTGTATGAACTCAGAATGGAGGTGTGTGAAGTCACAGAATTGAGGTTTGTGAAGTCATAGAATGGAGGTGTGTGAAGTCAAAAAGGTGGTGTGTAGAGTCACAAATGGAGGTGTGTGAACACATAGAATGGAGGTGTGTGAAGTCATGGAATGGACGTGAGTGAAGTCACAGAATGGAGGTGTGTGAAGTCAGAATGGAGTTGTGTAAAGTCATAGAATGGAGGTGTGTGAAGTCAGAATGGAGGTATGTGAAGTCATAGAATGGAGGTGTGGGAAGTCAGAATAGAGGTGTGTGAACTCATAGAATGGAGGTGTGTGAAGTCACAATGGAGGTGTGTGAAGTCATAGAATGGAGGTGTGTGAAGTCCTAGAATGGAGGTGTGTGAAATCAGAATGGAGGTGTGTGAAGTCACAGAATTGAGGTGTGTGAACTCAGAATGGAAGTGTGTGAAGTCACAGAATGGAGGTGTGTTAAGTCACAGAACGGAGGTGTGTGAACTCAGAATGGAGGTGTATGAAGTCACAGAATTGAGGTTTGTGAAGTCATAGAATGGAGGTGTGTGAAATCATAGAATGGAGGTGTGGGAAGTCATAGATTGGAGCTGTGTGAAGTCAGAATGGAGGTGTGTGAAGTCACAGAATGGAGGTGTGTGAAGTCATTGAAAGGAGCTCTGTGAAGTCAGAATGGAGGTGTGTGAAGTCACAGAATGGAGGTGTGTGAACTCAGAATGGAGGTGTGTGAAGTCACAGAATCTAGGTGTGTGAAGTCATAGAATGGAGGTGTGTGAAGTCAAAGAATGGAGGTGTGTGAAGTCATAATGGAGGTGTGTGAAGTCACAGAATTGAGGTGTGTGAAGTCACAGAATGGAGGTGGTAAAGTCATAGAATGGAGGTGTGTGAAGTCAGAACGGAGGTGTGTGAGCTCAGATTGGAGGTGGGGGAAGTCACAATGGAGGTGTGTGAAGTCATAGAATGGAGGTGTGTGAAGTCACAGAATGGAGGGGTGTGAAGTCAAATAACGGAGGTGTGTGAAGTCATAGAATGGAGGTGTGTGAAATCATAGAATGGAGGTGTGGGATGTCATAGATTGGAGCTGTGTGAAGTCAGAAAGGACGTGTGTGAAGTCACAGAATTGAGGTGTGTGAACTCAGAATGGAGGTATGTGAAGTCACAGAAAGGAGGTGTGTGAAGACATATAATGGAGGAGTGAGAAATCATAGAATGGAGGTGTGTGAAGTCACAGAATGGAGGTGTGTGAAGTCACAGAAGGAGGTGTGTGAAGTCACAGAATGGAGGTGTGTGAACTCACAATGGAGGTGTGTGAAGTCATAGAATGGAGGTGTGTGAATTCATAGAATGGAGGTGTGAGAAATCATAGAATGGAGGTGTGTGAAGTCACAGAATAGAGATGTGTGAAGTCACAGAAGGAGGTGTGTGAAGACACAGAATGGAGGTGTGTGAACTCACAATGGAGGTGTGTGAAGTCATAGAATGGAGGTGTGTGAATTCATAGAATGGAGGTGTGAGAAATCATAGAATGGAGGTGTGTGAAGTCACAGAATGGAGGTGTGTGAAGTCACAGAAGGAGGTGTGTGAAGTCACAGAATGGAGGTGTTTGAACTCACAATGGAGGTGTGTGAAGTCATAGAATGGAGGTGTGTGAAGTCATAGAATGGAGGTGTGTGAAGACAGAATGCAGGTGTGTGAAGTGTTAGAATGGAGGTGTGTGAAGTCATAGAATGGAGGCGTGTGAAGTCATAGAATGGAAGGTGTGAAGTCATAGAATGGAGGTGTGTGATGTCATAGAATGGAGGTGTGTGAAGTCATAGATGGAGGTGTGTGAAGTCACAGAAGGGACGTGTGTGAATTCACAGAATGGAGGTTTGTGAAGTCATAGAATGGAGGTGTGTGAAGTCATAGAATGGATGTTTCTGAAGTAGAATGAAGGTGTATGAAATCATACATTGCAGGTGTGTGAAGTCAAAATGGACGTGTGTGAACTCATAAAATGGAGACGTGTGAAGTCATGGAATGGAGGTGTGTGAAGTCCAAGAATATAGATGTGTGAAGGCAAACAAGTTTGGTGTGTGAAGGCACAGAATAGATGTGTGTTAAGTCAAAGAATGGAAGTGTGTGAAGTCAGAATGGAGGTGTTTGAAGTTAAAATTGTGGTGTGTGAAGTCACAAATGGAGGTGTCTGAAGTCAGAATGCAGCTGTGTGAAGTCCTAGAATGGAGTGTGTGAAGTCAGAATGGAGGTTTGTGAACTTATAGAATGGAGTGTGTGAAGTCACAATGGGGGTGTGTGAAGTCATAGAATGGGGGTGTGTGAAGTCAAATTGGAGGGGTGTGAAATCACAGAATGGAGGTGTGTCAACTCAGAAATGAGGTGTGTGAAGTCATAGAATGGAGGTGTGTGAATTCATAGAATGGAAGTGTGTGAAATCATAGAATGGAGGTGTGTGAAGTCAAAGAATTGAGGAGTGTGAAGTCAGAATGGAGGTGTGTGAAGTCAGGATGGAGGTGTGTGAAGTCATAGAATGGAGGTATGTGAAGTCATAGAATGGAGGTGTGTGAAGTCACAGAACGGAGGTTTCTGAAGTCATAGAATGGAGGTGCGTGAAGTCATAGAATGGAAGTTTCTGAAGTGAGAATGAAGGTGTATGACGTCAAATAATGGAGGTGTGTGAAGTCAAAATGGAGGTGTGTGAACTCATAGAATGGAGGTGTGTGAACTCATAGAATGGAGGTGTGGGAAGTCATGGAATGGAGGTGTGTGAAGTCAAAGAATGGAGGTGTGTGAAGTCAAACAAGAAAGGTGTGTGAAGTCACAGAATGGATTTGTGTGAAGTCATAGAATGGAAGTGTGTGAAGTCACAGAATGGAGGTGTGTGAAGTCAGATGGAGTTGTGTGAAGTCATAGAATGGAGGTGTGTGAACTCATAGAATGGAGGTGTGGGAACTCATAGAATGGAGGTGTGGGAACTCATAGAATGGAGGTGTGTGAAGTCATGGAATGGAGGTGTGTGAAGTCAAAGAATGGAGGTGTGTGAAGTCAAACAATAAAGTGTGTGAAGTCACAGAATGGAGGTGTGTGAACTCATAGAATGGAGGTGTGGGAACTCATAGAATGGAGGTGTGTGAAGTCACAGAATGGTGGTGTGTAAGTCACAGAGTGGAGGTGTGTGAAGTCATGGAATGGAGGTGTGTGAAGTCACAGAATGGAGGTGTGTGAAGTCAGAATGGAGTTGTGTAAAGTCATAGAATGGAGGTGTGTGAAGTCAGAATGGAGGTATGTGAAGTCATAGAATGGAGGTGTGTGAAGTCAGAATGGAGGTGTGTGAACTCATAGAATGGAGGTGTGTGAAGTCACAATGGTGGTCTGTGAAGTCATAGAAGGGAGGTGTGTGAAGTCACAGAATGGAGGTGTGTGAAGTCATACAATGGAGCTGTGTGAAGTCAGATTGGAGGTGTGTGAAGTCACAGAATGGAGGTGTGTGAACTCAGAAAGGAGGTGTGTGAAGTCACAGAATGGACGTGTGTGAAGTCATAGAATGGAGGTGTGTGAAGTCATAGATTGGAGCTGTGTGAAGTCAGAATGGAGGTGTGTGAAGTCAGAGAATGGAGGTGTGTGAAGTCATTGAAAGGAGCTGTGTGAAGTCAGAATGGTGGAGTGTGAAGTCACAGAATGGAGGTGTGTGAACTCAGAATGGAGGTGGGTGAAGTCACAGAATCTAGGTGTGTGAAGTCATAGAATGGAAGGGTGTGAAGTCATAGAATGGAGGTGTGTGAAGTCATAATGAAGGTGTGTGAAGTCACAGAATTGTGGTGTGTGAAGTCACAGAATGGAGGTGGGTATAGTCATAGAATGGAGGTGTGTGAAGTCAGAACGGAGGTGTGTGAAATCAGATTGGAGGTGTGGGAAGTCACAATGGAGGTGTGTGAAGTCATAGAATGGATGTGTGTGAAGTCACAGAATGGAGGGGTGTGAAGTCAAATAACGGAGGTGTGTGAAGTCATAGAATGGAGGTGTGTGAAATCATAGAATGGAGGTGTGGGAAGTCATAGATAGGAGCTGTGTGAAATCAGAATGGAGGTGTGTGAAGTCACAGAATGGAGGTGTGTTAAGTCACAGAACGGAGGTGTGTGAACTCAGAATGGAGGTGTATGAAGTCACAGAATTGAGGTTTGTGAAGTCATAGAATGGAGGTGTGTGAAATCATAGAATGGAGGTGTGGGAAGTCATAGATTGGAGCTGTGTGAAGTCAGAATGGAGGTGTGTGAAGTCACAGAATGGAGGTGTGTGAAGTCATTGAAAGGAGCTCTGTGAAGTCAGAATGGAGGTGTGTGAAGTCACAGAATGGAGGTGTGTGAACTCAGAATGGAGGTGTGTGAAGTCACAGAATCTAGGTGTGTGAAGTCATAGAATGGAGGTGTGTGAAGTCAAAGAATGGAGGTGTGTGAAGTCATAATGGAGGTGTGTGAAGTCACAGAATTGAGGTGTGTGAAGTCACAGAATGGAGGTGGTAAAGTCATAGAATGGAGGTGTGTGAAGTCAGAACGGAGGTGTGTGAGCTCAGATTGGAGGTGGGGGAAGTCACAATGGAGGTGTGTGAAGTCATAGAATGGAGGTGTGTGAAGTCACAGAATGGAGGGGTGTGAAGTCAAATAACGGAGGTGTGTGAAGTCATAGAATGGAGGTGTGTGAAATCATAGAATGGAGGTGTGGGATGTCATAGATTGGAGCTGTGTGAAGTCAGAAAGGACGTGTGTGAAGTCACAGAATTGAGGTGTGTGAACTCAGAATGGAGGTATGTGAAGTCACAGAAAGGAGGTGTGTGAAGACATATAATGGAGGAGTGAGAAATCATAGAATGGAGGTGTGTGAAGTCACAGAATGGAGGTGTGTGAAGTCACAGAAGGAGGTGTGTGAAGTCACAGAATGGAGGTGTGTGAACTCACAATGGAGGTGTGTGAAGTCATAGAATGGAGGTGTGTGAATTCATAGAATGGAGGTGTGAGAAATCATAGAATGGAGGTGTGTGAAGTCACAGAATAGAGATGTGTGAAGTCACAGAAGGAGGTGTGTGAAGACACAGAATGGAGGTGTGTGAACTCACAATGGAGGTGTGTGAAGTCATAGAATGGAGGTGTGTGAATTCATAGAATGGAGGTGTGAGAAATCATAGAATGGAGGTGTGTGAAGTCACAGAATGGAGGTGTGTGAAGTCACAGAAGGAGGTGTGTGAAGTCACAGAATGGAGGTGTTTGAACTCACAATGGAGGTGTGTGAAGTCATAGAATGGAGGTGTGTGAAGTCATAGAATGGAGGTGTGTGAAGACAGAATGCAGGTGTGTGAAGTGTTAGAATGGAGGTGTGTGAAGTCATAGAATGGAGGCGTGTGAAGTCATAGAATGGAAGGTGTGAAGTCATAGAATGGAGGTGTGTGATGTCATAGAATGGAGGTGTGTGAAGTCATAGATGGAGGTGTGTGAAGTCACAGAAGGGACGTGTGTGAATTCACAGAATGGAGGTTTGTGAAGTCATAGAATGGAGGTGTGTGAAGTCATAGAATGGATGTTTCTGAAGTAGAATGAAGGTGTATGAAATCATACATTGCAGGTGTGTGAAGTCAAAATGGACGTGTGTGAACTCATAAAATGGAGACGTGTGAAGTCATGGAATGGAGGTGTGTGAAGTCCAAGAATATAGATGTGTGAAGGCAAACAAGTTTGGTGTGTGAAGGCACAGAATAGATGTGTGTTAAGTCAAAGAATGGAAGTGTGTGAAGTCAGAATGGAGGTGTTTGAAGTTAAAATTGTGGTGTGTGAAGTCACAAATGGAGGTGTCTGAAGTCAGAATGCAGCTGTGTGAAGTCCTAGAATGGAGTGTGTGAAGTCAGAATGGAGGTTTGTGAACTTATAGAATGGAGTGTGTGAAGTCACAATGGGGGTGTGTGAAGTCATAGAATGGGGGTGTGTGAAGTCAAATTGGAGGGGTTGTGAAATCACAGAATGGAGGTGTGTCAACTCAGAAATGAGGTGTGTGAAGTCATAGAATGGAGGTGTGTGAATTCATAGAATGGAAGTGTGTGAAATCATAGAATGGAGGTGTGTGAAGTCAAAGAATTGAGGAGTGTGAAGTCAGAATGGAGGTGTGTGAAGTCAGGATGGAGGTGTGTGAAGTCATAGAATGGAGGTATGTGAAGTCATAGAATGGAGGTGTGTGAAGTCACAGAACGGAGGTTTCTGAAGTCATAGAATGGAGGTGCGTGAAGTCATAGAATGGAAGTTTCTGAAGTGAAAATGAAGGTGTATGACGTCAAATAATGGAGGTGTGTGAAGTCAAAATGGAGGTGTGTGAACTCATAGAATGGAGGTGTGTGAACTCATAGAATGGAGGTGTGGGAAGTCATGGAATGGAGGTGTGTGAAGTCAAAGAATGGAGGTGTGTGAAGTCAAACAAGAAAGGTGTGTGAAGTCACAGAATGGATTTGTGTGAAGTCATAGAATGGAAGTGTGTGAAGTCACAGAATGGAGGTGTGTGAAGTCAGATGGAGTTGTGTGAAGTCATAGAATGGAGGTGTGTGAACTCATAGAATGGAGGTGTGGGAACTCATAGAATGGAGGTGTGGGAACTCATAGAATGGAGGTGTGTGAAGTCATGGAATGGAGGTGTGTGAAGTCAAAGAATGGAGGTGTGTGAAGTCAAACAATAAAGTGTGTGAAGTCACAGAATGGAGGTGTGTGAACTCATAGAATGGAGGTGTGGGAACTCATAGAATGGAGGTGTGTGAAGTCACAGAATGGTGGTGTGTAAGTCACAGAGTGGAGGTGTGTGAAGTCATGGAATGGAGGTGTGTGAAGTCACAGAATGGAGGTGTGTGAAGTCAGAATGGAGTTGTGTAAAGTCATAGAATGGAGGTGTGTGAAGTCAGAATGGAGGTATGTGAAGTCATAGAATGGAGGTGTGTGAAGTCAGAATGGAGGTGTGTGAACTCATAGAATGGAGGTGTGTGAAGTCACAATGGTGGTCTGTGAAGTCATAGAAGGGAGGTGTGTGAAGTCACAGAATGGAGGTGTGTGAAGTCATACAATGGAGCTGTGTGAAGTCAGATTGGAGGTGTGTGAAGTCACAGAATGGAGGTGTGTGAACTCAGAAAGGAGGTGTGTGAAGTCACAGAATGGACGTGTGTGAAGTCATAGAATGGAGGTGTGTGAAGTCATAGATTGGAGCTGTGTGAAGTCAGAATGGAGGTGTGTGAAGTCAGAGAATGGAGGTGTGTGAAGTCATTGAAAGGAGCTGTGTGAAGTCAGAATGGTGGAGTGTGAAGTCACAGAATGGAGGTGTGTGAACTCAGAATGGAGGTGGGTGAAGTCACAGAATCTAGGTGTGTGAAGTCATAGAATGGAAGGGTGTGAAGTCATAGAATGGAGGTGTGTGAAGTCATAATGAAGGTGTGTGAAGTCACAGAATTGTGGTGTGTGAAGTCACAGAATGGAGGTGGGTATAGTCATAGAATGGAGGTGTGTGAAGTCAGAACGGAGGTGTGTGAAATCAGATTGGAGGTGTGGGAAGTCACAATGGAGGTGTGTGAAGTCATAGAATGGATGTGTGTGAAGTCACAGAATGGAGGGGTGTGAAGTCAAATAACGGAGGTGTGTGAAGTCATAGAATGGAGGTGTGTGAAATCATAGAATGGAGGTGTGGGAAGTCATAGATAGGAGCTGTGTGAAATCAGAATGGAGGTGTGTGAAGTCACAGAATGGAGGTGTGTTAAGTCACAGAACGGAGGTGTGTGAACTCAGAATGGAGGTGTATGAAGTCACAGAATTGAGGTTTGTGAAGTCATAGAATGGAGGTGTGTGAAATCATAGAATGGAGGTGTGGGAAGTCATAGATTGGAGCTGTGTGAAGTCAGAATGGAGGTGTGTGAAGTCACAGAATGGAGGTGTGTGAAGTCATTGAAAGGAGCTCTGTGAAGTCAGAATGGAGGTGTGTGAAGTCACAGAATGGAGGTGTGTGAACTCAGAATGGAGGTGTGTGAAGTCACAGAATCTAGGTGTGTGAAGTCATAGAATGGAGGTGTGTGAAGTCAAAGAATGGAGGTGTGTGAAGTCATAATGGAGGTGTGTGAAGTCACAGAATTGAGGTGTGTGAAGTCACAGAATGGAGGTGGTAAAGTCATAGAATGGAGGTGTGTGAAGTCAGAACGGAGGTGTGTGAGCTCAGATTGGAGGTGGGGGAAGTCACAATGGAGGTGTGTGAAGTCATAGAATGGAGGT